>OZ020167.1:11442566-11464288 GCA_963971145.1 Sussaba pulchella | reverse complement strand
TGTTCAAGAGTTCTTTGTAACCGCATACGTGTGGGTGAACGCGAGATAATGCACGAATGGCATTTAACAGTCCGGCTATACAGGTGGAGTCTCCTCCGGGTTGTGGACCGGTTGGTAACACAGCGGTAGCAGAATACTCATCCGGGCTCGTTGCGGCTGGTGGGGTATTCACGAGTGTTCATTAGGCTAATGGCTGGTTCAGAAAACCGCAGCGTACGTTACCCCGCGTGAGTACCTTCCATCCCGACATCCGAGCCTTCACGTTTCCACACACCCGACGCTGATGATGATGGTCGCGTCGGTTTTGATAAAGCGAATAAAACGAGAAAGAAGAAGATGAAATAAAAAAAAATAAACAACGAATCTCCGGCGGGTGTCGAAGAAAAATTTGTTCAATGCCGTGGCGTGGAGAACCGAGTCGAACCCTTCGGGAAAATTCCATTTACGACCTTTTACAGAATTAAAAACGTCGCGTTGGCGTTGCTTTTTGTCTCTTGCAAAGCGTACGCGGGCGCGTCTGGTTTCTTTCTCGTAGTCGTTTTGTTCCGTGTCATTAGTTATGGCGATTGAATTTGTCGTACACAAATACGACAAACGTGAGAAGAGGGTTTGGAATTGGTTGAAGAAGATATTAAGAGTTGTCTGCTGATGGTTTGCGGTAGAATGCGGTTGAATAAAGTTGTTGAGACTTTGAGAGAGTTTGTTTTTTTTGAAACTCTGTGGATGTTTGTTGGATTGTTGATGGAATAAGTGTGTTGATAAGATTGGTGAGGAGAAGGAGACTAGGTGATGGTGATTGATTGATGGGAGCCACAATTAATTTGTTGATTCAATGTCGAAGAATTGAAGACGAGGCGAATGATCAACTGGTAGCTGCAAAATTATATTACTGTTACTTCGTAACAATTTTTGTTGACTTTGTATAGATATATTCTTATCATATTACTGATATAAATAAGCCATGAGTTGTTTTCTACAATCTTTCCTCGTGAAATCCGGACCTAGTCGGAACGACAAGTCTCGAAACTTCAATTTTAATGACAGATAAATTTTATTACGATATCAATGTTTCGGGGAAAAAAAAATTCACTGGTTTTTTCGATACCGACGTTACGTTTTTATTTGCGTAGCTCCCTGAATGTTGATGGAAATAGAAAATCTTGTTACCTGATTAGGATTAAAGATCGAGCGAAAAATAGTCTAATTTTCGGTGGACGAAGGACAAGCAGAAACATTTTTTTTAATATCATCGTCGTCGTCGTCGTCGTCAACGCCGTCATCCTATTATCTCCCAGAATCCCGTCTGCGTCTACCACGTCCCACCTACTAACCCCAAGTTGTCCGCCATTATGCCCAAAAGAAGCCTCCATTGTTTTTCAACCGTAACTCTGAACTACTCCGTTGCTCCATGCACATAACTGATGCATACGTCAGCGGCGAAGGATAATAACCTCCGTGCACATAACGGACACGGACTTCCGGGCCACGCGTTATTTCCTTAATTAAGAGAAGTCGGAAGCCCCGCTAATTAAGATGAATTAGGCATAAAGTGTCCGGCGGGCCGCTGAATGGTCGCCAAGCTTGCGTCCTTTATCCCTGCAGGACTCGTTGTAAAGTTTTTTTTTTGCAATTATTTATTCCATTCTACCCTTTCGCTCTTTGGGGGAGGGGGGGGGGGGAAGAGGGCGGAATTCGCGGAGTCCTTTGACGATATTCCGCGAACGAGTCCCACGTGAAAACATCACAACCGTATTTTTTCGCTTAAAAACATTTTCTTATTTAATTTTCGTCTGGATCGTTGGTTCCACCGCACAGTCCCATTCGTCAGTGTATTACCGTGGTATACTTCATGCCCGGTTTTTTTAGTTTCCGCTTGACTCTCTTCACCGCTTTCACCTCTTTGTAACTTCTTTGCTCGGTCCTTTTTTTCTCGTTTTCTTCAAGTTTTTTAAAATCATTTTTCAACTCGTTACGTCGCGTACGACCGTCGTGACGTCCGACTCGAATGTTGAATAAAAGTAAACGTCGTGCTGTGTCGCTGTGAAAAATAAAAGCGGATGTTGTGTCGCGGAGCTTCGGATTTGGCTCCGAAATCTCTTTCAGGTTTTCTCGCTACTTTTTACACAACTCCGCCCTTTGTGTCGGCTATGTGTGTCATAGCTTCTGGCAGCGTGCAATGCTTCTAACAATCAGACCTTTCCTAAGTTTGTGACTATTTTTATCATTTAAAATAATAATAATAATAATATATTTAATAATAATAATAATAATAATAATAATAATAATAATATTATTATTATTAATTATTAGTGATATAATATATTAATATATTAATATAGTAATTATATTAATTATTAGTAATATAATAAGAATAATAATAGCAATAAGAATTATTATTATTATTATTATTTTTATTATTGTTATTATTATTATTACTATTATCATTATTGTTATTATTATTATTATTATTCCAAAACTGTGTATCAACTCGAAGTACAGTGAAATCTTCGAACGAAAGATCGAAGTGACTCGTAAAAAGCAATGAAACTCACCGATGAGAGTGAATGCTCCGAGAACGAGGCCCAGACCGCGATTCGCTAGGATGGTGTCATCCTGACCGGGACGATTCTTCTTCCTTCTGGTGGCTGCGGCCCAAACACCGACGCCAAGAACAGCCGCATAGAACACGAGAACTCCGGTCGTTCCCGGTACGTAAACCCCCATAACGCGGCTCCTGCGACGACTTCTGTTGAATATAATATAATCTCGTTATTACGACCAAAGTACAATAACTGCGTCTGAATATTCAGTAAATCGAGGAGGTATTACGGGTTCCTGCAGCATAAGTCAGTGGGCTTTATTTTCTTTTTTTTTTGCTTTTCTCGAACGTATTCGATCGGAAATTAATTTTTCTCCTCTTTTATTGCGATTTTGATTAAGATTGATATTCAATTGCGATTAATATCTGCTCTCGCGATCATTTACGAGCTTCAGAATCAAGTTAAGAGGACTTAGTATTAGTCAACGATTATTTCGATAGTCCGATTCGCCGAATCGCATAAAATTCATACGCGACTTGTATTTTTCGGAATTCCATTCTGGCTATTGGCCAGCGTTTCATCCTCAAGTTACTGACCGCATCGAGGATGTCAGCCAGAAAGCTCGAAAAGCAACCAAAGTCTGAAGTGCCTTTTTCAAGCACATAATCTATTCGGGAGTGAGTTTTGTGCGCCCTTCCGCCCACTCAAACGTCCCAGCTACAACGCATTTTCTTCCTCGCCCTTCCTCCTCCCCCCCTCTCTCTAGTTCTGCTTTTCTCTCTTCAAAGCACTTCAACTTTCTACACTTCACTAGATTTTCCTCGAACTCTATCTCGGCCAGACTGTGAATTCCGCTTTTTTTTCTCTTCTCTCTTTTTTCAGTTTCTTTTCATTCGTTCTTTTTTTTCGCTCGTTCTCTGACCCGCTAAGGGCGGGTTTCAAGCCCGGGCGAAGCGTCGACCGGGAACCTCGGGAAACCGCGGAAAATCTAATTAGCGCCGCGTCGCATATTAGCCCCGGGCACTCAAACGAGTCCGCAAACGAATCTAACGAGGTATTTTACTCCGACTGGGCCGATTTTCGTGTTTTCCTGTGTGGGTGTGCGTTTTTTTTTTTTTTCGTCAAAGAGAAAAACGCGGATCTATAATTTTCGTACGTTTTTTCTGGTTCGCACTTTCGTTAATTAACGATTTTTTAAATGCGTTTACCGACTGAGGGTCGAATTAGATTTGCGGATGTTCCGTCGGTGGTGCGGTTTTGTTAATTACGGGAGCTTTGATGCAGTAATTCATAATTTATCGGTGGTTTTTTAGCAGCGCATACATAATTAGTCAGATATTTATCGACGAATTCTTGTGCAAAGAAGATTTGTAATTACGTGTCGTTTTGATTGAAATGACCCGCTCAAAATTTGCTAAACGCTGACAGGTCCTTTGACATCTGTAATCACCAAAATCCTGTGCGTTTTTTGCAAGGAAAAACCACCAAACTCGTTAAATCAAGCCTGAAAAATCCCAAAGAGTGTAGTAATTGAATACAAATAATGAAAAGAAAAAATGAAGTCTGCAGTATTTGAGATCCGACAAGAACAAAGGTTTTTGTTTCTTGCGTTACTGTGCTTACTTCATGTGCGTGCAAAATAGCATTGTTTAAAATAATTGAAATTACCCAATTTTCTATTAGTAACGCAAGATTGCCTCAAAAATTTCAAAATTTTCCGCTAACCGCTACATTGATAATATTTCTACCAGTAACCTTTCAGACCCATAAAATTTATCCATAAAACCACCAAGTCAGCCCAATTGGACGTCGTCTAAAATGGTTTAATATTTCTGTGATAGCTAATTGAAGCTAATTCTCAAACAGACTTGAGAGTCCGGAAATTTCTTCATTCTTTTCTTGTTCATCTTTTTTCTTTTGCTTTTCTTTAAATGGCCGAGATCGTATTTTAAGCTTCGCCGAGTATCATGCGGACACCGGAGTCTGACGATTTTGTCGCCTCGACGGGGTCGTTACCGTTCTAATTATCGAGCTTCGTCAATTATTTCATTCTATTTGCGGAATTGCTTTTTCTTCCCTCTTCTACGTGCAATCGAGACAGAATCCCGACTCTCGTTCGTTCATCGTCGTCTGGGGTTGAGAGCTTTCAACGTTATTTCGTTGAAAAATGCCGGATCAACGATAAAAATGGGTCGAAAGGCCAGAAGTGGGTGGGATATATCGCTACTCGTGAGCATATTTTCCTAATGGCAATATTGCTTCGGCTTTTATCGATTTATTTTTATTTATTTTTTTTGCGATGCGAGAGCGAATATAGAGAAAAATAATTACGAAATTCTCAATAAACCCGTCCGATCGGTATTGCGTGATTTTGTTTGTACGTTTTAATCTGTGGGAGGGGTGTACCATTTTTTTTTATGTCATCATTCGTTTCCCTGATCTATCTACGTCTGTGTACCGAATTTTCATCTTAATCAGTACATAAATAAGAGGATGGGAGGACTGTGACATACTGAATGACCGAAACCATAAAGGTTTCTAGATTTTTCCGGAACCCTAAAAACGATCCCTTCCAGGTCACACCACATATCCCCCCCCCCTTCCCCTCAAAGTGCAGGAACGAAAGATGTAAAAAAACATAAATTTTCCTACCCACATCACCAAACTCCTTTCCTCCCAACCCAAAATCCAAGCTCATCCTTAATCCTCCCGAACTCGCAACTTCAACCCATTCAAATTCACCCTCGAACCATCCATCAATGGACGTCGCATCCGGCTACAACCGCCAGGTCCCAGCGGTTACACACACTCCCATTTACCTCGTTTTCCCAACTCAACCGTATCACGTCCTCGAACTTCCATCGCTGCATTATACGTTAAAAAAAAAAAATTCTTCCCATCTCGTCACGCGCCTATATACACGCGACCGATGCTTTAATGTCAGGGACATCGGTTGTCTCGTCGATTAATTAACACGCCCGATTTGTCAGGAGCGAGTTCATAGACGGCGGGTAGCACACCGCATGTATAGTAACTCATTTGACGTCCACACGACGTACCCTACCTCCCCCCGGCGATAATTTCCCGTCCGATACGTCTATATATAACGAAGCTATCGCAAAATATCGTTCGTGCGATGAGCGAGCACGCCGATGAAGACAGCGAGATAGACTCGTGGTAATCCGGCAGTACAACCTCTCATTACAAAAAGGGTCCACGTGCATCGATCCAACCCTCCTTTCCAAGCATCCCACGGTGTATACTTAGTCACGATCCTCTCTTACTCTTCCGCTCTCGCGATACTTGGCCAATAATAATAATAATAACAACGACAACAATAATTATAATAACAATATCAAAACGATCGTCGTGCCGAGCTTGTAATACGGAAGCGTGCGTCTATATCGCATCCTCTTCGCCCTTATCGTTCTTTTTTCGTTCCTTCCGTTCTCTTTTTTTTTTTCGTTTCGTTTCGCCAAATATACGACCAAAGTTTGCCGAACAAAGAGCTCGCAGCTTCGATATCTCTTCAACCGTCGATATACAGCGAAGCGCATAAAAGCGGGGGAATGAATCCCGAAGCCCTCGAGCTTCAAAGGTCGATTCGGTTGGATTTTCTCTCGAATACCTTCCGGTGAAACGATCCAACGTTGGTTGGCACGAATGGTTATCGCGAACCAACGGAAAAATCAGCTTTTTTTCCATTTTTTTTTTTACGTCGAGGGTTTTCTCGTGTGTGGGTCGAACGTTCGTCGATTTTTCAACGCTTGTTATACCATACATCACTCGATGATATACGATCCGCAATGAATATGCTCCGATCGTGGGCCAATCATAGCAAAAAAATAATAATAATATAATAACTGGAAGATCGGTGCTTTAACGAGAATTTATTTTTCCGGCAATTCGAATTTCCTTGGCAAATTAGGCGTGAATCGGAAAGCTCGTATATGTATTGCCACGCTTGAAATCCCGAGTAAATCCGTTGAATATTCATGCTCGAACGGGATCGTGTCGGTGGATCGTTGAAGTGTCTTTCTCGGGCGTTGTTTTGCTCGTCGGTGATATTTTCACGTACTCGCGTATATCCGCGAGAGCCCGCGCGTCGTCGCGAGTCGAGGGTATATTTGGCGAACGTGAAGCCGTCGTTGTGAAAACATTGGGAAGATGAAACGCATCGCGCGGGGGTGCGCGGATTGTAAACCGTTGAGCGTGAGGATGGTGGAGAAAGGAACGGGACAAGTGGGACAGAATTGATGCTGGGGCGACTCGGATTACCGAGTGGCTGCAAACAGGGGTGGACTGATAGTGCACGGAAGGGTAAGTGCGTTCAACGAAAGCTTCGTCGAATCAGCTGCACTTCTCTCTTGTCTATCAATGTACACCATCAACCTTCCCCCCTTTCTATTTGTTTGGCTCCGCCAATTTGTTCTTGCGCGCACGTTCATTTGAGCGACAATGGACGGTTCTTTTTAGCTTGTGAAAAAAATAGAACGAAACGGTTCGATAGTGGATTATTTCACGGATGCGTTAACGATGCTTGTTCGTGAGGATTCGTTGCTGGAGATTCATTGACCTGCATACGAAATAGATGCGAATTTTAGCGGTGCTGGAATATAGGTGTGTGTGGCGTGATGCGATTTATATTAGCAGTTTGCTAGGGTGCTGATGCATGCGTTTGGTAGGGTTCTAATTAAGCTAATTGGTAGCGTGGATGGGCATTAATTGAATGAGAATCTATTTTAAATATGTTTATTACCGGATGATTATGGATTATGATTTTGATTGAATGTCAGAGTTCACCGCGAAACAATAATTTGTTTCAATTGTCTATCGATGTTGCGGAAATGGGAAGACGTTTAATTATTGCGTGATTATTGATCGTATTTAAGTATTTGAAGAATGTATTTTGGGTAGATTTTTATTGAACCAATTCATACTTGTTATGATCGCAGCTTGGGTACTTGATTGGATTCTGATAGTCCTTATCGATTAAACCCTAGATACGCTATCGGGCCTCCATGTAGGATCGGAAATCGCCCTGGCAATTACTTTTTGACGTCTCGATCTCGGAATTTGATCCAAATTGGCGGATGTATTTCCAGTCGATTTTGCAACGACCTTTTGACACGTTGATGGCATTTTTGTTTAAGGCAGGAAAGGATTTCCAGTCGATTTTGCAGCTGCCTTTGGAAAAGGTTGACCACATGCCCACGCAAGCTGCACGTGATGCTTCGACATCCCAATGACCTTTTGACATATTTGCATTTATATACATAATTATTTATAGCATGATTACAATTTTCAAGAGCAAAACTCGGTCGATAACTAAACTGCAATTTTTTTCATACAATTGGAGAAATCCCGGAGCGTAATTAGGTTTGTGCCATTATTCTGCGCCGTCGCGCGGAATTCCGATCGATTAGGATTGGTCCTTTCGTAGAAAACCTAAAACGCGTTTTCGAAGTGGACAAAGCTCGCGTGCGATTTCGCGAAGACGGGATATTGCTCGGTCGGTAATAAAAACTGTAATCCAAATTTATCCGCCACGGTTGATTCTCCAAAGTAAAACTTTGGACAATGCCCTTCGCCTATAAACGTAGCAGGTCATCGTTCGCGTTTTCTCTATCCGACGGATAATCCGTGACCGATAAATTTACGATAAGGAATATTATTTATATCTCTCTCAAACTCATACAACTCTTTCAAAGCCGCAAACGATCATTGGAGTTTTGTAACTTTCCCAACAATAGTCGGGGCCGAAAGATAAACGTAGTACGACGGAAAATCAATATAAACTGTGGCCTACTTCGAACCGACTAAACTCGTTATCGCTAAACCGATAATCCCAAAATTAGTCGACTATTCGGATCTAGCGTGCATGCGACCTCGCTGAAATTACGTTATTATAATGAACATAACATAGTAGCCCACTACGACGGAGTCGCGCGGTTACTTATGCACTTTTAATTGAAGAGGCGGCTGGTAAATCGATTCACGAACGATTCTAGGGTAAGTCACCCTTAATTCGATTTCCGCTCGGTACTAATTTTGAAGAGGGCGCTTGCAGTTCGATCGAGAGTCGTGACTGACGTATCGAGAAGCTGTCGGGATGATGGAATTGTTTTGCGGACTCGGACTTTGGAATTTCGAATTTTCAATGATGAAGAATTTTCCAATATGTTGAATAGTAAAAGGGCTCGAGTTTAAAAATAAAAAATAGCTTTTTTTATCTGGGTTTTTAATTTGAACTGACATTTTTTCCTCTAGATTGAACCAGCCTTGTTGCTCTCAATCAACCCGGGTATCAATCTTGCGGTTTACGGGGAAAAGGGTTTTGAACGTCGATTGACAATCCGTTATCTGATTGTCTATTCTCGTTGACCTACTGACGGCGTCGCATATTCACGTACTCCTGCCCGGCATATACATATGTGATATAAACTATCGGTGAATTTTATCCGCCAGTATTTTAATACTATATAACATGTATAATATATAATATATAAAGCACTGAAATCCGGGTCAAATTTGCGGTTCCATTTTGACCCGCAATGTACCTTGCATTACGCAGCAAGCAAGATACAATTTATCCGAAATATTCGCAACAAAGACAAATCACATAAGAAATAAAATTGATTCCTGGAAAATGTAGAAATTCAATTTCTTTAATATGTTGTAGAGTCTGACGTTAAGAGATAAGAGATCGATATTACCTGCTACATTACATTTTCCGAATTGCTTTGTAAAGTAGACGGGTGTTTTTTTTTGCAAATTAATCACGAAATTTTGTAATTTAGCACATAATTCTTCAAATTACAACGAAAAAAAATCGTGACAAAGACTATGTCGATAAAGATAAAAACATTTGCATGTTTTCCCCAGTCACGATTTGATCTCAAAACTAAAACGAAAAAAAGACGCAGCGAATCCCAAATTTTTTGTAACTAGCCGCAGATCGTTATCGATAATAGTTTGATTATAATGCAACCAAATTAGAAATAAAAGAGAGAATCTACCCCAATTTCGCTGGTACCCCAAATTTCACAGACGTTTCCGCAGCAATAATTCGAAATGATTGTTACAACGAAAACACAAAAAAAAAACGAGAAAACAAAAATGACATATATGGAAATAGTATAAGACGCTTACCCGGGAGCCCGGCGTCCGGACTCTCAAAGTCGAGGAGTCGCCCTGGCGCCGAGTCTCATCTCGCCGCCTCCACACTGATGTTCAACAACAGTTCGTCTTCTCTCGCTCTCAAACCCGTTGCCGCGTACCGAACTGTCCCGATCTCAGCGTCTAATCACACAAATACCCCAAGAAACTACGAGAAAAAAAAAGAAGAAACAACAAAGAAAAAAACGACCACGAAAATTGTCCACTCGTTCGAAGAAAAACAAAGTTTTGTTGTTAATTAGAAATACTTTTATGTCTGGACCCGCGAGATACGGAAGATCGATTGAAGCGAACGAAGCGTTGATTTATAAATTCGAATTAGAAATAAATTGGGCGCGGGTCCATATGGGCCTCGTCGGGCGTGCGATTTGCGACTGAAACCAAAATCCGCGTCTACGTGGGACGATATCCAAGCATCCAGCATCCAGAAGGGCAGCATCGTGCCAACGGGGGATGAAGTCGGAGGTGGTGGTGGTGGTGCGCTGGACCAGGACAGGGGGTGGTTGGCTAGTGAGATCCACGTGCAGAGTATTGATCTGTTCGCGCAAACTCCCGCGGCCTAGCTGCCCTCGCATCCAAGGGTCTGCCCGTATTCTCCACTACTGTAGTATCTTTCGTCGACGTATGTACAGCATCGCGCGATTTCGTGCTCTCACATATGACTTTTGAGCTATTCGCATAATTCATCTTTGAATCCTTGAGGTTCGCTCTTCCCTTTTTCTTTTTCTTCGAGCTTTTTTACAAAAATCTTGTATCATATAAGTAATAAGTAAGGTAAGTTCTTTCGCAATGTTGGATATTTTGGTCGATTGGGATTCGATTTTTTATCAAGAGAACTCATTCGGATCAATAATTTATAGATGAGGAATTTTTCTGTAGCTATTGTTTCCTTTTTACGGATTAATCACTGAACCGATTTTGATAAAACTTGCAGGGTATCTCCAGAGCGGTCCAACTGAGGATTCGGGCTATTCGGAGTTCCGATTTTTGGGGCGACGGGCGCAATTCGAGAGGAGTAGGATACTTTTTTCAATCAGATCGATGTGAAATTTATGTCACTGACAGAAAAATTTGTTCACGCTTCGGTTATCAAAAAACGTTCAACAAATTTCAACGAGACGTAAAATATCAAATTATTTTATTTATATACATAACACATTTGACTTTATTACAACAAATTTAACAATATCATACCGACGAAACTTCAGCAATCCGCACGTTCGTCACAGAACGAATCATAACAAAAATATCAGCCAAAAAATTTGTTCCTATCGTTCAATCTTATCGTTTATCACAGGCGATAATTGTCTTAAATCGACTTATCAGAGGTAAGCAAGTTCAGATTCTCTATCGCGCACAAAATCGTGACGATTCGTTCGGCTCTCAACGCAAGAGTATTCGTCAGTTTTCGCCGAAATATCCTGTATCCCCTGATTTTTCGATTTACATCGATCATAATTCGACGATTCGACGCCGCGCGATCGCGTTCGACCACCCTTGTACGAAGACACTTGATGTCCCTCTCTCGACAAACATCTGCCACGTCAAAATCTTTGGAAACCATTACAACATCATTTTTACCGATCAATTCTGCAATATTACTTTCTTCGAAAAGAGTTCTGTGAGACGTACGTCCGTCAAAAGCTTTGCTCAATAAACAAACGTAACCAGATGGTGTAACAGCGGTCACGAAACCAACGCTGTAACATCGCCTGTAACGAGAAAACGACACGATACGACGTGAACGTTGTTTCGGTCTTTTGATAGGGATTTCCATGCGACTGATAATACACCGAATATTCGATAAATCGTAGGAACAATCGGGCAAAGTTCCAACAGTTTGATTGGTTCCAAGCCAGCGAATGGCGAATTTTAAACTACGACTGAGATTATCCAGAGTTCGAAGAATTATTTTTTTGCAGTTTGTCGTCGTTTTGCATTTAAACATGGCGGATAGAACGTCGTAAGCCAAATCTTGTTTAAGTTTCATAAAAGTCATGATTATTCGGTCCTCCATGTTGAGTTTAAGGCCTTTGGCTCTGGTCAAACGTGGCGAAGCGATCGCCAGAATATCGCGAATTTTGTTGTAAACGGCGAAGTTGGGAATTCCCGTGAGAATCGTGAGATCTCGATCGGATTTGATGATGTCCGTGAATTTTGTTGGAGAGATTTTTTGGTTCGTTTGTGTAGTCGTGTCTCGAAGCTTCGTCGATTTTCTGATGAACGAATCGCGAAGACCCACCGGAAGATTCCAAATCGGTTGAAAATCGTCACGCAAATCCGTATCCGGCAGATCCACGCATTCGAATTTTATTTCTATAGGTTCTATCCCATTTTTTATCATCGAGATGTTGGATTTTGTATTTTCTTCGGTCGTGATCTCATAACCATTATAGTATTCGCACGATTCGTCCAACGGTTCCGATTTTATCGTCGGTTGTGGATCATTTTTCGCTTCCCGCTCATTCGCGATTGATTCATGGCCGCCGGAGATCTCGTTGGTATCGTATTCGTAACTCACCGCCTCAATTTTGCAATTTATGATATTTTCCAAGACTCCGCCACTCGCTATTCCACGGTTCTGAGGATTTTTAATGATTTCCAGGTGCTTCGAAGGATCCTCGTTTGTTCGTTTCGTCGCCGTCATTGCCGGGGTTTGGGTTGGAACATCTGCAAGTTGACGAACGAATCGTTTAAATAATTTATACACAATGCTATAATAAAATATATATTTTGTGCATTAGAATGTAACTAATAAAAAGTGTGTGGCTGCCACGCACCTGAGAGATAAAACTTCTGTGATAAGGACGAGAAGGATTGGTATTGGGTAAATAGAAAAATGAGTAGTAAAGATTAAATTTATTCTGTAATTTTTATGGAATCGTATTCAAGTCCTGACAATAGTAACAATGAGCATTGATTTTCGTGTATGGCGTACCGATCGCAACAAAAGTGCAGAAAGACAAATGCTCGGCGTCGACCCTTGGAGTCGACGGTTGAGCGTCCATTAGAAAATCCGCGTTGCTCAGTCGATAATCGTGGGAACGCTCTTGAATGGATAACGCTTGGGGTATTTTTTCAGAACATTCTTGAAGTTCCCGTAATGCTTTTTTTCGGGCTCTGTATTCACGAGTTCGTTGAAGAGAAGATTTTGGCGGCATTTTGGGTGGCTTTCTTGCACGTTGTCGATCACGCCATTCTTTCGACCGTTGCACTTGTGTTTTCGCCATGACATTTTTTTTAAATTACTCGAACGATTTATTTAGAAAATCGCTTAGGCAATCCACGCAATTGCATTACTGCTCGATCACACGATTTTTTTCGAATAGTATTCCGCTGACGCGTTAGCTTGAACGCAACTGCTGCGACACAAAAGCGCGTCACCGGCTTGGTTTACTCGCCGAGTTTGTGGAGACAGTTAGAAGTGGGGATATTTTGACGCAGCTGCCAGCGACACGGAACTGAGTAACGCGCTGGCCCTACTCATCTCAACTGTCAACGGAGAGGAGTAGGGGTGCTGGGAACAACCGGCTTCCACACGAGAACGCTTAAGGGGTTAGGCGAGTCTAGAATTTTCGAAAAATTGATTTTTTTTTTCAGATGAACCCTTAGGACCTTAAAAATGATCAGGACATCATAATTTAATAATTACAAGAGCTGTTTGTCCTCCCGTAAAACCTGAAAAAACGTACACGTAATTGCAAAAACGCTGCACAGTCGCCATTTTGAAATTAATCGCTTCAAATAAATTATCACATACAGTCACTGATCAACACCTTTTTTGAAATATTGATTTATTGTGTAGTTTTTCTCGAAAAAAATCCCCAAAAAGCCTATTTTTCGGCCTCTAGAGTCGCCTAACTCCTTAATGCTTCATACTTACTTTCTGTGGTCGGTATGAATGGGGGAAATATTGTACAGTATAAAATATATTCTCCCACTTATATTATCGAACGTTACGCATTTTCGTGACGCGAATTCCGTGGTGCGAATTAAGCTCACACCGTGCCAAAAGAAGTTCCACATTTAAAAAAACGCACATCCTTGCAGAGCTGAAGAGAGAAAAATATGGAAACCCTCACCGGAATCAGTTTCAGTATCTTGTACGTTTGACCCATGAACTCTAATTCCCGCTTGGCGCGCACGAAAATTACGAACACGTTCGGCCAAGCTCAAAGCTTTTTTGTCGACCTTCTTTATCTCGGTACGCAATGTTTTTTTTACGTGCACGCCAGTTGCGAACACGTTCCGTCGACGTTTTTTTTCTTGTTGTATCTATTGTGTTGATTTTTTTTACCCTTTTTTCTTTCTCTGGCGATAGTCTCGGCTCCTCTCCGCCGCTGTTTTCGGCATTGTTCAATGTTCGACAGAACAGTGATTCTCAACACACTCAAACATGTCGAAAAAAAATGGCGGACCCAAAACGGTAACAAACTTCTTCAAAATCTCAACATATCCAGGTGAAAATCTGTCAACGGGGGTTTTGGGGTCGCTGATTACAAATCCAAAGTCGAAAATGTCA
The DNA here is from genome assembly GCA_963971145.1 of Sussaba pulchella. NCBI lineage: Eukaryota > Metazoa > Arthropoda > Insecta > Hymenoptera > Ichneumonidae > Sussaba > Sussaba pulchella. The sequence continues at coordinate 11,450,047 of OZ020167.1, read as the reverse complement.
AAAACAAAATGACGGGCCCAAAACGATCGACATATGTGGTACAATGATGTCAGATTTCCTAGATAATAGGTATAGGAGGGTTTTCGAGAATATTGATTAGGATGAAGTCAACATTCACCAGAATTTCATTTGCTCAGAAAAAAGCGAATGTGATGTAGATCAAAATTAATAAATAGAAGAAGAATATAAATGTGCATGATATAAAATTTATTCGTACATACTTGAGACTTTTTCAGTCTTCCTTCGTTTCGATCTTTCACTTGATGACTCGAATTTCGAAGAAGAGCGAGCACGTCCAGCGGTCGCGGTCAGTGCAGGTGGCTTCTGAGAAGGAGCTGATAACGGAAAGGACACGTGCTTACCGAGCCATTCCTCATGTTTCTTGAAAAACACCTTTTCGTATCTTCTGACCGATTGCCACTTTATTCGCATTTTGGCGAATAGGGTTGCAGAAGACTTTTTCATAGTTTCCCCAATGAGCAACGAACGTCCACTCTTTTTGAAAATTTCGGCAGAAAGGTGTTCCAATGATACGGCCAATGGTTTATTCAAACACCCTTTCACAATACCGAAGACCTCCTTCCGGGTGTATGATAGAATGTCTCCGGTACTGGACCCTGTAATAAAGCCATAAAAAATTTAAAATTGTTTTGCATAGGAAAACTTGCAATATGATATGATAGGAAAATATAATGATACATTGTATCATTCGTCCATACGGCGTTATTCACTTTGTCATGCGTTCGTGTGTCTATATATCGATTTTTTTCCACCCCATTATTTATCGGTAAATATATGTTTATATTAGAAAATCCAATCATTGACACTGGGATTACGGAATCCGTCTATTTGCGAGTATTACTTAAGTAAACAAACGCTAACAAAATCGTTTAGAGATGATAGTAATGAGTGTAGAATTTTTCCCCGTAAAATTTGAATCGACGGGCATCCTCAGATGTATACGCAATTCAAATTTCGCGCTGCACGCGTCGAGAGAGGCGGGCATCAGAGTGACGCCATTGGCAGCGATACTATTGGACGCGCGCGCGGGCTGCCTCTCCTTACACGAAATTCAACGGAAACCGTGTGGTGGGGGCCTCACCAAATCTTTGCTTCCCCTCAATCTGGCAGCACTGGCCACTGCGTGGTAGCACGCTGCGTACCTGCTCACGCTACGCTAAATACTACGCTTGCTAGCAGTTTCTGGCAAACAATGTATAGCGATTTCGATAGCTGATACAATTATCTACAGCCTACAACTTGAATGAAGGTGGAGTATGCTCGAGTTCTCTACTTTGTTCATACGTGAAAGTATAAATCTCGAAAATCTTATCGTTTTCAGAGGGTACCGAACATGACCGTATTTTAAGCAGATAAACATGACTTTTCGATTTAACTTAAACAAAAATATGTTCTGTATACCTTTCGGAGAAGAATCCATTTTGAAAAATTAAAATCGCTTGAATCACTTCCGACTTATGGATCTATGGAGTTCACCGTTTTCGCTTACGTTTTCGCTCGCCGCGTGCACTCGCAACGAAGGCAAACTTTGAACTAACGTATCGAGCCAGGTATGGAAGGGACGACCGTTACCCTTTCAGGTTCAAATGAACCAAACATTTCTCTACCACACCCGATGGTCGAAATTTCCCGAATCCAATTTTAATTTTTCGGATTTGTGTCCACGATTTCGGGGTTTCGTCCCACTGTGCATCGTCGCCATATTGTTCTTCAGCGTTCTCGCTCTCTCTCTGTCTCTTCCTTGAACACAAGGAGGTAAACATCGCGCGCAGTGTAGCGTACCGATGTGTGTACACGTACAGGTCGGTACTACTCCGGACCTTGTTTCATGTAATTGCAATGAACATTTTTTTTTTTTTACATTAACAGATTTTTCGAGCTTACTCCGTTGAGATCAGGAGGCTGGCAAACGAGCCCTTTCTGGATGTTTCAGAACCCCTCCTTGTTTTTTATCAACAGCTATTCTGCTATTTCCACCATTTTGAATCGGATGATTTTTCATCCCAAATAATTCATCAAAATCGAGAAACGTTCTTCATATAATTGATGTGCTTACGAAATTGAACAGCCGACGTTGGCGATTTGGATCCGTTAAATTCGTAGAGTTGCATTCTCGTTATCTCGGACTATCGACACATCGATCGGTCGAAATTTCGATACTCGCCCGCTCAATCGTTGTCCAATCGCCGATAATTATTTCCGGCGCTGCCCAGAATCCGAATTAATTTTCTAAACCTCGGCAGGTAGTTAAAAATATTCAGACATTTTATTTAAAGATTTATTCACAATATATTTTATTGAAATAGACAGAGAATATTAGTAGCAAATAGACGCGCGATAAACCGAGACCGGTCGATGTTCGTAATATAAAATGTCTCGAAATTGCGTGTCCAGCCTCGTGTGAAAATTGATAGAAAGCAAAGTGTTCGCTCCGTTTACATGGAGTGGAATGCTTAGGACGAATATAATATATTCTATACTTATATACAATTAATAGCTACGTGAGACATCAATGGAAGAACTCGTACTGCTATCCTTAACATCCGAAAATATTTCATTCACGTTCCTTTCTTTTTTTTTCTTCTTCTTCTAAATTCGCCCATCGTCATTGTAATTGCGACGTCGATCATACATTAATGGACAGCACGTTTTTAGATTTTAAAAAATCTCAAAGTCGATCGAAGTAACGCACCCAAATCCATCTAAGCATGATTAATTTTACGTTTTTTTTTTCCTTCCATCGATGCGACAGACACAATAATTACAAGTCGTCCAAGTTACATTGGAACGTTCGTAAAACCTATGTTTTTTCCCTTCTTTCGCTTTTTTTTGTGTTATTTTTTCATAAATAAATCTTTGAGCTAGGACAGAACGAAGAGCGAAGGTCTTGTTGTTGTTGTTTTATGATCGTTAATTCGTTATCATTACGAAGGATTGGTGAATCTTAATAGTCGACGCGACGAGATGTCAAACTGTGGAAATGGCGTCACGTTGCATCTCTTTCTGGCCCTTTTTTTCGTTTTTTTTTTGTTTTTTTATGTAGAAATAGTTAGTTTATATCAGTGGTAGGTTCAGTCGAGTGTGGATTTGAATTTTGTTGTTAACTTTTTTTTGCATCTTGGAAATATAAATCCTTGTCGGTCCTTAACGGTTAAATTGGTGCTTGGATGCATGGCGTTCTTGTTTTACGCCATTCTAATACTCTGGATTATTTGGAAGACCGCTGAAATGGCAGAAATTTGGGTTAGTTACAAATCTGTTTTTTGTAACAATGATTAATGGTTGCAAATATTTTTGTATAAGCTTTAGTTGCTTACCCGACCCACAAACGACAAAGATGAATAGAGCCAGTAGCCAAGGGCCTACCGGCGACGATTCCTCCACTGCTTTCTGAAATGAGGAAATAATAATTGTATCATGAGATTGTGAAGATGAGAATAATATTGCAGCAGGAAATTTGTTTTGGGAAAAAATATAATTATGATGAAGTTGGCAATTTGTTTCATGCGAATCGGAACTATTTTCAGAATCATTATGATAAAAAATTAAATAAGTATCTTAGATGGAATAAAAATGTATACAAAATTTAATTTAGAAATTCTGGGATTTAGTTAGACAATTTTGGGAATATATCGAAGTGAAACTTTTGATTTCTCTGTGAATCGATGAAAAATCTTGCGGTGATTAGAACGAGGAAAAAAATGTTTTTATGATTAATTTTATGATTAAAATCTGAAATTAGCGACAAGTCTCGTGCGCAGAGAATGACCTCGTACAAATCCGTTGGGTTCATAAAAAAAAGAGTAACGAATAAAATTCCATAAAGTTATTTGGATCGCCTTTGAAATTTAGGATTCAATCAGAACAGGAACATAATTAAAGTATCTACAGAAATTTGTGCCACAATAACTCTCAAGGTTTCCTATGAATTAGGGACAATGCGGCTCAGACCCCACACAAGTGCGCGCACAGCTGTGAAATGTTTTCCCAGCTGGACGACTAACTTCAGTCTCAAACAACAAAGTTCTTAAAGACCCAAATTTGTGTGCGATGTCATCTCTGACGTATTACTCCATATAATGTTATTGCGTCGAAATGTGGATTCGAACAAAATATAAATCCCAAAATAAAAACTTCACTCCCGTAGGTTTTTCCCAGATGGTAGAACTTTGTATGCATAGATTTTTCCACAAATCATTAAAAATGGTGGCAAACCCTTAATTGACAAAAACTTATCCATCTTGCTAAAATTGCGAAATTTCAATTTTCAATTCATTAAAATGACATAAATCCCAAAAAAATTCTATCATTCAGATTTGGGATCCTCAGATTGATTATGTTTAGTTTCAAATGAATCGACTGAGTAATTGTCCACAAATCAATTAAAGCAATGAGTATGGCCCTCACCGTTGAAACATTCGCACAGTCGCTGAACAAACGTCATTCAACCAGGCGCCAATATCGTCAAATTAAAATTAAATTATTATTAAAAATAGTAATTTAATATTCCTAAGTGTTAATTTATCATTAATTCAGCTCTTCGTAAGGCTAAACCTTCACAACACGACCATACACTTGTAGATCCACGATTCACCCATTTCGAACCCTCCCCAAGCCCGTCGACCCATCCACAAAGCCCTCAACAGTCCCAAGCAACTCATAAAAAAATCGAATCTTTAAAATCAAATGCCTCAAAACAAATTCACCCATCACCCAAAATTCAGCAGATGGCATTTCCTCCTTATAACCTCAAAAACCGGTCTTCCCAAACTTCCTTCAATCACTCATTTTTCCTTCCACACCAACCGTCAAAACAACGCAAGCCCAACATTTCGAATGAAACCCTCTCAAATCAAACGACAAAAAGCTCAATTAGAAAATAATTACGCAGACACATGACAGCCAGCTGTTGAACGTCGGCGAAACGTCGTGGGGAAATAAAAAACACTTACCGAGGATTTAGGAACGTTTCCACGAAGTGTTATATTCTTCGTAGCCTTCTCGTTGGCAATACGCATTCTCTGTTTCGGTGCCATTATTCGGTTTATTTTTTTTTCGTCGTTTCAAGAAGCCTCTACGAGGTTTTACGGTGAAATCCCAAGAGTATTTTCTTCCAGGACGAACGAGATCCGAATACGTCGATCAACGACGAGTGTCACAGCGTCAGTGTGCGTGTCAAAACGTGGCTGCGCCGTCTGTCGGTGATTTTTCGCAACTTCGCCGACGTAAGCTGCGCAATGGACCATTGCGCAGACACGTGAATACGTCGACATCGCGTACGGCCAACTTACACGACGAATCGCTGTCAATCGTCGACACGTTTCCACCACCAGCGTCAAAATGAAGCTTAGGGTGCAATTTTTCATTGAGATTCGGGGATGAAGAGGAGATTTAAAGTTTTTATTCTACGGAATTTGATTATCGAATGATTGAACGATGAAGGATTTGATTTGAATCGAGTATTGGGACATTCTTAGTTGCTCAATTGATTGTAAACGCGGTGAAGATTCGAGATTTCGAAACGGTGAACGTTCGGAGTTGTTTCGCTTGCTCTTGTCGCGGTTTAGCTGAGCAGAGGTGGCGAAGAGGGACGTGAATGATTGGTTGGAGTGGGTTGTGTTGGCTGGCCTCGACCAATCACAGCGTGACTGCTGTGCCAGGGTCGTCACGTGACCCGTGATTTCCGTACCGCGTAGGACGGTTCGGGCTTCGATGGTGTAGTTTTCAGGACATGAAGACGAGATTGGAGAAGTTAGTTATTTCGATGATGGTGATTCCACCATTTGATGGATTTGATGGATTTGAGCCAAAGAATCAGTCGATAATATATGGATTATATTTATTTATTATTCGTGTGATCGAGAAAAACGTTTAGAAAAAGGGAAGTATTTTATATAATTTTATTTTTCGAAAGTATGCAATTTAATATTATCAAAAAATCAAATTTATGGCTTCAATAATTATGGGTAAAATCCGTGAAATAAATTGAAGAGAGAAATTGCGATCTTGACGTTCCAATTTTATTTATTATTCATTTATTGTTTCATAATATTCAGTTTATCCAAAAATATGCATCGATAGCGATTCGGGAATGTTTCTTCAGTTATCTTCGGGATTGCATCCGATGAAGGTCATTTCTCTGCGAGGCTCGGCAGTTGACGTGGCGATTAGCGACTGGTATCTTTAGTCGCGTTTATTTTATCCTTGCCCAGACAAACTTGGAAGAAGAAAAATTAATTAATAAATGAGATTGTTATGAGGATCAATTTTATTTTCACTATGCATGAAAATATGATGTTTCTCTGACGTTTATAAATCATACTTGTTTTTTGAACTGTTTAAAATAAATAAAATGAAATAAAACAAAATAAAACAAAACAAAACAAAACAAAACAAAATAAAATAAAATAAAATAAAATAAAATAAAATAAAATAAAATAAAATAAAATAAAATAAAATAAAATAAAATAAAATAAAATAAAATAAAATAAAATAAAATAAAATAAAATAAAATGAAATAAAATAAAATAAAATAAAATAAAATAAAATAAAATAAAATAAAATAAAATAAAATAAAATAAAATAAAATAAAATAAAATAAAATAAAATAAAATAAAATAAAATAAAATAAAATAAAATAAAATAAAATAAAATAAAATAAAATAAAATAAAATAAAATAAAATAAAATAAAATAAAATTTTAAAAAACAACATAAACGTATTATTTTTCTCCCTGTCCGAATGCAGATATAATAAACGAACGAAAAATACCTCTTTTGCTCGGCTTCCAGCCTATATACTCGTTGGTCTTTTGATTTTCCAGCTTGAGCCAGTTCATAAGAGGCTGGAAATACTCCAACAGCCCACTGCTATCCATTTTCCGTTGCCCGGTTATTTTTTCCATTGCCTCCGGCCACGGTTTCGACGAACCGAGTTCGAGCATCGATCTGCAACCAACAAAACTCGTCAAACATCCGCACAAAAAAAAAACAACAACAACAAAACACATAAATAAACAAGTAAAACTTCGCTCCGATTTTATAAGAAATTGTTGGTTTTTCCTTACTTGAACAGATAACCGGCTCTATCGCTGCCATAAATGTTGCACTCGCTCAAGGGTTTGCTCTGCGGATTGAGCGGATCGTACTGGCCGGCTTCCGTACACAGAGCCTTGTGAAACTGGAATTGCACGACGAAGCTCACGTAGTATCTTATGTATTCGACGTCGGCTATGATGTGGTACTTTGCGCCTGGATCGAAATCGTTTTCCGAACGATCGACCGGTGGTTCTATTCCCTGAAACGCTTCCGCCAGTGACCACCTGTGTAACGATGGGAATTAAACAATGATCGTTTTTAATTTTTCCATGATTTTGTGTCCGTGAATTTCGTAAATCGTTCCTTAAGGAATAATTATTTTTAATCCAAGGACTTTAAAAAAATTAGCGATAATAATATCAG
>OZ020167.1:11397566-11437566 GCA_963971145.1 Sussaba pulchella | reverse complement strand
CGTTCTTGTACTTACACGGCAATCATGTTCAGCGTTCGGATTCGTCTCGCGTATGCGGACTCGCGTTTGCAAACGAGACGATACGGATGAACGATGATCGGCGGATGTACAGCGACGTTCGCCTCTGACGGCGTTGTATCGTGTATTGAAGGTGTAACCGACTCGGCCGTGGTCAACGTTGGCTACTCCACCGTTCGCTCGTCAACGTTACAATGATGCTTTTATCCTACGTTCGTCGTACTAACTTTCCAGCTTCAATCTCCCTCCATCGCTCGGTTCCACCACTCCTTACCATGTGCGCTGCATCTTTTTTTCACCCACCACGGATTTTATCGGTCGAACTGTTTGAAACGCTGTCACACGGGACGGATCGGAGTCTATATTGTTTTTTCTATTTTGTTTTGTTTATTGATTCATTCTATCGCGAGATCGAAACAAAAACCGGTCGTGGACTTACCGCTATTTGGTTTTTGGAGTCATTGGACTTCGATTCGAGTCGATAACCAATGTTTTGCCGAAAGAAAAAACTTGCTTTGGCATCGATGTCGGGTCGTCTATGCTCGGGGTCTCACAGCCTTCGGTCATGGATAGCCATCGGGCGGACAGCCAAGTTCAATGAATAATTAATCGGGAAAGGCTAACCACCGCGATAACCATGTTGTTATAATGATAATAATAATAATAATAATAATAATAATAATCATAATAATAATAATAATAATAATAATAATAATAATAATAATAATAATAATAATAATAATAATAATAATAATAATAATAATAATTATATTCAATAATAATTATTATTATTATTATAAATAATAATATTATAATAATAATATTATTATAAATAATAATATTATAATAATAATATAATTATCATTATAATAATTATATAATAATAATGATAATTATTATTAAACGGGTGGATTCAAGATCCAATGCGAGATAAGAAATTGCTAGATGAATTTTGAAACATTAAAAATAAAGAGTACTATGAGAAAATGTCCTTTGGTCGAATAGACGAGAGGATTAATTTTCTGCACGTTTTTCTTCTGGATACCGTCGAAGGTCTTTTTGGGTTTCAGTACGAAATGTTGACAAGGTCTTGCTTTTAATTTTTTTGAGGTAAAAAGTCACGCGTGAATTATTGTTTTCTATTTGGATTGAGAAATCACTCTGAAATCCTTGTAATCCGGTAGTTAGAAATCGCTGTTGGTCAGTTCAATTATTATTTAGAATTTTCGTTGTCGATATTTAACACTAGATATTGTTGGCAAGCGGCTATAATTATCATTAAAAATTGTTGCTATTTAATTTTATCGTTACTTATTCATAATGAAATATAGGTACTACTATATAGGTACTATTTGTTTATTTTTTTCGAATTTGACGTTTATTACAGAAGATTGATAATAAACCTGCTGTAAAATTTCGGACCAATTTCCAATCGTTTATTCTCACTCGTTTATTTATTCATTTATTATTTATTTATTTATTTATTCATCCATTTATTTATTTATTCATTTATTTATTTATTTATTTATTTATTTATTCATTTATTTATTTATGTATGTATATTGTTACACCGATTCCGCCTGTGGGCGCCTCGAACCACACTCTTTTGTCCCCTCTCTACCTCGCCGTTGTCTCGGGTCTCTGGCTTTCTCTGGAGCTTCGTCGTTGCCCAGCTGTTTTACCATCAGCTACGCTATTCGGCACCGGCAATAAACACATAGGAAAATATCCATTGGTGGCTGGCCTCCTTATTTATTCATTTATTTATTTATTCATTTATTTATTTATTTATTTATCTATTCATTGATCAATTTATTTATTTATTCATTTATTTATTTATTTATTTATTTATTTATTTATTTATCTATTCATTTATTTATTTATTTATTTATTTATTCATTTATTCATTTATTCATTTATTCATTTATTCATTTATTCATTTATCTATTTAGGTTGTTTTTATTCATTTTATTATATCCAGCAATCGCAGCATGAATAGCGATGAACCCCATGACAATGTTTTCCGATATTCCGACACTTGGATAAATGTCGTCACATCAATTTTTCTTTAGCTGACGAGGCTCTGTGCAATGCCCGCCGTGTGCTGCTCGATTTTTCCGTGCACCGAAGCATTCATAAACAATCCTTATGATTAAACTTTTACGACAATGGTGCCGATATTTGTCGGTGAAGCAAAAATTTAAGTTTCCATAAATTGTCTGCATTTCGGAATTTCATTACCGTCCGCGAGGGTCTCGTTAAATCGTTTTCACCAACGAGGCCCTAAACTTCAAAAAGTATACACCGGGGCGCTTCATAGGTTGTCAAGCCGCTCGGTTATTCTGTAAATTCTCAACCAAAACAGGAAACAAATAAAAAAGAAAAAAACCAGTTTCCTTCGCGGAAGCATAAAAACGAAACTGGAAACCGCCTTTGGACCTCAGCAGGCGGATTAACCGCCATCCGGAGATAAGACTTACGTCCTGGAAACGCGCCAGTGTCGAATTCGCCAATAAATGTTCGGTTAAAAAACCGAAAAATATGTACATATGAGTGGATCCATCGAATTTCGGACCACTTTGGGCTTCACTACCTGGGATCTTCATGATATTTGCACAGCTTGAAGTGCATGTTGAAAAACGAATTACGAAAATTTTTTAGATTTTTTTTTTCGATTATTTCGGCAGCCAATTTTGCCAATTTTATTTTTCAGCCAATTTTATTTCGATATTTGCCAGTCAATTAAGGTATTTTCTATTTTTTTTTAAATTTAATTTTTTTTCATGTATTTTTTTTATATGCTTACGCATTAAAAATAAATATTAAACATTTTTTGGACGTGAAGGTGTCTCAGCTTTTCGGAAAAAATATCAGGTTTATATTCCGACCCTCAAAATACATTAAAATCCGATTTAAAACTTAAAATACGGTTTTTCGGTTGATGCCCAAATTTTGAGGGTTTATTAAAAACAAATTTCTTATACTTGAAAAGGTAATAATGTCAAATCATCAATTCAATTTTTTCCTTCCACCATATAACGTTTACAATAATTTTTCAAATGTACTCGTTTCGCAGCGTTCGCAGGCCTACGTCAGCCCTTAATTGACCTCATAACCGGATACAAAATCCATTCTCATTCTTCAAAATATCCGAAGAAAGTTTTCGCGTACGCAAAATTTCCTTGAACCATCCGTACGACAATTTCGGAGTTCTGGATCTCGACGGATTTTCAAAATCAACGTTAACCATTCCAAAACGTTGCGTGTAACCCTCTTCCCATTCGAAACTGTCCATCAAACTCCACACGGCGTAAGCCCGGACGTTGCAACCGTCTTCATTAACGGCGATCAAAAGTTCCCTGATATAATCGTGCAAATATCGAATTCTTTGATAATCATCCAACGTCTTATCACGATCGGCCATTCCATTTTCCAACACGTAGACCGTCGGATTGTCGTAACGATTTTTAATCGTTCTCAAAAGATCTCCGAAGCCCTCGGGCACGATTCTGAGCCACGGAGCCCCGGTTTCGGGCCAACTATCGTTCTGACTCGTTATCACGCCGGAATCATCGTGCCAAAGCGTGTTGTTGGATTTTGGAGCACTTTCCGCGAGCACGGACGTGTAATGATTCAGACCGATGTAATCAGCCGCGCCTCTTATGTCGTCGATCTCGATTTGCGTGAACTCGGGTAATCTCGATCTCGGATAACCTTCCAATTCGCTGTTCTCGGCTATTCTGAGTTTCATTACATCCGGATAATCACCTTTTTTCGAAAACAAGGGATTGGCTATCCAACCGAGATCGAAGTCCAATGCAACGTCCGATATTTCGGTATCGTTGACCGTTTTCGGATAATAATATTTCGCCGACAGAATAATACCGATTTGTCCACCGAGGATTTTACGATATTCGGTATCGTACATTTTGTAAACTTTTGCGTGAGCTTTCAACATGTTGTGCACGCACAAGTAAGGCGCTGTTTTCATTAGTTTCTTCCCTGAAATTTGCAAAATCAATAAATCAATAAATCAATAAATCAATAAATCAATAAATCAATAAATCAATAAATCAATAAATCAATAAATCAATAAATCAATAAATCAATAAATCAATAAATCAATAAATCAATAAATCAATAAATCAATAAATCAATAAATCAATAAATCAATAAATCAATAAATCAATAAATCAATAAATCAATAAATCAATAAATCAATAAATCAATAAATCAATAAATCAATAAATCAATAAATCAATAAATCAATAAATCAATAAATCAATAAATCAATAAATCAATAAATCAATAAATCAATAAATCAATAAATCAATAAATCAATAAATCAATAAATCAATAAATCAATAAATCAATAAATCAATAAATCAATAAATCAATAAATCAATAAATCAATAAATCAATAAATCAATAAATCAATAAATCAATAAATCAATAAATCAATAAATCAATAAATCAATAAATCAATAAATCAATAAATCAATAAATCAATAAATCAATAAATCAATAAATCAATAAATCAATAAATCAATAAATCAATAAATCAATAAATCAATAAATCAATAAATCAATAAATCAATAAATCAATAAATCAATAAATCAATAAATCAATAAATCAATAAATCAATAAATCAATAAATCAATAAATCAATAAATCAATAAATCAATAAATCAATAAATCAATAAATCAATAAATCAATAAATCAATAAATCAATAAATCAATAAATCAATAAATCAATAAATCAATAAATCAATAAATCAATAAATCAATAAATCAATAAATCAATAAATCAATAAATCAATAAATCAATAAATCAATAAATCAATAAATCAATAAATCAATAAATCAATAAATCAATAAATCAATAAATCAATAAATCAATAAATCAATAAATCAATAAATCAATAAATCAATAAATCAATAAATCAATAAATCAATAAATCAATAAATCAATAAATCAATAAATCAATAAATCAATAAATCAATAAATCAATAAATCAATAAATCAATAAATCAATAAATCAATAAATCAATAAATCAATAAATCAATAAATCAATAAATCAATAAATCAATAAATCAATAAATCAATAAATCAATAAATCAATAAATCAATAAATCAATAAATCAATAAATCAATAAATCAATAAATCAATAAATCAATAAATCAATAAATCAATAAATCAATAAATCAATAAATCAATAAATCAATAAATCAATAAATCAATAAATCAATAAATCAATAAATCAATAAATCAATGAAGCCCAGCAATTTCATTTATTTTCGAACCATGTAAAGCCTCGTCACTGAATAACTCGTTAAATAATCCCAGCGAATCCCATTTGAAGCATTTTGCACGAGAAACTACCCAGAATCCCGTCTCTCCCACACGTCTAGCGTAACCACGAAGTATTTCGCACCAAACGAGTTGCGAACGTTCGCAATAACTTGTAATGTTCATAAGTTTACGTACCCGGAGCTTTCGTACCGTCGCCATAGCTGCTCATGCATTCGATAACCGGTTCGTTGATCGTCGCGAAAATCTTGACCCTGTTACCGAATTCCCGGATTACGATTCTCGCGTAATCGACGAACCAAGTTACCATCAATTCGTTCGTCCAGCCGCCCATTTCTTCGAGCGCCACGGGATGATCCCAGTGATAAATGACGACCAAAGGTTCGATACCAAGCGCGTTTAAATCGTCCAACACGTTCTTGTAGTATCGAATACCATCACTGCTGACTTTGTCGGGAAAGCCGGTTGGCAATATACGGGACCAACTCACGGACATTCGGTAAAAATCTACTCCAAGATCTTTCAAAATCGTCAGATCTTCCTTGTATCTGACGTAAGAGTCGCAAGCGACATCTCCGTTGCTTTTGTCATGAATGGGCGAATCGTATTTGTGCGTGAAATCGTCCCAAACGTTGACACCCTTGTCACTGACGTTCCAGGCACCTTCGATTTGATACGACGACGTCGATACGCCGATTTTGAATCCGTCGGGAAAACGCAGAATGTCATTTTCCTTCGCGCTGTCAACGGAAAATCATTTAATTTTTTTTTTCGACCGTGTATTTAATTATTTATTTTCATTGGGAATTAATACTCATGCGTCCGATGAGATGTATTCAAAGAAGGAGAAGTTGAAAAATTCTTTACCCCACTGCTATAATTAACACGCCGATAGCAGATAAGAATATCATCGTCCCGGCGGTCCCGGCTTGAACCTGAGAAATTAATGAGAAATATAATTCCATCCGTTTTCACTATAACCTTGATTTTTACGATCCTGATTTTTGGTCCAGTCCCCACTCCACCGTGGCGTGTGGTGGGGGAACCGTTGCGCCAATCAACGATCGCTCCAGCTGCGCAGAACGCTTATTTGCGACATAGCGTCGGCACGGTACTAAAAATCGAGATCGGAGTGTATACGAAATGATTTAATCACCCGAAATCCAAAGCCTGTAGAATTTAAAGAACTGAATAGAAAAATAATTGATCCACCCCGTCGACTGCTGCGGCGATTTGCGAAGATAAACCGAATTGTAAAGCTTCGAAAGCCAGACTGCTGGGAATAATAGTGATATGCAACTTCTGAATGCAACTCTGATGATTCTACTATCTTTCTTGCATGACGCAAGAGCGGGTTCACTCCGATTCAATGACTTTGCGCGAATTTATCTGATACCAGTGGTGGACAACTTGTCAAAGACATGAACGAAAAAAAATCGTTTATCAGTGTCTGTATGACCTACAAACTGCATTGAAAACTGCATTTAACGCCAGTACGAGCTCACGCAGCTCTGCAGAGCAGATCTCACGTGCGGGTGGTTCGTCAACCACCGTTCGAAATGTGGTCAGAGGCTAGGTGGCGCTGGTAGGCGTTCACCATCGCCATCGCCCTCTACATTGGGACGAATAGTGGTTAAGTCCATCATCTGTCAGCGCTACCAACCGGCACTAAGCGGTACACGTCGGAGCAGTTTGATAGGCAACTATTAGTGTTGTACTTCGTTTTATCGAAATTCAGCGCTATATTATAGCTATAGCTGTATGTGTGTCGAAGGCACAACATGATTGGAACATTTTCGTACTTGCGTTAAACATTGATGGTTTTTTTTTCTTATTTTTAAGCGATTGAATTTTTTAAATTTCTTTTCCAGTTTTTTGGGATGCCGATGAAGCTAGCTAGATCTTTAAATTTCGAATTCATTTAGGATTATCGATATTTCGGATTAAACGAGGAAAAAAATAATTTCATTGGTTTAAAACGAAACGAACGAATCTATCACTCATGAAATGGAAAATGAAAATAAATAAAAGTAATTATTGTACGAGTTACTGATTTTACCAATTAAATGACATTTATTACGTTAATATTTTTGTTTTTAATCGGGTTAATTTTTTTTTAATATGAAGTTCTTATCAAATTGCGAAGAAATCGCTCGACGAAGCTGCGTCACACGAGGAACCGCGGACTAGACAAGTTTGTTCCGACATCGCGAGAGCTTCGGCACGCTGCCTGCTCGAGAGCCGAGAGGTTTATTATAAGCCGATGAAAAGCCAGAAGCGATTCGCGGCCGCCCAATGGCGTCCGAGTAATTTTGGAACCACCCGCGCGAGAAATCCCGACCAAAAATGGAGAAAACTCGTAGCGTCGGTTTAATCCTGGAATTCGCGTATGAGGGGTCTACCGCACCCCATGAATGTCAGGACTATCCAAACGCGGTTACCGATTAAAAAAAACGATCATTCTTCGTGACGATTGCAAATTCGCTTACCTGCGTTGATTTCTCTGCTGCGATCGGTGACAGCTATTTTTTTTTTATTTCTCGCAGAATAACATAATAGAATGTATTTTCAAATTATATGCGCTATTTTTGCTTTTGCATAACTTTCGAGGGTAAAAATGACAAAGAGGCGTTTTTGAATCTCGTCAAAATCGGGTGTCATGGAAACATCTTGATGCTAATTATAAAAAATTAATTGAAATATATCAAGCTTGCTAAGACTTGATTGAAAATTATTACTGATTCATCTCTAATGAACTGCTATTGAATTAAAATGTCGGATTACAAAAATCATAATAATAATTGTTATTATGATAATTATTCTGTCTATTATAATTAATTATGATAATAATGATTATAAATTATTATTATTATTATTTTTATTATTTTTATTATTATTATAGAACCGAAATTTCATCGTTGCAATGAATGAACTTGATAATGCCATATTTATAATGACAGATTAATCCTAGAGAGAAATACGGGGACAGGTCAGAAGACTTAATCAAGGCGGACGAAGATAAGGAGATGAAGAGGTCGTTGGGTGGGTGGTGAGGATAGTTTTTGGGCGAAGAAGACGCGACGAGGGGCATCCAAAGACGTGTCGTACGAAGGTAGCTGGCCGATGTATCAATATTTTTGAGCTCTTTCGTGCTTTTCATTGGACTGGGCGTGGGCTACCGACGTGGGCAGGCGCGTTGGCTAGCCCTGGAAAGCTACCGTGCCCATGTTGGGTAGCGGCGGCTTTTGTGCGGACGTTATATCTGGCGCCCCTGAGCTTCCAGGCTTCAGCCGCGTCGCAGCCGCCCGCCGATTCACAACAAGCCCTTACGGTCGGTAACGTCTGCACTATCATCGTATTTTTTTAATTTGTTCTATTTTTTTAATGACGTCGAGATAAATGTTTTGTTGATACATTCATGCGCTTGATTAGAATCCTTATCTTCTTTTTATCGAGTGCTGTACAATCGTGGTTGAGGAGCTGAAACGCGGATTCTATGAGATAAAATTGTGTTCGAGAACGAGTTTTGGGATTTAAGTTGTGTTGTGCGTTTTTGGATAAGTGATATGACGATGTTTTGACGTGACGCCTTTACGACGCAGGACGATACAAACTGGAGTATCGATGTTTTTTTTTCTTTGGGATTTCAATGAACGAGTAGAACCGTGTAACTCGACCGGTCGAGTATTTGGAGAATTTAAATGGGTTTGAAAAAATTCGACCTCATGTAGATCAAAACTTGTAGAGACTGAAAGTGATTAAATCGATTATTGCCTCATTATGGTTGTTCCGTTATAAGATATTCCGCGGCGCGAGAAAAGAAAGTATTCCGTAATTCGGAAGATATAATTCTTTTGTCACCTTGAATAAAGATCGCAGGGGAGGGGGTGGGTTACGTCTTACGATTAACGGAATATTCGGTTGATGGATCTTCGAATCGTTAATAGTGAATCTGATCATAACGAAGGTTTTTCCTTTTTACAGAGACCCTAACAAATCACCAAAATGTGTGACGACGAAGTTGCTGCTCTGGTCGTGGACAATGGCTCCGGTATGTGCAAGGCCGGTTTCGCCGGAGACGACGCACCTCGCGCCGTCTTCCCCTCAATCGTCGGTCGCCCCCGTCATCAGGGAGTGATGGTCGGTATGGGACAGAAAGACTCGTACGTTGGTGACGAGGCCCAGAGCAAGAGAGGTATCCTCACCTTGAAGTACCCCATCGAGCACGGTATCATCACCAACTGGGATGACATGGAAAAGATCTGGCATCACACTTTCTACAATGAACTCCGTGTGGCTCCCGAGGAACACCCCGTCCTCCTCACCGAAGCTCCCCTCAACCCCAAGGCTAACCGCGAAAAGATGACCCAGATCATGTTCGAGACCTTCAACAGCCCGGCCATGTACGTCGCCATCCAGGCCGTCCTTTCCCTGTACGCTTCCGGTCGTACCACCGGTATCGTCCTAGACTCCGGAGACGGTGTTTCCCACACCGTACCCATCTACGAAGGTTATGCCCTTCCCCACGCCATCCTCCGTTTGGACTTGGCTGGTCGTGACTTGACCGACTACCTCATGAAGATCCTCACCGAGAGAGGATACTCCTTCACCACCACGGCTGAGCGTGAAATCGTTCGCGACATCAAGGAGAAACTTTGCTATGTCGCCCTCGACTTTGAGCAGGAAATGGCCACCGCCGCGGCCAGCACGTCCCTCGAGAAGAGCTACGAGCTTCCCGACGGACAGGTCATCACCATCGGAAACGAAAGGTTCCGCACGCCCGAGGCTCTCTTCCAACCCTCGTTCTTGGGTATGGAATCTTGCGGTATCCACGAAACCGTCTACAACTCCATCATGAAGTGCGACGTTGACATCCGTAAGGACCTGTACGCCAACAATGTTCTGTCCGGTGGTACCACCATGTACCCCGGTATCGCTGACCGCATGCAGAAGGAAATCACCGCTCTCGCCCCGTCGACCATCAAGATCAAGATCATCGCTCCCCCCGAGAGGAAATACTCCGTATGGATCGGTGGTTCCATCCTGGCTTCTCTGTCCACCTTCCAACAGATGTGGATCTCCAAACAGGAGTACGACGAGTCCGGCCCTGGCATTGTCCACCGCAAGTGCTTCTAAGCATTTCAACCCCCAACAACACTCGCAAAACGTCGGTGCCCAACCATGCCATTGCACCTTCGACTATTATGATTTCACTCCAATCATCCACCCATCATCGTCACACGTCTTCGTATTGTCCCCTCACTCCTCGTCGGCATCATCGACGTATCTCGTGGTCTCTCTGCTGGGCCATACGATACTTCTCGAGTACGCATTGCCCGTGTTATATTGGAACGGCCATTCTCCGTACAGCGTGATACTCGTTTCTCCCGAGATTTTGTAGAGCAACGTCAAAACGTCGAGCTGAGAAATAGCAACGCGTTACGTTAAATTATAAATATTTCCGCGATGTTTGCAGGACATAACCAGAACCGTATCTATTAATTTCGAAACGGTCATCCGTGGTAACGAAAGATCCACACATAAACGTATTTCAACGTTGCTCGAACAAATCTCGGCCATTGAAACGAGCACACGACGCTCGCTTTCTGTAACGCGGAATACCCTCCATTATCACGGTACGAGGCAATGAACTTTGTACCTAACGAGCGTGGAATGAAAACAAAAATAACAACAACATCGGAAAACGTAAGCCATGACCGTACGCGCCATAGTGGTTGACTTTACCAAAACGATGCCATCGATATGTATGTCTCTGATACTTAATAATTTATTTTGTAAATATTATACAATATATTATTGTTATACAATGTCAATTGTCAAGTCAAAATATACATTATCTCACGCTATTGTTCCGTATGCATTGGTTGTCAATTGTTTATTCCATCGACGGTTTCCCATCCAACGAAATTCCAAGGTCTTCCTGAAACGGGAAATTTTATTCTTAATTTTCTATCAATTCTCGTTCAGATTTTTGTACGTCAAAGCACATTGTTTTGAAAGCCTGGAAAGTTACGTATATTGGTGTCACCGTCGTTCTGCATTTTTAGACGTTCGTTTGGCTGGCTATTTTGGGAGGAGAGATGTATAGAGAAACCCCCCTCATTGAAATTTGAGTAGAATCTAGGTCACGACTAATTCTGTTGACTTTCCCTACAATCCGTTTGTTTTTTCCTCTTACCATATTTTTAAGTCGAGATCTTTGAAAGATTCTGTAGCGTTGGGAAAAGCACCCTAAAGCTTACGGGTCTCCCTTAATGTTTTAAACAACGTTCACATACGTTAGTCGTTCCATGCGCAAAGTCTCTAAAAATGAATAAATAGATGCGTCTGCATTGGCGGTATCTCGATAAAAGGAAGCAAGAAAAAAAACTACTTTTTTCTTTAAACAAATAAACCCTTTGGTTCCCTTTCTTTTTACTTGCGACTATTTTTTTTCTCTCTCGCTGCATCACAATCTCGATAATTGCCAGATCCATTGATTAGATAATATCAACAACACTCGTAGTTGCTCGACTTAAAATTGCGATTACAATATTTGCGATATTATCAAATCAATAATATTAAATCGTGTACTGAACAGACGATTTTTAATTTAAAAAAATCATTGCGTTTCGTAGATGCGACTATTTATACACAATTATTTGATTACGTATATAGCTCTGATCGTAAACGGATTTGATAGTCGAAAATAACACTAATTTCAAAACTTTCCAATTTCTGGGTTCTACGAACTAATCCCATTTTCGAGTAATTACTTCGACTGAGACGTGTCAAAATTCAAACTATTACAATTTTTTCGACGCACAATCATGCAAAACAGCTCTCCCAGAGCTCTCTCCACCGACAAGGATAATCGGTCGTAACTTCGGCCCACAATCGTGATCCTATAAAAATCGGAAAACAGTAGAAAAATTATGTACGAGATAAATCATTCGAATTAATTTTTTTTCAATCAAGGGTGAAAGCACACGCTGCTTCGAAACGAAAAAAGCTTTCGTACTCATGACCGAATAAGACGTCGAGTGTGTTACAACGATGTTGGAATCAGAATATTTTAAAATAGCCATTGTTGTGACGTACGCCTACCCGATGGCCTTGGCCCAGTGCTCGCTAACCGTCCACGCGAATGTCGGATTGAATGTTTAATATATAATATCAAACGGAATATTTACAATAGATATATTTGGGTGACCGGCCGAAAAAATTTTTTTGCCGATTTTTACGGGATGCATCAGGGTCAAAGTATCTTGCATCCGTAGAATCGTGCTAAAAGGTCAGCTCGATCGGACCATATTTAGGGGTAGCGCCGGATTTTCAAAGTTTTCACGGTCGAAACTTTCAAAAATCAGCACCACCTCTAAAAATCGTCCGATCGGGCTCATCTTTCGACCCTATTCTACGGGAGCGAGATACTTTAAAATAGCCGACAGAGAAATAAAATTTATGTGAATATTTCTACATTTATCCGGATCGGGTCAAACCAGGTCTTAATCAATTCAATAATAATAAATCATGGAAATAATAATAAAATGGAAATTAGCACACGAAGAAAAACAGCGAAGGATTAATTAAGTTGCCCTGCATAAAAGAAAATGAGCCATTTTCAAAAATATTGAAACATTCTGGAAAAAAATAAAAGTGGAAGGCCCTTTAATGGAAAAGTTGAGGTAACTCAAAGTATATTCGGGGTTTTTTTATGGAAATAGGTCAATAGAACGGTTTGAGCTTCCGGGGCGTAGCCATCGTGGTTCTCGGACTGTGGGGGATACGAACTACGTTATTTTGATTTTAGCGAGCTTCTTTTGGACCGCTATACAAAATTAGCTTGCACCTGGATGAACTCTTCTTTCGGTTAATTCTCTGTCTTTCATTTTTACGTCCTTTTGATTTTAGCGAGCTTATTTTGGACCGATATACAAAATTAGCTCACACCTGAATGAACTTTTTTCGGGTTATTTCTCTGTCTTTCATTTTTACGTCATTTTTATTTGAGCGAGCTTATTTTAGAACGCTACACAAAATTAGCTCACACCTGGATGAATTTTTTTTTTTTTTGGAAAGTAAAAAGAGAATCGTGAAATGGAGGATGCACAGAATTTACTCATTTTTTCGTTCTCCAAGAATACAGAGCGTTCTCTATGTAAAACTGTCATCCGTTTTTAGGTAATTCCACAAAAAACCATTTTTCCAAAAAAAAAAATATTTTTAATGGGGTTCCAGTAGGAAACGGAAATTGTTCCTGTGCGACCATAAATGGTTATTGGTCTGCTGAGCGAGCAGCCTCTTGGGCTGCTTCCACGTTCAGAGTGCAATGTTTTGAGATTACGTGTAGCGGACAAAAATAGCGTGCGATGAGCGCGGGAGAATTTAACCTTAACGAATAGAGTCATTTCTACCGAATGAATAACCCAACCTTTGATCCTCAAACCTAAACAGTTTAACGTTGGGTCACGGAAAAGACATCATAATATTAAAACAGCAGCAGAAGGGTGCGACGGAAATGAAAAAAAAAAAATATGTTAGCTTTATCTTTTTGTCTAGACTGGAGCGTTGGGTGCCGTCGTGTACCCCTTAATTCAACGAAAATATTTGAGTTAAATTATTTTAGGACATAAGATGGTGCGTTGCTGCTCGGTCGGTAACGAAAACTGTAAAGCATTGATCTTGGCCGCGATCAATGTTTCGTAGAAGAAATGAAAACAATTGGCTGCGTCTTTGAGTTTTGCAGTAAACCGTTTTCGTTTTCTATCTGAAACACCAACGATGTTGAAGAATAACACTTTGGGAAGGTTGAGCTATTTCCCTCGCACTTGTAGCAATCTGAGAGAGACAGACGACACGTAGGAAATCACCTCAAACTCCGCACTACGGATTTCTACTATATTTGATATTTGGAGAATATCAATGTAGAAGATATGATGGGGAGTTTGTCAACCGACGATCAACTTCTACGATACTCTATTTGGAGCATCGCAGTCGGTAACAAAGTTTGCAGACGAATTTTCGCGAAGTTTTTTTTACAGGAAAATGAATTTGGAATTGATTTTTTATGGCAACTGCACGCGAAGAAAAGTTACATTCTAACGATTACTACATTTTTTCTAACGCATTTGAATATAGAATGTCAACATTTACTGGCAATGTCGTCGCCTGCTATTTCGCATCTATAATGGCTAGCCGAAAGAATTATTTTGCTGTTTACGTCGCTGTAGGACGTTTTTTGAGTCGAATTAGTTGAAGCTGAATTTACGCTACCTAAAATATTACAATTTTCAACCGGAAATCGTGATAAGAACATCACAACATTCACGTACAAGTCGAGCATTCAGATTAGTCTCTAACTACAGTAGAATTATATTTCCAATCAATTCAAGAACTGAATTACATGTCCACAATGCCCACCTGAAAATTAAAAAAAATTTCAAAAAACAATTGCAGATAATTACAACAAAGCCAACGATAAAAAAATAACAAAAAAATACGTCTCGAGTGCAACAATTCCCCAATAAACCATTGATGAGCGATTACAGCGCAGCCCGCACCCAACTTCGAGCTCGTATCTTCGAGTTTGTTGGATAAAAATGAAACCGAGAGCGCGAGAGTCGAGGAGGGAAAAAACAAATAAGTCAGAACGAAGATTTAACTTTGGAGGATCAAGCCGGCCGATTAAAAACTGGCGAATCCAGCGGTCTGCTTGGGGTTGCCCGCCTAGTTCGGTGAGCGTCGCGATGCCCCGAGACCCGCGCCTTTTTCGTGCCTGTCGAGGAAGCTCCGTTTTACGGAAATGCGGGGGCGTCCGAGCGAGAGCATATATTCGACGTCGCGAAGCTTTTCAGCACAGACGCCACCACACTCTGTCCCGTGCACGGTACGTAATCGGAAAGCTGCTCAAACAGCCCTGACTCTCACACTTGTACATCGCACCTGAAATTATCGACTTATCAACGAAGTTTTTCGAACATTCGAATCGCGGTACAAAATCACACGTAACAAATTTTTAATCATTCGATAGTAATTTTTCATTGTCGTTGAGTTACTTTTTAAATGGGAACAATAAATTTTGGAACGTAATTTAATTCTTCGTCGTCACACTGGGTGGAATCCACCCTTCGATCGGTGATTTTCGATTCCGTTTTCATATCTTTCTGAATTTTTTTAAAACGCGTTGTCAATTTATTTCTGATGAATGAACTTTTTGTACATTATCCGGAATGTTTAAATCGTGTACTGTAATTTTTTTAATCACTTTGGTTGGATAGTTCGCTACCAATTGGGTTTTTAAAATTGTCCGGGTGGGATCCAACCAATGGGGTGGCCGTGGGACATTATTTGGTAGTGTGACGGTGAAGGCTTCATTACATCCGGTATGTTTGAACGAGCTTCTTCGTTGGTATGAACTAGACATTGCGAATCAATTCAGTATTTGAGAATTTTTTTTTCTCCAACTCTTACAATCAAATATTTGCCCTTTGGACATCGAGATGACTTGGAAAGAACGGTGAAACGAGTTGTTTGAGCTTATTTTATATTTTCGATCCTGAGTCAGAGATAATTTAGCGATTAGCTCTCGAGTTTTATCATTAATTTGTTTGTTATTAATTCGCTTCGGTTATTTCTGTCGGAGGTATGATCACAATTTATTGCCTCTATCTTGATCAATAGCATTTAAATATATTATTGCTATAAATATCCTAGAACTCGATTCAGCTGCCACGTGTTTGAAAATTAACAGAGAACTTTTAAACCATAACCAACAGTTTTCCTCAATTTTTCAAGTATTTTAAAGCTTTTGTCAGTCAAAATGCGAGAGTTGATAAATTAAAAACATTTCGTAATTAGACGTCAGATTCTTACTATGGTTGCTTTTTCATCGACAGAGAAATAACGTTCCCGGTGTAGCTTAATTGTACGAAAGCTCAAAACAACTCATTGTCAGTATCGAATAGTCGACAAAACATGCAACCTAAACGCATGCAGCTCTCTCAGTTAAAAATAAAAATACCACGTTGCTTGCTTGAAAAAAAAAAGAAATAGTTTGTTTCCGATCGAGAAGCAAAAGAGAATTCTAAAACCAATGGAATGTCGAAGTAGCGCAGAAAATGCAGTGTTTGACACACGAGCGGTAAATTTCCGTTTTGTAAGGTCTTTGTCCGTTTCCTCGTGATTCCTCATGTTTGAGAAGCGAAAACATAATTTTGGCACGCGTAACCCGTTATGCTCGGCGGTCCATCAGCGGTGGCTGCACGAGGCGGTCAGGGGTTCATAATCGACGCTTGAACTTATACGGAGCGTCCGCGAGTCCGTCTAAACTTAGATTGGGCGCTCTCGAAATAGTGACGACGCCTCACGGTAGCCACCTCTCGGCGGCAGCCTATCGCTTTATAGGCAACTGGGTCAATTCTGCTGCGTATCATCTGGAATTAAACGAAAAAAGCACTTATTTAGAAATCTCACAGTTTCCCATCGGTTTTACTTATTTAATTCAACGATCGATTATTCTTGCCCCAGTTCGACGGAATAATTCGTGAGACATACGCGTACCGGGTTGTACCTCTGTTGCATAATAATGTGAATTTTCTGAAAAAAACTTTAAACACGAATGACATTTTGTTATTGCAGAACCTGAAAAACAAAAGGCACCAAAATGTGTGACGACGAAGTTGCTGCTCTGGTCGTGGACAATGGCTCCGGTATGTGCAAGGCCGGTTTCGCCGGAGACGACGCACCCCGCGCCGTCTTCCCCTCGATCGTCGGTCGCCCCCGTCATCAGGGAGTGATGGTCGGTATGGGACAGAAAGACTCGTACGTTGGTGACGAGGCCCAGAGCAAGAGAGGTATCCTCACCTTGAAGTACCCCATCGAGCACGGTATCATCACCAATTGGGATGACATGGAGAAGATCTGGCATCACACTTTCTACAATGAACTCCGTGTGGCTCCCGAAGAACACCCCGTCCTCCTCACCGAAGCTCCTCTCAACCCCAAGGCTAACCGTGAAAAGATGACCCAGATCATGTTCGAGACCTTCAACAGCCCGGCCATGTACGTCGCCATCCAGGCCGTCCTTTCCCTGTACGCTTCCGGTCGTACCACCGGTATCGTCCTGGACTCCGGAGACGGTGTTTCCCACACCGTACCCATCTACGAAGGTTATGCCCTTCCCCACGCCATCCTCCGTTTGGACTTGGCTGGTCGTGACTTGACCGACTACCTCATGAAGATCCTTACCGAGAGAGGATACTCCTTCACCACCACGGCTGAGCGTGAAATCGTTCGCGACATCAAGGAGAAACTCTGCTATGTCGCCCTCGACTTCGAGCAGGAAATGGCCACCGCCGCGGCCAGCACGTCCCTCGAGAAGAGCTACGAGCTTCCCGACGGACAGGTCATCACCATCGGAAACGAAAGGTTCCGCACGCCCGAGGCTCTCTTCCAACCCTCGTTCTTGGGTATGGAATCTTGCGGTATCCACGAAACCGTCTACAACTCCATCATGAAGTGCGACGTTGACATCCGTAAGGATCTGTACGCCAACAATGTTCTGTCCGGTGGTACCACCATGTACCCCGGTATCGCTGATCGCATGCAGAAGGAAATCACCGCCCTCGCCCCGTCGACCATCAAGATCAAGATCATCGCTCCCCCCGAGAGGAAATACTCCGTATGGATCGGTGGTTCCATCCTGGCTTCTCTGTCCACCTTCCAACAGATGTGGATCTCCAAACAGGAGTACGACGAATCCGGCCCTGGCATCGTCCACCGCAAGTGCTTCTAAGAAGTTTCTCTTGAAACACTTTATTATTAAAACAGCAAAAATTTTGTCTTTTAAAATGAAATCCACCGCATACTGCCGCACCGCTTCGTCACGTTGTTTAACTGTGCTATTACGTTTTTTTGTATGTAGCTAGTTTCGTGGCGAGTATCGTCATTCGCGTGCAATCGTCATCTTTTGTATATATAAGTTAACATCTTATGGAATAAATACTATCGTATATTCTTACAGCCATTCAATATGCACACGCTTTCATTTCGGCAACCCTATATCTCGTCCCGGTCATTGTATAAGAATCGTATTGGACTCGAAAAATTTCCGTTGCGTACACCGAGTACCGAATTTTACGAAGCATTCGTATTTCGTTATTTTGTAAATCCGCGAGCCAACGAGACAGCTGCTACGCTGCTGCAATGCTGTCCCCTGCGTCGATATCGATATCGTAGCACGTAGCCGAAGTCTCACTGCGATTATCATACGGTCGAAGAGGTGCGAATTTTGCAGTCTTTCGGATAAAATTTGAAAAATAAATAATTATTGGCATCCACTACTTGCATTTCTGTGTGTTCACTAATCATGCATGCATGACCTTACCGGCTACGCAAATTAGGATCAATCATTCAATCATCGTCTCTGATCGAACGAACAATTATTGGCTTGCGTTTTGCCTATCGAGATCGGAAATTTTATTAAAATAATGAGTCACGCGTTTTCACGCATATTATTCGGAGTGAGATGAATCACGCCGAGCGTGAAAAACAATTGCACAGATTTCATTCGATCTATATTAGATTGCTCGTCGAGTGTGATTCAATACATCGATAGATAACTGGGCAAGCTTCGTCTCGGTGCACCTGCGTCCTGCAAGCTGCTCGAAATAGATGCCGAGACCTTCGCGTTTTGCGGATTTATACAATCTATTACGAAATCACTCTTTATCGCATAATAATTCTTCGTTTTTACACGACGGACGCTACATATTCGAACAAAACGTACAACGTTTTTTACGATGCTGAATAATTGATTTTTTTCTCTTTGCATTTATGCGCTGTATAAATTTGGAGGTTTTTTTTCGCCACGATGGACGAGATAATTAGAGTTCGGTTGATCGCGACATTTAAATCAATATCGAAGCATTAACAAATGCGGATTTTTACCGGAAATTAGTTTTTTTGAAATTAAGCTTGGTCGCGAGTGGCTTATAGATGTTCAGATTTCTAGAGAAATATTTTTAGATAAACGATCGCATAACTAGTATTAAAATTAATTGAACTCGCAGTGGAGGTTTCGTAATTTTTTCGTTTTTATACTGAATTCAATATTGTCGAACGTTGACTGGCGAATTTTTTCTGGTGACTTTTTTATCGCGCCCGTTATCGACAGATAGATTTTAAACGAATTTCTAACTTCTTCAATATTCGCAGGAAATTTTCATATAGGTCATAAAATACTTCAAAATTTTTTAAGTTTTAGTATTTTAGTGAACTTTAAGTAGTAAATATTCCAAATTACGCGAAAAATCACATTACGATTGTCGTTAAAGAAGCTGGACCGATGAAAAATTTAATTCGTCTACATTTTTTCCAATCAATGTCCGATTGACGAATTAATATCGTAAAACGTGTCGAAAACTCGATTTGCAGCGGAACAATGTAGAATATAAGCATCGAAAATCTTTTTTACGTTCGCAAATGCGAGTCACGACAGGAGGCTGGAATTTTTGAAAAAAATATTCGAACAACATCTTCGGCCAGGTCAGAAAATGCAACGGTTCAGCTGTGAAAAATACAATTGCTCGCAAATCATCATGAGCCACGGTGTGGAGAACCCCGCAAAAGAAAATGAACAAAAAAAAATGACAAGACGCGACAGATGTGCAAAACGAAGAAGGCATCTCGAATAAAAATTGCAGACCGAAACTTCTACAAAATTTTTTGGACTATCCGTTCCCAAATATTTACTCCGGTAATCAATTAATAATAATACATTTCGACAGTGATATTCAACGATTCCAATTTTTTTTTCTAACGGAATAACGATTTCTCTCCTTTTTTCTTTCAGAATCGATCGAAAAATTCGAGCCAAATAATCGCAAACTGCAAAAAGATAAAATCCCGTGCACTTCAAATCCATCTGCGGACGTCCTCGAACGATCGCCACCCCGTGAAAAAAAAAACCCCCCAGGATTACGACAGAAAAGAGGGTTGAAGATAAAAAATTCGAGAGACCGAGGATGTCTTGGAAACGATAGTACTTTATTTCTTTCCATCATCCACATCACTCCGGTGAGTTGTTATTATCATCTACTTCAACGACAATCAACTAGAATTAATAAAATCGCCTACGATTTACAGAATCGCAAGGGTTTGAACGTAAAAAGAAGAAGAAGAAAAAGCTTCGACAGCCGTGACCTGAACAGCGAGGCACGTAGCTGTCTTCGAGTTTCGTTTGCTTCAACGTTTCTGCGAACGTTGCTTTTCGGGTCTACCACGAAGAAAAACCCTTCACAGGAAGAGCCCAAAAAAGAGGAAAAAAAAAAAGAATCATGCTTCATAAGGATTGGGGGTAACACGTAATTCGTTCAAATCGAATTTACCACGATCTAACAGCATCTTCCGGACGTTCGACGGTCTTCCGTCGATTTCCTCGATGATTCCTCACAACCCCGACGTGATTTCCGGTTCGTCCTCAGCCTTCGCTCTCCTTCCAGCGCGCTCATTGCACGAACTCTCGTTTCTACCCCTCTTCGTCCATCACTCCGTCGCATGCGGCTTCGGTGCCATGGAAAAATCTTCGCCATTCCCAGCTCAACCCGTTTTATACACCACCGAAATCCTCAACCGTCTTCCGACAAATTACATTTTTTTTCATACAAAAAAAATAAAAAAATAAAAAATTAAACAAAATCAATCGCCCGTGAGAGCTGATGCGAATATAATTCGACGTTACGCGCGACCGTTCTCGTTACGCGCAGTCCCGGAGACTTCTCTCCGCGAATAACAGTCGCGAAAGAGAACAAAGGCTCGAAACTCAGCCGGGAAAACGAATTCATTCGTAACGCAACGACGACGACGACGAAAAAAAAAAGACGAAGACAAGAAAAAAACCCCCCAACGGAAAAAAAAAAAGAGAAAACTCGGAGAATGAGATGAGATTGCGAAATCGTATGGCGATCGATCGACGATGGATTGAAAAAATTGGCGAATTATTGAGGGTTGCCGTGGAAGAGGTCCGTATATGGAAAGCCCCACGGGTGCGGGTTCGTTGCGTCGTCACGACAAAGACGTGTCTGGTGGACGTCTTACGGCCGGGGTTGAAACTCGTCGAAGTGCGTCGAAGTGTCGTTTAGTCGCGGCGGCCTCGTCGACGATGTCGTCCTCCGGGTGGGCCGCCGGGGTGGGGTACGCCGCCTTATTTGGGTTCGGGGGGCGTCGACGCGGCTCGGGTCCAGATGTGCCCGGCGTCCGTCCTCACCGCTCTCTCTCTTCCGTTCAACGTTCTTCAGGGCGGCTAAGGACTATGCGTCGACGTTTCTCGCCGTAGCGCCCCGGCTTAACCACCGGACTTCCATGTAAGGGGCGGATCGCTATTTTTGGCCACGGACCGATATGGATAAAGGGATGCCACATCGGCTGCAGTCCGCCACTCGCTGCTTGCTCCCTTGCAAGACGAAAGCCTTCAGCGCGTCGCCGATTTTTACAATCACTCTACGGTACTACGACTAAATTCTCTTCTATTCGCTATTTATCACTGTCATCACGATTATTTCTCTGTTCGACTAATCCAATTGCGAATTATTATTATTGTTATTTTTTTTTTTTTTTTGGTTTCGGTATAATTCGATAAGATTTTTCACAATTTTTTTGGATTTATTTTTTTTTTTTGAGGGGATTTTTTTGATTGGGGTTTTGAGGGAAATTTTTTTATGGGCCATTTTCTCGTGTTTTTGTGTACGTGAGTGTGAAATTATTCGATTTATTATCGTGAGTGAAGATTATTGGAACGTCGGGATGGACGAGAAGTGATTTGGTTCAACGAACTCGTAGATTAACGTATGAGTACGCTGTTGAACGTCGCGAAAAGTGGAAAAAATACGTTTTATCGGTTGAAACATCGTTAATGGCACGGAGGCTAAGCGTTTTGTCACTCTTTAGAGAATTCGTTGTCTCTGATTCGATACGCGGTCGTCGGGAAAAATAAATGTCGAAACGGTGGTATAATAATCACTTGCGAGACCACAAAAAATCGTTATCTTTCGCAATGAAAATTAATCTGAACAAAATTTGAGCTACATCTTAATTTTCGAAGATCTATGGCTTCACCAACGGAACGTATTGAGCATTTGTTTCATGAAATTAAAAAAAAAAGATATAACAATCCAAAAAATCGTACGTAAATTCAAAAAATATATGATTGGAGTCGACTGATACTGTTAAACAATTAATTTCGTAAAAAAAAGACGAGGATACCAGAAAACTAAGTACAATTGATCCAAGAAAAATTGTGTGAATAATTTTCGTACTGGCAATGATCCGTGAAGTGCGATAAAGTGATTTTTGGACAATCTTCACGGCGCCGTAGTGCAAAATTCCGTCGATCTCTTCTTTTTCAACAAAAGTAATCATTTTGTTAAAGTCAAAACCGACGTCGGTATATGATTTTTTTTTTTAAATGGAAGCAATTCGGACTTTAATTGGTTCGACGGGCTCGAAATGAACGATTTGAACTCCGTGATAACTAAATGAAACGAAATTATTGTCTAATTGAAGGAAGTGTCGTTATACCTTTGAGTATTATTCATTTCTTAGTCTCGCCAATAGAATAGATTACGGAAGCTGCAATAAGAATCCACGTCATTCGCGACTTCGGGTTTGCCCGGTTCCGATTTTCACGCGTACAAAAATCTCGTAATCCTTTGTTCCTCTCGTAAATAATCCATCAATCGTACGTTTAATTTATTCACCGATGCTAACGCCGTCGAATTTTCTGTTTTACGCAGAACGTAATCCCATAAACCGATCAAGATGTGTGACGATGATGTTGCGGCGCTCGTCGTGGACAATGGTTCCGGTATGTGCAAGGCCGGATTCGCGGGAGACGACGCTCCCCGAGCTGTGTTCCCCAGCATCGTTGGACGCCCTCGTCATCAGGTTTGTTAAATACTTCGTTACACGTCTCTACGAGCTAACGTTCCACAGCTTCGTACGTGTGGCAGATAACATATCCGATTTTTTTCAATTACAGGGTGTGATGGTGGGTATGGGTCAAAAAGACTCATACGTAGGAGACGAGGCCCAGAGCAAGAGAGGTATTCTCACCCTGAAGTACCCCATCGAGCACGGTATCATCACCAATTGGGATGACATGGAAAAGATCTGGCATCACACTTTCTACAATGAACTCCGTGTGGCTCCCGAAGAACACCCCGTCCTCCTCACCGAAGCTCCCCTCAACCCCAAGGCTAACCGTGAAAAAATGACCCAGATCATGTTCGAGACCTTCAACAGCCCGGCCATGTACGTCGCCATCCAGGCCGTCCTTTCCCTGTACGCTTCCGGTCGTACCACCGGTATCGTCCTGGACTCCGGAGACGGTGTTTCCCACACCGTACCCATCTACGAAGGTTATGCCCTTCCCCACGCCATCCTCCGTTTGGACTTGGCTGGTCGTGACTTGACCGACTACCTCATGAAGATCCTCACCGAGAGAGGATACTCCTTCACCACCACGGCTGAGCGTGAAATCGTTCGCGACATCAAGGAGAAACTCTGCTATGTCGCTCTCGACTTTGAGCAGGAAATGGCCACCGCCGCGGCCAGCACGTCTCTCGAGAAGAGCTACGAGCTTCCCGACGGACAGGTAAATAACATATAACTTTCGATCTATCTCTGTATCGTCTTCATCGTCGATAGAAAAATAACTGACAAATAATTGATTTTCCATGACAGGTCATCACCATCGGAAACGAAAGGTTCCGTTGTCCCGAGGCACTCTTCCAGCCCTCGTTCTTGGGTATGGAATCTTGCGGTATCCACGAAACCGTCTACAACTCCATCATGAAGTGCGACGTTGACATCCGTAAGGATCTGTACGCCAACACCGTTCTGTCCGGTGGTACCACCATGTACCCCGGTATCGCTGATCGCATGCAGAAGGAAATCACCGCCCTCGCTCCGTCGACCATCAAGATCAAGATCATCGCTCCCCCCGAGAGGAAATACTCCGTATGGATCGGTGGTTCCATCCTGGCTTCCCTGTCCACCTTCCAACAGATGTGGATCTCCAAGCAGGAGTACGACGAATCCGGCCCTGGCATCGTCCACCGCAAGTGCTTCTAAACTCCATACTAGCCGAATCACAAGCTTGCTTATCTTCTTCTATCGTCGAGCCTGGGTCATCGCCCGAAGAGGACATTCGACCGCGCCACGCGTATACGCATTATCCAAAGAACAAAGACACACAAGAGAGAAAACAAATTGAAAATAATAAGAAAACAAAACGAGGAGACATTGAGAAATGCAAAACACAAAAAAAAAAAAAAAGAAAGAAAAGTTTAACGACTACTCAAGTGCCTTTATTACACACATTTATCAGACTGTATTGTACTTTGTAGTTTATACAACATGACTATTTGTTATTAACATTAATTGTTTATTACTTAGTCCTCCAATTACTCTCGTCAAC
Organism: Sussaba pulchella; assembly: GCA_963971145.1. NCBI lineage: Eukaryota > Metazoa > Arthropoda > Insecta > Hymenoptera > Ichneumonidae > Sussaba > Sussaba pulchella. The sequence goes on along the minus strand of OZ020167.1, from coordinate 11,412,756 downwards.
GCAACAGTCAACATTTACTCGCGTTTACTCGCTCCAACGATTATTATTCGTAAGCCCCCGAGTCCCGCCGGATCCTTCATTCGATCGATTGTCGATTGTCAAAACGCAAAAACCAAATGAAACAACAAAAAAAAAAAACACACACACACACACAAACCAAAAATAACGTACGGAAAGTATATATGGACTTGTCGTCGCTGGCTCATATTGCTGCCCGGCGTATTGTTCTTATCATACCTTAATAATAAAAATTAATAATAATAATGCCAATAATAATAATAATAGTAATAATAAATAATTGTATTCTATACAAACATATGTTATCGGATTCGCGAAAATTAATTCAGACCGGTCATTATACATTCCCCGCTGTATATTGAACCATTTTTCATTCGATCGCAAACAGTCGACTGCACGAATCGATCGGTTGGTTGTCGATCGGCTTCTTCGAGAGATCGAGCGTTCGAACAGCTTCTCTCTTCAACGACATTATGAACTTGATAATTTTTCCTCTCATCAACCGATCGGCGAGTAAACTTTAAGAAAAATTCTGGATCTTGGATCGCGAACGATAGCCACGTGGGTGGTATCGATAATTGATTCACAGAACGGCCATCTGCTCGCAAGGGAGAATTCTGACGAAATTTGTCGCGCGAGAATACGCATCTTAAGGGACTCAATCGGGTAGCTCGTCGGAAATGTTAATATTTCCCTGCCTTCGCCACCTTAAACAATTCTAAAAACAATTCATCCGTAGAATCTCTCACTTCGTTGTTATTTAATTTCTCTTTTTTTTTTTCGTTGTTTACATTGAAAAATTTTAGTATCAACGTTGAGTTGTGATTTATACGGAGATGTGCGGGGAGAGTTCGGAGGGGTAGAACGCATCCGCAAAGACTTCGCGCAGAGGCCACACATGTGCCGGCCACGTGGGCGAGGCCAACGCTGAGAACGAAAAAAAAAAACGAACCGGCGAAACCGGGGGTACAAATTAAGAAATAGTAAAAATAGAGACGCGCAGCATCCGAGTTTCGTCGTTCGGTCGGAGGCTGCAGCTTTCGGAAGAACCCCAGCTGCGACGAGCCTTAGAAGGCCACCCGAGAGATGCTTTCAAAGCTCGATCGCAGGCCTCGCTTCGGGTCTTCGTATCTTCGCGTAAGCGCGTGTGATACCTCATCGCGTTCGTTCCTAAACCAGACTACGCGGCGAAAGGGGAAATACGAGAATCGAACGTCTTCGCGGACCCCGCGAACTATCGATGTATATTTTTTTTTACTTCCCTCGAGGAGTCGCGTTACTCGGGAATTTTTTTTTTTTCTTGAAGATATTTGGGTTTGTTTGTTTTTTTTCTTTTTCGTTTTCGACATTTTTGTGGAGAGGAAGAGTTAAAATTGATTAAACACGTGATTGGGTGAGAGGAAGGGGTCGAAGGGGTTTTGCAATTTGTTGCGAATTGTCGTGAGAGAGTCGTTGAATAAATTCTTCTTTGATGTAAAGCAGGAATCGATTGCTTAAATTCAATGGATTTTGATGATTTTTGAAGAAAATTCAATTGGATTATGATGGAATTATTTTCATATTATTTGAATTTTTATTGAAAATGGGATATCGCAGTTGTGCGTGATCCAGTCGAAGGCTTAGGAGACCTTTTATGAGGGGGGATTTGGGTGCAGGAAAGATTGGAGATGTTGTCATGCGTCTTGAAAACAAGGCAGGTAGAGTCGTAAGAAATCATTGTGTAAATTTCATGAGACTAACGATACAGTAATTGAATTAGTCATGCATGATGCCAGAAAGTCTAAATTCTTTATAAGCAGTGGTATGAATACTTAGAGACGATTTACGACTACTTGTAGGCTACTGTACGAAGCATTGACATGTACGTCATGGCTTTCTTGATAATCTGCAAGGGACATATAAAAAATTACTCAAACATCCAATTAATTAAAATTAAAGTCATTTTTATGGTGTGATACTTGAAAAAATCGTAAGCTCCAAATGTTAGACAGTTAGCACGAAACAATGAGCTATCTTGTCTGCTTTTAGAGCCAAGGGAAAATTCATTGAAGACTTCAATACCATTTTTGATAACTAACGATGGTTTTGGCTCACTCATCGCGTCTTCCAGTAAATAATTAACTGAGAGATACGGAAAAACAATTCACACACGCACACATAAACTCACGTCCGTAAAACTGTTGAGGGAAAATACGTAAAAATGTCCAGCTGTCAATCGAAGAGGAACTTGAGCTTGAATCGTGCATATCAACAATGCTTTCCTGTATGCCAATGGCATCTCGTACCAATTGCACTCGTAAAACGCATCCCGCAATCTCGCCGACTAAATAGAGAAAGAACGAAAACTATCTCAGTTTAGAGCGAAAAAAATTGGTTTTCGAATCAAGTTTCAATTAGCGCCAACCTCGAAGTTTAAATGTTCTCCGACGAGGCAATTGCCATAAATCAGCACCATCATTGTCAACGCGTAAAATCCAAAAACAGCGAGACCAGCGGCTTCCGCATTATCGATAGTCTGCGGAATTACGAGATAAATTCGTATTTTTATTTATTTATTCATTTATTAAGGTTATTTATTTATTTATTTATTTATTTATTTATTTATTTATTTATTTATTTATTTATTTATTTATTTATTTATTTATTTATTTATTTATTTATTTATTTATTTATTTATTTATTTATTTATTTATTTATTTATTTAATTATTTAATTATTTATTTATTTATTTATTTATTTATTTATTTATTTATTTATTTATTTATTGTCCCGGGAATCGAGAGAGCGCGCATAAATAAGTAGCGTAGGACGTATTGGGAGAGGAAAAATGCCCTGTAACCCTTCGGGGAATCAGTAAAAACCCCACACATATTTATTTATTTATTTATTTATTTATTTATTTATTTATTTATTTATTTATTTATTTATTTAATTATTTAATTATTTATTTATTTATTTATTTATTTATTTATTTATTTATTTATTTATTTATTTATTTATTTATTTATTTATTTATTTATTTATTTATTTATTTATTTATTTATTTATTTATTTATTTATTTATTTATTTATTTATTTATTTATTTATTTATTTATTTATTTATTTATTTATTTATTTATTTATTTATTTATTTATTTATTTATTTATTTATTTATTTATTTATTTATTTATTTATTTATTTATTTATTTATTTATTTATTTATTTATTTATTTATTTATTTATTTATTTATTTATTTATTTATTTATTTATTTATTTATTTATTTATTTATTTATTTATTTATTTATTTATTTATTGATTTATTTATTTATTTATTTATTTATTTATTTATTTATTTATTTATTTGTTTATTTATTTATTTATTCATTTATTCATTTATTCATTTATTTATTTTTTCCTTTTATTATTATACATTTATTCTCTTATTCAATTGTTCATTTTTTTTTACTTATAAGGACTCTGTCTTACCGTGAGAGTATTGTAAGCTATCAGCCCCAAAACTATCGTCGTACCAACGAGTTCATTCAATAGCACCATGTGAAAAACATTTTCTATGCATCTCGCCATCCTAAATATTCACAATATAACTTTGAAAAAAAGAAAAAAATCCAATTCGCAATTTATCGAGATTCTTGTGTCCCGCAAAATCGTCAACGTAATTTCATACCATATCACTCTCAAATGTCTCTGGACGAATTTCCGAAAAATGTATCTCGGACTGTCACTCGGTCCGGGATTTAATTTAACGATTCTGTACGAAAGAACCGAAAGTTGACCGCACACATTGAATACCAGTGTCACCAGTAAACCGATCGACGCTACGTAAAATATTGCCGTGCACATTATCGGTATTTGAAAAACGTAAACTAGAACAACGTTACGCATGTCGTTGAGATCGAAAAAAGCTCGTACGCGATACGGAGGCATCAGCGTGCTTGATTCGTTTCTGAACACTGTCGAGGACAATTTATATCGATTTATCCTGCGTACAATTATTATATTTCGCAATATCTTTGCGAAAAACAAGATAGGTCGAATGTTAAGTAGAATTTCAAGTAAAATTTGCTCCCTGGGCCCTATTCGGGTTTTTTAATCCGTCTGAGTCGATCAAGACAGCAAAAATATTCCTTAAGTAGTCACAAAAAGTTATCCAATTTTTTTTGCTAAATCAAACCTCGACCTACCTTTTGTTTGCAAGCGATTTTTTATCATCACGGTGTATCATTGTTGTAAATATTGTACGTTACCAGCCGAGAAATATTCTTGAATGGGTTTGATGCAGTACATGACAGTAGTACAGCAAGCGAACGAAGTGACAGTCTTGAAAAATGACACCGCCGACGAATAATACCGCAAATAAATCCGTTTTTCCTCCTCGTTCTCATAATTTTCGTTTCGCATGTCTTCCTTCGCCGCAACGATAATTCTCGGAAGAATTTTGCTGGAACGAAACACCATCAACCTTACCAGTATCATGCTCTGCAGGCCTGTTTCCATGAAGTTCAAGATCATAAGTTCCAGATCGCCGAAAACCGCGACGAAATCGGCGTACGCCATCGTCAGATGAACCACGAAATAAAATATCCATATGGAAAATCTCAAGTACGTATTGTTGAGCGGCCAAACTCCGACCAAAGACAGAGGCACGCTTATCCAATCGAAGATTCGTCCGGGTTGTTCGTACTTTTTTTTATTTTTTTAATCATTGTAAGATCGAAAATTGGATTAAAATTTTTGTTTCGCGTAGAGGCAGATTGATTTTGTGGTTATGGAAAAATTTATTTACGGAGGACGACAAAGAAACAGTTTAATTCGAAGTGGAATTATTGTTGTAATAATAATCTTGTTAAAAGCTAGAACAAATTTGTTTTCAAAATTTAGATGGATGTAATGAAATTACGTTCTTCGGAATGGTTATTTCAGTGACGTATCGTTTTGTGATTGGATTTTACGTATCTTTTGCGATAATTTACATTTATTTGTGCGAAACAATGCGTCATTTACGTTTTTTAGTGATATCTCCATTTCTCCGAGACGGACATCTACGGACTGAGAAAAAAAATATGGCTCCAGGCTCACTGCAAAACTATACACTGGCCGGGAACATGAAATATTCGTGTCGTCATTCAATATTCATCCGGATCGTGACCGTTCGCCGCAATCACCGCGAATTTTAGATCACTTTAGGACGAAAACTTATTTCCAGTTTTTACCAACTTTAGGGAGAAGCTGAACGTGCCAGCGACAAATGTGCCGTGAATAATTTAATGAATGATGATAGGTTTTTCGAACTTCGCCATCCACTTTTTTCGAATTTGATGCGCGGAGAGAATTTTATGAAAGCGATACTTTGTATCGAATTAAGCTGCAATTGAAAGCGTTTTCGACTAATGTCCGCGCGGTTCTTCGGCGCAAGCGAACGGCAGGACAATTCTAAGCCGATTTGATTTGTGTTTAGCCATGGATTATTTACGCACCAACCATTTTTACGATTTAAGAGGCAGCAGAAGTGCGACTGCTCAAGAAAAAGTGATTTCCGGGAATTTATTGACAGTAAAGTATTACATCGAATGTTTTAAAATTTTGAGGATATATTTGTGTATAAATTATGTATGTACAGTAATTTTTTTTTAAATGTAATTATTCAATTTTTAGCGTGTAATGCGCCGTCTTATGAGTGGCAATAAAAAAAATATCGGGCCGAATCAGAGATCTCCGATCGAATCTGTTGAGGCTCAAAAGTAGTGAAAAAAAAACGGAACTAACAAAGAATGCACCTCTGTGTTAATATTACAGGTTCCGAACGAACCGGCCGGATTATGTGCCGTTTGATCGACATTGTCGATCGGAAGTTGCATTTTCTTTTAGTTCCTTACTCTTTTCATTACTATTTAGCGCCGGCAGATCGACCAGAAATCGACCTCTTGTGGCGGACTCGTCCACACACACATCGCAGAATGTACCCAGTTGGTCTAGTCAACTCTCTGGCATACCGACTGGGCCAGAAACGCCCATCTCGAGCTCGGGAGGAGAGCGACGCGCACGACGGAAACAGACACTGTTCCCACGTCGAGACTTCGACACGCCGCAGCTGTGGCTAACCAAAGAACCTGTAAATCATATCAATAATCAGCAACCGTTGTCAGTTAATAAATAAATATCGTCGTTCGCTTTATCTGCTTGTATAATTATTCGTGGTATAGGAATTACCACACTCTGATTCCATCTCCCCGATAAGCCGGCCATTTTGCATATCCCAGTCAGTCTCTGAGGAGAACAGCGCGTATTGACGATAGATGGCCGTAGCATCGACCAACAGGGAGAAGGCGAAGAATTTGGCGCAATTTCCAGCCAAAACAGCTACGTATTGCCAGTGTGTTATTCGTTGAGGCCTGTGCAATCGACAAAGGAATTTTAATTTCATTTTATATATCGCTAATGTATACTTTGCGATTTTAATTGACAAAAATGACCACGCTAGTCGTAAATACCGCAGAGGCCGTTGAGCAGCCTCACGGTAAGAATTATTTCGTATTAATTCAACGAAACCTCAAAATATCGCATGTTCTCCCATCACCTGTTTCTCGGTTTTTTTTTCTCATTCTTTTATTCTTATTTTCGGCAAATTTTGGTACGTCTCAAAACATTATCTTTTTTTTATTGTTTATCTTCTTTGAATAGTTCGTTATTTTTCAATTCAAGCTTCTTCTGTTTATTTGTATAAATCGTTTATTTAATATCGTCACAAAAGTAATAAAGAATATATATGTAATAAGTAATAATGAGTAATTATTAGTAATTACTATATTAAATTATGTGAATAGCGGAAACCAGTCGTTCAAAGGACGAAGAATTTAACAATGTCCATTCCGCACTAAGTCAACAAAGTTCCGACGAACATGTTTCTATTGTCTGTACGAAAGAACCGTCCCCAGCGGACGACGCAACCACACATTCGCAGAGTCAAAACAGCGAGGAAAAAGATCATTCCTCCGGCATCGGAAGTGCGAACCCCAGTCAAGAATCCAAGCTGGACGATTTCACTGACAAAAGTGCAAAAAACACGCTCAAAAAAAAGTTTAGGAATGTCTTGGACAGCGACTCGGAGCCGGAGGACGATTTCATATCGTCGCTGTTGAATAAAAGCAGAGCCGAAGAATGCGACAGCTTATTGGAATCCGAAACCGCCAACTCGGACGCCGCTCAATTGGGAAGAAGCTCGAGACGTCTGATCGACAGCGAATCGGAAGGCGAAGATTCCGTCGGAGCTAAGAAAGAGACGAATCGAAAAGATGAGAATAGTCGCAATGACGATGAGGGCTTGGACGAGTTGGCGACAAAGAAAACAACGGTATTTTAATTTGATCAGACATCTGTTGGATGGAAATAGTAGTATAATCGCAAATGAAAAATATACTCATTTTAAAAACGTTCAATGTGATATTGTGATCCGTAGAAGTCAAGATTTCGGACTTTGGTAGACTCCGAATCCGAGAATGATGACGGATTCAAGCCGAGTCAGAATTTGCAGGAGGAAAATGAAGAAAAAGCAAGTTCGGACGGTGGCGGAACTGCCAAGAAGAAGAAGAAACAGAAAGTAAGTCGTAATCATAATCGCTTCGATGAATAAAGATTCATTTTTTTTCTCTGTCCTAACGTCCAGAAAATCGATTTTCAAATTGATTTGTCGATGTTATATCCATGAAGAATATTTAATTGATTTTCCTTTTTTAGATCAGCTCAATCGTCGACTCGTCATCAGAAGACGAAGATGATTCTCACAAATCTGCGACTCGTTCATTGTCTAGGAAAAATAAAAAAGGCGCTTCGAATCGCAAATCGAAAACAAAAGCGGACGAAACAATACTCGTGAGTTTCTTCTTAGACATTCATCGATAGATGAACCACAATTTTCATTAGAATATGTAAAAATTACGTGACAAATTTTTTTTTAAACCGAATTAATCGTAAGATAAATGTTTACAACTATCGAGAATTAATTGATTGTTGCATGCTTTCAGAAATCAAAGATAAGTTCGTTGATCGATACGGATTCCGAAGGCGATGATAAGCGCGATAACGACCATGAAACATCGGAAAACGGGCAACACGAAGGTGAAAATCTCGACAAGAAGACAGAAAAATCGGCTAAAAAACGAACTGTGAGCTCAAATAAACAATCTTTAACAATAAACCTTTTCAACTACATTTACATCTGCCAAAACTTACAATGTCGTAAAAAAAAAAATATTTTCTTTGGGGTTCCATTAAATTTGACCTCTTTTTCCACGCCTAATCGTCTGGAATCGTCTTCAACCACGTCGAATCGGTGCTTCGTCGCCAAAAGTCCTTAGAATCAGATCAGCCCCATTACAATAATATAGCGACATTGCCATAAGATCAAGAAAATCTCGCAAAACCGGTGACAATGAAGCCATCGACGTTGATTTTTCAGGGTTCGATAAGAGCAGCCAAGGACGAGGCGATGCGACAAATTCACAGCGAAACCCAGAGGCTTCTTCGCTCCGCGGAAGTTTCTCTGCCCTATCACAGACCCAAACAACGTTCTCTCCAGGAATTCCTCAATAGAAAACAATTCATTCCCGCCCTACCCGCAGGCTTAACCACCGCCGAAAAAGTTAAAATGTCGTCACAAATCGTTGGGTACGAAATTTTTCATCTATCCATCAATCCTACACAAAACCATATCGCCCAAATTTCACGCATTAAATTCCATAATTTTTTTACAGCAAAATATTGAAAGAAAAAGAAAAAGAAGCAGAATTATTCTACAAATCGTCGGATTCCGAAGACGAAGAAACGCCAAGCTCCACCCCCGCAAATCCCGAAGAATCAACCGTAGAATTCACTTCAGTCCCCTCCGACGATCATTTGAACATCGAAGATACCCAAAAAATTCTCAAAAACGACGTACAAAACGCTCACAACAAAAAAGAAATAATTCAACAGGGCTCCGTCGATCTTGGTTTCCCCAGAAAATTATTTGCCAACGATGAAGAATATTTAACGGATAATCGGGCTACAGAACCAAACGACGACAACGAAAAAGTTTCCGACACCGAAACGGATCCGGTAAAAAAACTGAAAGAAATAAAACACGGTCTCAAAGAAGCCAGCGTGCCGAGAAAATTGTTCGGAAGCGATTACGAAGAATCCGTCCTGCCTTCGAACACTTTCTGCCCGTCTGCAGCCTCGCAATCCACCGAAATCCCTTCGACAACGTCGGAAATCGTCGTTACTTCGAACGACGACGAAAATACCGACGATTTAATCGTTCAAACCTCGTCGTCAGCTCCGACAGATTCAAAATTACGAGAAACCGTGGAAGATAAAAATACGAAAAACGAAGATGCATCAACGCGCAACGAAAATGCAGAAAAAATTGCAGAATTCACGAACATATCGGACACTCCTTTCATAAGTAACAAAGAATTCGCGAAGATGAATGTAAAGAGCAAAACTTCAGGATCAAACGTGGAATCCTGTGAAAAAATTGATGGAGAAGAGGATTCGAGAGACCCTGAAATGCCTATAGGCCATGTTTATGGATTGCCGCCTCCAATTTTCGACCTCGACGACGATCGCGCCGTTAATTCAACGAATATGAAGAAAAAAATCTTGTCAAGAGCAACAAACGTCGGTCCTAGACTTCGCGGGGCTCCAGGAACTTTCATAGACCTGTCTGACGACGTCAAACCCAACAAAGAAGGCGTTAAATCCTTGGTCGATCGATTTATCCGTCATTCAACCGTAAACAAACCCACAGATTCGACTTCACCCGTGATCGTTCTTCACACCGAAAAAACCACCGAAGGTATTAAAATAATCGAACAAAAACTACCCTACAGAATTCCCACAACGGACAACAACGTCGACAAAGAACTCGGCAAACCCGGCGCGAAGTATCAACGATTAAAAAACGAATTGATGGAAAAAATGGCGAAAAAACGTGGCGAAGAATGGAAATTGAAGAAGCAGCAAGAACACGAAAATTCCGAGAACAGTGAAGAAGAAATTGAAGAAGAAGATTTCGACGAAGAGATCGAAGACGAGGAGTTGGATGAAAAATTGCGAATAAGCGAAGAGAGCGAACCCGAAGAAGACGATATGCCGGCGTTGAAGGAGAAAAAACGTGAGAAACGTAATTTTGCGGACGAAGAGGCGGAAGTGAGCGGAGAAGATGAGGAAGAAGACGACGAAGGGATGGAAATCGACGACGAAGAAGTTGACGATGACGACGAGAAAAATTTGAAAGATAAACGACGTGAAAATAACGACGAAGACGACGAAACTTGTGATATCTCATCAGATCCCGAAGACAAAATCGTTCTTCAACCAAAAAAACCTAGTCGTATTTTAAAAGCTTTCGAAGATGATTCCAATTCATTTCCCGAAGCTTCCCAACCTTCCGAAATTCTTCATTCCGACAAAGTATTCGAACGAACGAATACCGACGTTGATATATTTTCTCCCGACGACGAAAATGACGATTGGTTGAGCGACACCGAATCCGAACTTCCACCCTCGCAAATTTTGCCTCGCGATCAAGCTGACGCTCGCAGTCAATCGTGCAAAACACCTCTAACCGCGGTCAACATTCTACGTTTCGTTTCGCCGATAACTCAACTGACCGCATTTAATTCCGGTATCGACAGTCCGAACGAACGTTCGGCCACGAAAATCACTCCTGGTCCGCATTCGAGAACCGTGGAATCGTCGATGGAAAAAACTCCTCTCGAAAAACAATCTCCGATAACCGTGAATTCCGACAAAAGAAATGGTTTTCAAAAAAAATTATTCGACGATCCTGCTGGAACGATCAACGACGAGGAACTCATGGGTCTTTGTTCCGGAAAATTTACCGGTATTGGAAACGACGAAGACGCAACGGAGTCGCGAAATAAAATTTCGCAAACGCAAATGTCGTCGTTGCGTTCCGATGTATTTTCTTCGGAGATTTTGAATGAGGGAAAAAATCATGATAATTCGAGGCGAGAAGATAATCGAGTTTACGACGAAGGTTCGCAGGATATCGAGCTGACTTTGGACGACGATTCCGAGGATTCGTGCAGCAAACTCATCGGCGAGAAGACTGAAACGAAAGTTAAAACTCCTTGGGCGATGTTCAACGTCGTGTCGTCTTCTGACGAAGATAATTCGCACCAGAATTCGGGCGAAAAGAGAGAAAGAAGGAAGAAATTTAAGAAGAAAAAAGTCAAACAATTGGAATTGTCGGACGATGAGGACGAGAAAGAAGCTTCGTCGAGCGAAGAAGAAGATTTCGACGTTGCTGATAAAGAGAATGAAAATAAATACGTCGATTATGATTCCGAGGAAAACGAGGTTGTCGTTGTGCCGCAAAATGAGATAAAAAAAGTCGCTGCGCGTTTTTTGGACGAGGAAGCCGAGTTGAGCGAGAGCGAGTGGGGTTCTGCGGACGAGGACGAAAAGGATTTGGATAAGCTCGAAATTGAGGAAGGAGATGCAGAGGAAATCGACGAGGATCAGATGAGAGATCAGTTGGGAAAGATGCATATGAGACAAGTCTTGGATGACGATCGGAGAGAAGTGAGAATGCTTCAGGAACTTCTTTTCGACGACGGCGATCTTCACACCGAAGGCAGCGGTCGTGAAAGACAGTTTAAATGGAAAAATATAGGTAATAGATTTAGTTGGGTCACGTTTTGTAACACGACGAAAGAACTTCGACGTTTTATCACGCAATGAAATATCACATGAAAAAAATATCACTCAGACAATATTTTAAATATTAAATTAGACGATATTTTAAATATTAAATTAGGCAATATTTTAAATATTAAATTCGACAATATTTTAAATATTAAATTAGACAATATTTTAAATATTAAAGTAGACAATATTTCAAATATTAAATTAGACAATATTTTAAATATTAAATTAGACAATATTTTAAATATTAAATTAGACAATATTTGAAATATTAAATTAGATAATATTTTAAATATTAAAGTAGACAATATTTCAAATATTAAATTAGACAATATTTTAAATATTAAATTAGACAATATTTTAAATATTAAATTCGACAATATTTTAAATATTAAATTAGACAATATTTTAAATATTAAATTAGACAATATTTTAAATATTAAATAAGACAATATTTTTCATATTAAATTAGACAATATTTTAAATATTAAATTAGACAATATTTCAAATATTAAATTAGACAATATTAAAAAAAAAAAGAAATTTTTTAAATAGTGTATTCGCGTAATTTGACAAATAATTGTCATTGTCGTCAACGATGAGAAATTATATGCTAATTAACCTAAATAAAACAAATAACCGTAAATGAGCTTTAATAAGCTGGGGATAACCCAATTTACGAGTAACCAAGTTTACAAATTGAGAAAAAACTTATATTGTTCGCTGTGATATTTTTTCATGTGATATCACGTCCGTGAGATATTTATTACTGTGATATTTTTCGGTGTGATATCTTTTCTATGTGGTATTTTGTCGATATGGTGTCATGACTTATTACGTCCGTGATGTTCAGTCGTGTGATATTTTTACTGTTGTATTACGTCGTGTCCAATATTGCAGACAGTTTGGGCGACGACGACAAGGTTGGCCCGCGTGACGACGATGCCGATGAAAACGGAGAAGTAGTCGAAGAGGAAAATGATTTAGAGTGGCGCAAACAGAGATTGGAACGTGAAAAATTTATAGAAGAAAAAATGGTATGTATACATTTTTTTAAATTAATTAATGCCAACTTCTACATGATAATTCTGTTGTTACGATATTTCACACCGGGTGAACCGCTTTTTGTTACGGGCAGCTTGGGAATTTTTTGGGTATGTTAAAAAATAATAAAATTCTTCATCAATTCGTTCCATTTACATTCCATTGAATTATTCAAATCATATATTAATCTATAAATGTGCTACGCGCTCAGAGCTTTAATATTACGTTATTCACAAAAATTTACAAAATTCTGTGCAGCTAAATTATTAATTGTCTTCCCATTTTTAACAAAATCATCTCCATTGATTTTACAGAAAAGTTCCACCGACATCGCCAACGATGGACTGGAGAGCGATAGCCAAATTTTCAAATTAGGCATGAAAGCTCTGAAAAAGAGTAAAAGCATGCAGAGTTCGCAGAAAGAACCGGAAGAGCCATTGATGAAAAAGCCATCCATTCCAAGAACTGTTTTGGATTTATTGGGTTGTTCCGACTCTACGCAAAATTCCAGAATAATAACAGTACGTGTTTCTAGAATTTAGAATTTATATTCTACCGTTGCCTTACATTTTTATCAAAGCAGACGTCTGCGTTAGACTTTTGCGCTTGATAAAATTCGTCGATTGTGATTTTTTAACTAATTTTTTCTTCCAGAAATCTGTGAAACGAGGTTCTTTCCTCGCACGTGGCGACGAGTGTCTGGCTCGGCTTGCCGTGCAGATAAAGCAGACGGAGACGACGGTGTCGACCCGGATCAATCCTAGAAATTTTGTATTTACCCATATAAGCCCAGCGGTTGCCAGTACAGCCGACCCGAAACGGGATGTCGAAGCCACGGAAAAAAGCGATTCGCCAGCAAACGCAAAAGTAAGATTGTTAAATATTTTTTTACTACATTTCGACGCACTTATAATATTTTTTTTTAACCAGAATTGTTTAATAATGCCCTGCGCTATTTATTCCGAAGCATATGAGCATTACTTTGCATGTATCGGACTCTTTTTTTGTACATTTTGTAGTAATTACCGAAAGGCCGCTGCTTGAATCATTGAAAAATATGAAAGTTTGAGTTGGAAGCAGAATTTTCGCAGAGAAAATTTAATACCGGAAAGATTAAATTCATATGCTAAGAGAAGGGCAGGAAAATAATTAAAAAATGTGTGATGATGTGATATTTACAGGCAAAAAAAAGAAAACCTCCGGCCGGCATAACACCTCGAACGACGAAAAAAGCAAAAATCGAAGTCACTCGGTCGACAGGAAAGAAACTCTTCTGAGCAATAAGTTCTAATGCACGTCCTAATGCAAAGATAACGTATTTTTTTTTTAAATAAGAACTATATTTTCATGTAAATATCGAAATCCAAGCGAACGTTCTGTAATATATTAAATAACGTCTTCATCCTTTCTTAATTCCTGTCCAAAATGGTTTACACATTTTTCATCAACCCAGATGTCTGAAAATCGCCGAATATGGATATTAATTTCAGTGCTTGACGCCAGTGACAATAATTGCCACTCTAATAATGCACAAATATGAGAATCACACTTTTCTTTCATTTTCTGCATTAGAAATAAACTCGTTCCTGCGGCGACTATCAAATAATGGGCTCGAACGAACTAGCAGTAGTAGTGGTTATTTGTGGTTGACTCTGGTTAGCGCTCCGAAGCGCCTTCACCATAAGGCTATTCTCTGAAAATCAGTTAATGTAGCGGGTTAAAATTTGAAGAGGTGAAAAGCTTGGATGGAAGTTGAAAAATGATGTCACATTTACTAATGAATTGGATGATGCGATAGCAGGGGAGAGCGATGAGTGATTCAATGTTATACGGCGGGAATGTTTTATCGGATCCTCGACCGAACTAATTCGTGGTCGAGTGTGCCACCCGGTATAGCGAACACAGCGACCTCTCTTGGCCGGACACCGCCTCTCTTCCTTAACTTTGCGTTGCATCCGCGAGCGAATGGGAAGCGTTGAAAACCAAAAAAAAAATAATCTTTACCGGCAATCTTTCTTCCCATCTCTGACAATCTCCGACTGCATCCACAACTGCACGTCCCGCCTCGCTCGAGCTGCACAGGAACCACGCTTCCACGCTTCACGGCGTTCGTTGTGGTTCGTTGACGTGACGCGTTTGTGTCAGCACGACGTGGCGAGGAACGGCCTAGTGACAAAATAACGGCACAATGGCTACACGTCGTGGATCGATTCTGAGCAAAAGAACAGCAAGTTCGGTTTGTTCGATCGATGACCGGCCAGTTTCCCGCTCTTCCGAACACGATGATTACGAACCATCGACGAAGAAGAGAATCATGGAGGATGCGGATGACGAGCTCGAAAACGCGTCGCAGTGCGAAACCCTGACGAAAATATACCTGGAGATACGGTAAGACATTTTTACCCATACTTTGCC
>OZ020167.1:11373206-11397366 GCA_963971145.1 Sussaba pulchella | reverse complement strand
GGTTTCAACCAATTGTTCGTCCGATGGAACTCGCGAGGTAGCCAATTGATTAACCGATAATCCAGTACCCGTCTCAGCTACTTTGCACTAATCGATCCGACTCGAAAAGTCAAGCTCATTGATCAATCGACCATCACACTTACCAAGCCTTTCCTATACCACGATTTTCCATACAATTCCAATCTATAAAACATTTCTCCATCTTATTTTCCAATCTCGTCTCAATTCTCGCCCAAAGACAAATTGTTCTCTCGAATCCCCACAAAGAAAAAAATATATAACCCCAGAATGAAAAACAAATAAACTTTCAGTGGAAACATATTCGACGTTACATTTCGCGGGAATTTTTCAGTTGAAAGTTGTATCAACAAATGACAGAACAAATAAGGTAACCATGGGCGAGTGTGACGGTTAATTGGTTATTGGACGAATACCAGCTGCGACTGTGACACGGAACGCGTGTGAGTCGGAAATGACGATGATGCTCGAATTCCGCGCGAGATTCCCACGTGACAAGGCATCCCGCGGAGGTACGAGGGGGTGGTGGTGGTGGAGGATGATGGGTGATTCGTTGCTGGGGGTCGTTTCGGTCGCAACGGCCTGTCTGCCGTCGACCCATCGACCCTTACAACGTGCGTCCGCGCTCGTCGCCGAAGAGAACCCCGGACAACGCATTATCGAGGGCGCGATCGGTTTAATGCGTGCGCGTGAATGCCCGTACCTTCCGCATGGGAGAATTATGGTCGTTTAATTGCCCGTTCAACCGACCCAACGTACCCCACCGTACACCGTGTCGGAAGCTTCGAAAACCAACGGTTGATTGGTGATTCATCGAGCAACTGGAATACCGTTTCCCGGTCTAAGTGACCTCCCCCCAAAACTCCTCGCCGGGCGTCTACGAAACGTCAAGTACAGGTGCATCGCCGGTGCATAGCAACGACTCGTTTGATATGCGATTGTTTTGAGCGCGTTGTTGCACGGGTACCGCTCGGTGCGGGTGTAACGTATATTTTTGGGGGTTTGTAGCGGAAGACGGAAGCTTTGTGAGATCACTCGCGTGTCTGTCCGTGTGTCTGACTGTCACTGCCGATTTTCTCATGAACTATTATGTAAATGTGGAAATTTGGGGTTTAGCATAGTCGGAGTTTGACACAAGAGGTCTTATTAACTTAGATATTTTGCACTAGCTAACAGTTAAAAATATTTATGGAAGATTGAAGAGGGAGCGAATTAGGTAGTCGACGTTATTTTTTTGGTAATTCTATGTATCGTATCGGGTATCGTTCAAAAGGGTTTATTCTGTGGAATACAAAGATATTTTTTTTAAATTTCAAATAGCATATTTAAAAAGATATTCTAAAAAAATTAACGAAAATAGAGCCTCCTGATTTACGAAACTACTGATCCTGAAATTACAAAAAAATCAGGGCGGTTGAAGCCTTATTCTAAGTTTACAGAAATATTATAACGAAATTCCTAGGTCTTAGAGCTTTCTTAAAAATTACTCATTAAAAATATGGTTATGCTGCCGAGCCTTCTGCCAGCAATTCGAACTCGAACTTTACCGGTTTTTTCATTTATCGCTTACATTAATTACCAAATTGAACGTTGGGTCTGTGCAAAACTGATAATTTCCTTGTGTGCTATCGAAATAAAAATCAGCAGGTGGTAGATTACGTGGAAAACCGTTGAATCGAATGTCGGTTTGTGTTGTATATTGATCATGCGAAAACGTTGGCGGTACGAAGAGAATTTAGGTAACGGTCGGTTGTCAATTAGCCTCCAGATGGGGCCGATGGCTGTTCGATGGCCGAAGCATTAGCATCGACATAATATCGTATTACTGATACCACAGTAGGGCGGGAGTGCGTGTATGCTTCGTTATAGTGGTTTCATGTGAAATTAAGCCACCGGTACTCGTACGTGATACAGAACCAGATACCCACCATCAAGTATTTTAACAACTGGAGTACATCATTCTGTCCTTTTATCTCGCACTTTGGGCTGAACAATAATTAGCCGATAACGTGGTAGTTATAGAGTCATCGGGAAAATACAACTGACGCTATATGAGTTACTTAAAGTGGAATTGAAAATTCCATCTGTTTTAAAAATTCGAATTTCCATAGTTTGGCTATTGGAAGTGAGAGGTTTCATCCGATTTCGACGGAAACTTTTCATCCGTCCTCGTTGTTTATCAATAAAACCACAACATACACATACAAACCACGAAGTTTCTTTAAAAAAAATGATATCTCGGCGTTGGAACGTCGCACACGAGCGCAAACACAATGGAAGTTTTCGCCCATGCTTAGCAAGTATTACATAAACTCTACCCACAATCTACCACTGTCACCGGCACGCGCTCATTAGACACCAGTCGAGTTGCTTGCCAGCATTGTGCCGCTGTGTCAATGGATATCCAAAAAAAAAAACAGAAAGAAAAAAAATAATGAAGCACTCCCCGCTCGTCGGGTTATGCATGGGCAAACTCTACTCTGGATTCTCCTGGCCCGGAACGTTCCCGTGATTGGCCGTGACGGCCAAGGGCTCGGTGTAATCGCGGTAAAGCTGTAATGGGACGTAAATCGCACATTTTCCCGCCCTCACCCTCTCGTCATTATGAAGCGAACGCGGCAGCTACCGGAGAAAAGCATGGACCAAGTTGACAGAACGACGAAATACGGCGAGAATCTTCACGCTCCATAAAACTCGCTTCAGCCCAATTTTCAACAATCCACATCCATGTATCTATAGATAGATAAGTTCATATATGAACTTATGGTAGTATTAGAACGCAACTGTAAGCAGAATGTAGATAGGGACGGATATTTCGACTGATCAAAGTCTCGACAGGTCGATAAATCGAATTAAAATGCTCGGAAAATAAACATACCGAATCGAGATAGCTCCAAATGACGATATCTCGACGGATCAAGATCTCGACATCGTATATAAGTATAGGTACAGTGGCGTAGCTCGTTCGACCTCGCAAAGACGGTTATCGAGATTTTAATTCGATTCATCAACCTGCCGAGACTTCGGCCAGTCGGAATTTCGATCTTCACCCTAGAATATATTACATTCTCGTTACATGAATGAATGTTAACACGGTATTTTGCACAAAAAAAATTGTTAAATATCGATACACAAAATTCCAGATTGACGGATCGATCGTAAATCCACAGCAACCGCCAGTTCGATCTATAATCCGTTCGAAACGCATGCGCGTGAATCCACAATCATCATTGGCTGTCATCCTCCACCTCCAGTAGCGCCCTCGCGCCGCAACCAATAACATTTCACGATTTCTCGCGCACGCGCTTCGCCCTCACTATTTCGTTCAACCAAACGCTCGCTCACTTCAAACTGCGATTGATTCGTCAATTCGCTCCATTGTACGTCTATTCAGTCCCGTTATTTAATCTCCTGTTCAGTCGCGGCCCCGACAAAAAAATACGAACATTTCTATGAGAGAATTCGCACAGATTGGCGGAGAAATGGAACGACGTATCAGCAGGGTAGGATTTTATCTTTCGGTCATAGGCGTCGAAACTTGCAGCCAACGTAAACGAATTAGCTCGGAGTATTAGCTTCGCTATTCAGAAGTCAACTCGGGGCCATAACCCTTCCGCCCTCGTCGTGAATACAGTAATTAACGCGTACACACCTCGAATTACGTATAGGCTCCTCGAGCGCGGATCCGAGAGCTCTCCCGGATAGGACGAATGTAAAGCGAGCGGGGAAAATCGGAGAGCCCGGAATCGCGCTTCAGGGGCGGACGAGCGAGACAGAGGCGACGTTCTCGCGCTTGAAAGCGGAAACGCGAGCGAGTTTCGTGCTTTGGCACTGGAAATAAGCATCGTAAACACCTAACAGAGTTAGGAGATGCTACGCGCTACCGCTACTGAGACATAACGAAGTTATTCGAAGCAACTGTGCAACATGCGCCTCTTTCGCGCCAAATGTAGCGAAGAGACGCTCCGTCGGGCTTTCGAATTTGTTGATAATCCATGATAGGAAGCGATGGAACGAAAATTGCGAGTTCCACAATGTGCGGGGCTTTGCGACGGGATACATCGAAACGGCAGTCAATTCGCAGTTTTTCGAAGTTATGAATTAAATCGGTTGTGGAATGATTAATTGGTTGAATGTAACATTCTAGAGAAGAACATTTTTTATGACGGTAAAATATACATACAAAGTCAACAAGAATGGTGTCTGCTACATGTTTTGTAACATTTAAAATAACCATTAATTTCAAACTCTCCGCGCCATTTTATCGTCGCGACGTATTTCACTGTACTCTCTAACGTCTCACTTTAATCCATTACAGGAAAGTTAATTGCAAATCATAAGATCAAATATCTCATTGTCTTACTTAGATCGCACCAATAAAAAATCTACAAGTCCAATTGATGCCCAATCTTCGTTTCAATACCCCCGCAGAATCCTCAACCCCATGCGGTTGCAGATAATCCACCATTTTCCTTCAAACATTACGCAGCCCAACATCAATTTCGACTCTTGCCTCGATGGTCCATCAAAAATCCTCCTTTATAGTCCAACATTCGTATTTGTCATCGAGAAAAAAAAAACGGCAAAGAAGTAACAACTCTGTCACTCGTTCGGTTCTCAATCGTCGGACGAGCCGCCGGGGATCAATCGAATCCGCCATGCTCTCAATTTCTTCATCTCAGCAAGCTTCCACGTCCATTTCCTTCGACTTTTCTTCTTCCCCCCGGTAAATAATAGAAGGGCCAAGGATGACACGGGCTCGACCCCATCGGCGACTGGCGTTGACACGTTGGTTTTTGACCGACCCCCGTGGCTTCTCGTTCTTCGTTCTCCGTTCTCTTTTCTCTTCTTCGGCTCAAGAACCTCCGGGGTTCCCCCTTCCGTAAACCTCGACCGCTCGAGCGCGACGAGTAATTGCGGGCGTGTTTCGTGGATTTGTTTGGCCCCGAACCCGTACTACGTTCTGGTAAATGCAGCTTACGCCTAACAACGTTCCACGGCACGCTGCTCGGACACCGAAAGTTTACGGCACACACACACGCTACGCCCACTAAATAGATTGACGGACCGGAACGGCGGTACAGTCACGTGGCCCTCGGTAATGACCCGCGGGAGTTTGATTTTGGATACAACGTTATTTCCATTATGCATCTCTTTATTCGTTAACAACGGATTACGACGGAACTTGCGACATTGAGAGGATGGATCAGTGTAACGAGATTTTTCGTGAATATACGCCTTAAAGGTTTTGGTAAGAATCAATCTATACCAAAACGAGACGGTATAGAGAGCTTTTCATACCGAAGAAATACGCCAAGTATCCCGTATGGAGATATTACCGCAGCTATGATGAAATTCAACTATTATTACCAATTATATTTCGGTATGAATTAGGTATCAATAGATTTTCGGTAAATTTACGGAAAACATACGTAAACTATATTGTAAAATAACGGTATCGACTGAGTGTATGTTTCGTAAATCTACGGAAAACATATGCAATTTATTTCAGCGAATGAATCTAGCGACCACCTTGAGACGACAGTTAGCCGCAGAAATATTTATAGTCGGACTCTGTATGTTTACTATTATACTATCATAATTCAATTGACTATAACTACATCTGAATAACTGTATTTTTATTTTCAGGTACTCATTTCATGTAGAAACATATAACATATTTTTTCAAACGAATCGTTCGCACGTGAAACATCCGTGACAAGAGTATTGAAAAATTTTATAGACATACATGAAATGTTAACGAAAACCCGGCCCCAACGTTTTTCTCCATCGTCAGTAATTAAAGGCACCGCGCTTCGGGGGTCAGGGCATTTTACTGACGAGCAAGTTGGCTATTTGATCGATACATTCCCCCTCGACGAAAACGTTGCGAAACCTCTTTCCCCGCCTCTTAAAAAAATCGACGGTGAGTCATACGGCGCGGTGGTAAGGTAACCAGCTAGGTATGTGGTCGGTAGGCTATAGTTTCATTGAGTCTTATCTACCCCATGACGAGACTGCTCCTCCGACCAGCCGAGTTATCGCCGGACGTGTCCATAATTCTGATATATACATTTTTTTTCGAATTCTCGTATCAACACTTGCATGTCATGGATCATGGATGGTTCATCATTCGAAGTCACATTTACGATATTTATACGAGAGTTTTTTTATCAAGTAATGCTAGAAGAAAAAATGTAGTCATAAAATAATTGAATTCTTGAGCCGTGCGATATTTATATATGTAGAAATGTTGAAAGGTGGCAGAGTACATGATTACGATTTGTATCCTGTTATATACAAACTCGTCTAGTCCACAGATGGGCATTCGTTTACTAAAAATGTTTGTAAAATATTTTTTCACATGAATAAAACTGTAATTAATAATCCTACAACCAATTTTCTTATTTTTCTACCACGATTATGAGTAATTCATATGAATCAATGTTTCGCAATGGATCCTAACATCCAATCGAAATTATTACCCGTGATAATATCGTTATTAAAGTATTTGAAATCTATTTTTATTCAACGAATGCCTATCATTGGTCGGTTCGAAATGCGCGCGCGAAAAATCTGAATGATGATTGGCCACGACCGGATGCGTAGGCTAGTCGTAACCAATCGCGTTCACTCATTTCCCGCATGCGCGTCTCTCCAACCGAGCCAGGAAGATTGTGACCGACATTTTGTAATCTCATCTCGTTATCGCGTTGATAAAAGAGAGTGGCACAAGGTCCTCCGGGAAAAACAAAAAATAGCAGGTTCGAAAAATTGCTATCAATCATGATTCAATGAAAATTGCATCAAGATTTGTACCTGAATTGAGTTTAAATTCTGAACTCCATTGTTCTTCATACTCATAGTTACATCGCGAAACAAAAAGTAACGACAGTCTTTAAGCAACTTTCGGCTGGAAATAAAACAAAATCCATATAAAACACAATGGCGGCAGTTGCAGATGTTTTTTTATTAGCGACGGTAAAAGTGTGCTCCACGCAAGAGTTTGCAATACTCTGTGTTTCGACGAGGCAAATCGTGAGTTTTATACACACGAGTGTCTTTAAGTTGTTTCCGTTTGGATGGAATTATCAGGTTCGAGCGGGTTTGAACATTTGCAGATACAAGTTTCCGTAGATATTAATAGTAACGTCGGCGACGTCGTGACGGTAAGACTGAAAAGTCGAGCAGAAAGAAAGCAAACCGAGCGAAATGGTGGAAACTCCCGGATTTGCGTTTGGATCGAGATCGCGTAGGCTCGCGCCGTCTCGTGGCCGGGATTTCGTAGCGAAAGATGTCGTCGTCGCGACGACGACCGGTTAGGCGCCGGCTTCTTGACACCCCGGCGTACCGCGACTACACTCCACTATTTTTATTTTTATTTTGGATAGCGTCATAGCCAAACATTTCCACTTGCTGAATCTCACGATTGCCGGGACGGAAATAGAACAACCACTGATATTTTTTGACAACGCAATCGCGTACACAGCTTTTGTAATTTTATTTTCGGGATAGTTTGGAGATTTTTTGATCAATATTTGTGATTAATTAGTTTTTGAATAGTTGCAACTTATACTTCTAGGTATAATGATATTGATTGGCATAATTTATAATAATAATAATAATAATAATAATAATAATAATAATAATAATAATAATAATAATAATAATAATAATAATAATAATAATAATAATAATAATAATAATAATAATTGATAATAATAATAATTTCTTATTAATTATAATAACAATTATTATATTATATAATAATAATAATAATAATAATAAATTATAATAATTATTATTATATTATTATTATTATTATTATGTGTAATTGCTATAAAAAATAGACCTTAATTATTATGAGTAAATGCTCTGCGTCTCTCTTATTGTGATCTCTCGGTTCTATATTATAATAATGATTCTAATGATAATAAATATTTTATAATAAAATCATATTATTGTAACAATAAACAGAGAAATAATGATTACGATAATGATTATAACATAGAATTAAGGGATCACAATGAGAGTAAGAGGACGTGAATTATTTCATTATTATCAAGTTATAATTTTTATAGTAATTATATATTATAACTCACATAATTAATATTCGACAGCGATTACAATTTTTACAAGAATAATTATAATATTCTATAACTCTGCATATCAGTTCGTTACATCAAAAAGGCCAAAAAAAATGTTGATAGTCTTCAGAACGAAATATCATTAATAAAAAAATAGGAGAATCGTTTGCGTCACTGCGGCGCGGGATTGTATAAAATAAAAAAAACCCCGCGTAGATTCAGATCGAGGCTAATAGGATACTTTTTTCTCAGAAAAACGTTTTACATTATATACAGACCAAGTTTGCGTCTTGTGTCTCGTTAAACATGTGACATCAGCATCGGTTCTCGACGACGGAACTGGACGCAAGTTCGGGTGGCGTCGATGTGGCATCGAGCACGCGACGCCGGTCACGGATGACAGAGTCAGCCCTCGTTGGGATGGGAGTTGCCAGGAGTTGCTCTGCTTCGGGCGAATGTGAGTCAGAGGAAGTTTTTACGCGATACTAATAACCTATGAGTTATTACGTCTTTATTGCCACGAGTTTATTATGTCTAACGCAACAACTTTTTTTTTTAATCGTCGTTTTTTTCGTCTTTGATTGAGGATCGATTTAAATCGATTCTTTCAATGTTTATGAACTCATTTAATTCACGTGGCTATTTTAAACAAGGTAGTAAAAAAAATATAAATAGTACAATGGTTTTATTTTCGATGTATCTATATCAAAAAGAAAATCGATCAATGAAATGAATCAACTAGAAAAATAATTACTATTTCGATATTGTAAAAAATAATTATTATTTCAAATATTTGAATAAATAATTCGTTTTCGAAAGAACTATTTCAAAGTTTTGCCGATTCTTTCGATATATCGAGAACGCTGATAGCTCGATCAAACTTCATGACCTCGAAATTTCCTGATTCAATGCGACTAATTGAAACACTCAAAAGTGACGATTTCAACGGAAGTCTCAGTATTTTAAATAACTTCTGTGCAGTAGACACGAATCAAAAGTAATTCCCGTTCTTCTCCTAAGACAAAAATAAAAATCCTTGCAGCAGTTACAATTTTTCCCCACCCGTGTCTCCGGGAAATACGTGAACTCGCCCAGAACTGCGAATAGACCAGACACGGTTTAACGTCCACAGCCTTCGACGTAATCAGATCGAAATTTATAAAAATAAAATAAAAACATTGTCTTATCCAAGAACTTCGGAAACTTAACAATCGTGGTCGGAATCAATGGATATACGACGATACGAGCTCGCACGGTGACTGGAACGTGCGTCAAGCGACGAGTGGAACTATTTCGAAGGGTCTTTGCCATACATCATTCCGTGCACGCAATATTTAGCCGAAACCCCCCTGGACGACGGGCGAGCGCGTGGCGACGAGTGAGTCAGTGCAACGTCGTTGCCGTCTAGACGCCACCACTGCCTTGTCATCCGCTGATTTGCCTCGTCGGAGACTCGCGCCCGTCGCGCCTCGTAAAACGCCCGGACGGTCTTCTCGATTCAACAAAACCACCATTCCTTTTTCATCATTCGTCATTGAACCAAAAAAAAAATTCGTATAAATCGGTGCTCCCTTCACGAAAATAGAAAAAAATTGTTTTAAACAATAATAATTAAAAAAATGAAAACTTCGAAAATAATTTACGCATGGTATAAGACGAATAATTTATTACGATTTTTTGTATTACTGATTTTTTGTTATTTGTAACTTTTAAGGAGGAAAAAGAAATTATTATTGTTGTTATTATTGTTATTATTATTATTATTATTAAAATTATTATTATTATTATTAAAATTATTATTATTATTATTATTAAAATTATTATTATTATTATTATTAAAATTATTATTATTATTATTATTATTATTATTATTATTATTAAAATTATTATTATTATTATTATTATTATTATTATTAAAATTATTATTATTATTATTATTATTATTATTATTAAAATTATTATTATTATTATCAAAATTATTATTATCATTATTATTATTATTATTATTATTATTATTATTAAAATTATTATTATCATTATTCGATTATAACAATAATCGATAAGTAATAATAAATAATAAGTTTTTTAGATACTTCATTATTATTATTGTATTATCATCAATATAATTATTATTCTAGTTCTCATTTTCGAAACCAAACTGCAGCTCCAATTTAGACAAATTCGTGGTGATTCGCGATCTCCGTACTTTTTCTCAAAATTTGCTGGCGATAACAATAACACTCTGACAATGGCGATAATAATAATATACGTAGTTAGGGTAATGCAGTATAGTAAGTATATACGGTTGGAATCTGCGAATGCACGTGTGAGGCGCGATAAGGGATAGGGGGTTGTCAAGGCACGCGCGCTAACAGTAACAAGTATTGAGGGGGTCGACGCCGCCGTCACCGCAACAATTCGTGGCCCCCAGTCCGTGACCGTTGAGAGTGCGTGGACGCCAGGTGAATCATATAGGAAATACGTACCTACCTGCGAGGCGCGTGTGCTCACCACCGGGCAACCCCTCTCGCACGTACGCGCATCGTTGCGATTATTTTTGCAGGCACGGGCACGCCCTTACGTCGAAGATAATTACAACGACTCGTACGCGGGTTCACCGTCGGTACGGTTACAACGATTATCTATTTTTTTATTTCGTTTTACATTTCTATCGTCGATACTTTGGCGTTGATGGAGTTTTAAGATTGTCGCGTAGCGAACTACAGAGATGGAATTGGGTTTTGGACGGTTTTCGTAAGGTTCGTCATTTTTCAATCGGATGAAATTTTTTACCCGGATACTTTATCGAAATGGAGGAACTTTTTTCATAAAATTGAAGTGAATTGGAAGCTCCATGTTCCTAATATTTATCTTAATTCATTTTAACTTTTGAAAATAGTCTATTTTTTATTATATTTTAATATATAATAATGGTTCTTTAGTAAAAAAAACAAAGGAAAATGAAGTCCATCTTGCAAAAAGACGATATTTCTATGCTCTATACACATATACATATATCCATACACTTGGCAGAACGCGCGAATTCGCTCGGTGCGACGATGAGGGAACCCCCCGAGACCGGATGTGCTGGCACAGGTTTTCATGCAGTTGCCCAAAGTCCACATAGTCGAACGCAATATATGGCAAAGCGACGGCTGCGGTCACACGTGGGCACACGATCGGATAAGATACGATACACCAGGAAGTACAAAACATTGCCAAAGATAAATGATAAACCCGACGACCACGTGACGTTAAAGCTGTGGGCTTAAAACCTGAAAAATCATACGAGACGTGTTATATACATTTTTTAAAATTCATTGAAAATTCGTAGTCCCACCAAACTGTTAATATTTCATCAAAAATATGCATCAAAATACTTGATCCATTCAACAACTCCTGACAAGCCCAAGATTTATTACTGATAACGAATAAACAACGACGACTCTGTTAAATCTGTTCGCCCAGTGTTTAAAACACCATATACGCAATGATTTTGGGGTTCGCGACATCAGCAAGGATCAACACAGTTTATTCAATCCATTGAATCCACCGAATTCAATGCGGCGCGTTTGTAATTTGAATTTAACCATCGTTAAAATACCCGCACGATAGTTCGAGCCAACATCTGTCATCGCAAGTACGAATGAGATGCAAGTGCATGTTCTCATAAGAGATAGAGGCAAAGCCGACGCGTTGTATTTTACGAGACCCATTTCACGAGTCCTTAGCCTCTGTAGTGATTTCATCCCCCTTCCCTTCCCCTCCCTGAATGGCCCGGGAACGGCGCTAACTACCCTTATATCTACTGGCAACGGGGACGCGCGCGCGACCCTTCACTAACAGTATCTCGAACGCCTCAACAGGTCCATGAATAACTTAGGTAGGGGTTCCAGCCCTCACCACCGAACGATCTCCTCGACGCTCAAAATTCAGTTACACTTCTCAAGGAGCTAATGGTAGTAAATTCATTCTTCGCTCCCCATATTATGCGTTTTTCAACGCCACAGCCTTCATCCGGGCTTCGCATCGAATCGTGGGAGCATACATCGTTTTATCGCATCAACATTTTTCTCACCGATAAAATGCTAATTAAATATGACAATATTTATGTAACGAAGATTTTGGAGATAGTACGAACGCCTCGGCTTCTTTTCTGTGAACAAATTTCTTGTTTTTTGTTGGTTAAACAGACGTGAAAGGTTCGAGCGATATTTGAGAAATTTGGTTCTAGACTGCAAGCTCAAAATCTAAAATGGTTCTGGCGTCGATTGGCTGAGCTTTTTTTCCTGTTTTTGGAAAACATTTCTAGTCTTGCTCGACCAGCGAGCAAGTTTCGATATTTTTGCGCAAGTATTTGAATTTCAATTCGCACGACGTCGAAATTCAAGGTTGAGACGTTTGGCCACGAATGAATTCACGGCCCCTTAAAGCAAAGGATGGACCGTGGAAGTAGTTGCGGGAGCCGAGCTCAGAATTCAATATCGCTGTAGTAAATTGCCGCAGCTTTTATATCAATTTTCCGACCGTACGTGAGAATAAATTGGATAGAGATTCGAGAGTAGGAAGGTGAGATTAGGGTTGTCGTACATGTCGAGGGTACAATGAATTTGCATCGAAAGTGGCTCTTGAACGGTTCGGAGGTTTTCTCCCCGAGATTTCATCTTCACAACCGAGTCGACCAGATTGTAAAGTAAGTTTCCAACGAATTGAATATTAAATCGCTCGATTATTCATCGTTTTATTGTTACGTTGGTTTTGTCATTTGCGCGTGGTCGTTGAGATAGACTTCGATAGACACTGTTTCAGTGTTATAGTTTCAGTGAATAAATCAATAAATCAATAAATCAATAAATCAATAAATCAATAAATCAATAAATCAATAAATCAATAAATCAATAAATCAATAAATCAATAAATCAATAAATCAATAAATCAATAAATCAATAAATCAATAAATCAATAAATCAATAAATCAATAAATCAATAAATCAATAAATCAATAAATCAATAAATCAATAAATCAATAAATCAATAAATCAATAAATCAATAAATCAATAAATCAATAAATCAATAAATCAATAAATCAATAAATCAATAAATCAATAAATCAATAAATCAATAAATCAATAAATCAATAAATCAATAAATCAATAAATCAATAAATCAATAAATCAATAAATCAATAAATCAATAAATCAATAAATCAATAAATCAATAAATCAATAAATCAATAAATCAATAAATCAATAAATCAATAAATCAATAAATCAATAAATCAATAAATCAATAAATCAATAAATCAATAAATCAATAAATCAATAAATCAATAAATCAATAAATCAATAAATCAATAAATCAATAAATCAATAAATCAATAAATCAATAAATCAATAAATCAATAAATCAATAAATCAATAAATCAATAAATCAATAAATCAATAAATCAATAAATCAATAAATCAATAAATCAATAAATCAATAAATCAATAAATCAATAAATCAATAAATCAATAAATCAATAAATCAATAAATCAATAAATCAATAAATCAATAAATCAATAAATCAATAAATCAATAAATCAATAAATCAATAAATCAATAAATCAATAAATCAATAAATCAATAAATCAATAAATCAATAAATCAATAAATCAATAAATCAATAAATCAATAAATCAATAAATCAATAAATCGATAAATCGATAAATCGATAAATCAATAAATCAATAAATCAATAAATCAATAAATCAATAAATCAATAAATCAATAAATCAATAAATCAATAAATCAATAAATCAATAAATCAATAAATCAATAAATCAATAAATCAATAAATCAATAAATCAATAAATCAATAAATCAATAAATCAATAAATCAATAAATCAATAAATCAATAAATCAATAAATCAATAAATCAATAAATCAATAAATCAATAAATCAATAAATCAATAAATCAATAAATCAATAAATCAATAAATCAATAAATCAATAAATCAATAAATCAATAAATCAATAAATCAATAAATCAATAAATCAATAAATCAATAAATCAATAAATCAATAAATCAATAAATCAATAAATCAATAAATCAATAAATCAATAAATCAATAAATCAATAAATCAATAAATCAATAGATCAATAAATCAATAAATCAATAAATCAATAAATCAATAAATCAATAAATCAATAAATCAATAAATCAATAAATCAATAAATCAATAAATCAATAAATCAATAAATCAATAAATCAATAAATCAATAAATCAATAAATCAATAAATCAATAAATCAATAAATCAATAAATCAATAAATCAATAAATCAATAAATCAATAAATCAATAAATCAATAAATCAATAAATCAATAAATCAATAAATCAATAAATCAATAAATCAATAAATCAATAAATCAATAAATCAATAAATCAATAAACAAACGGCTAACTGTTTTTTTTTTATTTTTCAAATTTTGTTACGATCTATCGTTTGATTGCAGTCGCTGTTCAGTCCTCTCTTGGGCAGTTGTTTAATTTTTGACACCTAGCTTTCGAATTCATTATCATTCCACATAAAACATTATAATTATGAATAAATATCATTAAATTTAATTTTTTCAAAACCCGTCTTATCGATTAGACTGGTTTCCATTGGCCGGCTCTACGGCGATCAGCCCCGGCAAATCTCTTTATACGATCGGTAATGGTAACTGCAAGTCTGGAAAATTCTTCCATGCGGATTATAGACAAACGAATTGAGAATCGCGAGGGAAAGTTATTTTCAGCCAATGGCAATCTGACAATTACGAAGTTGTTGCTCAACGATAAGTCCGATCTCGAATTCGCGAACAAGTTTGAGGAGCAATAATTCTGCATCAATTACGGTTTCGCGAACTTCGGTCGCGCGTGACGTGGACTCAAGCGAGCAGGGATTGCCGTTTCGCGAGTACACAAAGTTCCCGTCGATGTATGTAACCGATGTAATACTGCGTGAGCGAACGGCGACTCCATTAGGGGTTATATACCATTCGTAGACATGATAAAGACTCGTGTCTCGAGGTAGGTATCTTTGAGAAATACTGGGTTATAACCGTTCTGCGGGCTGACAAAGATACTACACGGGTTAAAAATACATTTTACAAAAGGATACTTTTGAAAATTGATTATTCATGATATTATTCATTAAAAATTTTATATATTTTAGATTTAAAATTGAATTATGGGAAAATAATAATTTTAAAGCATTTTCGAAGTACTCAAAAAAGTGTCCTGTAAAGTCGATATGAATTCAATTTGTATGTTATTTATTATAAAAACCACAAGTTCAAGTTCAAGTTTATTGAATATAAATTAAATCTCTAAACATGCTTACAAAATAAACAGATAAAATAAAATCATCAAAACAGTATTTTTGTAATTTTTATTTTTTAACAAAATCTTTAATCCATCACACCTGTATTTATTTACGGTAAAAAAAATCTAATTAATTTCAATCCACGAGTCTGTTCGTAAATTGTGATACATTGAGTTGAAAGAAAAATATAAATCATTGCGTTTTTCAAAATTCGGTCGATTGATGCAATTCACTTCGGTCACGTATCACACACGAAATGTCACCGATGAAATATCAAACGATGTTACGAATACGTACGTTCGTCAGCCTAGTTGTTTCTCGACTGAGCCGAGGAATAATCCGTGCAGTTCTCTATCGCAGCTTAAACTTTTCATCGACGTATGCAAATCGATGCTTCAAACCTTTTTGTTGAGTTTTGTCCAGAGTTCGTCGAACTATACAAAACTACCTAATCCGTGACTTCTAAAATCATGGACTGTCAAATCACGTCGGCTGAACTTGCTGTGAATATAGCTGTACGCGCCACCGTCGACGTTTGACTGATTCTATATTCTAGCAAAATCAAATCCATGTACTCCATATATATTAATGGACTTGGATTGAAGAAGTAGTCGATTTTGATTATATTGAATGGAATGAATTAGAAACTATGGAATTCTTGAATAAAGAAATTAAAAAATGTTGACTCGCTTCAACTCAGGTTGAGCCTTATTTTTTTAATCTTATACATGCACTTATCGATGGGAAACGTAAATAATCTCTTATAACCTTCACGTAATCAATAAAACGAATGATTTAATGGTTTTCGTGTGATATTGAAAAAACATTTAATATAAAATTATTTAGAATATTTTTATTGGAAAATTGGACATTTTAAACTTTTGGACACCAGTAAAAAAACAATTTTTCTTCCAATAACGAAGGCAATCTCATTCTCGATCGAATTTCAATTCCAGTTCCAATTTAAAAAAAAACACCTTGATAAAGATTTATTCCTTCGACCATTCCGTTTGATTGAAACAAATAACTCTGAACAACATTTTTCAATTATCCACAGCTTGTGTTAATTATAGTAATGCCACATTTTTCAAAAAATAATATCCAATGACGGTAATTATAAAAGAACAAAGATTAGGCCTGTTGCAGAAGTTATGCGGCGGCGTTTGTAGAAATCGTTCGGCACTTAATGAAAATTCTTGATGATGATTGTGTTTCACGGTCGCGTCCGAAAGCGCGTCGGAGTGTTGCCGATAAATCATAGCCATGCCCGTACAGCTGGAGAGCGCCGTATGGTCGGGGGGGAAACCAGCCGGAGAGTTTTACTCAAAGTTCGCCGACACCTAAAACGGGGCTCTACAGAGCGAGCACGTGCCACAAAAGGGTGGTTTCGATTCGCATATGCGCTCCTCATACATTTTCGACCGACAAATCGAACGCATTTTATTTTAAAATTTTTTTATTAATTAAATTGGAAACAAAGAAAAAACAATATTCCAATTAAAACTATGCAATATATATCATCATATAATATGATGTGTATACAATATAATATATTATTATTATTATATAATTACTGAAACTACAATGAAACAGAGAAAAATAAATAATATTAAAATAAAGTATGTATATAATGTAAAATATTATTATTATTATATAATTACTGAAACTGCAATGAAACAGAGAAAAATATATAATAATATAATAAAGTATGTATATAATATAACATATTATTATTATAATATAACTATTTAAACTACAATGAAAGTTATACACATTTTCGATGATTTTGTACAACAAATGGGCTGCATAAAAAAAAGAAGAGCACGGGGAGAAAAAGACGAAACATTTTTAAAAAATCAACAATTTCACAATAATCGAATACTTCCAGCCCTTGAACCGACGATAATCGTACGAACAAATATTTTTTCTCCTCGAGTTCTGCATTTCGAAGTATCCTGCGGTCAAGTCCATCCGCGAAACAATAACAATTGTTCAAGTTGAATGTCCTTCCCGCGGGTAATTGGATTTCATGTTAAAAAAAAATGTGTCTTTTTTTTTTTTTTTAAACTTTGCTTCTCGCAACGTCCGTCGAAGTGGACGCTCCTGAAGCACGAAGTGCATTTGCCACTTAAAAAATATGGTGTACGGACGAGCTTTCGCTCGTCGGAAACGATCGATTTAATTGAGACGTTGAGCTCGTGGGTGGCCGCGTCGAGCTTTACACACCGAAGTACCTCGGGCTCGTGTCTGCGCGAGGATATTACTCGTCGATGGATGGTTGTAAAAATAGACGTTTCAGTGATCGTCGGGAATACAAAACCGTACCCGTGGAGAATCGATGGATACAGACCGCGGAACGCGTTCGAAACGTTTTTCGTTGCGTTAACGTCATTAATCTTGCTCGTTGCGCCGCGGCGTTGCGCGATTTGTCGGTGGTGAGGTAACTATAAGTCGCGACGAATTATTCAACGCTACAGCATACGCAATGACGATGATCTTACAGCGCTCGAGCGAATGTCGTTAAATTTATTAGGTACGAAATAATTATTCGGAACAAAATGTTTAAAACATTTCAATAACTTTCCAATGAAATTGGGAATTTAAATATGGTCGAGAGAACGAAGATTCTCGCATTGTTTTATAAATTCATTTATTTTTTGTCAGACACCCAAAATCTAAGTACAATTGAATCGCAAATATCATACCCGGAACATTGAAAATGTAGTTGGTTCAAAAAATGAATGAATACAAACAAAACCCCTGAAATTTAGCACCAACGACTGAAAGACTCCAAAAAAAAGAAAACTATTGAAATATAAAACGACAAATGAATTGAGTTGAAAATGCAATGACATCACAAATTAAATAAATTTCTTCACATCAAAACAATACTTTTAATAAACACCCACAAAAATTCTTCAAACTCTCGTATCTCAAAATAAGCGGTGAAATCCAAAAAAAAAAAAAAAAAAAAAAAACACACAAAAAATCAACAAAAAATTTAAAAAAACGAACGATGAATTCGACGAATTAATTCGTCGCGGTATCAAACGTTATCGATCGGGCGACTGTAAGTTTTGAAGTTTTGTTGGGTAATTTTAATGAAAGCCGATACTTACCAGGGGAAAGGATATAGCTGCGGACACGCACAGAGACGTGGATACTCGAGCACGAACATCGCACGCACACACATTTCCTCACATTTGAAGGCACACCTTGAATCTCCCCTCATACTTTTGTCTAGGGAGAAATAACCCCCCCCCCCCCCCCCCCCGTGTCTCCCCGCCCTCTGTCTCTCTCTTTTCTCCCCCGTGTCACCTTATACGCTTGTAGCTCGTGCCAGCGCAGCGTCGGTTCTCACCTGCCCCTCTGAGCCGACGCAACCCCGCTTCCTTTGCCCTGGCGAGCCTCGTCGGCCACCCCCCATCTGGCCTTTTGGTACCTCCCCCCCAGTAATTTCCCCGTTTTCCGGCGTTTTCTTCTTAATTTGCTACCATAATTTATGAGATTGAATTTCGGCCCTCGCCCCATGAATCAAAAAAAGTATATTTTTATTTTTCTAGGCACCCCCGCAGAGAGCACAACCAAATAGTACTCGAATAGTGCTTCGCTCGAATGTAATTCTATGAAAAAAAAATATTTACCCTCGTTATATTCTACCGTGTCCGAAACAATGAGAATTTCAAAGAAATTTTGAAGACTTCATTTATTGCTTGATCGTTGAAGATCTTAGGAATTTGATTCCCTAGCTCGATTTTTTGTGCATTCACTGACTATAGGCAATATCTACGTAGTTTTATATTGATCTTCACACGATTTGGACGCAAACTCCCATGTCGACGTTTTTTCAATGTCGCAACATCCTGTAAATTCAGTCCCGCAGTATACCAAAATTCAAATTTTTGTGATTGGCATTTACTCAACGCCAATGAGTTAAAATTCAAAATTTCAAATACACTCGCTATTATTCATCACCAAAAGCTAATAACAGCAGCATCGATAAAAATCGCAAATTCCGGTACCCCAAAATCACGCACTAACTTTCCGCATGAAGATTTATCAAGTACGGTATAATTATTACGAAAAATAAAATTCTTCTGTTTGCCTGAACCACCATCAAAATCTTTTGAGAAACGCCTTGTATAATTGGAGAATTAACGAGCTCATGAGTCTTCAATCATTTATCAAAAATTGTATCCAAAATGAATGTCCTCATGGGGCACAAATCGTCCCCCTTGGCATCCCCCTCCCCCTTTTTTTAAGTTGTTTTACTCATTTCGTCCAAACCAAGTATCCTCACCTGCCTGCCAGCCCACTGACCCTCGTTATGTCCTTCTCTTCCATTTCTTTCCGGTTTTTTCTCTCTCTTGCCCCCCCAACTCTGCCCCCCGCGCCAGGTAAAACTCGGAGCTCGCGAAGCTTCTCCCCTGCAGGGTCGGTCCCCCACCCTCCGGCCTCCCTATCGCGGGCCAGGTGATGATTCACCCTTCGCGCCGCAAACCAAGAGGGTCGTTGTTTCTTCGCGCGTGTTGCGTAATTTCAACGCATATGCTTCTCTGCCCAACTATTTCCCTTACCATTTGTAATACAATAATCGATCTCTCATTCGTTTTCTTATTTATTCAACGCAATCTGTCTGCATCAACCTATCGATTTTTTTTTTCTCTCGTCTTCTCTCGTGTTCTTTCCACTTCTCACTCATCTGCCGCTTTCCGCATGAACTCAGCAATTTTCAATTGTAATTGTTACATGGAATTGTATGTTGTTTTTTTTTATTGTGACGTTGCAGATTGTTTGACCGGAAATGGATCGATGTAAGATATTTCTACATTTCGAAGATCCCGATGATGATTAATTTTTGTCATTTTTTTTAACGACACGAGTCATGATCGATGATTGGTTGGATATACTTATGCTTGGTAATCTGACTGTTGTGGAGGCTGCTGGGCGATGCTAGCTTATGTCAAAAATTGTTTTTGTCCTGTGAACAATAAGAAAGGTTTCATTTTCAAATATAATTTATCTGAAAATAGTTGTAATGATGAAGCGGACGTCACTCAATCCACAAACATGCATATTTTGTTTCTGGTATTTCT
Source organism: Sussaba pulchella (assembly GCA_963971145.1). Classification (NCBI taxonomy): domain Eukaryota; kingdom Metazoa; phylum Arthropoda; class Insecta; order Hymenoptera; family Ichneumonidae; genus Sussaba; species Sussaba pulchella. The sequence goes on along the minus strand of OZ020167.1, from coordinate 11,376,809 downwards.
TTTTCTGGTTATGTATTTACCGTTTCTAACATTCTCAATATTGTTCAAGGATTCAGCCTTACAAATCAAAGAAAATTCGAGGAAAACGGAATGAATCTAATTTTATCGATCCGATGAATCAATAATCGAGGCCTGGTGCTCTCTGATCGCCACAGACCGACATATCACTGTATCAGAATTCATTTTCAATCTCTATCTCATCCGAGGTACTTTAAGGTGGTATCCTACACGTCGTTCCCGTCTCACAGGGTGCTAAAATCGCCCGGAAGAAAACGGAAAATCTTCAATTTCGTTTGCTCTCCACCATCGTTAATCTTTCGGATAAAAAGAATGAAAGCGATCGATTACATAATTCTTAGGCAAACTCAGCCATTCTTGACTTCTACCCGAGAGCTCAATTTCTGCTGAGAACAACACTTTACATTTTTTACAACCGTCCAAGTACATCGTCTTAGATATCGAGATCATTTCTTCCTTCCTTCAAAAATCGAGTTCACGAATTTTTCCTCTCTCACTCTCTTTCTCTCTCTCGCACACACATACACACACATACATGCATTAGTACGACATTTTTTCCAATAACGGGAATTACGTAAACGTGTACGCGGTCGAGCTAATAGACAACTCCCGGGTTTCGTGAGGGATAGACGGGAACAACAGGCAAATACCACGACGCCGGATGGACAGGATATGCTCGTGGGGAGCGAGGATGTGATTTATACGATACCGGAATTAACCCACCCTCCCCTTCCTACCCTCCGTACCCTCCCTATCTCCTTTGCCCCCTTGTCACCCGTTTGGCCGACGCATGAAAAGGGGGAGACACGGTGATGGTTAATGTCAAGGAACCACGGACGGACACCCGGCCTTATGTCGAGCTCTTTCTTCCTCAGGGGCTTATAGGGGTTTCCTGCTGCCATAGAGGGGAGCCGTTCTTTTTTTTTTACTCAGTCTCACCGCTGCTCATGGATGCTGGATATCGATTACCTTCCGTTTTTCATCGATACTTCCACTGAATTCTGATCCTACTTTGTTACATGATTTCGATGTATTTGCACAGAATTTTCCAACACTCCGGAAGACGGCGCGTTGTCGAGTCTGTCGAATTATTCTTCGCGCGAAAGAAAAAAACAAAAAAAAATTTAAGCCGAAGCTATTATGAAATTTTTAGTGCACTTTTATCCTGTTTTGTGACTCGATGAGGTCTTATACAGTGCGGTTTGATTCAGTGCAAGCTCAGTGGCTTATGGTTAACGGAGAAATAACCTAAATCTCTAGATTTCTTTTTCTGATTGCAATAATAATGATAATAATAATAATAGTAATAAGAATGATAATAATAATAATAATAACAACAAAAACCACAACAACAACAGTAATAATAATGATCAGGATAAATGTATATGAAGTAACAGAAATTTTAGTAATTTTTTAACTTCGTTTTCGTTTGACAAGTAAATGATACAATGCCGTTATGGAGAGAATAGTAGCCCAACTTCCGGGATAAGAGGAGAAACGTGGTTTGCTCTGCGTACACAAGGGGAAACAGTCGAGGGGTTTGGTTTGTATCTCAAGATCACGTTAAATAACCTAAGGTGCTACACAATAATTCTTTGCAGGTCTTTCATTCATCTATCACGGGGCCCCTTGCGTACACTTCTACCGAAAAAGCATCTGCACCTTCAGGGTGCAGGAAAACGTGGAGGAATTTTTTCTCTATTGAATTTTTGGATGTTTTAGGACGATCTTACGATTCTGACGTTGAAATTTCAAAATTAAAGCGAAACAAATGGACATTGTACTTTTCGCCACACAAAAACCCTAAAATAGACAACATTTTTCATAATATTGAAGTTTCATAAATAATACAAATTTAATTCGTGATATTTATAAATAGTTTCATTCTGAATATTGAATATTAACTATATTGATCCAAGATTTATTATAAAATTGTAACAAATAATTATTTTTTAACTTTTCAATAAATACCTCCTACTGGTTTGAATTAACACGTTTAGTCGACCGACGGATGTCTGACTATAGGATTCGTGATGAATAATCTAGAACACACAGCATATGCCCTATGACCTCAATTGTGGGAGGATGCTACGTACTTGTCTATCGGGAAACGCAATATCGGCACATCAATCACGCAAAGCCTTTCGGCTACAGAAGCCTCGCAAAGATTCCAATTAACCGGGATGTTCGTGAAACGGCTGCGAGATCGCACGAGTCATCGAATTACTCATTGTGGGTGGGTCCACATCGAGGTTTCAAATATTCACGAATTCCTCAACAGTTCAATACAAACGAATAAAAAATATAAACGTGAGATATCAAAAACATTGCGAAATATTTTAATTCTCAACAAATCATTAAGTTCTCAACAAAACCATTACATAAAATTTCACAGCTAATTAAGTTGCAACCTCAATTGAACATAATAAATTTATTTTCAATAACGTTTGTATATATTTCTTGTGACAATTCAAATAATTCGTGCAAAATGATTTCTAGTCCAAGAATAATCGATTGCATTTGGGCTCAAGTAGTTTAATTCTCCATGGAGTTCAATGGCGGGACAGTAAGACTTGTCTCAAGACACCTGTGTAAGACTCACCTTGCTGCAATTCGTTCGGCGAGGTCTTAGAATTGTAAAGTCAGAGCGGAATGTATGGGCGACCCCTCGACGATGTCGCAGTCTTCGTTTCATTCAAGTTTACGTCTTCGGATACGCCCCTAGAGGGACGGAAGGGCCGAAAACGTTTCGTGGCTCAACGACACCAGCGACTCGGAAATAAGGCGCGTGGTATCGCGTACGCTTCTCGGGATGTGGGGCGTTCACCCTTGAAAACTGAATGAAAGAAGGTAGGCAGCCGAGCAACGGAAGCGTAAGAAGAGGGTAGGTCTTTGCGTATTGTGGGCTTCGTCGCTCCTTAGGGTTGCTTTGCTCGTGAATGAACGTGTACGAGCCGAAGATCGTATAATGTGACCCGTGCCAAGAATCCATAGAGGTGCATCGGTGTACCGAGACACCGTCGGCTCACTCGTGAATTCGTTTCATTCATCGTTTTCCGCAGCACCGTCGACACTTGTCACGTGCTGTTACGAATTTAGATTACATTTTTTTTTTTTACATCAAATATATGTAGAAAATTTTTTTCCAGTTGATTATTTATTAAACTTCTACAATTTATTGATCGACGATTGAATTTCTTTGATGATTCATTGTTGAAATTTGATGGAGATCGTTGAAACTTTCTTGATAATTTATCTCCTCGAGATTCGCGACAGCTGTAAAATTAAAATTCTACGATTTATAGATCGACTATCAAACTTTATTTATGATTTATCGTTGACATTCTGGTATCCGCAGTTGGCACGAGCACACGGACCGAATCTCCATAAATCCAAAACATTTTCGATATTGAAATTCAATAGAATCGTACATCTGCGGGCTTCCCGTACGTTCATCAATATCCAGAATTTTACAAAAGCCGCCCGCAAACCCTTTTCTTCATTCAAGATCCAGCTGGACCGCGTATGCGTGAAAACTGAATTCCGGCACAAATCGAAAGTTTTCAGCTTGCGGAGATTTTATGC
>OZ020167.1:11232630-11373006 GCA_963971145.1 Sussaba pulchella | reverse complement strand
ACAACATCGTATAGGGCGAAAACCATTCTTCTGGGGGGAGAGGAAGGTATTGTGCCAAACGAAACGCTAGGGCGGGGGGGAGGCATTGGCATGGATAAAAATGATTTAGTCAGGCCCGCGTTCTTCCGGCATTTGGCACGCGCGCGCCAGCAGCGGGGTTGTAATAAATGCACTCCGGGTACTCCACGTACGGGCAGATACCTAAGCTCATATGGTTCGAACCCAGATTCTTCGAATCAATGTTCCGTACGAGTTTGGCGAGTGCTCGGGCGCACCCCTCGCTCTCTCCCATCCCGTTCTGTAGTTCTCTCTTTTCGTACGAGCGCGGGGGCACAGGGGCGGAAAGTACAGCTGCCCGAACTCGATGTCACAGCTTTTGCCTCACAATACCCACCACAATGCCTGATTTCCAAGCCATTGTTTGTCCAGCTCCGACGCAGCACGCGCCAGTCCTCGTGGTGTGTGCGTATACCTTGCATACCGCTGGCACGCTGGCTTTGCGCCGATCTCCATCCCCTCGACAAAAACCTTTCTCACCCTCTTCCAGTAATTTCTCTCTGCTCTTGCGGAACTAGGCGTCGAACGCCACTTTCGTATATTATGAATTTCGGTGCTTCGTCTGGGGATTCGTTTTTACGCACTTATGCGACGTCTACTCGATAAATCGAATTTCATTGTAATTTGTTGATGCTGGAGAAACGTGATTGAGATTAAATTTGATATTTTTTTTTTTGTGGTTAAATTTTTAAGAACGTTAGATTTATCGAGATTGCATCAAGATGTTTTTCATGGTTTACCTGGAGATGGAATGGCAAAAACATTTGTTTTGACGTGGATAATAATTATTCTTGTACCGAAGTGCGTTGAAATTTTTTTAATAATTGCACATTTTATTTTTATCGGTGATAATCTATTTGATTCATGATTGTATGACAGCTTGTGCCGGACATTGTTGTCAGCCAGCGTTTTACGCAGCGGCGATAAGATGGAAGAATATTATGGGCGCGTGACCGACGGGCCCATATGGGGTTTTTATAGAAACGTATAACTTCGATAATCTACGATACATGCCCTTTGATCTGCATAATTACCGCTTAATTAACGAATGGGCGTTGTGCTTCGAGTCGAGCCACTATTTTTTTCGCGTCGTGTTACGCACCAAGCTTTAAAAAGTACCATATGGCGCTTGGTAATAACATTTAATGACTGCCACTCGACGCAAGTATGTAAATTAATTTTTTTTTAATTGAATAAAAAATCGAATTTCGCTGACACGAGAGATTCTAAGAATGTCGGTGATAGGGAATGAAATTAATTCGCGTGTTTAATCCACTAAACCAAAAATTGTAGGTACTCGATTTTAAGATATGAAATCCAAGTGAAAATCAGGAATTCGATGTTGATGGAAAATTTCCAAGGATAATACTTCCAAAAAGTTTTCCTAAAGTGAAACATAATACCGAGATTTTTATCAAATTTTGAAAACCGCATCATTGAGCAAATTAAAATCACAGCAGTGCATTTGAAAAAAAAGTTCAATTAAATTTATTATAAGTTAAATTTGAAAATTAAATTAAGATCAATGCAGAAACAAAATAACCAACAACACGATAAATAAGTCCCAAAAATGTGTACAAATAAAGCGTAATTGTATTGCGACAAATGGACTAAAGAAACTGGAATATCCCGAGTTGATAAAGCGTACCTATAACAAATTACAGAATTACCGAATGTGATAATCGAAACAAATATTATCCGAAATGTCATTAGTCACGCGATTCTCTTGCTTTCGCTCATTGCCCAAACGTTCTTCCTGCCGTCGTTCCGACATTTTTATGCCTTCGTGCCTCGCGAGACGCAAATGTCTGAAATGGTTTATTCAATAAAAACGCAAACAGGTGATGTAGTATCTATATGCACACTGCTCTAACTTTTATTTCAGAAACCCAATTGAGTTATCGAGTGACGGTGTAGGAACGATGCAATAATCCGTGGTTTTTATCAGTAAATATATATATCAAGCACGATATAATATCTCGAATGCACGCTTTGATCATCTTATTCGTCAACTTTTTGAAAAAAAAAAAAAAAAACGAATTGTATTATCTGTATCTCTATGTTTACATGTCACCCAGCGGTACCACACTTGAAAAATTATTCCAGTATATTTGCCTTCGTTCTTTATTTGGATTAATTCCTTCGTGATAGAATGGATATCAAGTCACCAACTATTTATATGCATCCAAATATAAAAAGCCGATCTAAAATATAACTTTACACATTAAATCATCGAGATTGTCAGGACTCACTGATTGTAAAAAAAAAAAACAAATTCCAATTAAAATGATATTACTAATATAATTTAATAAGTAATTGATGAATCAATAATCCTCCAATCGTGAATAAATTATATGCCGATCAACAATAATTCAAGGTTTGTAATCAAATTATTCAATCCAGTCGCTATCTCTAAAAACCTATAAAAAAAAACAAAATAAATAATTTTTGTAAAGCAATTTCCGTTGAATCTTACTTCAATCGCTAATTAAATTTCGGCACTTACTTCCGTAAGTCTTGAGGCACCGAACCTGTTGCTCTGAGAAAGCTATACGATTCCACCAATGGGATTGACAAGTGCACAGATGTTTATCTGACTAACTTCTAGCACAATACCCGGAGCTATTTAAAATACAATAAGAGGTTTAGGTTCTTTAGGGCCTTACAAGCGAATCACCTTGCACTTCCTTTTTTTTTTTTCGCACTTCCTGCCAACGAACGACGACCGGGCTCACGAAGGAAGAAGGGTCGTCTTGCGGTCGTGTGCGTTATGTGTGTTGCAGTCGTTCGCGAGGGCTCCGAGCCTTTGAAGGAGACCCTTCTTGCAAGGTGTCTCAACAGGAGCCGCAGGGCATAAAATAACCGTGAATGCTTTTCAAAGTCGTGACGCATGAGTGTTCCCGAAGTCCTGGCCCGGTTTGTAAACGACTCGACTACAGCTGTGCCGCACGCTTATTCTCCTTCGTTAACCTACACGCGTCTTATCAACCTGTTAGGTCAATTGTTACGTCATGGTTTGTGTGACGTCACGAAGGTCGCTGAATTACCCTCCTTTGGAGAATATCCGAGGAATACAAACCTATCTTCCCCACAGAGATACCTTTAGGTTATTTCTTTTAGGATCTACGGATCTTGTGCAATTTTTTTATTCTAACCGAATCGAATAAATGTTGAGGAGTAATTAAAGATACCATAATATTCTTATCAGAGTCCAGACTCGATGAGAAAAATGGCCTTTCGGAACATCGCCTTAATTTACCATACCGTACTATTGCGTAATCTTGAGAAAAATATAATTCGTGTTCTAACAGTGTACAGAAAGATACATCAATATTTTTTCTTCAACGAATCAATTTTCATTCGTCAATAAAAAAAAAACAAAACAAGAAATATCTTTACCCAAAAATTCGATGCCAACATCCAAAATTACCACAAAAAACCACGAATCTTTGACTGTACGCCATAATTGTTACAACAGTTGTAAAAATAACGCCGACGAATAATTCACTCGGCGAGTCGCGATAAGCACGCGACTGAATGAGCGAAGTAACGATGCCAGAAGGAGACGGAAGCGAATGGGTGACCGGCAGGAAAAATCACGCCCATTAAAATCCCGGACCCCAATGGAATTGTTCACCCCCGAAGAACTTGTAGGTAGGCAAGGGGGTTTCCCTATAATCATAGCGTCGATGTAAAACCGTGAAGAAAGAGTGCCTGCAGTCTCCCCGAACCCCCCTTGCACGGTGAGGGGGGGGGGGGGGGTGGAAGGGGGAAGGGGGGGGCTTCATACGAGTATTGTCGGCAGCGTCGAAGCAGCTGCCACGATGGAGACCCCCATGCGTGCCCTCATGGAGAGCCACGTCACACCACCTGGCCACCTGAACGCGTGTGTGCGTAAGCTTCGAACACGCGACCTTTCCTCTTCTTCTTTTACCTCTCTCCACCCTTACCGAACACCGTAATCCGCACACCGGGCTATCTCGCTCTGTACGAACCCATACGAATACGACAGCACGCGTATAAATTAACCAACCGCGCTATAGAAGTATAGAATAGCACGCTCGTATATATTCTTCACGTTCGAATACGCGCGGTCCTATACTGCACTTTCAACCCCCCCGTTCCTCCTCCCCCCCCAAACAACTAGCGCACGTTCCTTTTTGTGATGTCGAATGCGGACGCGTGCGCGCACACGGCTATGGGTTTTTACGTAAGGATGCCTGTAGGCAACCTTAAGGGCTCGACCGTAACTCGATGAGGGGAAACTATATATCCTACGTCTCATCGATATCATGTTTTTTGTTATTTTTTTTTTTTTGTTGGTTTGGTTTTGGGACGTGCATCGGTACGCATGGTGCCGATATGGGTTTTCGATGGTGATGGTTGGTTTGTTGGGCACGATTGGGGGATGGTACGTTTGTTAGTGGCCGAGTTGGTTATCACGGGAAGAACGAGCTTTGCAGGAAAGAGAGGGACAAGAAATATCCCATTTGTATGGGGCTCGTGCGAGGACTACCCATGGTAAATTCGAACAGCTTGATGATTTTGTAACTCACGGAATTAACCACCGAGGATTCGTCGAGATATTCGTCGAAATATTTTTATTATTTCTCTGCAACACGAATGACAAAAATAAAAAATATATTTAAGAACATTGCTATCGTGTTAATTATTTACTTAAATTTATGACACGAGAATTAATTTTTATTCATGAGTTCTTCGCTCGACATTGGCAAACTAAATTATGGTTAGTAATACGAAAGAGGAAGAAAATTAACAATTGAACACGTGCTATAGTTAACATTATGGTAGCGACGATTATTTCTCGACACGTAAAAGATTTCGAGGATTCGAAATTGACACGAAATTCCTATCGACCAATTTTCGACGGTCTCGACAGCTCAACAGATGCCAATGGTTGAAACATTTTCGGATTTAGGTATTGGGCCAGCCATGGAAGGTGAGATGACGGTGGAGGGTTCCGCGTGAAAACATCCCGGGTATGGCTAGTGAAATGCGTGCGGAACAAAGATCAGACACGTGTCGGTGGAATTCTATACTAGCATTTCGTAAATAGGCTGCCGCCATAAGGCCGGTTCTCTCCCTTGTAGTTGCCAGTGACGGGGTTCCGATACGCCATGGTACCCATTTGCCATGCATCTATGTATTATCCGTGAACGAAATCTTGATGGGGCACCAATGCCGCACATGTCCCCTCCCGGAACGAAGTTGCAGAAATATTACTAGCCGGTAACTTTTTCAACCCTTGAGCGTGAACCAAACAAAAAATCATTCAATTAGTTGCATTCAACTTTTGCAGTTTCTCGACCGTGAATTATTGCGGTACGGAGAGATTGGAATTTGCCGAGTTTTTATTTCCAAAGGTGTCGCGAATAATTCGAGTTGGCAAATTGAGAAAATACGAAGAGTTCGAAGATCCTCGCCGAAATAAAAAATTTGCCGTTTTGGGGAATTGGGTTAGGAAATATCGTTAATTCTGATTTTGAAGATTTGTATGGGCAATATTTGTATAAGAATACCAATTTGATATCTCAATAAACGTAAGAAATACTGAGGAATCGTGTGAATGTATTATAATTGTATAGAACATATAATTAATCCTAAATAATATAATAATATAATTTATATTAGTACTGGTATGAATAGAATCATAATAATATAATAACAATATTATTTACGTCTGTAAAAATTCCTTTCACCCCTTTTTCACACCCCTATAGGTTAAATTTCGTAAAAATTTAATTTTAGAGCGTACTAGTAAAATAGATAACTAGTTGGATTCAATACTTCTAGATTCGAGGACTCCACGTGAATGTTGCTGGGTCATCCAGTCAGCAAGCAATCCCCTAATTCCGTCAGGACATTTCGTTTCACAGATTTATAGCTAGATATAAAAAAACTCATCACGATCTTTTACATTCGAAGACCGTTTAGATACCAGTCGGATTCAACGTTTCTAGATTCAAGAGCTTAAGTTGATCGTTCCTCCCTCATCCAGTCAGTAAGTAACCGACTAATTCAGTCAAAAAGTTTCGTTCCACAGATTCACAGTCAGATATAAAAAAACTCATCGCTATATTTTACATTCACAGACAATTTATTCGACTGATACTAGAAAAACCTTCCTACCGAACAAACCCAGCCATACTGCTGGCCATGGAAAAAAATATAAAAAAAACGACCCACTTACGGAGGCATCTATCACACCCCCGAATCCAAAGAAGAAACACACATCTGTGCACCCAGACTCCCGATGATGCGGGTATGCGTTTGTACAAAGCCGTGGTGCGCATAACAAAAAATAAAACAAAATAAATAAAAAACCCCAAATCCTTCGGCGTTTCGATTGCTTTTCGACGTAGCATGATCCCACTCAAGTGCCCGGGACCGCGTGGTATTGTCCGTCGGCTGGTTGTGACGGGTTTTGATCGAGGTTTTGAGTGCGCACGGTTGAATATGCACGAAAAGACTCGCGAATAGCTGCCCAGTCGATAATAATCATTAGCATCATCCTGCCTCGTGGAGTAAAATTCTCGACGTGGTCTTTGTCGGTCGAGAGGGGGGGGGCGGGACGGGAGTGGGGGATTATTGTCCTGTTCTTACATCACAGCTACTTGAATATGCAAACTACAATGTTGTCATTCGGAAAACGCAAAGTTCGGACTTCGCACCGGGAACGGGCATTTGTCTAATGAAAATGGATTTTAAATACTTTGGTTGGTGAATAATCATTGATTCGAATTTCTATCGAATGTTAGAATCCATTGCAAAAAAATATATCATCCATATTATTCATTATTATTGGAGAAGTACAAAAATGTTAATTGTTTCGTGACAATTAATCACAGTCGTTTGCTTGAGAAATTATTTCAAATTCATTTTCAATCGATGAATGCGTTTATTCCTGCTTCAAACTTTTTCATTGCATGCACTTCCTCTACTTTCTTCGTGTTCTCACATTTAGTCATACATTTTCTCGTTCATGCAATATTTTCAACGATTTCGTACGAGCAACAGTCCACGACGAATCGCAAGCGCAAAAACATGCGAATACGTTCGTGACGCACTGCGGTACAAAGATTTATTATATTTTCATGCGGCATTACTCGATATATCGAATGTCAAAGACGAAGCGAAACGACAGCCAAAGCGGATTGACTCAATCACGAATGCCGTACTGGTTATGTGTGTTATGCCACGTGGAAACTCGGTACAGATGATCCGAGCTTTGGGCTCGCGTGTCATCCCTACGGGTATTCGTTCGATCGCTTTTAGCGAAGGGCTTCGTATCTGGCGGGCTCCGGGGAGGAGGGGATGCAAGCACTTACGCATCTGTTCAACATCGACCCTTACGGTAAATACGTTAACGTTAACACTCGGTACGCAGCCGCATTAACTGAGATACGAATGCGTGTTTAATCTTTCCGATGGAACGGGCAACAAATGCTCGAGCCGAGGCCACACGCAAAAGTCCGTGCTCGAACCGTGTCAATATATATTCGAGATATAACGACGTCGTTTTTCTTTTTTTGCGGAAAAGTGCGTTAGAGTAATGCGTAGGATAAAATGGGGTTGATGCACCGGTAATGGTCTGGCTAACGTTGCTTCGTGGATGTTGTAATGCATTGGAATCGTGTCTTCCATGAAGCTGAACTCCGGAGTTGCGAAGATTCAGATTTTTTAAATAGTATCTTGGATTCTCTAGCTGGTAGTGAACCATTAAATTTTATCGATCTTTCGGTTGAATCCAGTCTCGCTAGTAATAATAATAATAATAATATTATAATAATTATAAAATGAATACTATAATATTATATTATAACATTTGTTATAAGAAGCAAAATTGCTGTGCAAATCAACGATATCTATCTATCTAACTATATTATAACATAAGAATAAATATATTAATATTATTACAATAATAATAGATATTATTATTATTATTATTATTATTATTATTATTATTATTATTATTATTATTATTATTATTATTATTATTATTATTATTATTATTATTATTATTATTATTATTATTATTATTATTATTATTATTATTATTATTATTATTATTATTATTATTATTATTATTATTATTATTATTATTATTATTATTATTATTATTATTATTATTATTATTATCATTATTTTTTTTTGTCATTGTTATTGTTATCACAGGAATATTTCATTTGTCCCTAATTATTTTCTCATCCCTAAATACAATATCTATCATGTGTAAAGAGAGGTAAATCATTCACCGACGAATTATTAATCAATATACATAATTAATTCAATTCTACGTCACAGTTAACTCAATATTTCCTCGCAATCGCTAAAAATTTGTTATAAAAAGTATCACAATAATTCGACCGAAATCATCACCGTGTATTCTCGAACTCCCGTACAATCCCATCGATAAAGCGTTCGTACGTTATTTAACCCGCAGACTTTGCGACGGTATCCCGCAATCGACCGAACTCGGTTCATTCAACGATTCTCGAGTACCGCGTCAAGATGCATCGAATCCGTCTGGGCCCCCCGCTAGTGTTACCTACTTGCGACCGGGTAGAGTAAATTCCAATACGTGTACTCTTACCTCGACCAACATCACCGTTATTCGTCCGATCGCACATAGAATGGCCTCTTCCGAGTCATAGGGGTAGAACAAGATCCTTTTGCCCTAAGATTCGATTCAACCGCAATTCTCCGCGGTTCAACGAGACTCCTCGTTGTATATTATTTTTTATAACAGTGCCCATATGAGTGCTCGAAGATTTTTAAGGTAACCCCATAAACCGGATACGGGTCAAACGAACTTTGAAGAAGTGAGGATAAAAAAGAAATTTATAAATAATAACGTCGAATGTCTTTATAAATCGACGCGACGTTCATCTGCGGGCTGAGTGGAGATTAGGCTCTCGGTTTGAACGTGAAAATGAATTACGTCCGTTCGCTTCTTCGTCGTCGTTGCGTGGAAGACGGTTCGACGGTTAATTTTTTCCCCGTCACGTTGAAGCATTACAATGGCTATACGGGAAAAGACGCTGTTGCAATTTTTTTTTTTTTTTTTTTGCTGTTAACGTCGACGACGATATTGCGAATCGCGGAAGGAGTGTAATTTCCGTCAATTCATTATACCACGAGGAAATAAGAGATCCCGAAGATTTTGGAACAACGTCGAAGCAATAATTCTCTTCGGACGTCCTCGAGAACTCGGATTATTAAAAATTACGTTCTCGTTGCGTGAAAATTGAAAGTTCAATCGATTGCGTTGCAACGTCGGTTCTTATTAACCCCGTCGAGTGTAACGTCGTGAAGTATATGAAGAATAGCCGGGTCCGATTAAGTGCGAATAACGAGACGAAACTTCCGCTCGGATTCTTCCCTCTTTCGTTTTTTATCTTTATCAACTTTTCATTTCCATCCCGCTCTATCGCCTCTCAACGTTTGCCCCCCCCCTCCCCCCTTCCCGTCAAGTGTCCGGGAATAATAATTAGGACGCTAACGGACATACCACCTTGATTGCTATTTGAATTCTCGGCTGTGATGAACTCTTGTTCGAGGGTTATTAATGTACCTCGCCCGTCTCTCTTACCCAACGTTTATTATTATATTTTCATCAACAACTGTACGAAACTTTTCATATACCTCGCGGAGGCTGCAACCTCGACGATTATTCTCGGTCCAAACGTACGGACATAATAATTCTCCATGTTCGTTGCCATTTTCACGATTTAATTGACAATTCGCAAATTAAAAAAAAAAAAAATGTAATTGACAACAAGTTAGAAAAGTTTAAAATCAAATGTTTCGAATTAAATTTTTGAACGGGACTTTTTGGAAAACGCTGAAGTACGAGAAATGAAGTTTCCTCGAAAATTTGAATTGAAACATTTGTAAAAAATGTTTGTTCGATAGTTCTAAAAATACTGGAAACAATCGGTTTGTAATTTCGAAGGTTTCGTCGATGATTGAAAATACACGTAGTTTTTGTAATTATGAAACTGGTGGGTATTAAATGAAGCCCTTGGTGTCGACGATGGTAATGGCACTTGTACGATATCCCATACTGGATTGCTTTACCCATGGTATCTATAGCTCGGTGCGATGGGAGAGCAGCTGCCCGGAAGAGCGACCGCGATACTTCCGTCCTACGTCCTGTCTGTTCCACCCTCGAGTTATGACCGGTCACAATGCCGATAGTTCGATAAATTACCGGGTACTGTGTTCATGTACGATGTGCGTGCGTGGTGCATGCCTGTTTCACCGTGTAACCAATCGACAATTCCATGGGGTACTCAAAAACAAAAAATCGGACGTTAAATTTGTCACACAAATATTCACATACCGGCCTCAATCCGCCCAACCACCATTTTTTAACCTTATTCTGCATGATTTTCTGTCCTCACGACATCTGGAGATTCGTATAATATTTGTACAATCCATTAAAACGTAATAATTAAACGTTTGATGGTCGTCGATTCGAAAAATTGAATAATTAATTAAATCGCAATGCTTTTGATTCGACAATTATTTTATAGCATGATAAGCTGGGTATGAATTTGTCTCGCGGTATTTTGGTCTGATAGTTTACGAGTTTTTGCGAATATTGCGGCCCAACGATGAGACAATAAGATATTATTGGAGTGGGGAAGGTTTAATGATGATAATTCAATGGATGGAATACGAAGGTCCGTGCGGTAACCAAGTACGATGCTCGCGTTAAACGTTTCCATAGCTACTGAGAACAACCACGGTGCAATTATCTTGGCCCACCTGTACGGATAGTCGCGAAGGGATGCGACCCCGTCCGTGAATCGTTCTCGTCGTACTCTCCACCCTTCGTTCGTGTAAAATTGGGTTGGATTCGCACCCTCATCAATGCGTGGGAATGAAGGGAATTCCACCCCCGCGTTCGCTGGTGATTTTGTGTTAAACATCGTGCGGCTGACATTACATTTCTTTGTTTGTTACGCACAGTCTCGTGAATGCAGTTGTCGAATAACAGTCGCTAATTACGAGGAAGTAAGGGAAACGGTTTATTTATTATTTCTATTGTGAATTTCGTCCCATCTGTCGTATCGTGAAGTAAGCTTTTACGATTCTTGCTTTGTCATGGAAAAAGCTTCGTTTTTTATCATTTTCATTTTTATTTTCAATAGTTGAACGGCGGGACATTGAAAGTTGTCAGAAATGGACGAAGTATTTGATAGAGAAGCAAAATTCTTTGTTGATATCGATCATTGCGAGGCTTATTTAAAATATGAAAAATTAATAAATATATAAATAAATGAAATAAGTGAACTTAGATGGTTGAGTTTCGGCGAGATATGTCGAAATTTATTGTTGATGCTAGGAGAAGCATTATTGATTAAATTTACGACGTATTTGACATTAAAATGTATAATTTTATCTCTATGAGACCCAAAGATGTGCAATCTTCTTCTACTTCTTTTTTTTTCACTTTCTTCTTCCTTCGATATCGCAAGACCAGCTGCGCTTCTCGGCTTATAAAAGTATTCTGAAACCATACATATATACCGGGACCGGGCTTTCGTCTTCTTTTCATATCCTAAGCCGCGAATCATCCCCAAGCCGATGCAAGGTTTCCCAAGATGCCTAATTAACGTACAACATGCGCGAAAAAGTATTTACGCAACCCCGAACGAGTCGATTTCATTACAATCTTAATTCCCCCACACAGAAATGGACCGAAATCATTTTTTCACAACTGCAGAGTTCGATAATTTATTTTAAAGTATTTGTTTTTTTTTTAAATTCGTAAACTCGAACGAATTTTTGTTGGAGGGGTTACTTATTTCGTTTATTCAACGAACATTTCGGGGTTGCAGATGAAAGGTTTCTCGAACCTCGTGATTAACATAAACGTTCGGGTTCCTCGCGCTGTCACGAAATAGCTTCGAAGCAAATGCTCCAACCGCGAAACCCCTCAAACGCTTAGCGGCTCAAACAAATTAATTGTAAGCAAGGGGCTGTGCTGCGGTCAGGAGCTAAAGATATTCCGAGAAATATTTTTTACCACCCACGTCGCTTGGTTATTTCTCTGCTCTCGTCTATTCGTTTATTACCGTGACTAATGCGACGAAAAGATTGCAACGAATAATTGTCAAGAAATAATCATTAGCTAACGAGACACTAATCCGCTCAATAAAAAAAAACAAATAAAAAATGTATGTCTCAAATGGGCAGACTAAGCGTAACACAAGATGTCTCTTCTGTCCCTTGGAATTTAGAACTTCTACGGAAAATCAAAATGGTATCTACAATTCCGTAATCATTAAAAATTCGAAATACGCCGACGTAATTAATAAAAAAAAAACAAGAGTTCTTGATTCCACAAAATTTCATTTAAAATCGTTACAAAATCCAACTTATATCCCTAAAAATAGTAAAATAGATAAATAAATAAATAAATGCTCACCTAATCAATCAAAAACATTGAAAAAACGATTCTATTCAGTCATCAGAAAAATAGAATACAACAAATAACCGAAATAAACCGAGAAATCATTTTTTAAATTTTCAATAATGTATCAAAACGCTCAATTTAAAATCCAATCGAAATTCCAACCCAATACAGGTATCGTCGCTCTTGGCCTCCGCCGACATGGCTCCATCCACTCGGAGACCCCGTAAACTCAATGTCGTCGACCCCTATGGCCACGAGTTCGCCAGAGGCCCTACGAATAGAGAAAAGGAATGAAAGCGAAGTAAATTTTTTCTCTTCATATCTTCTTTTCTTTTTTTCTTCACCTCACATAAAATAAAGCCCCGACATTCTCGCGTTAGCGCGGCATTATGACACCGCGTAGTGGCATCTACAAAGAGAATGAACGATAGAACCCGTGTATATCGCCGGCTTCCTTACGGCACGCTCCAATTTGCCACACGCACGTGTGGTTGAAGTGAAAAAAAAAATAATAATAATAACCATCATACGTTACTCAACAGCCGTACCGTCGGCCGCGCAAAAACCGGAGGATACTAAAGCAAGCGTTGGTTCGACACTTGGATAAGATATTACATTATATAGTCGCTCCGTTACTCATGACCTCGCAGACACTCGTGCACTCGGATAATACATATGTGCCTTACACTGCGTGCTATAGCTAAACGTACTCGCTTATTAATACTCGAGCTTGGATCTGGCGCAAAATGACGATGAAGAACGCGGTGAATATTATTCGGTAGGTTCGATGTGTCAGAAATTATCTGTGAGACTGTCAACGAGATCAGCTTTTCGGTTTGCTTTTTTATTGTACGTCGACCGGACGGCTGCGCTCAGACCCGTCGAACCGAGTCCTTTTGGGTTATTATTCGTGAAGTTCGAAGGAAATATATTTCGTGGGGACAACATGGACTCCGTACAACAAATATTTCGCTGTCGACAGATATGAAATCATTTTGTTTATTAATACCATTATTTTTTCAAATTTATTTTTTCTTCTATTTCCATTTAATCTCGTCTTAGTATTATTCTTTAGGTTTATTATTTTTCAAAATCTACTTGGACTCGGTACAAGGAATATTCCGCTGTCGATGAATTAGGAATTATTTTCGTTATTATTATTATTATTATTATTATTATTATTATTATTATTATTATTATTATTATTATTATTATTATTATTATTATTATTATTATTATTATTATTATTATTATTATTATTATTATTATTATTATTATTATTATTATTATTATTATTATTATTATTATTATTATTATTATTATTATTATTATTATTATTATTATTATTATTATTATTATTATTATTATTATTATTATTATTATTATTATTATTATTATTATTATTATTATTATTATTATTATTATTATTATTATTATTATTATTATTATTATTATTATTATTATTATTATTATTGATATTATTATTATTATTATTATTATTATTATTATTATTATTATTATTATTATTATTATTATTATTATTATTATTATTATTATTATTATTGTTATTATTATTATTATTATTATTATTATTATTATTTTTTACTATTATATTATTATAGAAATAAATATTTATTATTTCTAAAAATCTCTAATTTGCGGCGTTTCAGATGGTTCTGCCCTAATACTACAAAAAATCGAGAAACAACCTAAATACTACCAAAAACGATCTCACTAAGCTGTTGAACCTCTCTCGGGTCGAGTAAACGAGGACCAAAGCTGCGTTGAGAACGATGTAAAATGTCGGATTCCGTACGAGGATGGTTGATGAAAAAGAAAACGAATTCCTCCAGACGGCGAGTGGTTCACGCCGCAGACTATCGAGTGGTAAAAGACATGAGATACGGGTACACCTACTGCACCATATGGATAGAGTGTCCTGGTCACATCCTGGCTCGTGCCACGAGCGATCCTTCACCGAAAACGCATACGATAATGTATCATCCAAGCGAGAGCACCTACATAATTTTATACCTCTCAGTACCGTCTCTATATATGGTACATATATATAACACAGTTATCATGTTACTCGAGACATGCGCGGCGAAGGCTTCCGCTATTCGGCACGTGCCAAAAAGGCGTCCATGCGGAGCCTCTTGAATTCAGCTACCTCGTTTCCTTCACGCTTAAGGCCTTAAAGCGCCAGATGGGTTTCTTGAAACTTCGACGTGGAAAAAAATCCACTACTCGATGGCACGAAATTCATGCGTTCGAGGCAATGTCAACCATCGAATTTTATGATCATCGTATGGATGAATAACAATTTGATAAATTGAAAGATGCAATAAAACGTCACGATTTGGGGCGAATAAATTCGTACATGTGGCATTGGGGTGCTGGTGGCTGAGAAATTAACCGAATAAGCGTCGTTCGGGTGGAACAAAATCGTCACCGGGCACGAAGGCTATCAGGGATAATTGATTCGCGCCGGCCGTCAAGTACCATTGAAATCGCGTGTATCAATGCTTTATAGTGATTAAAATCCAACTCACCCGCGGGGTTGACCACCTTTTATTACTAAAAAAACGTTCTTTTCTACTTTTACGATTTATTGCTACTCTTATTATTCATTTCTACCATCAATTATTTATTCAATTTGTGAAATAGTCCAATATAATTGTAAATATTTCGATGACGTTATCCGAGTCGTATTTTTTTTTCTAATTTTTTTTTATAGAAAAGCAAAAAAAGAAAGTATTCAAAGATCAAGTGTGCGTTGCTCAGAAGGAGGGTCATTGGTGTAAGTAATTGACGACAGGCAATCTCGGTGATTGCAACTACGGCATTACGATGTCAAAGCATCCCCTTCTAAATGTCATTCAAGTGTCACACGAGGGCTATGGTTGTCGTTTGCGTCAGACATCCCTGTCTGTACCTTCAATCTCGAAGCACTGTTCGGCAACGAACACTGAACCGAGTCACGACCCAACGTCTCGCCTCATAACCTTCACGTTTTCAGGCTCCGTGACGTACACCATTCAGGAATGGGCCGAATTTTTGTACGTATCGTACGTATCCGAGTGTTCGAACAAAGCTCGACGATGAGAAAGAGACTTTGGAAACGTTTTCATAGTGTTACGTTCATTGAAGTTGTTTGCGATGCAATTACAATGCGATTTCAATGTTTCTTCGTCATCGTTGTTCCGAAGAAAGTTCGAAACATTGCAAACATCGCGGTAATTTCCGATGGCGGACGAAACGAATAATTGAGAGGGGTGGAAGCTTGTGTGAATAAATTTTCATTACGTTCCAGCTTTTACGAACTGAGATGTTGGGGATAGTGTGACGATCAAGTTTGATTTGAGAAAAATGTTCGACAGATCGACGTCAACTTCAACAATTAAACTGTTGGAATTAAGGAATAGTCGACTGGAAAATTCTGAGTCATTCATCAGTCTATAATTATTATAATTGTAATATAATAATAATAATAATTCTGAGTCATTTATCGGCCTATAATTATTTAAATTATGATTATTATAATTGTGATATAATATCAATAATAATTCTGAGTCATTTATCAGCCTATAATTATTTAAATTATGATTATAATAATAATAATAATAATAATAATAATAATAATAATAATAATAATAATAATAATAATAATAATAATAATAATAATAATAATAATAATAATAATAATAATAATAATAATAATAATAATGATAATAAGATTATTACTAATAATAATAATAATATAATAGTAATAATTATAATAATAATTATTATTATTGTGAAAATCGACAAGTCAAAAATTATGAGTAGAATAATTTCTTTCAACGAAAAATCGACTCGGAATTTACCTAATCGTCGATATGTGGTTCATTTTACCAACCGCTATCGCAATCGGCTGATTTTGTGGTGAATAAAACTTTGGTCAGACTCAATCTCTCGTAGATTAAAGTTTTCACATAAGAACCAAAGCCACATGCATTGTTACCTCGAAGGTATTAATAATGCTACGAGTTTTCGATACTACGTCCAGACATGCGCCACAATCTTACCGCTCGATGGAATCAACCACTAACGGTTACACGACAGTTCACCGGGGACAAATAATTGGCGGAAAATAGCACGCTACGAGATAATCGCATGCAAAATATCGTTCATCGCTAATTTTTTTGGTTTTTTTTTAATAACATTTTTTTTTCGGTAATCTTAATTTTTATTTTTCGCCTATCGGCTAACTCCAGAAGTTTTTGGTCCTTTCTCGAGATTATGGGATCCTAGCACGCCACATCAACGTGCTTGTATGAAAGTGAACGAGAAATAAAGAGGGGCGTGCGCCCTCGATATTGTCCGCAGCGTAAAGTAAGTTTTCGTTTTACCCGATTTATCCGCCGATACTAGTAAAAGTTTGGATGAAACGGGCGACTCTGCGTCTAACACATTACTTCCGGCGAATTAAAAATATATACATGCATATGAAATTATAAAATTGCCACGATAATAGTTCCGACGCGAATAGTTCGGAAAGGCATAACGAACGAACGATGATTATTTTTTTTCATTTATTTTTTTATGTACGAGGCAAGATAACAAGTGATAAAAACTACAACCACTGGTTAAAATTTGATGGAATCATCGTGAAAGGGTTTAAACGATAATAAAGCCAAGGCTATTTTGGTAGATGGCTCTTGATGATTTGATTGTGTATGTGCGAAAAATGATAATTCCAAGAGATTTCAGATTCCACAAAAAATAGATACAAGGGTTTCAATCTGGTGACATAAAACGAAATACCCCATACATATGTGCAAGGCGTTATACCTGTTTGTGCGAAATAAATTCCGTTCGGGAAAACGTTAACGAAATTTCCCACAGTTATCGAGTAAACGTTGCGAACTGTCCGAGTGTCCGTTTCATTTCCTCTTTCGCAAAAAAAAAAAAAAAAATAAATGAAACTCAACCAGGATGAGGGCGGATCTATCGAAGCCTTACTGCCCGCAATTCCCACGAATCCTACTTACAGATTGCGTCTCGTAGCTGAACAATAGTGTTTGCTAAGGCCCCCCAGCAAACCGGCTCGTTTGTTTTCACATGTTGCGAACGTTGCCATTTTTTCATGCATATTGGCATTAACGTTAAAAAAATTATATACCTTAAGCATGACGATTCTCTCGCATATGTCACTCTTTCGCCGGCTCTGTTATTGTCCTATTCCCGAGCCTGCTACGTATCGCCGGTGTATTACAATTATACGTCTCGCTTCTGTGAGTACGACCGTCTGGCCTCATACCGGCAACTATGTATCCTATTTTACTCCTATCGATATCGAAAAAAAATGTTGAAATAAAATAATAATAATAATAATAATAATAATAATAATAATAATAATAATAATAATAATAATAATAATAATAATAATAATAATAATAATAATAATAATAATAATAATAGTAATAATAAATATTATTATAATTATTATTATAATAATAATTAGAATAATAATAATAATTAAACATTATTATTAATAATAATAATATAATAAAATTAATAATAATAATAATTATTATTAATATTATTTATAATTATTATTATTTAGGTTATTTAGGTTATTTTTATCTAAATTGATTCATTTAATTATTAAGGGATGCTCCGAAACATCAATTCGATGGGTATGCTTGTTAATTATTCCGTAGCCTATCGTTGAATCTGTTACAGTTCTTTCAGCTTGTGCAGAGCATTCATGTTGCATATCAATAGAGAAAAGAGGTAACAGACGAGACTCCACAAAAGGCTCGTACGTTAAAGCCCACCTGTTGCGGTATACGAGAATTCGATAATTCGCCGACTTCTAGTGTGGTCTGAGTCGTTGGTGATGATCGAGTGTGACATCTAGTACTTACGTTACATAATAATGCATCTTAATTTGTAAGAACCTTCAACGACTACGCGCTTTGTTTAAGCTGCAGCATCAGAATTAGGGAAAATTAATTTAGGAAAAATAAAATGCTATTGTAGTTTTCTTGTAGTGACAATCTCTTGGCAGTATACAATATGCGATTATGGTATATTGATGCTAATTAATTATCATAAAACATGTTTGATAATAGCCCCAATAATGGTTCTCCGCTATTCTAATATAATATAATATAATATTCCTCGAATATATACCATAAGAATAAAACTTACCACAAGAAACTCGTCAATTAAAAATTCATTCGAGGTCTCTCAAAAACGCTAACGCCCATTGAAGCGTAAACTTTTTCTCACGCTTTTTGTTTCAGTTTTTTTCTTATCCAGCAGTTGATCGAACGGAAACTACACATCGAAGCGTCGTACGTGTACCGATAATAATTGCACGACCTCGTCGCTCTTTCAGAACGACAACGAGTACGCTTGAAGTTTTGTTTTTCATTGCACCGAGCAATTGTGAGGGACATGTTGAAGATCGTATCTTTCGTAGCAACCCTAATCTCGTTGTCAATAGAAGCCCGTGCGCACCTTTATCGACAGCTTCAACTCGAGCCGTCGACGTGCCCTCGCGCGACCGAGCTCGGAATAATAGACTCCGTGGCGGAAACTCGTCGCTCCCGGACGATACAAAGCGCACCATGCACTTTTCAGTGCACATAAAGTTTTTGTTCACGAGCACCACCTGTTTGTGGGAAATATTCCGTGAATCTCAGTGCACCGCGCTTGCAACGCGCCGTGGGGCGAAAAATAAGAGAATATTTCAATGTCCAACGTCTTGAGCCTCAAGCCCTTTGTTTTTAAAAGCCGGACGTTATAAACAACCGCATATATGTTATTTCCGGGGACTGCGGAAGCTCTATTAGGGGTATAGCAAACTCCACACCCGAAAAATGTCCGGGGGTGGAAATTATTACTATATATTATAATATAAATAATGAAATAATATAATATTATATTATTTTCAATGTAATTTAATGAAAATTAGTTATTTTTTCAAAATAATTATTTATATATTTATTTTTATATTATTAAAATTATTATTATTAATTTATTTTTATATTATTAAAATTATTATTATTAATTTATTTTTATATTATTAAAATTATTATTATTTATTATTTTTCAAGATTTTTGTTAGAAAAAATTTGATTCTTTTTTATTTAGCTTGTGCTGCTCTGCATCGGTGATGGAATATGTGGATTATTTTGCTTCCGTTTTTTCCGGTTCGCGACACGGCCAATCAAAAATCGATTGGTGGCAAGAATGGAAGCAAAACAGGTATATGTATTGTGCAGTTCTGTGTGGCTACGTATGTATAATAGTGCGGTATTATCGATGCCTTTCAGAAGCACTGTCTTTATTGGCTACCGATGGAGACAACATTTTTTATTTTCACAAAAACGATTTCGATAAAGAAAGATCACAAAATGGTTTTTCCACGTCGTGAAACGCAATGAAACGGGAGTTAAGAGCTGTCGAGCAATTGGGGAATTTTTACGAGCGAAATAATAGTGTGTACAATTGTACTTGAATACCGGCGCTTTATTCGATTGATTTTCAATTCAGGATCGTCATGTGCCAACGGACGATCTTCCTCGACCTTAAAACGTCTAAAAACGTATTTGCGATCCGCCATGCTCCTAAAACGACTCAATCATATCGCAATTGTGTACGTTTATGTGAAAATGGTTGATAGTCTGGATATAGATGTATTTTTAAGAGAATTTATAGAGGAAATCTCAAAAAGGACTGCAAATTTTGTTGCAGTGAAACAATGAAATTAACGACTTTACGTGTAATTTTTGGATTCACAATCAATATCAGTTTCATGTGTGTGAAGCTACCTACTTTATTCTATTTTTTTATCTCCACTTCTTGTATCATTATTCTTCCTTTTCACGTCGTTTATCGAAACAAAAGGTCTTGACATTAATTTCCGAACGAAACGAGGGCTCGACATTGCTAATAAACCTTGAACGATTCGCGTCTGACCGTGAAAGTCTCAATTGTCGAACCCGCATCATGTTTTCCGTGATGTGATAAAGCCAATGAAATCCGTAGAAGCAGTGCCAATGCTCAACAATTGTATGTACTTCAAGGTTCGTCAGTTTTTTTTTTAAATGAAGGTATGTTGCGATATTTAGTCCAAGTGTCAGCGATTTTATCATACGAGGTATATCATATATGGTAATGAGATTGCAATTGCAGACATAACGTTTCATTTTCTTACGAATAATATACCATCTATATATGTCGGCTAAATTAATTCAAATTAATTATCGACTAAAATAATTTTCAATAATTTCTAATTGTTAGGTTTGTAATAATGACCAATGCAACGATCAACGATTGATGCATGTAGACACATTCGGTTGCAAATATTCTGTTAATTATTATTTTTATCGCGGCGACCGCGTTTTTTTGTTGGCCATTTGATAATAGATGCTTCGGAAGGTCACGTTCGATGGAAAATAACAGTACGCCCGCAGATTCTGGCAAATTGGGTATGACGTGAATTTTTAATGAATGCTACACCTCTTGAAGCAAGGTGTCACGAGGATCCTTACCTGCCGTTCAAGATGTCGTCATTTCTGTGTACACGTAGACTGGAATAAGAGGAAACCGTGCTTTAAGGGTGCGAGCCAATGTAACGAGCTAAAAAGCGAAGGTATTTTTACTAATATTTTGAAAAGAAAGTTATCATCGGATCTTTCTGTTACCATCATGTATAGAAAATATATATTTTTTTATCTTGGGAATACAATATATCTAACAATATTTACAAGAATTATGTATATTCAATATATAGTTAATTTCCAATTCAAAAATAAAGACAATAATTAAAAAAAAATGGCTATTATTAATGATAATCATAATAATAATAATAAAATAATATATCCAAAAATTAGATAGATATATGTCCAATTTAAAAATAAATACAATGATTTCAAAAATAATAATCATTAATAATAAAAATAATAATAATAAAAATAAAAATAAAAATAAAAATAAAAATAAAAATAATAATAATAATAATAATAATAATAATAATAATAATAATAATAATAATAATAATAATAATAATAATAATGATAATAATAATAATAATAATAATAATAATAATAATAATAATAATAATAATAATAATAATAATAATAATAATAATAATAATAATAATAATAATAATAATAATAATAATAATAATAATAATAATAATAATAATAATAATAATAATAATAATAATAATAATAATAATAATAATAATAATAATAATAATAATAATAATAATAATAATAATAATAATAATAATAATAATAATAATAATAATAATAATAATAATAATAATAATAATAATAATAATAATAATAATAATAATAATAATAAAAATAAAAATAAAAATAAAAATAAAAATAAAAATAAAAATAAAAATAAAAATAAAAATAAAAATAAAATAATAATAATAATAATAATAATAAAAATAAAAATAAAATAATAATAACAACAATAATTAATAAATACATCAAAAAATGATGTGTCGTCTATATCTAGTTTATACATAGTCTATATACGCCCGATTCAACATATAGTCAATAAATAGCCTATACATAATTTTTTTACTCGGGCAAAGAGCCGAAGAACCGGCGTGGGTCGACGAGGCGTCGAATGGACCAATCGCCGTCAACCGGAACCCACCGTAGATGCGCGCGCATGTGGAGGGGAACAATAGGAGCCGGTTCGGCCCCTCGTGAACGAGAGAAGGGGATTGTTGCGAAGGAGGGGAAGGTCGAGTACGGTACTTGTAACACGAGCGATTTGCGTTAGTCGGCGACGAGGTGGGCGCGCGTGCGCTCGTTCACGGTCGCACGGAGGCTGCACGGCGGTTTTATCCGTCGAAACTGCAAACCGGCATGCGCCGACTTCGGCGCGATGCGAGCCAGTCGAACTCGCTCCAGCCTCCGGCTTTACGACTCACGTGGACCACGTAACATCCAATCAACATCCACGCTAATCCACGGCTCTACTTCGATCGACGTAAGTTTTTATATTAAATTTTAGATTGTTATTTATTACTATTTTTATTGTCTTATAATCATCTCGATTAGTTTGTCGTTGTTTTTCGCACCCTTGGAGTGCATCGTGGGGTCCAATCGACCCAAGGCTTTGAGAAAATAGAAGATGTCATCCTAAACATCTGGAAAAATTTATGAAAGAAGCTCAGGCTTTTTACTTTACGATAAAATGTTGAAGAATGAATTTTTTTGAATTTATTCGTTATAAAAATAACAATAGTGTTGAAACAATTTTGAGAAAAATTCGAGGGGAAATATGACAGTTTCGGAATTATGATGAGGGAATTATGTTTAGTTGGGAAGATAAGTGTGGGAGCATTTTTCGGAGCTCGTAGTTGACAGGGACGATAGTTTAGTGTTGTTGGTTATTCAATATTGCATACAAGTTAGTTATTCGCATAGTTGATGCGAATAACTAAATGCAATTGATATATTTATCATTTATTGTAATTAGCTTTCATTTCATATCTTTGTCTTCACTATATTATTGAAATCGAGTTCATTTTTGAGGAAACGTACATTTTTATAGTTACGATATAGATTGAAAACAGTTTTGCAATCAGTGAACAATATAAGTTTATCATTTTACGAAATAAATTTTATTTTTATGAGAATTTTATTGAAATCGATAACCAATTAAGCTTCAAATACATTTTCAAAAAAATGTAACAACAAAAAATGTTGAGTACATTAACAATTTTTAATGTAAATCTTTGTTCACACGATTTTCAGTGCTTATCCGAATTTTATTTCTGTGCAATTTCAATCGCGATTCGTAACTTTTTTCTGTCAATAATAATTAATCGTTAATTAATTGTAAATAACGTGGTTAATTTCGTTGCATCGCTAATTTCGACGAAAATGATTTTACAGATGTTGACATGCATACGATCACGAAGCAAAGACCAAAAAACGTCGGAATGTGGCGAGCACGTAACGTACAAAAGTTTATTTTTTCGTATCTGAAAATTTCAACTGACGGGGCAATAAAATACGACGCGAAACGTCGATCATTCTGGTAATAAATCACCTCACAAAAATGCCGTCGATCTCGAAAAAACGCGGCGAAAACCGGAAACAAGAGCTACGAAACGTTCAGCAAAATTACGAATTACGAAGAACTAAAAATTAGTCACAAACTGTGCGAAGTTTTTTTTTTTCGTTCGCCTCTGATAACACGTCGGTTTTTATTGAATCAAAAAACCTGAACACACCCAAGATACACAACTGGAAAACCTGGATTCCTCAAAATCGATCGATCAATCAATAACTGCGAGTCGTGAAAACAATCAACGGCGATTTCACACATCGCTGACGACATTGAGCAGAATTGATCGTAATCTGATGAACCTCTTCGAGTATTCAAGCTATCGAATACGTTCAACGCATTTCGGTTTGTGTAGAATCGCGACGATTAGGTATGGGCATTAAAAAATCAACAACAACGACAACAACACCAAAAAAAAAAAAAGAAATTAACAATATACGATAGTCATACCAAATTCTTACATCGTCAATAATTAAATGAACAATCGACCCCTTCAGTTGTTGATCTCAGATTTAAGATATCGTATTTATCATAATAATGAAATAGTATTTAGGGCAACTTTCAGTGAGATTAAATTTAAGAGCAAAGAGAATATTTAAGAACCCTTAATTTTTTAGAAGTCGGTAAATCGAGGCGACGTGTGAGCTTTAAAATTTGAGAACATTTTTTATTTATTGGGCTGTCTTCTGGATAAAAAAAAAAAAATGCAATAACAAAACAAACAAAAATATACGAAATAAAAATATTCCAATAGCGTTCGGTAGTTTGGAAAGTTTGGAAAATTTCTGTGGCACATGATTTTTCAAAAATTCAACTGATAAAATTATTTTACGGTCTCAATCTCACGAATTTGATTTTCGCGGAGCGAAGAAATTTTGATTGATCTAGTCGATGCTTCTAGTCATAGAGCTAATAAAAACCAAAAATTTGAGGCACCAAAATCCATTGGGAAAAATAATGGAAAAAACCGTGGACATAATTTTCTAGTCAACTTTTAGTTAATAAAAAAAAAATATAAAACATTCGCACTAGTCAACGTGAATCCATACTTAACATTCCAAAAAAAAAAAAAAAAAAAAAAAAAAGATCTATACAAATTGATATATTTTCGTCTTAAGCAGAGTCTATTAAAAATAAGCAATAAATTTCTAGTCACCTACGAAACTAGTCACCCTAGTCATGGAACGAGTCAAAAGTTCACCAAAATCAAAAACAAACCAAAAAAAAAAATTAAAAAAATTAAAAAAAAGATAATTTAAAAAATTTACCTTAGTGTATATTTGCTAGCACAAATATGCAGGCCGATTTCACATGCAATTTTATCATGCCCAGAGAAATAAAGGGTCTTCGGAGAATAACTCGAGTTCATCTCTGAGGCGTTCAAAAAGCCCTGATTTAATTATTTATGATATATTTTTATATATTTTTCTATTATTACGAATACGAAGCTGCTACTCACCGTGGATGCGATGCCATACGTAGATTTGGTCGATGAATTATAACGCGTTTATCGCGAAAAGCGATCGACGTAGATTCGGAAAATCTTTTGTATCGCTTTTGTAGGACATAGAAGAGATATTAATAATTATCATTCGATTGTCCGCGATCGCGGCAGAGGAAT
This sequence comes from Sussaba pulchella, assembly GCA_963971145.1. Lineage (NCBI taxonomy): Eukaryota > Metazoa > Arthropoda > Insecta > Hymenoptera > Ichneumonidae > Sussaba > Sussaba pulchella. Next base: position 11,347,780 of record OZ020167.1, on the reverse strand, counting down.
GATCAAACAGTACGATCAGATTTCAGACTTAAACAGGGGCCTTGCCAGTATTAAATGTACAACAACAGCAATTATCGCCGGAGTCACTGATTTATATAATTAAAACATTTTCAACGATCTCAAAAATTATTTAAACTCAATTTTTTCTTGCACTGCTTTCGAAAAATCGAATCCGATCCAAATACGTCTAAATTTTTCGGTAAAACTTTTTCGTTACATTTAACAAAATCTTACCTATCGGTGCAGTTGAAATTGAACTACTCGCGTATTTATACGTGGCCACAGAATTCTTTGTTTTCAATTAAAAAATTTGAAACTTCATATTTTCGATGCTTTATTCATCGTCATTTTACGAATAAAGTTGAAATTTCGATCTCGATCGAATTCGATTGGTTCAAGAAGAAAAAAGTCCTTCGAGGCAGCTGAATACGGTCGGATATTCGAATATATGTACGATATTTGTCATATCTATAATTTATTCACTAAGTTAGAATTAATTTAATCATATTTTCTAGTCATTTATTCTGTCGGAATAAATAAACATTGTCGGTAAGTGAAATTTAAAAGAAAAAGTATTATTTGGCTGTGTTAAATTGAAAATATTCATCGTCACGACAAATAAGAAAAATCTAGTCATTTCTTCGTCATCGACGGAATTTTTTTCCGTCTTAATATCGAAGCTTCTTGGGGCCATTAAATTCATTACTCATTAACCCTTCGAGCGTCTCGTTTGTGTATTTTCTACACAAATCTAGTCTACTCTAGTCAAAACTTTGTACGAATATTTCACATCAGTCAATTCATCGCGAATAAAAAGACTATTAAAATATTTATGCATCTCGTTTGTGTATTTTCTACACAAATCTAGTCTATTCTAGTCAAAACTTTCTACGAATCATTCACATCAGTCAATTCATCGCGAATAAAAAGACTATCAATATATATATATATATATATATATATATATAAATTAACAAGTATTAATATATATTTAGGCGTACAAGAGTTATACGAATATGCATATATCTAAATATATATGTGTAGAAGATGCGTGACGAAGCCACGTTAATCGAGAGTCAAGTCTAGTCAAATACCTATGAACACAACCCGAAACGTCCGCCCGAAATGTTCAACATTATAAAACCTTATCAGTCATTCCCGACAATAAAAAAAAAATATATATAATATTCCGATTTTGTAAATAAGAAATAAAATTATTAAACGGACATTTCGAAGGACTTAGTAAGGCAACTGATCTCAGTTCATAGAAGAATCACCTAGTCCTTAAGGTATATTTAATTACGATGTAAATATTAATATATCCAACGAAAAAAAAAAACATCATCTAGATAATCAATGATTCGATAATAATTAAAATCCAAAGCTGTGGATTGAATATTTAATATATTTATCGGTTTGGTCGAGTTTGCCGTGAAAATTACGCGTGCTGTTTCGATGTATTTATTGCGTGTTCGTGTGATTGTGTGCGAAATACGTTGCAAAACGATTTATCGCAAAAGCGATAAAGTTATTTCCGTGTGTTTTCATCGTGTATTTGTAATCAATATTTATTGTGTGCGAAAGTGTTTTATTTATTATGAATACATCCACGATGTAATTCTAATTCGATAAGATGACTATAATAATAGGAGAATTTAATAAGCTTTGTATTGTTGAATATAAACTTATTAATTATCTCATGCGTTTTGTTGTCAGTGTGAGTTTGCGTTCATTTGATATTTTAATTGTTTCGCTTCAAAAATTATACCCCCAATTTGATGTAACAATTATAGGGTTTTTTTTGTGTTTAATGACTTTTTGTCAAAAATTATGTATTTTAGTTTTATGTCAAAATGTCGACGATACGTAAACCATCGATGCACTTTTTATGTTGCATAAAACATTTTTACCTTGTGCATTTGTATTTCAGAACCCGCGTATCGATGATAAGCTACGAACAGAATCAATGTACACAAACAAAAACTTTTGACAATAAACCAATTTTCTACCAGATAAATAAATGTGAGATTTTTTAATTTGACGTTCGCCTGTGAGTGCAACCTTTATAGAGGAAAGAATGTAATCTCCTTATAATAATTGATTCAAGATTTAAGATGATGAGCTACGTTTTATCTGTCTCTCTGAGATTGCCACAAGAGCGGGAAATAGCTGAAATTTCTCAACGTATTGTTTTCCGTCATCGTTGATTTCTCGGATAGACACGAGAACGGTTGACTGCAAGTTTCTGAGACGCATCGAATCGTTTTTATTTTCCATTTAACAGATCGTTCATAGTCGAGAACAATTTATTACAGTTTTTCGTTACCGACTGAGTAGCAGTGAAGCATTTTAAGGGAGAAGGAAACGTTTGCACCTTTTAGTTCACTATTTCCGTGTGCAGATGGTCGCATAGCCTCGGAAGCTGTATCAGCAAGATTATTAAGGAGACGCACGATCGTCGCCGGCTCTTTCGGTCGATTAAATCTGTAATATCGACCAAAGGTCAATAATTCCGCCGGCTCGCTAGGAATCTGAAATATCGGCCGAAAGGAGAGCTATCTTATCTCTCATGGTAAAGTGATTCATCGCCGTCGGTAAGTAGATTTCCCAAGAATACCGTGTAAATTAACCCAAATATCCTGCAGTACTTCACGCTTAAACGGCTGCACGGAATTCGACGAAATTTGGTGGGACTATGTAGAATCGATCAATCCACCAACCTCCATCTCTATATCTCTATAATATTTGCCAATTTACACGTAATTCTTCCTAAATCAACTTACCGACGGCGATGTATTCCATCACCTTAAGAAGAAGGGCTACTGCTCGGTCGGTAACAAAAAACTGTAATCTACTGTTTGAGACCCCAATTGTTCTGTCGAATAAAACACGACATGGTAATATTGCGGTTAAGAATTTTGCGGTCAATCGTTCTCATTTTTAATCCTCGATGTTAATTAGGGCGACAATTAACGGTTCGCCATGATTGCGGCTATCTCTCTCGCACTCACCGATGTAGCCCATCGCCTTGAATGCTGCAACCCATCGTGCGTTTTATTTTTACTCGACTGTACAGCAAAGGACAGACATACCCCGCTTAACTATCTCTCTCTGCAGGCGCATTCGCTGCCCCCGACCACGTCGGTAAGTTACCGACGCTACCCGTTTGCTCCATTTTGCATCCTCCCTACTTTTTCGTCTTATTCCCGCCTCCACCGATCCAAGAGCCATCTGACGTGGCGATAAACAAAAACCGCTGATAGCGGCTGATGAGAGTCTCAAAACCGTGGAGTCGAATAAAAAATCTCCGCGATCGTGCGAAAGGCTCGCGACAAGTAGCTCGTTGATTTACATGATATTTTGGGAATCTATGGGGCCCGATCTACGCCGGAACTTCTTCAATTTTCCATCGCTTTCCGTGTGAAACCCGCAAATCCAGCCGAGGATTCTCCGTCGTTCGTAACCTCGTCATGTGTCGGACACGTCAAATATTTAGCCTTCTGGCGCTTAGCCTACTCCCACTCGTCCACGCCGACGAGCACAATCACGTTGTGAGTCGTTTTTCATTGTTTTTTTTTTTTTTTTTTTTGGGTTTGTTTGATTGACACGTTGTGCCTTCGTGTCACGAAGTGTGACACGTTTCAGTTAATTTTTCTGGTGTCCTGTATGATGAACAAGCGAATGGTTTTTTTAGAATATTATTCATTGCGGTCTTGCTTGCCAATTATTATCTTTTCTTCTTCGTACTTCTCATACATCTCTGATTTTGCTGACTTGGCAGCTTCTCCCTGAAATGTATGTCGGCACATTTTTTTGATCTTGTCGATTTCTATTTTGTTTCTGTCGAAGAGTCCTTGCCGAGGTTTGATGTAATTTTTACAGCGATGCAGATATGTGAACGTTATTGTTTAAAATAAGAAATTTTGGAAAAATGGTTGTGGAAAATCTGTTGGTTTTTGAACGCCTGCTCGGCTGGTCTAGACGCTATTTATTAATGTTAGCGTTGCATATCATTTCGAGCCATGGTCGCTTGTTTGACCAACGGTCTTTGTTGTGATAAAATTGAAATAAAAATAAGAAAAAGTTGCAATGAAATTCACTAAAATCATTGGGAACATAATGTTGCTGAAACAATTCAAAAACCGACGGAGATCACTCAAATTTTTTTATGAATCAATTGGAACCTTATGCAATAAAAAAACCTGCAGCAACTCGATAAGGTTATGAGACTTCTTCAATCGATCATAAAACAATCCCAAATGACGTGAAACCATTCGCAATGAAAGTTAATTTTTGATCTAGAAGTTTTTTTTCCCTCTGACGACTTCGTCTTTCATTGAGTTCATCAGAGATGACGCATCGATCTTATTCTTGACAGTACGACGAAAACGAAGAGGTAATACTATGGATGAGCACGGTGGGGCCGTATCACAACAGACAGGAGACCTATTCGTACTCCACGCTCGCATTTTGTCCCGGTCCGAAGCGCAGGATCGATCATTACCACGAAACTCTCTCCGAAGCCTTGCAGGGAATCGAACTCACCTTCAGCGGCCTCGCGATAGAATTCAAAAGTACTCCAAGCCAGACAATCGCCAACGTCTTTGTCGCAACATTTCAATGAATTTTTCATCCTTTTCGGAATATCAACGAAAATCCTTCAACCTTTAATTTGTTTTCAGACGATGTAGTCAAGACTACGTACTGCCACATCGACATGGACGAGGGTCGTCAGAAAGGTTTTATCTACGCCGTAAAAAATCAGTACTGGTACCAAATGTACATCGATAATTTACCGATATGGGGTAATTAATATTATCATTATTATTATTTTTCAAACCGCATCGCAAAATCAGAAAAATTGCAATTAAATCTCTCATCCGCAAAAAACATTTTTGTTCTTGTATCGCGCGAATGATTTTTCCATTTGATTTCGCAGGAGTCGTTGGCGAACCGGAAGAAAACAACGGAGAAGTTTCGTACTACATTTGGACGCACAAAAAATTGGACATAGGTTACAACGGAAACCAAATAGTCGACGTTAACTTGACGAGCGAAAATAAAGTAAAACTATCGCCGAACGGCAAAATACCGCTCAGTTACGAGGTTAATTGGAGAAAGAGCAGTATAAAGTACGACGACAGATTCGACAAATATTTGGATCCAAATTTCTTCCAGCATAGAGTGAGTATGCGTCGGGGTGTGAAGCGACGTATCGAATTTTTAACACGTTAAGTCGCGTCAATCAGTGTTAACTAACGCAGCTCGTTAACGAAGGCTTAAAAAAAAATTGCGATCTCTCAAATAACGTCGATACTTCCAAAACTTCAATTTCCAAGATTTAAAAAATTATATATTTCACCAAAAATATATCAAAATTTAAGTCCAAACGAAAATTTCTTCGTTCACGAACTAGGTAATATAATTATAAACAATCTCACTTATCCATGATAACGTTTAAAATTTTTAGTCGACGTTTTACGCGAATAAAATAAAATTTATCAGACTCACATCAGTGCTCGGAGCCTTACAACATTTACAGAAAATGTATTTTCCGTAAAAAGAGTTTTTTAAAATATTTAAAATTATTTAAAATGTAAAAAGAAGTTTCCATTTTTTTTTAATCCAAAAAATTAGAGAAATAGTACTTTAAAAATGTTTAGAAAATTTAGAGATAATAACAAAACGTAACTAAATATTACTCGTCGCCAGACAATTTTTCGAGTTTCGAATTTTTCTTCGAACCTGAAACCAAATCGTGAAAATAATAAAAATTTTCCACTGATTTTCATCGCAGATCCATTGGTTCAGCATATTCAACAGTTTCATGATGGTTATATTCCTCGTCGGACTGGTATCCATGATTCTCATGCGAACTCTTAGAAAAGATTACGCGAGATACAGCCGGGACGAGGAAATGGACGACATGGAAAGAGATTTGGGAGACGAATACGGATGGAAACAAGTTCACGGTGATGTTTTCAGGCCAGCGAGTCATCCGATTCTCTTCTCGGCGCTCGTCGGAGCCGGTTATCAGGTTCATATTCCTCCTCAAAATTAATTATCCACACAATCACATCTTTCAATAAATTATCGACCAAAACAAAAAAAAAAAAAAATTTATCCCAGTGTACAATTTTTTTATTATTTGTTTTATCTAATAAAAAAAATATTTTTTCCCCAAATTAACGTGAGAATATAATAGAGAAATAACGAAAATAATATATAAACAATGATGAAAAAAATAATAATGATAAATATATAGGATATAGAGAAAAAAAAAAGTCTTGTTCAAAAGTTTTGTCTATTCGAAAGGTGACTGTCGTTGTCTTCAGCGTGATAATCTTCGCGATTTTGGGCGAGCTTTACACGGAAAGAGGATCGATGCTTTCGACAGCGATATTCATGTACGCCGCGACTTCTCCCGTTAACGGTTACGCGGGTGGAGGTCTTTACGCCCGAATGGGCGGACGAGTTTGGATAAAACAGATGATGCTGAGCGCCTTTATGTTGCCGTTGATGGTTTGCGGCACCGCGTTTTTCATTAATTTCATCGCGATTTACTATCACGCGAGTCGTGCGATTCCTTTTGGCTCAATGGTGAGTTTCGGCGTGGAAAAGAGCGATGGATCGATGAATGAATCGATGAAGATTGATCGATAAGATAATGAGAGAATTAATGTGAATTATTGGAAATGAATTTTTTTTTTTTTCAGGTGGCTGTGACGTGCATTTGCATATTTGTGATTTTGCCGTTGACCCTGGTGGGCACGATCTTGGGTCGGAATCTCGCGGGTACGCCGGACGCGCCCTGCAGGGTCAACGCGGTCCCTAGGCCGATTCCCGAGAAAAAATGGTTCATGGAACCCATGGTTATCATAATGCTGGGTGGAATTCTTCCGTTCGGATCAATTTTCATTGAAATGTAATGCAATTGCTTCAGTAATCTTTTTGATTCTTTTTTTTTTCAATTTAGAATCAAATTAATTTTAATTTGAAATCAAATTAATTTTAATTTTAATTCAAATTCAAATTGATTTCAATAAAAAATTAAATTAATTTTAATTAATAATAATAATTAATTTTTATTTTAAATCGAATTAATTTCAATTTTAAATCGAATTAATTTCAATTAAAAATAAAATAAAATAAAATAAAACCTCAAATTAATGTTAAATAATATTATTATCGAATTAATTTCCATATTTTTAAATTGTTCTCTTTTATTTTTGAAATAATTTATATTTTCAGGTACTTTATTTTCACCTCCTTCTGGGCTTACAAGATTTACTACGTTTACGGTTTCATGCTCCTCGTATTCGTTATATTGATGATCGTCACCGTCTGCGTGACCATCGTCTGTACTTACTTCCTGCTGAATGCCGAAGACTACAGATGGTAAATAAACCGAAAAAAAAAAAAATAAATAATCATACTGATTAATACCGTTACCGAGCAATGACATATATTCGTTCAACGTTTTTTTCGCAGGCAATGGACGAGTTTCTTGGCCGCTGCGTCGACAGCGGGCTACGTATATATTTATTCGTTTTATTACTTCTTCTTCAAGACAAAGTGAGTTTATGGAAAAAAAAATATGTTTCTCTCTTGAATAGCCTTTCGGAGAAGACGCTGAAATATTATCAACTTCCACAACGACATTAATGATTTTATCAAGTAGCTTTGATACAAAACCGGCGGGAATTTTTTTTTTTTTTAAAGAAACCGTAATCAATAAACGACTCTTGATCAGCCTTTCGACCTTTTCCATCGAAAGATTAGTTTTTAATTTTGACATTTTCACGTCTCGTCTTCCCTCGACTCGTTTAAAAATAATTACCGACCAATTAGACGTGTGTATCAATTTATTTTCTCCATTTCAGAATGTACGGCCTCTTCCAAACTGCGTTCTACTTCGGTTACATGGCGCTGTTCAGCCTAGCTTTGGGCATAATGTGCGGAACGGTGGGTTACATCGGCACGAACGCTTTCGTCCGCAAAATCTACTCGACTGTGAAGATAGACTGAATCGTCGACCAATCGCGACGATTTTTCGTTTTCGACGAGTTTCGTTTTCATCTTGTTTTTTTTTTTTTTTTTTTTACAACAGTGCAAATCCAACGAACTCAACACGTCTGAGAGAGACAATGGCACAAACTGGCATTCGCTTTTTTTTTTTTGTTTCTAAGCAATCGTGTCGATCGCTTTTTCGCGATCGCGATTTATTTTTTTTCTCTTCGCGGTGGAAAAAAAAAAAAAAAAAAACGTTTCGATATAATTTTTCCCAATGTTTCTTTTTCCTCGTTCCAACGTCGTCGTAAGCCGTCAAACAATTCCCTATAGTTCGTTAAACGTAATTTATTATTCAGATAAAGTAAAAACGAACGAATGAGAATTATGTACCTTTTTTAAAAAGACGATACAATTTTTTTTTGTCTCCGAAAGATAAATAATTTAATTTTTTTTCGTTTCGACGTATTTTGTAAAATAAGTTAATCCCAGTATTGTTCTTTCAATTCGTCGTTGTTCGAATCAACGGGAGTGATCAGTCTCGAGTACCAACGAAATGCCCGAAATGACGAATCAACGAAGATACGAGCGAATTTCGTTCGCAACTGTACGATATTTGATTCGATTACGGTTGTAATAAAAAATAATAAATCGATCGAAGATGTACAGAATTAAAAAAAAAAAAAAAAACAAAATCATTCGGGATTCGGTAATTGAGCTTGATTCAATGTGTATGGTGAATTCGTTGCGAATATTTATCGTATCCATGACGTGAGAGCGATTTTATTCGATTTTGCATGGAACGAAAAATAAAAATAAAAAATAAAAAAATAAAATAAAATTTAAAAAAATGTCGACCGACGAATCGAAATTTCGTCCTCAAATTGTGAAACACATTATCGACGCTACTCTCTCGTTTTGCCTTAAGAGTCGTTGATTCGATCGCTCTCAAGCTCGTGACATTATTCGCATTAATGAGAATTTGCAGGAATCGTCGGAGCTCCAGAATCGTGTAACGAAACGTGCTTTGGCAATGTTTAAGGCTGGCTGACCAATTTCTGCAATGGTTCGACCAATTTTTTTTTTTTTTTTTTTTTTTGGTAACCGAAACGTCGCTGGATAAATTGGCGCGAAAAGTATTCGAGCTTGGTGATCCAACGATGATGAATTTTAATACAAAACTGAGAAAAAAAAACACGGAAAAGCGAAACGAGAATGAGTAGAGAATAATTGTAAATCTGATTATTAAATAAGGGAATAAATGGATGAATTTGCATTCAAAGCTATTATACGTATATATAATTTTTTTTTCTTTTCAATATTAATTTTTCAGTTACGCACATGTTTTCTTCTTTTTTTTTTCTGCGCCAGTAAAGATTGATGGTAAAATTGTGAGTGAAAAGTTACAGTTTGCAATTTGTGGAATTCGATTGATGCGTTGAATCGATCGATCTGTAAAATTGTTAAAATCTGTGGCTCTTGAATGTTATTCCGATGAAATTTGCTCTTTATGGATAGACGAGTTAGCTGCTATCTGATTTTTCTCACGATTACTCTCGTCGGCGAAGCCTCGGTTGACAAAGCTCGCAATAATTCGCGTTCGATGTTGATAACGTCGTTGAATTAAAAAAAATTTGTTGTTCAGTGTAGCCGATAATCCCAAAAAACGAAACAATATATACAAATAACATTTCTACGAATAAATAAGGTTCGATTCGATCGAGACGTACAGCTTGACGTTGAATTTCCTGCATCGTTAGAAGAGAAAAAAAAGAAGAAAAAAAAAAAAGGTTCGAGAAGGGCACAAGATCAAGATAAAAGTCTCGACTTTCAAGCTTCAAGATTTTTATGTTTATCTTACGATTAATTAAACAATTTATTGCTTTATTATTATTAATTAAATAATATTACAAAAAAAAAAAAAAGAAAATTAATTTTTAACTTGTGTTACGAAAAGATTTGAAAAAATTTGACGGATATATCGTCGACGGCGAGGTGTAGATAGTGGACTTACTGGATAAATATTCTAGATAAGAGGGCGCGATGATGTTTATAACGGGCCGAGGATAAGAAACCCATGACGATGACCACAACAGTGAACGTTGAGGTTTCCCCGGGCTCACTTCGTTCGTGATATATCCGGTTGTATTCATGCGTGCCTCAACGGCTTACGTCATTCTTACGTATCGTCCTCGAGTGCTCGAAACGTCGTACTTGCCCTTAATTTTTCGGTATTTTTCTTCTTAATTCATATTTTATCACCGTTTCGATAAACGCGCCACGGATATATTTTTTTTTCTTCTCTTCATCCTGAAATATTTTTACGTTCGATCGAACGAATATGGAACTGCGTGACGTAGACGAACTCGAGGTAATTTTTCTCACGTACAAAACAATTTTATTTGTACATTATTGTAACTTGATTCGTCTATTTTTCGTTTCTACTCCTGTGTTTATTTTCTTTTTTTCGTGAAATATTTACGATATCGAAGAAAAAAAAAACGAAGGAGGGGAAATGAAGGAAAGTAATGAAAAAGTTTTGCTTCTTTTCGATCTTAGTGTAGGTCATAGAATCGGTGAATCAGTCGCGATGTTTGTTTCCGGAGAATCTTTGGTTGTGAAACGAAATTTTCGGACAGTCGCGAAATACACGAATCACGTAAACAAACGTATAACTCGTCCGGCTATGAGTGTAAAATAAATTTTCGTTAATAAGTTGCCCGTGTAAGTGTGAGACTGGTAAACACATTATTTCTTCGTGAAGAAATTTTTCTATGTGTGCGGGCTGGGGGGTTGAAACGTTCGATGTAATTTATCGGTTCTTTGCTCGTTGGATTAAGGTCAATTTAAGATGTGATGTCTTACAACGAAAATCCTGCGGAATCGGTGAAAATTTGACGGAAAAATTGGTTTATGAAGAATCGAAAGGTTACAAATTTGTGGGGCGGAAAAGTGCAATTCGTGCGATCAATATCGTTCGCTTTTCCACTTTATCCGGACGGTGATAAGATGGATTTGATATTTTATTTGCTTTATAGGCTACTAAAAGCAGGTTTTCTGTCGGGATTCACGATTAGCTCCGATATTATGGATTCTGTCGAGCATTTTCGAATATCGATCAATTTAATTCACCTTGCGATTGTAAATTGACGAATATTTTAGTTTCAATCTGTTCAATTCGTACAATTTATTCATTTATTTAATTTATAATATAATATTGAATGATAATGAAATAAAAAATAAAAAATCAAAGCTCGTGCCAATAATAGTATGGATTGTCGATTTTTCAATGAAGTTACATCGACGTTGGTGAAAAAAGAAAAGCGGATTTATTGATAACGCGCGATCATGCGATAATCGATCGGAATAGTTCGTACGGCGAGCGAGTTATCGTTCTTATCTATGTGGTACATCGGTTGAGCCATTTTGTTCCGTCCGGAAATGTCCACGTGGGCGTGAAGCTTGAAGAAAGCTTACGTTTTCATATTTTACCACGCGACCCGACCTACCCCAATTATTTTTAATCCATTTTTCAATCGAAAAAATACTCCGAAAATTAAATAATACGATAAAAATCAAATCAAATTAATTACGAAAGAAAATGATATTCGTCATCGACTGATTAGATATTTGATACAATTATTCTTTTTTATTTGAATCGTAGATTCCAACTATTTCGTAGATTTCAATTTACATCTGCACATCTCCGCTAATTTGGCTACCGGAAAAATCAAGTCTGAACAAAATGTGCGTTATATGGATCGTTTCTTTATTTTTCAAATTTTATTTAGATGAAAAACTTTCGCGATTTAAGGTGTTTGCGTCGGTGAACGAACGAAGTCTGGATGATGCTGACGATAACAACGAAATTGTTCCGATGTCTGCAGCCGCGAAACAACGGAGACGCGTCAGTGACATTATCGACAGCATGGGCGACGACAAAGATATACTTCCCGATGGTTTTATGATGACTCGTCGAATCAGCAGCAGGAGTACTGAATTGGTTTGTATTTTTATTGATGAAAAAAATAATAATTTTATGCCTCCGACGTTACGGAGGGTGTGGAACCCATCGAGAAATTTACATGCGGATTCTATTCAGTACATAATCGGTTATAAATGTTAATTGATAGTAGCAAAAACAGATGGATGCGAATCGGGGAGGTAGCGATCTTATAATCCCAAAATAAGATCTTATATTAAATTAGCTACATCGTAGAAGGTTTTTATTCCTTCACGGATGTCTACATACTTGTTTTTTCAAAATATTTATTTTCTTTGTAGATTATGAATATACCAATTAACAACGATTTAAAAATTAAACATTTTTTGACCTAGGACATTAATATATATTTTTATTTACCGAGCTATTGCCTGGTAGAAGTGTTATTAAAATTTTTCGATAAATAATATTCCATTAGACCGTTATTTCGCATCTTGTTTCAAAAGTTTTTCTTTTTTTAAAAATCATTTTTTGCATTTTTTTAACTCACTCAGTTATCACCCGACCAAGGTTATCCGCCCACGCCGATGTCGTTCGGTTCGGCAAATATTTTCAAGCCAAATGGGTTAGGTAAAACAAGGGACACGCTGGATGCCAACCCCGTTCAGTTCTCCGACGCCTATTCATTAGGGTGAGTGACTATACGTATAAAGAACTACCCAATATTAAATTACTAAATGTATAAAATACGTAATTTTATAACTTCGAAAATACGTTTATTTTCGCGTTCTCATTGGCGGAGACAGAAATATTGATCGAATTAGCGGGAGCAACGATGTTTTTCATACATTTTGTAATTTTAGTGTTCAAACGAGCTTCACGGCTCCAATGCCGGTCGATCGTGACGCGCATTGTTACAACATGAATCACAAAAATCGTGGAAAATGCGTCGTGTTCAATCACGAAACGTTCGACACTGGTTTCGACGATCGAAAAGGTTCTCGCGTCGATGCCGAAAAAATCGAGCAGACTTTTCAAAATCTTGGATTTACAGTTGAAATTTATAACGATCTCGAACACGCCAAAGTCATCGCAAAATTAACGCAGCGTAAGAAAAATGAAACAAAAAATCAAAATTTTTTTTTCTTCTTGTTTTTGTGGATGGAATATTTTTATTTTCTTTCAATATTTTAGTAAGCGAAGAAAATCACATGGAATCCGATTGTATATGTGTATTCATGCTCACGCATGGCGTATCGCACGAGATGCTGTGCGCCAAAGACGCGGCTTACAAAGCCGACAAGATCTGGAAACCATTCACAGCCGAAAAATGCAAAACCCTCGCTGGAAAGCCCAAACTATTTTTCATTCAGGTCAAAATTAAATTGTTTCGTCAATGATGTTTTCGTTCTATTATGCTGATAACTCAGTATTATGAAGCATCGGGTGGATTACTTTTTTTTCAAGTACCATATGTATTACTGGTCTCTTTATTCTTTGGCACTTCAGGCTTGCCGAGGGCAAGAATTGGACGACGGTGTGACTCTCACACGATCTACCTTGCTGCGAACGGAAACGGACTCGTCCGGCAGTTTCTACAAAATTCCGACCCATGCGGATTTTTTGATCGCTTATAGTTCTGTACAAGGTTAGTTCAATCACGGTCGAATCCAACGAGTGAAATCATTTTTCTTTGTATTTTCATTAAGATTATTCTTCAAGTCTTCGGATTGTCTCGAGCCCTTGAATTCATATAATTCTTCAACTCTTCTCTGACTAAATCAAATGACCGAATTTTTTGTTTTATCGATTTTTGATCGAAAAAAATTATAGCAAAAAATAGTTTCGCCTAGAATAGCCCATGCATCGATTTGACTCGAATTTCATAACGTTGAAATGAAACATATGAAAACGCAACTTTTCTCGCTGTAAAATAAAATATCAAATCAAAATAAAATAAATTAAATAAATCAAATAGATCAATTAAATCAAATAGATCAATTAAATCAAATAGATCAATTAAATCAAATAGATCAATTAAATCAAATAGATCAATTAAATCAAATAAATCAAATAAATCAAATAAATTAAATAAATCATAGATATTATTATAACGTACGGCAATAAAAAATCCCATCAGAGAGAGAAATAACCTGAAGAAAAAAAAATATACCGCTGCATCCTCGGATAACATCCGGTTTATCCAAAATTCTTACCATCCGTCACGATTCTGCATTCCACGTTTGACGAAAAAATAATTTCGTCATACGGTAGGTTTCTACTCGTGGCGAAATCCGACGGAAGGTACGTGGTTCGTGCAGTCGTTGTGCGAAGTATTGGACGAGTACGCCGATAGGACTGATCTTCTGAAGATGATGACGATAACGGCACGAAAGATAGCCACCACAAAAGCCTCTTATCACGACGTCGATCCCTACAAGAACGACAAGAAACAAGTACCTTCCATAACGTCGATGCTTCTCAGGGACATTTACTTCACTCCGAAACAGTAGAAAGCTGCATCGTCGGCAATTCACGCTGGACCATCATCTCCCCCACGGTCTACCCTTCGACGATAATTAAAAAACCTATTTTTCGCAACTTTCGCAACTTTCATTTAATTTCTAAATTATTTTCATCCGCTAAATATCAAAAACGTTGAATCAATCGTCTACAAACATCTCGATGGAAAATAAAAAATAGCGAAAGAAGATAAAATTGATTTCTCCACTGACGATAAAAATCATCGAAGAAAACAAAAAAAGTAAGAAGTTTTATGTATTACAAAATATATAAATTATAATTAAAAAAACGAACGTCGTGGACGAAAGAACAAAATAGATTAACAATAAATTAACAATATTGAATCTAACAAATTCGAATATATCGAAAAAAAAGTCGATGTAACATTGCAAAATGGCGCATATTTCCCAATTTTTGTAGGAATAATTGTTTCCGTTGATAAATAAAATACGTTCATCAACGTATCGAGAATATTTCATTTTGCCGATTACCCCACGAATTTCCATCGCAAATTCAACGATTCGACAATGACATTGATGGGTCATCGAAGCTATTGATAGATTCGAGTGTTGTGAATGTGTTCGGGTCGACGGGGCGCAGTGTCGAAACAACGTCAGCGTTATCGAGATCACTCCTTCGTAATGATCTCTCGAATCGTGAAAACACAACGCCGTTAACGTTTCGAGAACGTCGATAACAGATTTGCTCGGTAAAGCACTCGAAACTTGATCCAGTGGGTTTGCACTCTCAATCTCGATGACGTCCGAGCGGTATTGTCTCGTGGCAATCCGGTTTATTGTCAAGCGTCGACCGTGGCGAGTGGCCGCATAGGCATATCGTAGTCAACAGCGATATCGAGTGGCTTCGCCTATCAACTCTCGTCATCTCCATATCGAGCTAATAGAAACCGCTCCATTTACTACACCTATGTACGGCTAATTGCCATATTCCACGTCCGCAGCCTCCATTCTCCATTTTCCATTCCCACAGTAGTGGTCTTTGATACCTCGCAATCCCGATGTAATAATATATATTTTCATTATTACGCCAATCGTTATCGTAACCGCGGTCCTGGCATTTACATTCGAGTTCCATGTGGATTTGCGATAAAAAATTTATGTACGTGAGTGTTGCACCGGTATTGAGATGATCTTGACAATTGTAACGTGAAAAGAAAACTGGGAAGATCATTTTTAGTTCCCGTAATGACGAAATTTTGTCTAGATAAAAAAAATTCCAATTTTCAATTTTAAAATTTCAATTTTCAATTTCAAAATTTCAATTTTCAATTTCAAAATTTCAATTTTCAATTTCAAAAGTTCAATTTTCAATTTCAAAATTTCAATTTTTAATTTCAAAATTTCAATTTTCAATTCCAAAATTTTAATTTTCAATTGGAAAATTTCCATTTTCAATTCCAAAATTTCAATTTTCAATTCCATAATTCCAATGAAAACTTCAAAATTCCAATTTTACTTTAATTTTAATAGTTAAGAGCTTTCTCATCCTTGAGAGCTCTCTTCGAGAATGTATCGAGGAAATGTCCGGACTTGTACGTGTGGGTGGATGAGCGCCTGCCAAAAAAAGAAAATCATTCATCCCCGCAAAGTTCTATTCAACAACTAATCCAAAAAAAAAATGTGAAAACAAAAAAAAAATTTTCTTTCAACGATAAAACAATAACTTTATTCACGATCGGCATCTCTAATTTGCATGAAAGCTTCGCGATCGCAAAAAAGAAAAAATCCTACAAACTTCCCTTATTTTCCTGTAATAAATTAAATATTTATCAACCCCATCAGCGGTACTACGACCCAACGATGAAAGTATAAATTTAAAAAAAAAAAAAAAAAAAAAAAAAAACCACGCCCACAAGAACTCATTAGGAAAGTACCGACTTTGAGTTACAAAGTCCATACAGTGGCGTTAAACAGCACCAGCCCCGCATTCCCGGAAATCAACGATGAATACCCGAGCGAAACAAATCCCATCGACAAAAAAACAAGCCAAAGAACCGGAAAACCAAAACAAAAAAAAAAAAAGAAAAACCAAACGCATGCACTAATGAAAAAATGCAAAAATGTTGTAGTCGACGTGAAACCCCTCGAGTAATGATCGTCGGTCCGTCCCCATTATCGGAACAAAGAAAACGGTCTTTTTTACGCAGCAAATCATAATACGCGTGCATATTCCAGGGCTATGAGTCTCCGCGAATTGTATCGGTGAGATTGCAAGGGTGTGTAGCGAAGGTGTTTGAAGTTTCGTGTATTCGTTGTAGTGTCTGATAGTCGCGAGTCGAGAGAGGAAGCGTGGGAGGAAGAAGGGACGAGTGATAGACATGCGAAAGGGAGGAAGAGGGTTGATGCGCGACCGGCAGGTGGCAGGGTTGCGCGAGAGGTTTGCGAAGGAGGGGGATTCGAAGCCGGCAGCAACATGGGTGGTTTACCCTGCCACCCCTCGCGCGTTCTCCTGCCCCTTTCGCCGACATCCCCACCCTTGGAGACGGGGGGGAGGGTAGCAAAACGAAACGGCGTTGCGACTCCCCACGAGCAAAGGACTCGTAGTGGTTCGCGTGAATCCGCAGTTTCGCGTAAGCGCTCTTCCAGCCAGTACTCTTCCGTGTTTTACTCTCGTGACAGTGTTTATCACGTGAGTTCTGGACTTTTCTCCTATCCATTGACAAAATCGCGACATCGACGATCGTCCGTACCGATCGTACGTCGATTTCGCGCCAAGGACGTCGACGTTCTTCGCGACGATCCGTCCGAATCGGTCCCGCGCGAGATTCCGGCTGTTGTAACCAATCGCGACGCGTTCTTTTGTCCCTCGTTTACGATTCATCGGCGAAGTGCGCTCGGTGGTTTTTTTTTTTTTTTTCTTCGTCAAATTTTATTTATTCTCGGATGTGTGACGGAGCATTGAAGTCGGAAAACGGGGAATTGATAAAAATGAATTTGATTAATTGAGAATATATATATATCGAATAAATTGAATAAAATAAGTGAAGTGGTCCGTACGAGTCTTCGGCATGGAATAGAACATCTCGTTTCAGACGGATCCGTGGTAAGTCGAATGAAAAAAAAAATGCAGGAACGAGTGGAGCTTACTTGCACAAACTAATGTACAACCCGTTGAGAGCTCGACGGTTCTGCATTCAAAGAAGAGAGAATAAAAAAGATCAGAGAGCAGCATCGTCTCGAGGATGATCTTCCAGTCGTTGAGTCGTGATTCACCGATTTTTCAATTCCCCAGGTTTCATGCCCACGAGATATTTTCGGTCCGACCGAAGATTCCAAAATGACGATCATACATCGTAATAATATATTTCCACTACCAACGTAATAATCATTAATTTCACTGATTTCATGATTAGTCACGAAATTCGTTTTTTTTTTTTCGTCGTTTGTACAATCAATGCAGCTCGCGAATCGTTGAACGAAATACATCGTAGTCGCGAGAGATATATTGTTCCGTGTCACATTCAATTATTCAACAGCCAGACGCTCGTTAAAATCCTTCCAGTCGTACTATATATGTATACACGAATATATATCGCGACTACGAGGATCGCGCTGTTGCCATTAAGGTTCTACATATATATTATATAACCCGTGTATGTAACAACTACAAGGATTTTAATGAGTCTACGTCTATGTATGCATATAATAAATATGTACATTATAAATATATGGGTATTAATAATACGAACGCGGACTAATGAGCGCTGTGGGGGATGCAAACGTTGGTTACCGTTCGAGACGTTTCGTTTCAACCCCGCGTCTACCGTTTCGGCCACTCGTTTCGAGTATTATTCAATTGGTTTTAACGAGAGCTTATTACATCGTCAAAGGGTGAGGCGTTGAAGTTACGGGCAATTTGGCGCCGAGGGGAAGGGGGATGGGGATGAACGGTTTAACGATGACGCCGACCGAAAATTCGTTGAAATCTCGGTGGTCGGATCTGTTTAATTATCGGTTGATTACGGTGATACGTCGGTGGTAAGCACGCACAAACGGTCGTAACGCATCCGAATCGCGGACACGTGGATAAAACGCTCATGGACGCGATATCGTGCTTTAGGGTTGAAACCAAACGGTTCGTAGAGCATGCGCGAGAAAATCGGAATGAGAATTGGTTGAATGTGTTCTCCCTACCGGTCGGAGATCGCGGAAACAATCGAATTTCGCGGTTTTTCGGGGGTTGATGATGAAAATTTGACGAGGTTTTTTTTTTATTTCAGGGATGTGGAAGGTAAATGAAAAGGTATTTTTAAAGGTAAAAAAAGAGAGCGAGGAAAAAAAAGGGGAAAGTTTGTTTTAATAAATTTCAATGGAGATATTGTCGGCAGTCGCCCTTTGACGAGCGCAGATATTGCTGAGCAAAGTAATTAGTTTCTATCATCCGTGAAAAATTCTTCGCGTTCTCGTTTAATATTTACAGAGTAGGGTTTCATCTGTCTGCCATAGAAATCGAAATTATGGACAAACAATCCAACCTCCTGGTCGAGAAAAAATGAAAAAAATATATCTATATATTTAACTATTTTCTTTTTTAATTAACAAACGATAAATTCAACGGTAAATTGAAAAAATAATTTTTTCCCTTCTGCGTTTATCGTACAAAGCTCTGTCGACGATGCACCAACGCAACGTTTCGGACGAAACCGCGTATTAAAATATTTTCACGGGGGGAAGCAACGTTTCCGTAACGCGTGTACGCGAAGCCAACGGGATAGATGTACCGTGCGCGTATGTAAATGTTTATTCGAAGTTGCTTGACGATGGTGTAGGGTTCCGGTGTGCCGTTTTCTCTCCCTTCGTCCGATGCTCTGTCAAAACCCGCGATCGATAACAAAAATAAAAACGTGGAAAAAAGTGAAAAAATGAACGAAAATAAACGATGAAAAAAAAACGTTTCTCTCGCAGCGTTGGATAAACATAGAGGTATCAAATTTTTCGCCGTAGCTCGGACGTTATGGGTTTATGAAAATAATTCAAAAATGTATTTTCAATGTTTACCGGAAACCGGATGTGGAAATTGGATTGTACGTAATTGGATTGTATATCGAATTTGTTTTTATAGCGATTGAATTTTTTGGTAATTTTGGGCAATGGAGATTCGATGAAGAAGCGATGAATTTTTTTTTTTTGATTTGTTAAGATGGTTGATGTTATTTTGTGCGTTAATTCGTGCGACGTTCGAAGTTGATTCGCGCATCGTTGAGTAGGGGCTGACGTGATGCAGAACAGACGCAGTGATGTACCGTGTTCACATGTTTCTGCTGGTGTTGCTGTCCGGGCCGGTTATGTTACTCATCATCCACGGCTAACGGAGGGCAACTGGCCTAAGCGTCAACCAACTGCACTACCGGAGTCACTCACCGGTCTGACCAAACTCGGCTGGTTTCCACTTAACGCTGCACTAGCTACGTTATTCCTTCGGCTCGTCTCCTTTGACCGGTGTATAGAGAAATAAACTGCGCGCCATTAATCGAAAACACAGCAATAACATCAAATGTTTACGATAAACTTCGAAGAAAATATTCCGCCGTAAATTTTTAACTTTCAATAATAATGTTGAAAAAATCGGTAATGTATTTTATTGCGTATACATTTTTTTGGACTAGCGTTTGAATTTTTTTTTCATTAACATTCTCACCTAAGTACGAAGAAAGAATGATTTTAGTTGGATATCAAAGTTTTGAAAACGAATTATAATTACTGTATGTTTATTAGGGCGGCTTGAAAAAAAAACTTTTTTTTTTCTTTCAATCAAAATACATTCACGCCAAAGTATCTTCCATCGAGAGAATCGTGTCCAAAAATGAGCCCGATCGGACCATTTTTAGGGGTCGCGCAAGATTTTTCTAGTTTTCCCATTTGATTAACATGGGAAGGGCGTAAAGTTTCCATTCAAAAAATCGTAGCTCCGCCAATTTTATAGGTACATTGCTCCCGTTAGTCCCATTTGAAAGCTCTTGAAACCCCGCTTAAAATGGCGTGCGGAACTTTGAAATCCGATTGCAACTTCCGTCGATAATTTCTTACGAAACCACGAAATTATTGATGAAAGTTGAAATGGGATCCCAAAGGTCCGCACGCCATTTTAAGCGGTTTTTCAAGAGCTTTCAAATGGGACTAACGGGATCAATGTACCTATAAAATTGGCGGAGCTACGATTTTTTGAATGGAAACTTTACGCCCTTCCCATGTTAATCAAATGGGAAAACTAGAAAAATCTTGCGCGACCCCTAAAAATGGTCCAATCGGGCTCATTTTTGGACACCATTCTCTTGATGGAAGATACTTTGGCGTGAATGTATTTTGATTCAAAGAAAAAAAAAAGTTTTTTTTTCAAGCCGCCCTAATGTTTATAAAAATTGGTTCTAATTTGAAATGGTTGATAATGGAAATTTTCGATGATGAGATTTTTGAACATTTGTCGTCAATGAGAGGAGAATTCTCGTGTCAGTGCCGTGTGGTGGAACAAAAATCGTGGTGTACCTGTGTATGCACGTCACCGAATAATAAATGAAGAGCTCTTGATTTTCGTGCAACTGTCGAATTCCATCAAACTCGAAATACAGTTCAATCTGTATGCAAATAGATCAACAGATGTAAAAAAATTGAGTTTCCGCAGTGCTTCGATAAACCGATAACGACATAGAGCGAATTAAATTAACACAGGTGCAGAATTTCATCGAACGATTTTGGCACCTTTTCACTCGCAATTATTCTCCAGTCGAACAATTTCTTCTCCCATGATCAAATCTTTCAATCCACAAAAATTTGCACTCTATCCTTCTCTACATGGGTGAGGTTTCTTCGCAAGAAAGAACTGTAAAACCATTAATAACCGTGATAATAATAATAATAAATTATAACAACGATTCATTTTTAATCATTTTCGTTGGCTCGTATTCCTCTCGATTTTCCTAAAAAAACTCTTAAAAAAAAATCCAACACATAATTAGCTCCCCAATACGTTTAAAATTTTGGAAAAACTGGCATGATCAGATTTTCCAAAATGTCCGCCCTCTCCAACTAAGAAACATCGGATACAAATATTAAATAGCTCCCCAAAAAAAAACTCACGTCAAAATTTGTTTTCAAAGTTCGCTGAAATGTCCAACGATGTTTATTTAAAAAAAGAAAAAAAAAAGACGACTCCATATCGATGTACATTTCTACGTGCGTCTCGTTCGAGCTTTCGCGAAAACCGACCGACGGACGCTTGTCGATTCAATCGGTCGGACATTCACCCATAATGTTGACCGACGATGTTCCATCGGCGTTTTCCCAATGCGCCATTGTATCCCATTTGTACGAGATACGCGTGAAAATTGCGGCAAACCTGACCGATACGGGTGATTTTATTTTTATTAAGTTTCCGTTGTACGAGAATACACGAGAAACTCGGAAATACCGTTTCCCGTCGGTTAGGCGTCCCGCCGGCGAGTACGGAGTTCACACGATCTCCCAGCATTCTGGGACCCAACCCAGATGTACGCGGCTGTTCGTTTTATTCGAAAAAAAAAAACAATCACCGCGCAATATTATTGTTGAAAGCATGTAGAAAAAATATATTATATCGTTACACGCGTTTATGCATGGACACTAGATCTGGGAATTTTTTTTTTTTTAATTTCTCTTTAGCTGCAGCAGATGGAATAATTAGCATTTGATATCACGAAGATTATGTACAAATTTTGGTATTATCGAATGAGTGTAAAGAGCCGTACATCGAGTCTGATCATTTCTGATTCGAATAGCACGTAAAAATTGGTGCTTTATCATTCAACGGATATTATTGTCTGCATTTTTTTAATGAATCTCGCCGGGGATTCGTGTGAGTCCTCTCTGTATCACATTTTTACGGTGGGATTTTTCAATTTATTTTTTAATTACATAAATTTGAGCGTTTCCGATTTCCGACAACAAATTATAGTGTTTGGTACCTAGCTGTGCGTAATACACGCATCAACCACGCACTCTGCATGCACGCACGATCGTGCGATCCCAGTGACGTCGTACAAACGCGAGTGCACGAGTGTTCTGTACATACGTGAGTTGCGAGTATCGTAACACGTTGCATGCACGAATCGTCGAGGGAAATTCCCATATTTTTTTATTTTCAGGTGCAGTTGATCCACGAATATCCCGTGTTAGCTCGCATATTAGATTAAAGCTTTCGTGTACACGTGTAAACGCGTTTAATAGACGTCGTCAATTTTCAAAACAAAATATCGTCTACCAGATTAGAGTTTTTTCCGCGTTCAAACAAGGCTTGTTTGTTTTTCAATGAAAATATTGCAGTTTTTTAGGTTATTCTGGTGGCGATAGTAGCAGAGAAATAACGAAATTTACGATTCTTGGCAAGGTAAATAAGCAATAGTATGACAATACGAGGTATTAAAATGAAATAGTATATTGGCCTTGTATGAAATTGCTCTGGTCGATTAATTTACTTATTTGTTGGGTGAAACTTTGTCGACGGCGACCTAATTATATTTTATAGCTACATTTTTCAGACATTTATATTCGATTCTTGGTGCCAGTTCGAGAGAATCTGACATTACCGACGTTAGTTCATAGCGATAGCAAAAAAAATAACCTATACCCCCCTCGCTTATATTTTTTTTTTGGAAAAAAATTGGCAGGCCGAAGCACAACGAACGACTTTCAGAAAAAATCGTGAAAAAGCTCGTCTGAAAAATGTACCTGTAAAATATAGTTAGGTCGTCATCGCTAAAGCTTCACACAACGAATAAGTATATTGGTTCCAAACCGACACCGGCGAACAAGCGGGCGGTGTACGGCTTCGGCGGTCTCCCGTGTTAAGGGGTTATGTCTATTTCTCTACGGGAAATTCGAGGGATTTTTATGATTTTTTTTTAGCCACGTTAATGTAATTTCATTAAAACCGACTATGCCGCTTCAATTACAACACAGATATTGAGGGACTAGCACGTATTTTGTGACATCCGGAATAATGAAAAAAACAAATTGATTTTGTAATAATAATTGTTTATGAAGGAATTTAGCGTAATGTTGATTTTTTAAATGATGTCATCGATTTTATCCCCTTAAAAAACCTCATAATTTTCCGGCAAATAATCGGGAGGGCCCGATCTTCCGAGGCCCTTCGGGTATGCACCGAAGTAAGTTTCTTACGTGCATACACCGGGAAATCGGAAGAATAAAACACCGTCTGTAGCGGCACGGGTTTTCCGCAGTTCTCCCGTGTCCACGGAAAATGCGGTACGGCTGTAGCTAAGTCGACTGCGGACACACGGAAATTAGGTTAGCTCAGTGACCAGCGGATAGGGAGTGATACGAGGATGTGTGCAGTGGAAACCCGAAGACAACGGAAGCCTGGAAATTGCGAAGGGTCGTAAAAACCCTCTTCAAAGTATACGCCGTAAAAAACTGATATTAAAAAAATCCAGTACATGCGTTTTCTCAACACAACATTTATTGGAAAAATTTAACAGAAGAATTAAAAAATCATGGTTCCATGGAATCACACCCAATTTTTTTAAACTAAATTTTCGTATGAAGCGGAAAAATATTAGATTTTCTTTATTTCTTTCAATCATAATTTATTTATTTCAAGCAAAATTAAGTACAATTTGTCACAAATATTTCATCAACGCAATCTCCATAAAATTACTAAATAAACAAAAATCATTCGCCATAATTCTCAGGTCATTATCAAAGCGCACCAATCTCAATTCCTTGTCTCCTCATCCCGTCGTTCATGAATTAATCACGAGCGAACAAGCAACACGCGTGTTTGCCAAATTACGCAGTGACGAAAGATGAAAACTCGGCGAAGCGGCGGGGGGGAGGGAAAATACTTTCTCGAACGAGAAAAGGATCGATAAAGCTATCTCGTTGCCGTTGCGAGAAACGTTATTCGCAACACGTACGCATTGGCCAAGGTGCACTGGGTAAATAAACCATTCGTTTGCGACGCAAACACTACGGCCGGGCGAATGAATGAATTTAGCAAATGCTGTTTGCTCTCGCGAGACGCGGAGACGAGGCGCGCACACGGCCGTAGCTTCGCGTTCCGACGCGGTGTAGCGCGTAAGCACGATTTCCCCGACCGTCGCACACCGCGGGAGGCACGAGAGATGCTTTTCCACTCGCTTCGAGACCGTGCCGGAGCAACCGGAGTCTCCGGGCACCCGCGTAATTTCGGAACAAGAAACCACCAAGCCGAGGTTTAATGCGATACGAAAATCCCACGGACGTACGTGAGCCCGTAGCCCCGTTGTTTCGTCAAGACCCGGAAAATTCATTTCGCGAAATATCATTAACTTATGCATTAGCCGCGTGGGCGAGAAGCAAAAACGTCGTTAAACAGGACGGAAAGCTATCGCCGTTGGGGCACGAGGCCGGTCGCATTGGTATTAATTGACGGATTCGCGGGGGGATTTTGCAAATGATGTATGAATTTAAACGAACGTTCGAAGAAACGGTTTTACGTGAATAGAGAAATGAATGGCTCAGAAAATAATAATAATAATAATAAAATAATAATAATAATAATAATGATAATAATAATAATATTCGCAGCCACTAATGAATATTATTGACTCGAAAGATAATAATGATTATTATCATTATATTATAATGATAATTATATTATGTATTATAATAATATATATATTGTATTATATTATTATTATTATTACCTTCTGAGCCAATAACTCTTATTATTGGCTTAGGAAAATATTATAATAATATTATATTATTGGATTTTAATAATAATAATAATAATAATAATAATAATAATAATAATCTGAGCCAATAATTTTTATTAGTGGCTTAGAAAAATATTATAATAATATTATATCATTGGATTTTAGTAATACTAATAATATTACTAAACAATAATTACGCTACGTTCTTATTATTATTATCATAAAAATAATTTTTCTATATTTGATTATTTCCGATAAAAAATAGAATTGCATACATCTCGAGTGAATTTCAAAAAATCGGATTTACGGGAGGATTAAAAAAAAACCCCCATTGCGAAAGAATTTTCTTTTTTTTTGCTCATTTTTTCTTTTCCCCGAAATGTCGTTGACGAATTTCGGTAGAACGGAAAATGATTCTCGATGCAATTAAAGTTAATTGCAAACGTTGGCTGAAAATGGTTGCGTTTCGATCCATCGATCGCGGACCGATGACGACGCAAGAACGCTACATGTATAGACGACGATCGACACATAGAAATAGATTGAGAGCGGCAGCAAAGCGCGAAAGCCACATCAATGCTCGCTTTCGCACCAACATTTTCAAGTGACTCGTATTCCATTTGAACTCAATAGCTTCGTTATTTAATTCGCGCCAACAAACTGGTACACGCGTGCATTCTCCGACCCTCCCCATCTGCATTAATGCCACAGCTATAAATGCCCCCCGCCTCCTCGTCCCCTCCGCCCTCCTCCTCCTCCTCGCCAACCCACCCCCCTCACCCATCTTCGCCGAGCAAACGTCCGCTATTGAACGAGTTCACAAATTCGCCTTCATTCTATTTATTCGTTGTTAACATCGCCACGGAAAAATCCTCGCTCGGTTCCCTACGGAAAATATCAATTCGGCTTTGCAATTCGATTTCGATCGATGCAAAAGAACATTGGGACGGTTAATTATTTTCCTCGGTGTTAACGAGCTTCGCGAAAATACCCGCGCGACCCAACGCCATTTTGGTGTTTGGTACGATCGGTAATGCGATAATTGATTAAATAAAATCGAATATTCATTTAATTGGTGAATTGGGGATGGTGTTTCGCCGGTTACGTAGGAACATGGCTCGTACGAATGATTCCAAAATCGGTTGGTGATCAATTTTGAACGAGACGATGTGGAATATTTTTTCATATAAATCCGGAACATTGATGGTAAATACTGAAAATAAAATAATGTCCGTAAAATAATTTTATTTTCAAATAAATAAAAATCATTCTTAACCGATTCGAGGAAATTAAACGATGATACATTTTTTTTTTAAAGATGCATCATAATTAATTATAATTAAATTATAATTTTGATTATAATTAGTTATTTCGTGCATTGCAGTAATAAAACATCCGAATAAGTAACTGCCTGCGGACAAGATAATACCGACAATATCTTTTACACGATTACAACGTTTCCGACGTATTTTTTTAGGTTTTTTTTTTTACGGTAGCAGCAACGTAAACATCTTGAGCAATGAAATTCAATTAAGGGCTCTCGTTATCACACATAGATGAGCAGCTGGTGGACTAGACGAAGTGTAAAGCACGGAACAGACGCGAGAGGTCTTCCACTATGGCTTCCATGATTTTCGTAACTAGGCGAATGCCCAATACGCTAGCGCCATCTTCACACTTGTACGGTTTTGCGGTTTTCCCCCTTTTACCATAGCCATTCATCGCCCGAACAATAGCCAGGGTCGCGATCCTGTTTCAAGACGGATATAGACACCTCGTTGTGTCCAAATATAATTACACATAGGCGTAGGTGCTGCCTTTTGCACATTTTTTTCTTAATTTTTCATCGCGATTCATGGAAAAAAAAATTAAACCACTTTCTTCCGCTCCCGATGCTCCCTATTAAAAAATATATATATTTTCTACGATATTTCGTTCCAAATTTCGTCAAACAAATAACCGCAAAACCATTTCACACAATTTCTGATACCGGAAATCATTTCCAGTTCATTTTCTTTTTATAACTCATGAATATTAAATATAATATGAAATAAATGAGACAAAAATGAACATTTTCACGTCGATTCGACAACGAACCGATGACCGTAGCGAAACATTTCACTTTATCGACGTCTGTTGTACTTTCCGTCCCGTCCCGTGAATTTGTTTTAATGGATTCAATATGTATAATATTTTTTCAAAAATTCCATTCCCGTCACGTCGAATTTTCGGAAATGAAACTACGCCACGTCATGGGCTGCAACGAATGGTTCTGATAATGTGAAACGTTACAGAGCATCTGTTGTTCCGCAGCCGCGATAAATCTTTTTCGTTCGTTCTTTTTGTTTCGTTTTTTCGTTGACCTTTTTTTATTTTTTTTTCGCTTTCGCGTACACGAGCGAGGGACATACAGAGCGGTACAATTTCGAATGTTTCGTTCCAACAATTAGAGATATACGTATATGTCGGGGCGTGCAGGTGGGTAGAACGAGGTGAAAAAGAAACGGATCGACGTTCGACTGATTTATGGGATTAACTCTGTAGGTGGCGGCAATGGTTCCTGTACTCTTTCTCTTCTGCAATTCGCCCATCCTCACCGCAACGTTCTTTTCCACCGTCCGTATTCTTCAACCGTTCGTCTCTAAACACGTGCGACTGACTCGTTTTTGCCATTGCAATCCCATCATTCGTCCCACAACGTTCTATTTTTATTCATTCATTTTTATTTTTTTCCTTGCAATCAAACATTCGACGGAAATGTAAATTACAGCGAAAAACGTGTTTTATCTTTCTTCCGAAATTTACTTTTAATGGCGATTTAAAAAATAGAAAACCATGGTGGACTGAAAAATGTCCGATACAGTTTGTTAGATGAATTAAATAAAATTTGAAATTATTTATCGACGAAAATCAGAATTTTTTATATCGTTATTTGGATCTCGTTTTTTTTTTTTTTAATTATTTGTTTCATTGCACATCTCTGTACCGTTATTATTGTTACCGTTGTTTATTGTCTGATAGTCTTTTATATCGGTTCGAACGCCGTATTTGGGATTATCGTGGGACCGGTTTGTAGCGATGGAACGTGGTGAATTCAATGGAAATAATAGTCTGGATTTGCGGCTGTTACTGCGGCTCTCATTCTACGTTCGCTATCCATTATACGTTATCCGCTCTGCAACCGCGCGTTTCCCGCCCCCTCAGCCGTGCTCGTACTTCTTCACTGACCCGTGTAGGATCATCCGATCCTGCCCCGTTCCGTCGACTCATCAACAAGCCACAGACCATTCTGTTGGATTATTAATTTTATAAAATCATATGGAATCGCGTGGAATCGATTCATTGATTTGCTCGCTTGTCCGGACGAATTCGTATTCGTTCCTTTTGTTTGTGCAAAATTATTCACGAACATCTCGTCGATGAAATTGTCAATCAATATTGTATTGAATTTTTGAGAGAAGCGAAGAATATCATCACGAATATTATTGATATGAAATTATGTTAATCTCGACGCGATAGATATAGAATATAATACATTTTTTAAATATATTATAAACACTATTTATTAGAGCTGTTGTTATTAGCTATGGTATATTCGATATATTATATGTATTGCTATTGCTAGCTATTAATTACAAAATAATGGCTAATATATAGCTGTATATTATTAGTATCACTTTTATGTATAAAATATAATTAATTATTATCATATTATTATATAAATGGAATAATAATATATTAGAAATTATTGACATTCTAAAATATAATTTTTTTTACAATTTCCACGTGCAATCTATTTGTTTTTCCTTTTTTCCCGTTATTTATTTGAGTTGGATTGAGTCCGGTAGTTCGAAATTTTAATCGCCCGAATACCGGTCAATCTCCGTCAGTTTCCCGTAGATGTGAATTAATTACTCGGATTTGAGACAAGCCAAAGAGGCGGGACGTAGCGTCAAAGAGGAATGGGACGTCTCGTAGGAACACAATTTATGCGAGTAAACTTACAAAGCCTTTGCCACCATTTGCTAAACCGTCCAATGAAGCCCGTGAAGTCGCATCGTACCCATAATAATTCACGACAAATGAGGGTCAATTACTCTGACTCATCATTATTTCACGTAGACGGATATGCATTTGTAAACAAGCCCCCGAAAATTTTCCGGGTCAATTTCCGGGCTTTCGAATTTTCCAACGCCAAGAGGTATCGCAAATTTCGATGAGCAAATTTTTCGTTCAACTTTCATCGTCGCTAAACACCGTGAGAGACGCAATTGCATAAATGAATCCGCAGAACGTCGGCCGGAGAGTGAAACGTCTGAGAATGTGATCAGAGAAGGAAAGTAATCGAGAAGAAGATGAGAAAAAAAAAACGGGAGAAAGAGAGATGAAAGAAAAGCCGAATAATAAGAGAAAAAAATGAGGGAGGGAAATAGTACTGTATGGGATATAGTTCGAGAGAATCGGCGGGGGGGGGGGGGGTGGAGAATGATGGTAATCCCCGTGGATGACTCTACGTTTCTCGTGGCTACTTTCTTTTTACCTTCTGACTTCCGTTCTCTTCGTCTTAGCTCGCTCTTCGGCGAGCTGGATTTTTTTCCTCTCTTTAGACCGAACATTGGCGTACGACTGGGGGAGAAACAAGAGGCACGAAATGCGAGGAAACGAGAGTGCGGGGCGGCGATAGGGGCGGCTGCGAGGGGGAAGACCGTGGGGCGAAGAGAAGAGCCCGAGGCTGAAATGGAAATTTCGTTCTATGTGCGCGCCTGAGTCAGGAATACAGGCTCTTGAATGGACGTTTTACTGAGGGTAACGAAGACCCTACTTTGCTCCATGGCACTGTGATTTCTGAAAAAAAAAAAGAAAAAATTAAATAAAAATAACGTAAAAGAAAAACGGAAAAAATGAAGTAAAACGAGATACGGTATAATCTCGTAATGAATAAAAAGTAGGGATAACGGATATCAAGTAACCGGTAGATATAAATAGGTAGATTGGATCTCGTGCAGAACCGAGCGAAGGGGGATGATAAAAATTTAAACGAATTTGCATTGATGTCCGGTAATCGGGGGATAATATTAATCTGATTTCGCAAATGTATTAAAACTAACGATTACGTAGCTATATCTTTTTTTAATACGATTTCGTTCGTGGTGAATCAAGAAAAATAATGATACAATTAACAGCTTTTGAGTGTAAATATAGATTCAGTCCATGTGAGGAGTTTTTTGAAAATTTTATTTTACTAATATTTGCATTAATTTTTTTCCATTGTTGCAGTAATTGCGGTAAGTTTTGTGCAGCACCGTTCGTGTAAATTCGCTAAATTTTATGAAGTGGAATTTACTCCATTCAACGACCTTTCAACGTACTGCGGAGTACCGAACAAAATTTCACCGAACTTTGGCACGTTAC
Source organism: Sussaba pulchella (assembly GCA_963971145.1). Taxonomy (NCBI): domain Eukaryota; kingdom Metazoa; phylum Arthropoda; class Insecta; order Hymenoptera; family Ichneumonidae; genus Sussaba; species Sussaba pulchella. The sequence continues at coordinate 11,317,181 of OZ020167.1, read as the reverse complement.
TTTTTTATTTACAGAACTAATTGTTCACGATGAAACAATACGATTGTCGAGGTTTCGATCTTAATTCGTCGACACAATGAAACTGGTTGCTATTTTTTTAGATAGTAATGCAATTATTTTGCGATTACAGCATCTCTGAAATTCGTGAATAATTCATTTTGTTACGATAAATTTGACCATTTTATTATCTTATTAAATTACAAAGAAATTGTTGCCATTACAATAAAAATGCTCTATTATGATTTTAAAAAAAAACAAAAAAAAAATCGGTAATGTTTTATTTCGTACAAATTTTCGAGAGTATTATCGTTCAACGACCTTCTCACGATAATCGTGGTTCGAGGCACGGAGTCAGACTAAAGAGTTGAAGCCATTACAAAAAATGAGACCAGAGACGGTGCGCTACATTGCGGAAATAAAAATTAGCGGAACGAAGGACATTTGCACGGTGTTCGACGCTTCGTCAACCGCTGTTGGACCGATTTTTGATCGTCGTAGCCGCATTTACGAGAGACCGCTGCAAAGAAAAAAGAAGAACGATAAAGTAGGCCAGAACGTGCAGATCCTTGTTACAAAAATAGTGATAAGCAAGGCGTCGCACGCCTTGCAGGCTTAGAGCGTTCCGCTGACCATCGCGAGTTCCACGTCGTAAAAAGTGATACAGACGCAACATAAAAAAAATATATTGCCCATCTTGAGGGGAGAAATGAGCTGCATTGGAATTCCAATTGTTTGTCGAAACTTTATTTTCTTTACTATAAAAGCAAACACTATAGAAAAAAAAATCAATAACCAGCGGCTTATTGATTTTATCACTATTAAATTATTATTTGAAAAATTATTATTTATTAAATTAATAACGAGAATTGAGTCTAAATTTTCACATTTGAATTTCGTAGAAGCAACGTCGATTTTGGTTTAAGAAAATTGAATTCACTAATTTTTGCCACAACTCTAATTTTTTTTTGTCATCATTTTTATTTATAAACGCATTCAACGATTGAGAAAAATTATTCCTTTGTATTCAGAATATACGAAACAACCGTTTCATTTCAAATTCACTCCAACAAATCGCTGAATCGTAACGAATAAAAGTTCCCCCCCAGTCTTAACAGATACGCGATGATGGAGTATGAAACGAGTCAAGTCGATGAAGCTTAATTGCGAAAAAAAAAAAAAGAACACGTTCGAGCACTCTCGGAACCGCAAACAATGGATGACGTTTCGAGTGCTCCCGCGAAATGGAAACAATGAAACTCCGTCGGTGAATTAAAGTTAAAATCGACAATTCCATCATTTCCATCAAATCGTTTTCATAACCTTGTTAAATTTTCGAATTTACAGTCTCATTCGTTTCCAGCCGATATTAAAATACAATTACTGCACTTAACTGCATTACCTTTATCATCAAAAATAATTATCCAAAGCACAATAGGACCATTCTTTAAATAAAAATTTCAAAAGAATAATCAAACGAACAATTCCTGAACTTATGGTGACGTTCATGATTGCCGGAATGCAGCGACGAATGGATCTACAACACGAACGGATATACGAAAATACTCGAAAGTATTTTTACACAATCACAGAGCGTCGACGGCTCGAAATAAGTAGGCAAATTGAAGTTTGTACAGACGCAATGGAATATTGAGGCAGTCGTTGGTAAGCAGTGATGACTCAGGCATTAAATAATGTATCAAGAGCCGGGTCGATGGGTCGAATGGTATACCGGCGACGAGCTGTGCGATATATGTATACGCACGTACATTACATACATATATATATATATATATATATATATATATCTATACACAGGGTAAATGATACAGGATATATCTATACAGTCTAGACTAAATATAGTGCGAGTGAGGGAGTGCTGTGGGTGGGCGGAAGGGCGGGCGAGAAAGGGTTTCTCCAACGAAGGCTGAAGGTGTCTTCTTCTATAAGTAGTTACGGTGAGGTTTCTCCCCGGGAAAAGATCCGCCGCTGGTATTCCCCTCATCGCAACGCTGCACGAGGTCGATAGACCCGCCGGCCCTTTCTCTCACCCTCCCGTCAACTTTTTCTTTCACACCTACAGTCGAATCCCCCTTTTCAAACGAACGTTCGATCTTCCCACCTCCCCGACTCCCCCCCCTTTCGCGCTGTACAACTTATATTGACGTTTGTACACGTACAGTCCGTTTTATTCTATTCTTGAAACCCGGTAAAACCAAAGTTCCGGAGCCATCGCCGCTAATATAAACGGAGTGCTTGAAAATTTATACGACCAGCGGCGAAATACTTTGGCGCGGTAACGTTCGAACGATGACGTCAAGAGCGATAAAGTGTACGCAAAACTAACTTCTTTTATCTGGGCAAACAATGGGACGAGGATTGGAGGAAAAAAAAACAAAAAATAAATAAACGGAGAGCTCAATGAATAAATAAACAAATGAATGAATAAATAAATAAATAAATGAATAAATAAATAAAAAAATAAATAAATAAATAAATAAACAAATAAATAAATAAATAAATAAATAAATAAATAAATAAATAAATAAATAAATAAATAAATAAATAAATAAATAAATAAATAAATAAATAAATAAATAAATAAATAAATAAATAAATAAATAAATAAATAAATAAATAAATAAATAAATAAATAAATAAGTAAATAAATAAATAAATAAATAAATAAATAAATAAATAAATAAATAAATAAATAAATAAATAAATAAATAAATAAATAAATAAATAAATAAATAAATAAATAAATAAATAAATAAATAAATAAATGAATAAATAAATAAATAAATAAATAAATAAATAAATAAATGAATAAATAAATGAAGTATTATAGCCGAAGTAGTTCAATTAAACGTTCGAAATGATAATCCATCGTGCTTACGTGAAAAAATGTTTAAAACGAGAAAAATGTAATTTGCTGGTACGCTCGGACGTTGGAACGAGAACGAACAAAATTGGAAAAAGCATTTTACATCTTCGCCCGCATAATCCGACAAAAAGGTCGATTGCATAGCGGTAGGTGGGAGTTCGGAGATCGCCCACGAATCCCTTTTCAGTCATAAAATAAGCTATTTCAATTCCCAGGTCATCCGTTAACCCAAGTTTTCCCACATTTTCATTCGCCCGCCAGGTCTGTTCGCGACAGGGATGAAGGGACGGAGTTGTTAAAAAGACTTCTCTAACATAATTAATCCAACAAAGCTAATCTTTCGACGCATATTTTTACGACGATTTTTTTTTCTCGTCCATCCAAAGCCAGATGGAAGTCGAAATATGTGGGTACTTATCCGGTACTTCCATTACGTAATTAAAGTACCGTAAAAGTTTTCAAGCCTTCGGATACTTTTAGGAAATACAAAGGACGGGTTAAAAAAGGTATTGAAAGAAGCTTCGATACATGAAGTACCTTCAATCCTGAAATTGCACACTTCGCTAGTCTCAAGAACTTCGAATCACGTCTAGACGAAATTCTTTATCGAAGCCACATTTTTTTTTTGCGAAACTCGTTATTGACAGACTTTTCAAAGACAGAATCTACGTCAAATCAAGTAGGATAATTCGACAATGAATCAAGCGTATCAAAGATGCATTCGACATTTGTTTCCTGTCATAAGTATAGATTAATTTCCCACCGTACCGTTCCAAAATCTGTTCAAACATCTCACCCCTATTTTCAAAATTCCTTCACTATTAAAAATCTCCGCACAATCACGTACACCGAATAGTCGAACAAAATCCAAAAACCCCACACGCTTCTTCATTCAACAACGTACACTTCAAAATACGCAATCGAAGCACTCACGCGCCGATCCCAAGTGACAGAACTACGTTGCTCTCAAAGTGCTTGCGGTCCGTTGTACTTTAAGTACTTCACCGTACAATTCGACCAAGTTCTGTTCCGACCAATCGCCCGTTTTCCACGAGTTCCCACTGACCCGTGGGAAAAGTTTTCAACCGTACACGTGCGAACGAAAGAAAAAAAAAGACGCCCTCGAGAAATAAAAATGAGAAACGTAAATGTCGAAGCGCGAGCTTTCGCAAACCACCGTCATCTTGAAAATGTGTCAGCGTTAACGCGTCGAGTGCAGTTTCGATGATAAAACCGACCCATATTCTCGGTACGTATGACGTCGAGAGCGTCGCACGTGTCCGTCCGTCCGGAAACCGAGGCGAATCTTATATTCCGCCGGATAAAGGTGACCATTGCGAGCAGCAGTAGCAGCACCAAAGCCGCAACATCATCATCATCATAATCATCATCACTGCCATCATCATATCCCGGCACGAGTTTCGCATTCGTTAAATCTGCAAGAAGTTTGGTCGTGTACGACGCGGGGTCGCGCGTTAACGATGAGAATTCCATATAGAGCGCGTGGTTGGACCCAGAGGTCGGCCGAGGGATCAATAGGAATCCTGAAATGTATGGCGTAACGTGACACAAGCTTTGAACTTTTGACCCGGCGTGCAAACGCCGTCCAACCAGCCATTATGCACCGACTCCCTATTGTCTGCTGCACACAGCACGCGCCTTCCGTACTTTCCCACTGTTCTCCACACGGTGCGACTGCAAACCCTACGAACAGTCGGTAACACCCTCCGCCACCCTCATCCGACCGACCCATCCAACCGTTCTCTCTTCAACTCCGTCCATCCTTCTCGTGTGCTCCTCTTTCGGAGTACGAACAGCAGGATGCACAACGCGAAGAGCGACGATGGGGATGGTCGAACAATGGTGGTGAAGAGGACAACGTCGAAGCACTCTCACCGAACTACGGAGTCTCTCTCGCGTGTTCCTTATGCTACCTCCCACAGTCGTATCTATTAAAACCGGTGGGTCCCGGACCAAAGCTCGCCACCATTCTTCAATCCTGTGCCCGCGTTCGCCCCCTCCCGCTTCCACCCTTCGCGGAAAATGCTACGAAAAGCTTCGACGTAAAATGGATCGCCGAAACGAAACCGTGCCGTGTTTGGGCCCCTCGAAAAGTTTTTGATTAGAAATGTTTCCGGGTTCCATCAAACTGTTAGACTATTTGTCTTTGGACGTTGCGTAGCGGGATGCTGGATGAAATGTACCGCGATGTACGATTCTTGGTGAAATTTATCGGCAGCGGGATGGACTGGTGGGCGGCGAGGAGGGTGACGTCGGATAATTTGATTCTTCGGGCGATTTAAGGCTGACCCCGACGGTGTTACGCATCGGTCGCTTTTGGGGGGGGGGGGGGGGGGGGGGGGGGATCGTGGAAGATGTAGGGAAACGTGGTGACAAATTACTTCGTCGTTTTAGTGACAATGGCGGTTTGATGGTCGAAAAGCATCCGTTCCGGTGGATTTCAATATTGAAATCGAGCACCGGATTACCAGAATCAATCGTCTGAATTCTCCAAGGCCCCCAGTGGGCTGTCATACCAAGAATTTTGTGAGCACTTGTAATCGCGAGCACTTGAATTCCCCATCTGATTATTCAACCCTCAATGATCACACTTCGGTACAGTCTCATAACGGTTACAGGGGTTCCTTTGAACCCTACGCACTGTTTAACTCTGAATCAGAGTTTCCGTGATTTGAAAATACAAAAAACGCGCAGATATTCTTCACGTCTTCTAAAATTACTACCGATTGATTTTTAAAAATTATAATTTTAACACAATTAAAAAAACAAAAGCTTTTCTCAAATGTCTCAATACCAGAAATTAGAGCGCAAACTTTTGGCGGGGTCTTCCGAACCCCGAATCGCCATTGCGGTTAACCGTCTTCGCTAATTCCACGGTGAAAAATCGTCTTCGCTTTCGGAACGATTTTTTCAACGTTGCCAAAACCGTGTTTCCGGTTCTCCGAACCGTAAACGCGTCGCGAGAGGACGTTACTTCGCCGAAGAATCTGGTTGGAGCGCCACCGTACTCGCGAAATAATATATCTTTCGAGATACTTTCGTTAAGGAGGTCGATTTACCGAACTGTCTGAAGCAACGCCGGTAGAACTGATACCCAGCGAAGCGTGCGAACCTCCCGTTTACGTCTCATTACACCGGATTCGCCCCGAAGAGAAGATCAACGATGGCGGAAGGAAGAAGCCCGTAGACTACGGGAGTCCGTTCACCAAACGTCTGAACCGCATAATCATTTAAAATGGGTAACAAGCGACACTCTTCCACCGTCGTGTTGTGACGAGATCTCTTCGTACCCGCGACTTCCGGATGCATATGCTCAACCGACTTCGACCATCGTCGGAGTAAACGAGGCAACGGAATAACGGACCGGGACGAGCTTCCTACGGGTTAAACGGCCGGTGCCAACCTCGAACAAGCTCCGAGCCTTCCAAGTTTAAGTTTAAGTCCGGTCGTTCGGTAAACCCAAGAGAGTGGGCTTTCTCGGGTTTCCTCTTTCCTCTCTCGCTTTCCCGTTGGTTTTGCCCTTTGCCGCGTTGGTTAGCAACCCGTCGGACCTCTCGCGAGAACGTAACTTATCGCTTCTTGGGATTAGGAAGGCCGGGAGAGCCTTCTGGTCTTCGTTCGCGAATGTCTCTACGGTGGACTACGAAAGCCGCCAGCCTCGAAGCTTCTCCATCCCTTCGACCTTTATCCCATCCGCGTGGATATCCCGCAAGCCATTCTCTTTCTGCTTTTAGGTTGTTACCTGTCTCTCTCGCTCTCTCGATCCTTTCGCGAATGGGTTTAAAAGCCGTAAACGTATTTACTAAATAAAGTCTTGTGGCGCGGCAGCGGACCGTTGAGCTCGCGCGGCTTTGCCACGACTCTTCGCTTTAACCAGCTGAGATCGGGCTTGTTTACGACGGTACTTTCTACTTATGCCGTTGTATTTAGCTTAGCATAGTGCGCCACGTGTATTCCGAATCGATTTTAATCCGGAAACTTCTATTTTTACTTTTCATCGAAGCTTGTACATTTTTTTTTTGGTCTTTCGCTGGTTTATTTTGTGGTGAAACAACGAGGTATTGATGTTCTTACGAATTTATATCAACAGGAAGTCGAGATTCTGTTGTACATGGCAAAAGTGTATGAAGAACGTTGGGCCAAAAACGTAATATATACGTTTTACTTGATAAATTTAGATAAATAAGAAATTAATTAAAAATACATTTTTTACTTTATAAATTTAATTTACAGCTGTGGATTGAATTTATAAGGAGTCAAAATGGCATTGACATGTTTTTGTACGGTAAAATATTTATCAGATTTAAAAAAACAATAATAATGTACGCCAGCGAGTCGAGACTCGACTGAGAGACTGGCTCGAACCGTCTGAAACCTTCGGCCTTTCGGGCTGTACAGTCTTTTGCCTCGAGGCTGAGAAAATTATTTTTCAAGCTCGAGTCAATTCTGTTAAGGGCTGATAACCATAAAAAACGTATCCAGTGATAAATTGAGGGCACGTATCGACATCCAGCTAGCATGTCTAAGATTTCACAGGGAAATAAGACAGCGTCGTAGCTAACCGAGTCTTCAATTTTCCATCAATTTAATAAATGGTCCGTTTTGCCCCGGGATGCGTCTTTTTTTCTTCTTTCGGGTACAACGTTTCGCCCCGAGATCTCTTGCATGAAATTTACATTGCCGTGAGAGAAATCTCCGGAATCCGAGGAAGCGAGAGCTACATTTGGAAATTAAGCTCTGCACGAAATCCCCTCTATCTCGCATATTCTGATTTAGCCCGCATCTCCCAGACCCGTCGGAAGGATTATCTTCAAACGACATTCAAATCCTACCCCTCTAACAATCTATCTCATCATTTTAATAATTCATCAATCACTGGCCATACATAAAAACTTATTTACTTGCCTTGAATAAACCAAGAAAAATAGAAACAAAAAAAATGCTGTTAAAATGTATAATCAATCCCAAAGCTCTCGTTCTCAGTCTCAAGGGTGGAAGTCCCATCTTGATAGTACATTAAGCACGTAACATTTGTCCGAAGCTTATATTTATGACGAAATTTATTTGTAACAAGAACCCTAATTAAACCGGACTTCTTTTTACCCGTGTTATTTTTTTTTTTTAACTTCCTGTCGGGCTTTCATTACTCGTCTTTTTGCCATTCACGGTTCTACCTGCTAGTGTCCACGCCCCAAGCCAGGGGTATTTATTACCACCCTCTTGCCGGCGACAACTCGACGTAATCCTAACTACACGTTTCCACGGCTTCCCCTAAACTGCTACTACAGAACCCACTCTCCTCTCGCATCTTATCAACGATCTCCCCTTCTGCAACCCCCCTTTATCCCTCCCCCCGTCCGGTCGCCCCTTCAGTCCGGCCGCCTCTTCTCCACCCACCCCCTCACGAGCCTGGAATCCGGGAACTCAACTTTTCTAGTATTGCGCTTCCGTCCGTAATTTACAGCCACCGCCCTTACCTTGTTAAATTCATCTCCTCTTACCGGCTGCCGCTTCCGGGACTTCACCTTACACGCCACCTCAGTTTCGTTGAACCTTCGGCGATGGTTCGGATAATTTTTCCCCCGTTGCCGGTATCTCCACGTCTGATTTTCTTGCAAACCTGCCGACTACATTTTGCGCTGTTTCGCGATTCGGTCGTACGTCACCGTCGACCGGTCCGCAACTCTGTTAATTTTCTTTTTCCCTTTTTTTTTTCTCCCGGATAAACGCAAGTGGACGGACGTTATTTATCAACATCTCGAGACCATAGAGGCAATTAACAACGTCCTTCTCGTCGGTTTTATCGCTGCATCGCGGACGGAAAATGTTACAAACTCGTTACAGAGAAACAAAAATATTCTTGAAAATCGGAAAAATAATGAAACTCTCGACTGTGAATTATATGAAATTGGTTTTTGTTTTATCGAGATAAAAATGTTATTCACATCGGTTTCGGCAATAAATCGGTAATTTATTTTTTCATTCGACAAATACTTCTTCATGCATTGAAAGAAAATATATATTTAATTCGTTTCATATTTTTCATTCAATATTTTATTGTAATTACAAACAAAGATTTCCGCGCGAAGAATATCTGTAATTGAAAGATAAATAATATATCAAAGAAATTAACTTTCCAAATGTTTTTGTTTTATTTATTCTATTTATCTTTCTTTTTGCGTGCAAAATAATACAGGAATATGAAAGTCACGGGCTTGAAAAGTCGTGAAAGTATTACAAATATGCGAAGTTGAGGCCACCAACCGGTCGTAAAAATTAACTATATTTTTTGCAACGGTAGTTTTTAAGCGAAACGACCGAGGTGTGAGTGAAATCAAGACCGAAAGTTGGATCGGCACGACCGATGGCTGAAAAAGTTCGTCGGGGGGGGGCGGGCGAAGTCATGACCGGGATTGAGGGTGCGGAGGCGTCAATTTGCGGCCGACGTTGCTATATGTTTCATGAGTTTATACGAGTCAGTGTCGGTGGCTTAGCCTTGGATCAAGCCTCTCCAGTCGTTGCGTTGTCATCAGCGGAGCTTGCAACTCGTAGAAAGAGAGACGTGAGCGAGAATACCAAAATCGCGAGGACCCCGCGCGTTATCCCATGCATTATGCAAGCTTCTTCCGCGACTCCATCTCGATGGGAATCGAGCCCGCGACGTTCCGTATCCATCTTAACTCGATGCTTTTCTCGTCTCCGACAACTTTTACGCATCTGCGAATCTCCATCCTCACTGTACTGTCTGCATGTGAAAAGATATACTTCAAAATCTTCATTTTCACATTTCGCGACCATGATTCGTCGCGAATTTGTCGTCGGATAATCAAAACACCGATGGTGGCTTTTGTTTTTTAAGCAACTGTCATGGCGAAATTGATTTTGGCTTTTTTTTCGAGGTGTCAAGTTTGTTGCGATCTGATTTAGGTTTGTGGAATGACAAAATGTTGGGTGAAATGAATAATTGCAAAATGGAGGCCAGACATGGGCATTCGAATTGAACGGGAATATATTTGAGATAGTTATGTTACTATATTATGATGGATTATAATTTTTATTAAATATTAGAATCAATTGTGAAACAACAATTGACCGAAATGATTTATTATTATTGCAGAAAAATGAAATTATTGATTGCCATATGACGATCAATCATAAATATTTGTTTGAGAAGGTAGAAAAAACATTTTAATACCTCAAAATATTGACTGAAAATACTAATTGAAAAATATGGACCAGGATATTCATATGAAATGAAAATGTATTTAAAATAGTTTTGTCACTGAATTATCATGGATCATAATTTCTATCAAATATTATAACTAATTTTGAAACAATAATTGAACAAAATAATCTATTATTATTGCAGAAAGATGAAATTATTAATTGCCGCATAGATATGTGTTTAAAAAAGTATTCCAAATAAATTTTAATAAAAGTATTCCAAATAAATACAAATAAAACGGAAATATTCATTCAATCGATCCCAGATTTCTGATACCAACCGTTTTAGATACACGACAATCAAAATCAAATTTCCGATCGTTCGCATAAGCTACCAGCCGGGTTTGATAATATCGCAAGGTCTCAGGACCCTCGTGAAATGGATTTGATTTTCAGAACCTTCCCTGCGACGTCGCCTCGGTTCTCTCTATTTCCATGAGCAATGTAACCTCAACCGCGGAAGGTGACGTCGGCAATCTCTCTCATCTCTCCGTCTCGTTCGTAATCATATTAATGTAAATAGACTAAACCTTTCCGCCAAAGCAACGGCTGCGAGTCAACCGCTGGCTTCGCCATTAGCGACTGGTTCTGTCCCGGATGGAGAACTCGAAAACCAGGCGGGAAAAGCTAATGGCGGCAACGTCAATGACCTCCTCGCCCCCGTCTGAGGTTCATCCTCGCAACGGCAACCCTTTTTGCCCAAAATAATCGACTCCGTTCCCGCATTGCACATTCGTCCGCAACCATAATTTTCGCATAAAAGCCAATTACAACGAACGAGCGATTCAATTCGCAACGACGGTACAACGTCGCAATGCAATCAACAACAATATCCATTATTCAACGTTCAACCTACACAAGCCATTAAAAAAAAAATAGCTACAAAGCTGTTTCTTTAAACGTTTTTTTTTCAATTTTTTCCCCTCATAATTGTCGCGACGACGACGCGATCCGTTGAAAAGCGTTCAAGGAACTTTCACACCGGCTTGAGTTTCAATTCTTTCGCGCGGTGAACCGCGTAAGCGGCGAACAAAAATACGGGTAGGTTATTCTCTTTTACAGAATGACGACCGTTTCTTCTCTTTACCCACAAAGGAATTCCCTTCTTCTCCTTCGTCTTCTTCTTCTTCTTCTTGATTTTTTTACCCTCGTTTGTTTATTTCTTTTTGCTTTTATTGTGAGGATATTGCGGAGGTTGTTTCGTCGGTGCAACAATGCGACGCCGCGATTCTTGGGGTTTACAACCCTGTCCGTGTCACCGAGGGATGATATACTTGGCACTGGCATACGAAACTGTTTGCGAAGCTCCGAGGTTTTCCGTCAGACGACGTTTGAGAGCTTCCGGAAAATAAAATTCTTTAACTTTCTTTTGGAAGACATCGTTTTGTAATGTTGGAAGAGTTAATTCCATAAAAAAAATTTTTTTTTTTTTGGGTATCAGTGACTTTGCCTCCCCGTTCTTTCTTCGATGCGGTCCTTATCGCCGTTTATCCGACGGCTTGGGTTTAATGACGCGCGGGAAGGATGATGGAGGGTTGATGGCGGAGGCCCGAGGATTTCGTTTGACGAAAAAAAAGGAGGAAAAAAAAGGGAGACGAACCGTGCTCGGGTTTCTCGAACTGGGCAGAGATGGAATTCTCGATGTAATCGGATTCGAACGATTGAGTTATCGTTGAAATTGACATTTGACTGATTTACTTGAAACCCTCTCTGATTCACCGGCTCACCGGCCAGCCGAGGGCCGACCCGAGGATGCATAAAATATGAGGTCTAAAATCCCCGGATAGATCTAGAACCGACTTCTCGTTTCTCTCGTCAACCGTCTGATCCGCCATCGCTCGAATTTCCCGTCTACGGGAATAGCTGCAAATGATCGACAGGAAAATTGTGAAATGTTCTAAATTGCTGAGTTATGGTGATTATCTCGAGCAAATGAGGGATATCAATCCGACGTCGTCGCCGATCGGATCTTTGTGGAACGTCGATCTATTTTTTACAGCTTCCGCGTGTGCGATTTGATTCCACGGCTGATGAGGAGAAGCGATGAAAAGACAATTGGATTTTATTCGGTTCAACGTGGATTTGTTTTGTGCTTTGGAACGAGAAATAATGAATTGACGAATAAAATTGTCTCGCGAAAGAATTTGGGGGCGAGCGGAATTTATTGATATTATCGCGGGGGCGTTGAACTTTAATCAACCGGTGCTTCGGAGCGTATGAATATCCAGGTGTGAGATAACTTTCGGTTCCGTTGTTCATTCAGTGCTGCGGAATGATTGTGAGAAATTCGAGACCAGTGAAATTTTTTTAGCGTTATATTTGTTAATGTTTATTTTTAAAAAATTTTTCAAATTCAAAAAATATTCGAAATTTTAATATTTTTCTCTCATAATTATTACTCTTAATAATAACTTCTCAATCATTTTCCATTTTTTTCACAAGACGTAACTATTTTTGCGTATTCTCTTATTTATCGTACGCTCAAAAAAAATTTTATCCGATAATATTTTATGAAACTTTTTTTTCTCGTAGGATTACTGAAACCATTACTGCAACAATGAATATATCACGAGGCTTTTATCTTTTGGGTGAGCAGATTTTTTTTCCAAGCGTCAGAAACATTCAATGAACAATCGGTAACAAAAATGGGTTTCTTTTGAATCATTCGTCGTCGCTGCTCACTCGTGGAAACAAAATGTTGACGACCGATCGGGGGTTGTATCGATTAAACGAACACGCTGGACCCCCGACGATTGCAACGATATGATTCTGCAATCCGGACCGGAAAATAAACGAAAAAAGCGGAAAAAAAGAAGAAAAAAACTGCAACGCGTTCGGTAATTCGCGTACTTGGCAATACGGATCAATGAGGGGAATCCGCACGAGCGTGCGAATGTTGTACTTTCGCACGAACATGAGTTTGTGTAATCCGTTTGAATGCGTGGATGTAGCGCTTCCGCATGGAGATCAGTATTGTGTAATCCATTTTAATGTATGGACTTGGGCGCCACGTTGCACTTCGGATTTTCCGACAATGTTGCTTCGCAAACACGCAACGGATGGAATTTTGCCGTACGTTGTTGAACGCAAAGTGGTTGGAAATGTTCATAGCTACGTTGAGGAATGACGAATCGTGAATTAATTCGACGAGCGACGAATTTCGTTGCAAAGTAATATCATTATCATACATTTCACGGAGAAAGTACTTATTCAAATTAATAAAAATCACTCAATTGAAATAATTCGAGATTTATTATTCTCTGTATTTATTTTTGCGTATTTTATTGAATCATTTTTGCGTAATTTGTTGGATTTTTCTTAATCAATAAAATAGTTTGCGGGTCTGATTTATATCGGAGTGTTTTCGAGCACGTTTCAAACGTTTTTAAATTCGCGATGGTCGAAAGATTCTCGAACAATTTGTTCGTATTACGGCCGAGAGATTTTTACTTTAACGAATTTAGGAAAAGAACGCAAAGTCGACACGAATGTTCGCCGAACCGTCGAATTCCCAACGTGACAAATCTCGCTCGGACCCCGACGCATAAACGTGACTTTGTGAAACTCGTTGTTTCGTTTCGCTCGAGCACTACTAATTACTCAAGAGCCTTTATATCGCGTTCGTTCGATTGCGCGGTAGCCGTTTCGATCGCGCGCTTCGTTCTCGTATCGTTCGCGGGATGTGTGCCACGCCCTTCGTGTTCTCGTATACTCGTACCTAATCGTAAATCGTTCCCGCACAACCGTCCGCCTCGTGTGTCTTACGCGTGGTTTTGTTGCCTCTCGTTTCGCCCTTCTGTCTATCTCGATTTTACCCAACGTTTCACCCTGTGTGTCCACCGCTTTGTACATTTATTTTTTAACAAATCTTTTTTACTTTTTTATTCGATTTTTTAACTGAGAAAAATGTCTGTAATTTTTAATGAAACACCCGAGTTGAGCATTTTTTTTGAGAGTCGAACGGACTGGGTTTAGTTATTGATTGATTGATTGATTGATTGATTGATCGATTGATCGATAGATCGATTGATCGATTAATCGATTGATCGATTGATTGATTAATTGATTAATTGATTGATTGATTTATTGATTTATTTATTGATTCATTTATTGATTTATTTATTGATTCATTTATTGATTTATTTATTGATTCATTCATTGATTTGTTGATTTATTCATGTATTGATTTGTTCATTTATTTATTTATTTATTTATTTATTTATTTATTTATTTATTTATTTATTTATTTATTTATTTATTTATTTATTTATTTATTTATTTATTTATTTATTTATTTATTTATTTATTTATTTATTTATTTATTTATTTATTTATTTATTTATTTATTTATTTATTTATTTATTTATTTATTTATTTATTTATTTATTTATTTATTTATTTATTTATTTATTTATTTATTTATTTATTTATTTATTTATTTATTTATTTATTTATTTATTTATTTATTTATTTATTTATTTATTTATTTATTTATTTATTTATTTATTTATTTATTTATTTATTTATTTATTTATTTATTTATTTATTTATTTATTTATTTATTTATTTATTTATTTATTTATTTATTTATTTATTCATTTATTTATTTATTTATTTATTTATTTATTTATTCAGAAAAATATTCGACAATTTTCAATACAAACACGCGAGCTGAGAATTTTTTTAGAAAGTCGGCTGGATTCAGTCATTGCTTAGTCCATTCATTTATTTCGTTATTTATTTATTGAATTATTGAGTAAAAAATTCGATGATTTTTAATGGAAACACGAGTGTTCAGGATTTCCTTGGGAAGTCAAACAACTCTTGATTCCCGCTGAACAAACTTCTGTTTCTTTCATAGCCGAGCAAATCTCGAGTCCCATTAAGAGATGTAGATTACGAGGCGCAGACTCTTAACCGTGCCAAATGGGAAACTCGTGCACAGTCCGATGATTCCGGCGATTCGTGAAACGACGTACAACATTCGCGAGACAAAAGACTCCGGAAAATATCAGTGTCACACAGATGTGTCCAATCAGGCTCGAATAAATTTTCCCAAAAAGAAGCGAAATATTTTCAGACTCAATGGTATTACAAATTGGGACAAAAGTGAACGTTTGCAGATAATAGAAGCGATATTTCAAGGACTCTTCGGGCCAAAGAGAAAGGAAATAGACCATAATGCCGGGAGATTAAATTTTGCGTGCCAGTGACGAATAGTGACAGAAGAGAGGAAGAAAGAAAAATCGTTTTATGCGAAGAATGGAAACGCGAAGGAGAAGAAACAAGATGAAGCAAACCTGACGAGGGAGGAAGGATCAGAGGATTCGAAACCGACGAGTTCATTCATGATAAATTGATTATTGGAAAAATCAATGGTTCTACTATATTTCGATTTTGCGGTGAATAAAGAAGAGGATATCGAGCATGGATTTATTTCTAAGCCTACTTCAGCTCGTCCCAAGGGGGCACATAATACCACTCTCTTCGTTCAAGCATCAAAATGTAACATTCTATACGAACGAACCGTAAAAAAAAAAAATGATAGGTAATAAACCATTCGTTCCATCTCTCGTATTTTAATTTCAATCCAATTTATTTATCTCATCCAGATTTCCATAAAAAAGCG
The DNA here is from genome assembly GCA_963971145.1 of Sussaba pulchella. NCBI lineage: Eukaryota > Metazoa > Arthropoda > Insecta > Hymenoptera > Ichneumonidae > Sussaba > Sussaba pulchella. The sequence continues at coordinate 11,301,423 of OZ020167.1, read as the reverse complement.
CGATCAGTACATAATTTCCAAGACGATCGTTCTTCCAACCCTCCACTCGCAAATTGCACCGCATTGTCTCCACCCTCCCGCTGCGAAACAAAATGAACGACTCAATTCCAGATGTTTGGAAGAAAAATAACTTTCGAATAAGGTTAAAATATTGAAACAAGCGCGCCCAACTATAACCGCGTTACAAGATTTTTTTTCATCATTATTATTATTCTTATTTAAACTTCTCGGAGTTTTGAAAATGGTTAAATTATTGAGGAAAGTAAAGCCGCAGGGGCGTCTCGCGTGGGAGAACCGAGAGAGGGGCGCAGTTAGAGCTTTATTCACTGTGTCGTAAAGTCGAATTCACGGGAAAACTCTCGTCTTTCAGGTGGAAAGTCGACGGATCCTTGGTTGGTTGGGTTGAGGAAAAATATGGGTTGCCTCGGTCGTTCATAAAGTCGGGATGGAAATTATAAGCAGTCACCCAAGGCTGCATATCTGTGGATGTGCTACTTCTGCAAAGTGCACGGACCAGCTGTATACGCGTATGTACGTGTATTATTGTACACGCACACACACGCATATATATATAATATACGTTTGTACATGGCTACGTAGAGGAAAATCCTGTGATTGGGGGTCGAGAGAGAAACGACGGTGGGGGTTGCAACGTCAGAGGGGTTGCCGAGAGCGAGATGCTGCGCGGTGTCGTTCGAATTTAGCAGGCTTACAAGTTGTGAATGTGCCGTGAAGCTATAAATATGTCGACGACGGGGAATCCCTCGGAAACATACGGATAACGGTTTCGTTCTTCCAACGTCGGCCACCCAACGGCAATCTTTTGTTTCGAACTTTCGGTTTAACCGGACAAACGCTTTTCCGTGGTTAAACTTTCATACACAATTCATCCGACGTACGACGAACTCTCGAATATGGTTTACGACCAAGGATAAATAATTGCTTTGTCGTTGTAAACGCGCTTGTTACGAGAACGATCAACGATGCAATTAAAACGAGTATTTTCGTGATAACGAAGGTTTTCAAAGGGTCGTTGTCGAATATTTTTCTTAATTGTGAACGGTAATCTTTCATGGTTGAATTATTCAATCGTTGTGCATGAATATTCAGCGATCGAATGAAACAATCTGAATGAAATAGAATTAACGCAAAATAAAGTCTTGAAATAGTACCAAAAAAAAAGTTAATAATCTTAACATAGAGTATAATAATAAAAAGTATAAATTAGTAATAATCTTAGAACAGAAAAAGTTACATCCTGAATATCAAATACGCTTCGGGGTGTAACTTTCGATAATTCGCTCATTGCCATTGAATATTAATTTATGTTCTAATTCCATCGGTGCTTGTATTTGACAGTCTTTTACAAATCGATTATTTACAGATGGAGTACATCAACACGATACTTCGTCACAAAGGGCTCCGTAAATAAATTTTAACGTTCCATTTGTCCTGCTTACTATTGCAAATCGATCTATGATTCAATGAACGATTATTGAATTATCAATCGTAACGCGCACACAGAGAAGGGCGGAATTGCGTGCGAAGGACGATGTACGTAGGATACGACAGTCGGGACGTAAATTGATACGCTCGCGTGCAGATTGAACGTAAATGGACGTGGGCTCTTTGATATCAGACTCAATAAAGCCTCGTACTCTCATCTGAAAATCGGGTTACCATATTATACAGTGTAGAGTAGTATGGCCACTTATTACCGATCCAATACACGCGATACCCAATGGGGAGGGGGGGGGGGCACAGTTTTCAGTCATCGCGGCTACTCGCGGGGCGGAGAGAAGGACGAAAAGCACTTTGGCGTTTTGCGAGCGACACCCAGAGTTGCTGGAGTAAACTCATAAGCCTTATAGCTATCCCATTATAGGTTATCGAACTAGGTTGGAGCGAGGGTGTGAAATTTCACTGGCGATACTTTGGGCCTTCGCAATTACTCTGCGCCCCTTTCGTCAAAGTCAACCCGCGGAGAATGCGAACGCCTGTTTTAAACGAATTAACGAGGAATTGCAGTGCCGCGTGTGCGAAAAAAAAATTCGGTTCCATTCCGATTTTTTAATATTTATTTTTATCGATTTATTTTAGTACAACGGTATTATAACAATTTGGGTGGAACGTAATGCTTCTGAGAAATATGCGATAATGTAGAAAAATGTGGGACGGAATGAGGTTCTGCTCTGAATTAATTATTCACGTCGTGACGTGAAATTTACTAGCAATAATAAATACGCGATATCATATTCAAAAAATCCTACAGAATTCGGTTCCATTCTGATTTCAAAATATTTATTTTTATTGATACATTTTGGCAAAACGTTGTCCCATCAATTCGCGTGAAACTCGATGATAAAAAGAAATACGCGACGATATAGAAAAATCCAGTCGAAATCCGAAGTCTGTAAATAGTAACAAGATATACGCGAGGATATAGAAAAATGTGGTGGAATTCGGGGATCGTCCGAATCAATGGTGAATATCTCAATTTAGTTACGGTCGCCTCTGCGCCTCCACCCCCGCCCTTTGCGCCGCGGGCGACACACGATTGCGTCCCGGTTATCGGCAGTTTTATACCGTGCTAGCTGTCTTGACAGCTCGGTGGTTATTATACGTTTTCCGTCCGCAAATGGACCTGCATCGTATCTGGAAAGCTGTAAATACATATACGTGAGATAAGACTGTACGTATATACGGGTTAAAAGGCCAGAGTAAAATTATACGGTCGGTGGTTTGGGTTACCGCAGGATCATACCAGTTCCAGATAGGTCTTGCACGGATACAATTTAGATAAGGTAAATTATATCGCCGGTTGGAGAAGGGGATGGCAACGGCGTCGATAAAATTCGAGATGGACGAAGGGTTTGCCCAAGTCCTATCTTTCGAAGCTTCTGGCGAACTCACACCATTGTCAGTAAGCTCGGTATGTTATGCATGAGTCACGCGTGTGAAACTGTATGGGATAACGTGTATGAGTGGAACGGGAGAAATCCCTGAGTAAATTTGTCGCGGGGTTTAGGTGAGGGGAGGGGGGGGGGGGGGGAGGAGGAAGAAGAGGGTTAGGAAGCTCGGATGAACGGGTTGGCCGATCGTGACTAAGAATTTAGGGTGACGTATGGTATAATACGGCGTCTGGTTGGCGATCGATAACTGTCGCAAAGGCACGAACGTACGTAACGCTATTTTCCATGGATCACGGATCTCTGGTTTGCAACGTATGTGTTAATACCGTCGGCCTTATCCCTTTGCCAAATTCGGCATTTCGCAAATTTATGAGCGGAATCATTTCGTTTTCCATTCGTGGCTTTATCGCTTGACGTTGTTTTGCGTAACGATCCGACGTGGTTCGATGGCACGATTTGCATCAACGATTGTACATGGAACTTTCGATCTTGTCAAGCGTTGAATTAAAAATCGTGGATTTAAACGTCATCTTGGCCGTGGCTTCGTGATATCATCGGTCGACGCAACGATCGAGCAATGTCGTCGTCAAGATGGTGTTTCGACGACAATGAGTTTACTATTTGTCACAAAGCGGGGCCTTCAACCGGTCGGTTAACGAGCAAAGAGACGTTTGATAATCGGATTAATTAATTTATCGGGGAGTTCCCGTGGGAAGTTGCGTCGCCGGTGCTGATTGGCGTTCCACGCAGGAAACGGATCCATGATGCATATTCAAACCTCCGGGTTGGTTACAGGAACTCTCCCAACCGTGGTACAATGGCTATTCGTGCTACGCCACCGGACACCTCCCGTGTACCGTGTCGCTAACTCTCTCCCCATTACACCTAAATGCATAACGTAATTCGACGGTATTAGCTCTCTCGTGTATGCTGAATCATGAACCATTGCAATCTCGTCCGGCATTTGCATTTCACGACGAAAGAAATGAGCTCGCTAATTTCGTTGAGCGCGTTATTACCGATCTTCGATGAACGTCAATTATTATAATTGGGATTTGGTTGAGTTTTTCGACGTAGATGGGTTTATTTTTAATTCTGTTTTATTTTTAATTCTCGCTCAGAATTTTGCATTGGATGCGTGCGAAAAATTGGTGTGCAATTTTTGATATGGTTTATTATTGAGTATATATTTTACTAACAATGGTTTTTGGAAACCAATGAAAAACATTTTTCGCGTGGAATGGGTTTCACGCTTATTGTTTTTATTGAATACGTTTTACCTATCAGAGCTTTCGAAGGGGGATGAGAGTTACATTGGAATGGTTCTATGAACTATTTTCTGTTATTCGTAATAACAATGGCAGACGATTACCAATTTTTTTGAGCTTCTACGTCAATAGATTCTCCGTTGCCAGGATAAAACATGCAAAAACGTTTGCTCTGATTCGCAATCCAAGTACAACATAAAAATATTAACCAAAAATAATAAAAATCGTTAAATATATTTTACTTCGCAACATTGACGATCTCATTTCTCGAATATCTTCGCACCGAAAGATAATTTCACAGAGATACCCAACGCAAACAAAACAATACAAAATTTTTCAATAACCGATCTTCGTTCTATTCGTTCAAGGTAAATTATTATCTCCCAAAAATATCCCCACAATTTTTTTTCCATGGAAGAAAAAATTTTCGAATCCTATCAACATCAATGATCGACGATTTCAAACAAAAGTAAAACCCGGTACTCGAAGGATAAGAGACGCTGAAAACCGTACACGTTTAATCCTCTTCCGCTCAATCGGAGCTTACGTAGTTGGCACAAACCGACTCATCGGTAAAACCCATTTTCTCCATGCCCGCACGTTCGAATGAACTCCCACATTTTCCACATTGTTCGACCGATCATTCGAAAGTCCGTGAAACTTTCGGTAGTTTACGCCGGTGGTATACGCGCGGGCCATCCCGGCGGCGAGCCTCCCGGGAATATGTACACCGACGGGGATGAAAGCGCGAGTTATTTCAATAGTAACGAGGGGTGCGATTAATTCTTACGAGCACAGTCGCCCGGTGGCTCGTGGCTATTTTCCTCCGACGCTTCCGTCCTCCTATCGACCTGCACCGCAGCCCAGGAAACGAAGGGAGGTATTATTTTACTTTTATTTTTCAAATTTTTTCTTTTTATTCGCTATTTTTTTAATTTTATTTTTTATTTTTTTCAAACTAGCCACCGCACCGGCCGCAATTAATTTTCAACGTTGAACGCGGCCTCCGAACCATTGTGGACCACCGGGCGATTCCGTTGGAGCCGTTAAAACGTCGTCGGGCGTTCGCCCATGGTACAAACTATATTAAATTCCTGCCGGCTGACCGTGGAATAAAATTGGAGTCTTGCAGTCGCATCAGGTGCGCCCCTCACGCCCCCGTAATACCCTTCACGGTTACACCGAAGCTATGTTGGCCCTCCCGTGACAAGCGATTCTCGTGGAATTCAGTTTTAACTAACCCTCCCTTCTATAACGGACCCGTGGAATGATAATTAATTTTTTTAAATAACAGTAAATTTTCGGTTAAAGAATTGAGTCCATACCAAGTCCGTACCGCGATGGTAGTTCGTTGTAATCGTGTAAGCACGTTTAACCGATGAAAATAAAAATCCCCGACGGTTGTGCAGAGATTTCCGTTGAATTGCAGCATCGTGCTCATTTACACAAGTAAAAATTAAAACCGAAAAGAAAATGTAGTTGTTCGGCATTTATCAAAAATCCATTCAACCAATAATTGTTTATTGTTCAACCTCGAAAATTTATCGATCTCCGGATTAGATCGTCGACGTGGTTCGGTTTAGCCTAGTTACCGGGCGGCGTCTCTGCGCTGTTGGGAAGATTGGATTCATAATCCAATTGCGATGAGGTTCTACCTGCGGTGCATGGAACACGGGTCGCTCGCCTGATTATAATTTGTGTGTTTGGCCGTCGACCAATGGCCAGGGCGGTAAATGCACCAGTCGCCAGGTTGGCACTCCTATCGCTGAGAAGCCCCGGCCGAAGCGACGACGGAGGGACGGCCGATGTGTTTGCCAGCAACGTAGTGCAGCATCCACAGCATCCAAACGTACGTAAAGCGTATTGATCATCATCGGCAATTCCACGGAGGCCCGAGGGACGTTCTTTTCCTTCCTGAATCAAGTTTTCTAACATCGGTCCAGGACGCGATCGTCCATGAAGATAAAAAAAGTGGTGGGGATACACCTCACCCAATTTTTACGATTCTACAGTGCCATCATCCACCGCTCCATCCTTTTGTCATTACCTCTCCACCGTAAACAATTAATAACACAGAAATCAACGCATTCAACATCACGTGATTCGAGCAATCGATACCTGAAACAAAACTATTCGAACCGCCACAACTTCCCACGTCAATCTCCCCGCCCCCCCCCCCCCCCCCCCCTTCCCTGGAAAACCAAACGAATTCGAGACAGCCATGTAATTCCGCGGTGTGAGATTTCGGCAAGTACGATAGTAGTTAAATCGATAAGACGAATACCAATGGCTAACAGGTTGATGGAAATCGTCGAGAGCAAACTGCATGGGCAAAACGATGCGGTGGGTCACAACCCGAAGTTGGTAGAATGTCGGTTAATTGTAGCAATCCAAGGGACGAAAGCAACGAAGGGCCCTGTTGGGGTCGGGGGTTGGTGTCGGTGTTGGTGGTCGCGTCGTAGCAGACATCGGTACATCAGTATGGGGGGGTAGATGCCGTGTACGTATAACTTACAACATCCGTAGCGCGTGAACAAGCCGCTGGTGCACACCGGTATAGGGAGGTCAATCCATGCTCGTTCGCACGCGCGCGACCAAACGAACGAGCGGGCGAGGGAGCAAACGCGTAACTATAAATTCCCGAGCGCATAACTCCGCTTCGTCGGTGGTACTCACTTTGCATTGTTGCCGGCCCACTAATTACGACGATCAATCATAAACTTTCCGTACGTGCTGGCTAGCTTCCGAGCCCCATCTATATACGTGACCTTCTCCAGCGATCCTCCGACCCGACCGTACCCTCCCGCCGAACCTTCCTCCCCCGACGTCCGTTGTTGTCCGTACGGGGTAAGGGTTATTAGCAACCGGATGTACCGCGAACCGTAACCGGTAACCGGTCCTTCTCTACCTGTGTTCCTGAGTTATTCCGGCTTGTAAGGCGAGCGGTACGAAATTTCGTCGATGTTTCCAGTTATACGGGGATGAACGACGAATCAAAGAGGGTTGAATGGGGGAACAACGTTTGGGGGGGATGTTCGTATTTCGAGAGAATTACATTTTCGGGATTTGTATTGGAGAGATGATTTGGATAGACGGTGCGCGAAGTTCTGTCCAATATGTGCGTGAGCAGTCGGCTGACGTAACGTATTACGCGCAAAAGGGGGTGGTGAATGTAATGGACGGGTTCTTATAACGTCGTACTTCTTTTGGCTCGAGAGAAAATGGGTTGATATTACATATCATTTCCGCACCACCTTGCCCACGCGTCTTAAATCTCTGCCTCGAGAGCCCGGAGAAAAAAGGAGAGAGGTAGGGAAGGGAGGAAAGGGAAGAAAGAGATTTCTCAGAAACTGGTTAAGCGTGATAAAAGGTGTTATAGAAGGTCTGGCGGTATATCATAACTTAGCGAGTCCAACTCGTCCGTTGAAGTTTTCGAAAGCAACCCCGACGGCATTTGTCTCGAAGTATTTTGCACGAACTCGGCTTAGAGATGTTATGATTCAATCTTGATCATTTCTTGCCGCACCGTTTTCTCGTAAGCTACTTCGATCGAAACCAGATTGTTTGGGTTATGGAGGTTTGAACCCTCTCGTAACTTTTGATTCAAGCGCTTCGTAGCTTCGACGGAGTAATCGTTTTTCGAACCAATCGGTCGGGTTTGGCTCGACAAAAAGACAATAGTTCAGTTTCGCACGATTAATACGATCTGAATTTGAGCTTTTTACGCATTGACTTTCTTTGAGCCGTTTATGAAACTCTTTAGCCTCGACGGTTAAACTTCGGTGGAGTTTCATAACGGTCGAAGGAGCTCCTTTCGACCCCAAGAGTTGTTCTTTAAATCAGAGTTTTCGTTATTTTTAAATGCGATATAAGCCAAAGTATTTTCCAAGTCTTCAAGAATTAGAAGTAATTTTTTTTCTGTAAAATTATAGTTCTAACACAGTGAAAAAAATTTGACACAAATCCCAGAAAAAGTGAAATTTTGTAGATAGGAACTCTAGCAAGAGAGAGAAAAAACGTAAACAAAATTATCAGGAGAACTCGAATTATTTTTGCAAGATTTCAAAAATTCGAAACCCACAAATATCGAGGGTTAAAAATTTCTTTCGTCCAATCCAGCTCAATTTCTCCCCCCCCCCCCCATTTGTCTCACCCCTAATCCGTCCCCAAACTTTTTCACTTTCAAAAAATGTATTTCAACCTCGATCCTTTCCATATCTCTCGCTCGATCCACCTCCGACCCGATCCGCTTCGTTTGTCTCTTCTCCCTCCAACTTCTAAAATACGCACCAAACCCCCCCCCCCCCCCCCCCGAATTCGCCAAAACTCGATATCGACTCACCCCCGAGAGCCGAAAACCATCTGGTAGCCACGAGGACTCAGATGCGTCGAAGCTTTCGCGACTCGATTGTCTCGCTCTACGCCGTTACATCGCATGTGCGTTATATTCGCCTCGGAAAATCCATTCGTACGGCGGGGAAAGAGGAGAATAGAGAGGTTGCAAGAGCCGAGTTTGCCGTAACATACTTTCCAACGTTACCACACGTAGATAAGTGTATAACGTAATGGTTATATACACAAGAAGAAGCTTTCGCGCGAAGTAGCAGGTGTATTCTCCTTCGGCGGTTTTCGTATCTCGACATTTTCTCCGTTGGCGCAGTTTCCTCCGGCCGCAAAGTGACGAAATTGATTCTACCGGAGTGAGACGGGCCAGGTAAGCTCGACGGAATAACGCCATTGCTTTGGCGGATAGTACAAAGCACTGTGGCACGACCTGGCGCAGTTACCTGTTTCCTGTGTGGAACCGTCTCTTCCGAGAGAATACGAAACTCCGTAGTGAGCGCCGGCCTGCCGGATTCACAGTATTCCGTTGCACCCGTTACTGCCGCCGCCGTCGGTGCTGCTGCTGGTGCAACTGCAGCTGGCGGTGGTGCTGATGCTGATGCTGATGCTGATGCTGCTACGCGGTTTACATTCTACGGTGAAGATTACGCGGGGGAAGACGGGCTTATTAAATTTTCATGCCTACACGCTGCCGTATCACTTCTACTGCTTAGCTCTACCCACTCCTTCTGCCTATTAACGACGGTGCAACGCTGCAGCGTTAACAATTTCCAAAACCCCCTTCTGGTTCGCGCAGTTTCCGTGAATCCGCGACGTTGCTATTCTCTCATTCGATCGGGATAAACTACGTTACTCGTTGAATCAAATGTGTAAGCAACGTTATCGCGAGCTCTTGGTTTTCTTGGAGGATCATCGTGGTTTTACGTTTATTTTTGTTGGTTTTGATTAACTTTTGGAAATTAGGGGAGAAGGTTTTGGAGGTTGGGTTCTTGTTTCTTCATAAACGGAGAGACGGAATGAATATTAAGTCGAATGAAATGAAAAATAAATAATAATATGTTAAATAATGTAAATGTGCACGGACGATTCTGATCCTTCCAAATCTCAATTCCGAATTGAAAAACGGAAATTGTACAATTTTACGAAAAGTATCCAACTCTGGATTGTTTGAATTTATTTTACCTTGTAATAAAAGCGTCGAGCTATGAAAAATACGTAATGATTAATTTCACATTCAGCTCATAACACGTACCGAAAGAATAAAATTTATTCATTCGTTCCGTCGTGGAAACGTCGGTAAAACAGTTACGATCCTCTCCGAGAGATCGTAAATACTCGTGATCGGCAAACGTCTCGTTTCCCGTGTAAATTTAACGGGTGATTGTCGATAAACGCCCATTTTTATCTCAAATACAAAAAAGAGAAGAAAAAAAATTCAGTAAAAAATATCACCTAGAATCGTCATGGATATCAAAAGCGTCGAGCGTTATTCCAACGGCTCAAAGCTTTATCATCGTCAATGGCGAATATCGTCGCGCGAGCCGAGTAAAAGTGCAAGATCCAAGAACGTCGGTGCCGAAAGTACAGCTACAAAAATGCACAAACGAGCGGTGCGCCCGGCAACAATGGGCGCGTCAAATGGCGTGTAAAGCTTTTAGCTTGAGTGTGCATTTGCGCGTTCCCCCGTGCGGTATACACAAGCCACAGGCTCTCCTATCTCGTTCGTGTGTGCTATTTGTGGATTCTGCATTTATCGATGCGAACGCGAATTTTGCGGCGGAGAAAAGCACCGGCCTCAGCAGGTGCCGTTGCCGGTGCAGCCTTTGAACGCTGTGTCCATAACTCTCCGCACTTTACCGTGCGCTACGGTTAAGAAATAACGACTATCCAGCCCCTTTCCGACTCTCCAGTCGGAGTCTCTGAATACACACAGGATCAAACCAACCGCCCTTCCCCGATAACGGCAATAATCTCAATCCCCCGTCGTGGTCCGTGGTTACGATTTTATTTTATTTATTTCTTTATCCATGGTTGATTCGTTTTTTTTTCGTTTTTCTCCTGCTTTCAGACCTTTGGATGCAGCGTCGAATGACCCGATGAGCTAGCTAAGATGAAAAACCGGGGAAGAGACATTGCTTCGCCGTGTGCATTGAGAGAAAATCAGGTAAGATTAAAAAATACGTGTCTCAATTGATGTTTCACGAATTATTCTTCTTTCACTCGACGTTCAATGGTGCCCGGGATTTTCATTGGCTCGAGAAAATGCGAGAAATATTATTTCGCGCTGTACTCGTCGAGGGCGCGGTAACGATGATAAAAATAATAGCCAAACGTCGGTTCGATAATAATAAAAATAATAATAATAGAAAACAACGTCGGTCCAACCTCCGACCATGTTGAATCGGTGTATCGAAGTAGAAGAAAAGTTCTTTTTGCTTATTTTTTTTTTTTTTTTTCTTACCCGCTACCGACGTTGAAAACTCTCGGAGCATCGGAAACGTAAAAGGTACGTACCATTCTGTCTAGGGATTTCGAGAACCTCAAAGAGGAAATGAAGGAAAAGCGAGATCGAGGAAGAAATGCTTCTTTTCGAAGAGGCACAATAGTTTTTCCGAACGAAAAGGAAATATCCGTCGCCGTCCAACATCTTTCCCTTTTATGACACCGGGAGGGCAAAGCAAGTACGCGCGCGTGAGGGCACGGATGCGAATAGTCTAACCCTGGCTGTGTATCAATTCCCGGTGGAGTGCCACACCGAGAGCGCGCTACAACATGCTTCGGCATTGCGGAAGCTCTTACATTTTTATTTTATTTTATTTTTTATTTTTTCGCTCGATGCTTTTCGCGTTTTTCCAATTCTTTTTTTTTTTTTTTTTTTTTGCTCGGCCTTTGCTAGATTCGCCGGAGTTCGTACGATTCGCCCTCTTCGCCCCGAACGCCAATCTCGGCTACCCTTCAATTTTTTCCGCTTGCGACAACGTTTCTTCGTTACGATCTCTTCTTAACGACAACCATTTTTCCGGCATCTTCGCCCCGTGACGTCCACGATCGTTGGCACGAGCACGAGGAAGAGACGAAATTACACATCTCTCGTGTCGCGAACGTTTCGAACACACGACTCTCGGAAATGGTTGACGTAACTTCCGACGAAGGGGTTGAACAATGCTTCGTTCTTCGTTTTACGGAAATAACGAAGGTGAGTCAATTATCCGAAGGGTGTAGGGATTTTTTCAGGGCTCGCATAGTCCTGAGCGCGCTCAAAACCGAGTGAGTTTTAATAATTATTATGAAGATTATGTGGTTAAAAAAAATTAAATTATGATTTCACATTTTTTGATTGCTATAATAATTTTTTTTAATATTATCATTACGGGAATAATATTATTATTATATTATTATTTTTTACGGGTATAAAAGGGTGATTGATGGAAACCATAGTCGTAATCACTTCACTGAAATTTATTCAAATTTCAAAAATAAACAAGCATCTTGTAAAGTAATGTGGTACTTATTGTCTGGAGCAGTTATAAAAAAGATCGTCTAACTAAAGAATTAGAAAAACCTCTCGTCAGACGATAGAAAAAATAATTTATCAAGATTAAAAGAAAAAAATGTATAAAATAAAAAATTGACTGATTTTTCGTGCCGATTCTATCTAGAAACTCAGCTCTAGAAACATAGAAAAATAATGTTAATATAACAAAAAGAAAAATATAATATTTCCTTCTCATAGTTGAAAAGTTCATAAAAAATGTGTAATCAACAGTTTAATTTTTTTTTCCACCACATATGGTGAAAAAAACACATAATTTCTTCAACACCATATTAATTTTTTTAATTCACTCGCTTCTCAACGCGCGCAGAAATATGTGAGCCCTCAATGATCACCGAAATTCGAAAACGCGAAGAATTTTGCGTGCAAAAGTGATACGAAGTGTGGAAAAGAGCATGCGGAATGTGATCGTAACTCACGCGTCGCCTAGGAGCCGGGGGACGAGCGGATATTGAATGAGGGTTGATACGGTATGCCGAGAGTGTTTGGGCGCGGGCGAAGGAGGCGCTGCACTCGTTGAGATACGTTATAGGATCCTCACCGACGGTCTACCCGGCGCTTTTGTACCGGGGTCACGAAAAGACCGGAACTTACCGAAGACCCGGGCTCGAGGTCGGAGCTTGGCACGTAATTAAAAGAAGCCCCGTGAAAAACGATCGCGATAAATTTTCGGATCTCGGATATTTATAACGGAATATAAATGATTTACCCGCTCGAGGAAAAAAAAACAAAAAAAAAAAAAACCCGAACAAGTTCGAAAGAGTTTTAACGCTGTGACTTTCGGTCGAGTGGCTCTCGAGGTCCCTCTTACGGTCGAGAGACTCACTTTTCTCTCTATTATATCAACGATTCTTCTCCTCGCTTCGAACTACCCCTCTATCCGTCTTTCTTTTCCTTCCTCACTCTACACATTTACCCTTGCGGTCTTTGCCTCTACCATCTTGTTCTTATTTTATTTTTTGTTTCATTGTTTCTCTTTCTTTTTTTTTTTTTTACTTTTCGTAACCCAGCCAAGACTCGACTAACATTGCAAGACCCCGAAATTCCACGAGAGTTTTCTCACACTGGACCGTGAAGATTCCGCTTGGAATTCTCGTTTCGTTCACGGGCGCTATCGTCGGTAGCGAAGGTTTTTCCCCGGACTCAAGATTATCCGCGGAGCAGTCGCTTTTCTAATTGCCTCTGGACTCGATACAACTTTTCTCTCGGCAATTAACACAGTTCCCAGACCAGGGCTACCCCCCCCCCCCCCAACCTCTCCCAACCCCCAACGATAACTGCCGGATGTGTGCGAGACGAAATTGCTCAACCTCAAATTGTGACCATAAACAACCCCGTTTTTTTTTCTCTCCCTCCTTTCTCTCCCTCTCTTTCTTTTCTTATTTCGCTCAATGGCATTGCTATATATTTTTTGGCAGCTCGTTTTCCCGTTGACTCGCAATTTTCCCGGGACTAAACTACCGGCAAATCTTTCGGCATTCGCAGCTGTTCGGCACTGCATCGGTATGGAAATTCACGATCGTTAATCTTTTCAAAGACATTTATCGCGAAACATGGAAATCCCGGAAAACCGAGTCGCGTCGTCGAACGTGAAAAAGAAGAAAAAAAACGTGATATAAGAAGAAAAAAAAAACGAGTAACGGCACTGGATAGAGCATGCGGTAAAACATCGGAAGAAGAAGTGGATTCACCAGCGCAAACAGGTCCAGCGGTGAAAAGAGATTTTCGTATAAGAGGCAAGGAATAACCGTTTATAACCGCGAGACGTATAACTTCTTAAATTTTCTTGGGAATTACGGCTTATAGGCCGATTTACCGGGACTTTAAATTCATGCCGTCATTTCCCATGGAAGCCCTCAAGCGCGTTACACTTTCCCGATTTTTTTTTTCTTTGCCTTTTTTTTTTTTTTTTTATGGGTATAAGTTACCCCCCGCTCAGCAAGCCGCGATCCCTCCCCCTCCGTCCCATGCTTTAAATGGAATTCCTTACTCCGAATCCAAGCTTCCCGAATACTTATACTGTTCTTATTTCCCCGCGCGCTCGAACGCGCTCGCGCGGATTCGCGAGCGCGCGCGCGCGTGTGTGTGTGTGTGTGAGTGTGGGACGCGCCATTGAAATGCTCGGCATGCCGAAAGTTGCGAGCTGGCACTATCAACGTAACGGCCCTCGATTCGGGGCCATTGACTGACGTTTTCCTTCGTGCCTGAAGACCTTCCGGCGTCGTAAAATTCCTTCCGCTCAAATTAAACGCGAAAACGTTTGGGATAAATTTTCGTCCGTCGCTCGGCGATGCTTCTCGTTGTCAACGTTGAGGCGCTGAACCGGAAATCCGACCGACGTCCATCCTGAACTACGCAGTCGTATGGGGAGAGCAAGAAAAATGCTCGTACGATAAATTTGTTACTGTTTATTTTTTTTATTTTTCAAGCGCACGATTTTATTGGGACGGCAAATGTTGTCGGGGATAAGTCGGTGAACCGGAAATCAATAAATTCTTAACAATTCTACGTATTCGTAATCTATTAAATTAATTAAATTCAGATAATTAATCCAAAAAATAAATTTACAATGAAATACAGAGAAAAATTATTTCCCCATCGTTTGTTGCTGTTTTTCTCAAGCACCCAAATTTCATTGAAACGAACAAATAAAATTGTTTTTAGGGCCACGCAATCCCGAAGGATTTTGAATTAATCGTCAACGAGTATCTTTTTATTCACGATGATCGCGCAAGGTCGGTATCGATCAGAGTTTGTCTGGCAATAGCGGCGAGCTATAGGGCACCAGTGGAAAGAAGGACGGGATTTGAAAAAAAAAAAAAAAAAGTCACTTTAGTGCAGAATCGTGAGCCGTTTTGAAATTGGATTTCTTGGATAAGCGATGGCGGGCGTCGGCACTCACCCGAGCTCTCTTCATAACTCCCTTTGTGCCGCGTCGTTGAGGGTGATGAAGCGACCTGTAGACCCTCCCGTACAACGTGGACTATGAAGTGAAAGTAACGCAAGGTTTTTCCACGGTTCGGTAAATTTAATTGAATCCGAACTCCATTCCGCCCCATTCGCGCCGCTAACGACCAACATAGTATTTACAATGATACATAACGGTACGATTTTTGAAAAATGGCGGCATTGGAGGAAGTCGGGGTGGAGACATTGTCGGACCAATAAAATATTTCATTGAAGGGTTTTTACGAGAATGAAGAAAAATTGGTTTATTCGGTCGTTTCCGATACGAAATTGATACAGATTCGAACATTTTTTTTTTTTTTCGCTTGTGATACTCGATGGTTTCGATTATTTATCGCTGATTGCACGGGAAATTTATGTGTCCTTTCAGTAATTATTCTGTGAAATATTATTACACGCTAGGGGGTGAACTTGGATAAGTTCATTGTTTTTTTTTTTTATTCTATTGGTTGTTGAGACGTCTCGAAGCGACTCAATATCCATTAAAGCTGTTCATCATTGACAAACTAAGTCACTTAGTTGATTGCAATGTTACCAAAGCACCTGGGTCTCCGGTACGGGGTAGAGAGTACTTGCTGTAGTTATCGTCGGAGCGGAGATGGACTATCTACTGCCCGAGTGAAGTGATTTCATAATGATTCGAACAACTCAAATTCATTTCATTCTTCTTGCACGAACGATCTCGATGATATTTTCGTAACATCCGCTTCGATAAATCATTTACGTGATTTATCGTGATTTGGTTCGTATGTCTAACCTCAAAATTAAAATATATTAAATACAATCGATATTGAGCAAATTATCAACAATAATTAATTAATAATTTTTACATATATATAAACGCGTCGATCGTCGCGTGTGCGAATCTTTTGATAATTTAGATGAGATTGGAATTTGTTTAGAACGAGTTTACAAAATGTCTGACGAAACAAGATGGCCGTTGTCGAAAAGAAATTCGCATTTTCGGATTAAAATTAATATCGAACGATTAAAAATTGTTGAAGTCGCGTCGCGAGCTATCGTTCGCATTTTTATTCAAACAAGACTCGTTTCCGCCTTTGTACATTCACGTTTTGGCTGATGTCACGATAATCGTGGCAACAGGAGGTAAAAGTAAGATATAAAAATAAGATTAAAAATAAATCTAGAATGACGAGGTTCGCTATAGGTGAAAGAACGTCGTATCGATTAATGACGACCGTGGTATCGACGTCCCCACAGACTGCTTGTTCCGTCTCCCTTGTTGAGACTGAGTTTTTCCACGGTTTCCTTTTTCGGAGTCCTCAGATCGTAGGCGAGTCCGAGCCAAGCCATAACTTCGATAAAACCGGTCGTTGGATTGAGTCCGTAAGCTCCGAGCTCGGCCGCTTTGTAGTCCCACGGGAATGAGTGATGATAGTTGTGCCAACCTTCGCCGAGGGTGAAGAAAGCCACCGTCGGATTTTCCGTGGGCTTCACTTTCCTGTCCAAACGGAAATGCACTTTTGGTTAATCGATCGAAGTCAATCATCGGGCAATCAGCTGATTTCCTTCGTCATTCTTCATTTAGTCTGATAAAACTTTCCAATAAAGTCTTATCAGACGAAACTTTGATAATTTCCTAACGAAAGAAAAACAACAAATTTGTCTGAAGCACAACATTCGGTCGAAAAATTTTTCGTCGTTTAATTTTTTGGCTCGATATGTCGTAATTTGAAAACCCAATCTCAGCAATTTTCAATCAAATATTTTCTGCAGCTTCGACGGAATACTGATGATTAATATTGTTCATTGATACGAATTAATCGTCGGAATTCAACGGAAAACGATCTTCTATCGATAATTTTCATTGTCGCAGATGGAATTCATTAAACAAAAAAATTATCATCAAGAGATAAAGAGTAATTAAAAACATTCCAAAAAACTGTGTTTAAAAATCATTAACCGTTTTCTCCCAATCAATTCCCAAAAATAAGGCTCTAAAACCAGAAGTTCCATGAGAACACCCCCTTAAACGTAGCAATTCGACGGAAACCGATCTTCCATTCGATAATCTTCAACCCACGCGCTTCGCGCAATCCGAGAACCTATATAATTAATATAACGACATGAAAACGTAACTCCTTCCCAACGTAGTTAGCTACATCGGAATGAGATGGTACTCTAGAATCATTTCCGGACAAAAAGCTCGTCGAACGTGAGGTGAAACTACCAAGCTCGGTCTATCCGGGTCGTTCAACCAAATTCGAGGATAATCATCATGATCAGGCTTGACCGACCCGATAAATTCAAGATAGTTTCGACATACATGGATACGCGTGTACATATACGTACACACACACACATATACATAATATATAAATGCCGAGAACCGGAGGTAACCGTCTACTCAATTAGGTAAGGTCGGGACACCGGTAGAAACACTTGGGCGAGTCGTCGACGCGCACACACGGGCGGGGGAGGGGGGGGGCACATCGTCGAGTACGGTACATCGAGGTTGGTAGCGAGAGACACGCCTATCCCTTAAAGCCAAGGCACGTACCGGTTGTACGGGCGATTGCCCCACATGTGCGCGAAGCTGTTGACGAGGAAGGTCGCGTTCAGCAGCCACACGTAGCGGATGATCACGGCGTGAATGCTGATGTACCAGCCCTCATCCCACAGATAAACGGGTAACACAGTTGGCAGTATGAAGCACAGGAATAGCATAATCGGCGTGTAATATCTGCGAAAACGAAGAATAAAAATACAACGTGCAAAAAAAAAATTCGACATTACATTCGTCGATTTCATCGATTCGCGATTATATCGAACATTCTTTTCAGGGCGTAATCGCGACTTAAGGAAGCGCAACTCTTTCACGGGAGTTGCTCTCGCGAACGAGGTGACGAGGCACGGTTGAAACGGAATGACGACAAAAAAAAAACGAGTGAAGAAGAAAAAGATAAAAGGATTGAAAGAAGTTTCGGGCTGGGGAATGAGCGTAGCGAAACGTGAAATTCCTGTGAAAGGACTTGGAACGAAGGGTTTTTGCACGGCTTCTCTGGGTGGAAAATTATTCCTTCGTGAAATACTTCGGGAAATTCGTTTACGGTAGATTAAAAAAAAAAAAAAAAAAAAAACGTTGTTAGCCGCAACGACCAATTAACGGGGTTGAAACGTTTTTCTTTGTTTTAGCGAATTTTCTCGGTTATTTTCAGCCAACTGTGATTGGTTGACTCGGTCGATTAAGTCGAGAAGTTAGTTTGTCGAGCCAACCGAGTGAAATCTTTTTTTGGATTTTTTTCCTTTCAAATTAGAAACAAGTGTATGTGATGATCGAATTGGGAATTTTTTTTTTTTCAATCGTGTTTAATCGGGCTAACTCACTTGTCCGCGAAACGTACGACTGGGTCGGCCTCGATGTCGCTCATGTCGACCTTGGCGCCGTGCTTTTTGACCGCGGGATGACGGCGCATCATTAGCCAACCGACATGGGAAAAGAAGAAGCCCCTGTTAGCGTCGTGTGGATCCGCCGGGGTCTCGGTGAACCTGTGGTGAGTTCTGTGGTCGCGTATCCATTTGTACAGACATGTCTAAAATATCAAGATGACTTGTCGTTAATAAAGTAAAGTTAATAATATCAATAATAATAATAATAATTATTATTATTATTATCGTTATTATTATTATAAATAATCATAATAATATTAATATTATTATTAATATCATTATTATTATAAATAATCATAGTAATATTATAATATTATTATTATTATTATTATTGTTATTATTATTATTATTATTTTATTACAATCATAATGATTCATCGATAAATGCAGCAAGTCCAGACATATATCCTCGTGATAACGTTTACAAGTTTGTATCGTCAAACAAACCGTATGGAGCATAACAAACCGTTCCACTTTGAAATCTTTAATAGTTTAAAAACATACATATATCGGAATAAACCTCATTGCCGGAGAGCCAGGTAGCTGCGGTTTAACTGACGATAAACTTCGAAGCAAACTTTGCGGTTCGAAGCTCAGGACACGGTACTCTGACAGAAGCACCCCTTTTCTCTCGAGCAAGAACGAGAGGTTGGAGATGCTCCGGCTTGCACGAGGATCTTCCACCCCGACGATCAAACTTTCCGGCTGATTGGGAACATTCTCGACCCAACCCCCCAACCCCCTGCGCCCCCTCCGCCTCGTGCCCGCGTTCCCTTCGGCACTTCGGCGACTGTGACCGAGACCGGATTCGCTTTCGTCTGTCGAGTGAATCAGGTTATTCGAGCCCTTACGTCAAAAGTTCGTTTTCTCCGGATTTGCTAAACAGACGCAGGTGCGCCTCAACCATCGTCCTTGCCTTGGGATCATCCGACGTCCCAACACTCACAACCAACCGCTTAAATACGAAAACTTTGCACCTTCATAGTTGCTGCGGAACTAATTACATTGTAGTTACGACATATTACTCCTGGAAATTGTGTTAAAGTTGCAGCGTTAACGCTTGCGGCTTCAAAGGCTTTTACTTTGAAAAAAATAATCATCAAAGCAGCTTCGTTGTTTCATATCCCGGCTAGGAATAACCCTGAAGCTTTTGACGATCTGAGTAATGGAGTTTTTTCGAGCACAAGAACAAAATACTGGAGAAAAAATGAGTGAAATTGTTTCATCTGTTTGGTTGGTTCGGAGGGCGATCTTTGACCGAGGTTGTGTACAGTTGGGAACTTTCTTCCGCGTGCGAGAGCCAGCCAGGCCAGTGGCCCTCCCTCGGCGGCCACGGGAACTATAGCGCTGTGCTTTCCCCTGCCCGAAATGATATCCGAGCTCGGTAGACTTCGTGCGGTGTCTGCGAGTTAATCAGTTGAAATACCGATAAATCTAGCGGTTCAAACTGTGCGATCTCCGATATTATCTCGCTAGTTAAACCGACAAATCGGTTTCGTTACGTATACTAATCACGTGGACTATTAATAGAAGACTGAACTAATACTAAGCTCCTGCAATAACGAACCAGACTGTTATAGTCCCCAATTTTCCTCCTACGCTAATAAATAATCCACCCAAACAAACTGTTTTTTTTTCTTGTACTAATCAGAAATTTCTATATCAACACCGGATACCTGAGAACAAAAGAAAAACTATGCGATGCCGAGAGACTTTGCTATCTCGTAGGTTCGAAATGTTTTCTTGTCCCCAAAGAAAAATGTTATTAGCTAGCATGGATATTGACGACGGAAACGCAAGAAGCAAAGGCAGCCTTTGATATTTGCCGTGTGGCACTTGGCTCGTCGCCGGAACGTTACAGTCGATCCAATAAAGATCGGAAGTGCATTTACCGCTCGACACGTGCGAGGAAAACCTACGAGCTGATCAACGACGAAGACGACGGTGTTGAAAACTCGCGTACACACGCTATTACGACGCGAAATGAGTCCAGCGTTATCGCATTACCGCGAAAAGAAAAAAAATATACACATATGTACGTGTATGTGTTGAACCTCATGAACGTGTCTTCGGTGGCAAATGGTGGAATATCGCATTTTCAGCTTCCGCACCGAAACGCCGCAATTGCAGATCCACATAGGAACGTCGAACTCGCTGAAAGTTTGTACAAATTTACGTGTGCGGGTTTTGTTGTTTTCGCCAACGAATTTCACAATAAAAGCTGTCGCACGGATGTGCCAGCGCAGCTGCCGGATGCCGCTGTAGACGCTCGTGTCCTCGGCTCTAATACGTAATGCAATAGGAAGGAACAAGACTAGACGCGGCTCGAATAATTCTCTTGGGGGAACGAAGAGAATGCATCCGACGAGAATGCATGCAGTTTCTTCTGACGTTGTTTCGTCAATGTATTTCACATTGTTAGAAATAGTACTTTGAATTCGAAGGAATATATATGAGGCGAATCGCCCTACTTCGCACTGACTGGAACCTTTCTATCCCACGATGGTGGTCGATGATTCTTATTTCAGTATCTTTTGGATCCTCGGACCTCGCTTAATTTTTTATTAGATTTTTTCCACCCCTTCTTCCTCCCTCCCGACCCCTCTTTCTTTTTTTTAGGAGGTCACTACTATTTCGACAATACTATTTACTAGATACTTTATCGCAATTGAAGATTTCGTTTTCATAAAATTAAAATGGCGCTCGTCATTCCAATTAAAATTTTTTTTTTTTGAAATTTTGAAAAAATTAGAATTTTTTTCGAAAGTTTAATGTATGATGATGGTTTCCTATAAAAAAAATAAAATAAAAATAAAAACTCGTGCAAAAAAAAACATTTTTCGATTATTTTCTATAAACAATCGATCTTTCGATTATTTTTCCTATAAAATAAAAATAATAGACGATACCCAAAACAATCGATTGTTCATCATCAATTTTAATTGACTCCTGACGTTTCTGCAAATAGAATTCCTGTTGACATTTTTTTTATTTACTCGTTGTTGTTTTTCGCACTGATGTCGATAGCATGCGCCCTACGATGTTTTTATTTATTCTTTCGTAACGTTCTCTCGCGGGCGAAGGCATTACAAAATGAAGTGCAAGGGTGAGCCTCTCGGCGTTTGTTTAAACGAGAAAACGAGTATCCGTCGGGACGGGGAGAAAAAATCGTGTGACTCAGAGCCCCGAAGCGGTACTTGTACAAGGCGAGGTAGGTTTGTCGGTCCCGGTGCAGCAGGGCGGGACAGTAAACATTGCTTATCGCAACGAGATTCGTACCCGGGCAGATACGTCCGGAACGCCACACGTCTTTGGTCTATTTCGCCCGACTGTGTTCACCTTGCCTCCGGTGCAAATTGTACATACCGGGCGATCCATTTCACGCATAAAACAACGTAAACCAACCCCAATATCGTCAAGAATCGCAATAATCAAATCTCTCACAAATGTATCTTCTCCGTCGAATTTTTAATACAAAGACTATTGAAAAAATGGTGTAAAATCCAAAACAAAATTTTTTTATCATTGTCATTAAGTTCGTTTTAATCGATAATTTTCGTTGTTGTGAAAAGTAAACAATTGTGGCAAGAAATAATTGTTTAATTTTATGAAAAAACGGAAATGTGCATTTTTGAGGACGAACAACATTTATGAGTAGTCGGTCGGACGTGGCATGACCCATACGTACGTGCTCGTCGCACGTAGCAGACATACGTTGGGGCTTCTGTACTAGTCCAGACACTCGGTGCGCACGGATAATCGACTCCCGACCGAGGCTTGACCCTTTTCGAGGTAGCACAATTGCGTGTTTGATAACCCTGCGCCGTGTTAAGTAGAATCCCAACCCATTAACTTTTACACGTTTAAATCGGATAAATAATATCTCCGTGCGATTCAACCCCCATTTTCGTACTAAACAGTTCGTTGCATTCAGAGCCTCTCCAATATATTTCAGCCAGATTGCGTCATCGAATTATTCACAGCAAACACGATTTCCGCCGACAATTACAATTATTAACCAAATAATTTCGCAGCATTTTTATCCAACTCAAAAACGCGACCGACTTCATTACGATATTAAAATAATAATAAAATATAACGATATGTCAGCAAAACGAGCTCTAGTTTATATTTACAGTGATAAAATAGAATTGATTTATGGATTCTAATCCAAAACTCCAAAACTCCATTTCACACCCATCCACGAAATTTCCCGGCGATCCTCGGATAGAAAACCAATTTTCTCAACTTCCCCAGACCTTTTCGAACGTCCTGACGCGAATCACATCGAAGAAAAATAAATACGAAATAAAAATCTCCCGAGCACAAAGCTTCTTTCACGAAGGTAACAAAAACATATATATATACACATTGATTTCGATCAACACGAAGAAATATCTGAATTTCGTGACCGGTCAAAGGCGAGAAAATCGATCACGTTACCGCATCGTATAAAAGCTGTCTCCGGGCATCGTCGCTCTTCGTGGTGAACCCCACGACGGGCGTATGTCGAGTTCATACATCGAACGTTGCCGTCGTCAGCGTATCGGGCGGTCCTCGCTTCTTCTTTTTTTTTTCTTTTTCTTTTCGTTTTTTTTTTTTTTGTGGTTCCCCCTTTTTTCCTCCGCCCGCGCCGGTCTTCCATTCCACCCCCGAAAGACGCCCGAGGTTGTCGAGAACGTTGGTGATCGTAGCCGTGGCCGCATACTCGTATATCCACCGTGCACGTAAGCACGAATGTTCGAACGTTATATATAAAACTCTTGGTACAACGTGGATACGAGAGCCACCGGAGTTTAAGCTTCCGTGGTGGGTACGAAACGTTCCTTCGGGCGCCAACCGGTGTGCGCTCGCCTCTCCCAGTTTTCCCTCCACCCCTCCCAGTATTATTGTGGTCTATATTTGTTTGCTTCGATTCGCGAAATTGTACTTTCGGATATCGCACGCGCGCACGTGAAGAAGGTGGAGCGCGCAGACGGTTGTCTATATTCGATTCGGTTGGCAACCTTCTATTTCCGATACGCGTGCTCGATACCTTCGTGTCGATTCAACCCCGGCTCCCCACCCTCGACCTTTCTCACAACCCCCGCCCTCGGCGAATCTTATCCGCGGCTATATTTGCCGCGTTTGGAAACGCCACCGGCGTTCCTTTCTACCGTTGTGCTCACTTCCCGAGTAAAAAAATAATGGATAGCCTATATATTGACTCTATATGGAATTGAGCATGTATAATTTATATATATATAGGTGGTCTATGTATGTCCAATTAAAAAAAAAATCCAAAAATAAATATAATAATTTATAATTCTCTTTAATATGTATAATAATGTATTAAAAATTATATATAGTCTTATGTATAACCTATGTATGGAATTGGGAATATTTAGTCTATATATAAACTGTATATTGATTATGTATAGTCGAGGTATGCCCAAATCAATATATAGTCAATTGATAGAGTATAAGTAATTTGTTCACTTGGGTTACGTGTATGTATATAAGTGAGCTTACTTATATATATAATCGTGTATACATATTAGCGTAGCGCTTATTCGGTTGGCTTTTGAAATTTGACGAGTGCACCCACTAGAAAGTTTTCATATAATTTTTGAAAAAATCCTTGCAAGGTTTCTCTACTGTATTTTAATATTTGAGGTAGGACAAGTCTCCTACTTATTTCCATTTGATTGATAATTGAAGATTTTCATCGACTTGCCTTCATAATGATATAGCCCTGGTAAATAAACAAGCAGAGTATATGAACCTTGTACTGTTTTCGAGAGGATTCCACGTACTTATTATATATTTATAGAATATTACGTAGATCTCGCGGGCATGGTCGCGATGTATCTACGGATGAATATTAATTCATTCGCAGACGTTTGATATTCATATCTGGGTACATTCTACTTTCCCGGGTTCTCGACGTGTACGTCATATCGACGATCGAATACGTCAGATAGAGCCTCAAACTCTGAGACGTTCACGTAGCTCTTCCGAACGTCTTCAGTTCGATCGATTCTCGAGATAACGTTGCAAACCGCGACATTCCACATTAGCGCGATGAAAACTACATCCTCGACACGTTCGAGCGGTTTTCGGAATTCAAACACGGATTAATCAGGACGATGTCGCCATCGTGACTTAGTTTTCTTTTCTTTACGGCAAGCTTGCTGTAAAATTTGCATGTATACATACATCTATCAACGGTGAATCCCGAAAAATCCAATCCCGAAAATGGGATTTCTCCCCGTGATTTGACCAAAAGCAACAACGACAATCCGGAATACCCGCAATTCAACCGCCCCACATTGAAATCGAGATCCGCAAGCTCGACGATAAAAAAAAAATAGAAGCCCTCTCTGCATAATTAACCCGATGCAGAGATCAAGCTGACCGCGAAGCTATCACGGTTTAGTCGTAATGGATCAATCTTGACACAACGAAAACCTCGTGGAACACTAAGCCGAGCTTTGTCCCGCCCCTTCCTCCCACCGGTCGTGCTCTAATAGATTGGAAGCCGGTGGAGTTTAACTAGAGTAGGACGACGTTCGCCGTGGCGAAGCTAGAAATGGAGCGTAAGTAAGAACGGTTCGCTTACCTGACCAGCCATGCAGTAAAGGTAAGCGAGGAATATTCTCAGAGGCAGCTTTGCTGAATAGCTTTTGTGTGCCCAGAGACGATGGGCTCCTCCGGTTATTCCCAGTCCGGCCATTATTCCGTAGATCGGACCTGCGAGAAAACGATAAATGTTATTGATTTTCTTCGGGGGTTCAATAATAACACTTCCCACCCCTCTCTCATCTCCCCCTTCGCTAACGCTGGAATCGCCATGGCTTCGCTAACTGCTTAATAAGTAGTTTTGACATCAACCACACGACTCTCGACAACAACGATAATTCGATGAAAAGCGTTGGTTATCCGTTGTACATATTATAACATGAAGTCTGAAAATGTGAAGTGGTTGACAATAGGTCGTAGCTCTGCTTCTTGATCACGTAGTCGCTCTTGGAACGTCGTCGATGCGCCCTATCAGCACAATATCCTCGATAACCCATGCTCGCAAGCCCCGCAACACCTATCTATAACTATCCACCCGTACCTACCTCGGTCATAATAATCGAAGCCCGCTTCACTACCGCCTGGTATATAACACGTCCGGCTATTCCGGCCGGCTTTGCGGGAGTTTATCGATCGCACAACGATAACCGCGAATTATATAAGAACGTGGGTCCCGACGATGTTACGAAGCAACGAGTATTCCGTACGTTTATAACCGGACATCATCATCATCATCGGAAATGTCAACGAAGATTTCGTCGTATCGCGTGGCCAAAACGAAAATGCCAACTTTCGATCCGTACGGAAGGTCATCGTAGGTTCCGCGAATAACCCAACTGCCGTCACTGTCTTCAACTCGTTAACTGCGCGATATCAGTGTGACACCCATCTCGACGGCTTCCAGGAATATGTCAAGCTGAAAATGTCCCGTGCTCGAGTTGATGACTTCAAATGCCAACGTAAATCGGAAAAACGTTTTCGCAGTCCAACGTCAAACGTGCATCGCACATATCCCCGGTTTATCACCGTTCTGAGTAATGTCGCACGTGGATAATACCTTTTTATAAGCAGATTCAGTGACTCCAGTTGCAAAGCGCGTTTGAATTGTCTGGGTTGACGTACGCGTTGTAATATTCGCGTGGGACGAATGGATGTGCGCTCCGAAATAAATAAAAAAAAACGAACGCACCCACACGGACGAGCGCATTGCCACGGCATGTATCCGTGGAAGAAAAAGTGGAACACCCGGACGACGTTGCGAGTATTAGAACGAGCTTTTCGGATATGTTGCGCCATTTAGCGCGGCACGTACGCGTACGTGGATGGAGGGAATAGGCGCATTCCCTTTTCGGCTGCAACGTAGCTTCATACTCTTTTCCTCGCGGAGAGGGCGGGAGGGGAACATTGCCTCACGTAGCAACTGCACGTAGACTTTGACGGGGAAAAATGAAGAACCGGCAACCAGACGATATACGAGAAGCTAGGGGGGGGGGGAATCAGCGAGAGCAAAGGAATGACGAGAGCGCCACAGAAGAACGGGAGTAGGTGGTTTGAACGAAGATGAAAGCAAAAAAAAAACGTCGTAAAAGTGGGAGAAAAGAGAGAAAAAAACAGGGAGTGATGGGGATGCAAAAGTGACGGTGAAACTAGCGAGCTTCGGTTGAAACGCAGGTGTCAAGAGCTAAACCCCCGCTCTCTTCCCCTGATGGCGCCCTCGTCGTCCACCCTCTAGGTGGAAGAGGGTGTTACCTCGCGTTTCTCGTAGTTCGCTCTCTGCGAAGCAATTTCTTTCGAGAGCAACGACGCCGGCACCGGCACATTGGTTCGCTTCGGAAGCAACAGGACTAACGTCTATCCAACAGTTTCTTGGAAACGTATTTCGTGTCCCGGGAGAACGACGCGTTTGACGACTAATGCATCTAGCTGCACCGATATCCACTTGACAAACGTGTTTTTATTTTATTTTTAGTTTTTTTTTTCTCGATACGGAAGGCTGTGAGAGCAATCTTGAGGGTGAGACTGGTTTTGAATATTTTTCTGTGATGTTTTTTTATCTGGGTTTTGTTTTTTCGGGAGGCAGGAAGGATGTGCGACGTTGCGATGACGATGTTTTTTTGAGTTGATTCTTTTCGATTCTTCTTAATTATTCTTTTCCCGGGCTGGGGGTGGGGAGATCGGGGAAGGGAGACAAAATGGATCGTCTTCGGAGAACGGTGGAAATGCGAAGTCACGGTACTGTACTTAAGAACGGGGAACTCGTAACCATGACAATCCGGAAAAAACGTAATAGACGTCACAACGTGACGGGCTCGAGAGCGGCGCGGCTCCAACGGAAGATATAAAGGATCGCGAATGACAAATGATACTAACTGAATATCCATGTCCAAAATTTGGCTTGCTGGTAGCTTGTGATGAATGCCCAAACGGCCAATACGTGGAGAAGACCGATTCCAATGACGTTTCTCCAGATTATAGGCTGTTCGGCGTGTTCCTGCGGCAACGGGTCGGGCTCCGAGTCGATTTCTTCCGTCGTAGGAGTCTTCTTCGGTGGTTCCTCGAACTGCGTTACCGTCGATGAGTACATATTGATCTGAAACCCGAAATTAAACGAAAAATTGAGTCTCAAAATGAAAATCATGAATCAAAATGTAGCGGAGGTTGAAAAAACAAACTTTTCCCAAGTTTTGCATTTTCATAAAGAAAGCTTTTTGACGGTTCGAACGTTTTTTTATCGGAGTTTTGATCTTAATGGGTTTGAAACGTTTGGTAAGGTTTGGATTTGAGCCGAATCCGTGGATAAGTTCGGATTTTATGATATGAATTTTCCGAAAAATCAACTTTGTCGTTCTATCTACTCTCAACTTCAACCACCCGAACCTCAACTATACATGATCTGTAAATAATGTACCAATGTATCTATCTAAAACCCAAATCAAACGAAAAATTAAGTCTCGAAATAAAAATCATAATTTCAAAAGTATCAGAGTTTTCAATGAAAAAATCTTTTCCCAAGTAAAAAAAATGATTCAACGATGATTTTGATTGAACAATCCTTGATTGCCACACGATTCCGGATAGGATTTTTATTACCGTCTAAGAATCTAATCCTACAGATGTTTTCACTGAGGGTGAGGGACACTCCGACTCGCGGTTAGGTTCAGACGTGACGGAGCTCCGGATATTGGGTCACGTTCTCCAATATCTGTAATCCGAACTTTATACATGCCCGTGGGATGCGGAGAGGCGCCGGGGAAAGGGGTCGCCGCAAGGAGCTCCATCCCCGCAAGATTCGAACTTGAGCCCGAGTCTGCGAACCCCATACGCGAGAGTCGCGAGAGTTTCGTGGGCCGGTACATTTCTCACATCCATCCGAACGACTATTTTCCACACGGAATATCGGAATCGGATTTTCTTCGCTCACACCCCAATCGCATAATCCAAATTAGAAAATAAAGAAAAGTCAGTCGAGTGCGAGAGTTCGACAAGCGCGCGGAAAGTTTCGTAACATATTCTTGATAATTATTATCTATAAATTCATAAGACCCAGAAAAAACGGTATAATTTTTCTGTAAACTTTAAGTGAGGCGTTATTTTTCGGGATTAAGATTTTTATTCCAATATGATTTAACATTTTCTTCGCTTTTCGATAAAAATATTTAAAGAATTTTATTAAAATAATTATTGGCCGAAAAATCGACTTTTTTAAATTTCTAATTCGATTTTGAGTGATTTTTTAAGACCCAAAAATATTTTTGTATTTTTTTTCGAAATGCCAAGCCTTTTTCACGTAGAAACTTTTTTTACAGACGATCCAGAACGCTAGTGATCTTATAAAGATTTCATTTCTTCTTCAAAGACGCCTACTCCTAAAAACAACACTATCCCGCTTTTTTAAATCGAACAATTGTCCAAAATATCACATATCTGATAAAACGCTATGATCCACAAACCCTTCGAAACAAAAACCGTGTTACGACGATGTAAAAATAACGAAATAAATCGACGTTTAAACTCGCGAACGAGGGTAACGGCGCAACGGCAAAAGCCCGTAAAGCGAGACATATCAAAAGCCAAACCGTTTCCCAAGCCGTTCGTGCAATGTACGGGCTTAAGCCCCGAAACCCGTCGGTGCCGTTGGAATCGACGTACCGACGAAATTAAGCTCAAAATATCGTCGCGGTGGCCCCGCAACAGCATCGAATTTCCTCGAATATCGATACTAATCCACTCGATTCTGAGCGGCAAACAATAGAAAACGAAACGCCGGCGACGATTTATTATAGCCGAAAGCTCGTGCGCGGCCACCCGCCTACCGGAAAATAGTACGATTCGGCGAACTAAAGTCAAACTGTTCGTTTCCATTCACTACCGTCGCCGATAAAAACATAACGAAAAATAAAATAAAATAAAAAAATTTTAAAAGAAAAAAAAAACAAACGAAATTCCCCCATTGTGGTATCGGTTCAGCTGCGCGTTAAAATACCGAGTTATTCGGTGAAATCCGCTCGACCGAAGATAATGGGCTGCTGGGAAGTTGGAGTTTTTTTAGTTGTAGCTCGTTTGAGAGAGAGCACAACGATAAATCGCAGAATTGTCGAGATCTGGGCTTTCAAAACTAAGTTAACGCCCGGCCAATTATTCCGACCGAGTTGTAGGGTTGTTGCAAAGTGAGAGAAGAAATTGGTCTCATTGCTGTCCCCCTTAATAACAACGATAAAACGGTCGAACAGTGGAAATTGAGATGCCAATTACTGACTATTATTTTAATCAGCAAAAAATTGAATACAGGTCAAAACACTGCTTGTTTTTTTTTTCAATTTCTCAACGAGTTTTCTTGGAACTATCGTAGAGTTGATGGATCACCTTGGGAATGAAAAAAAAATTTTCTTCTCCCATTTTTTCTTTCTTCAAACTATGTTGCATCGACGTTGACCCAAGTGGTTGCGTTTATGAATGTTTTATCGCCGCGTAAAAGTCGACAGCCTTAAAAACACAAGCGGGGTTCGAGTCAACGACTCGTCGTATTTGTCGAATGAATTATCATGCATTGCGCGACGACGAGTTACGACTCTATGCAACGATGGCCGTGACGGCGAAAATGGATAAAAAAAAAAAAACGGATTCGAGAATTCCGTTTCGCAATGGTGTCGTTAAATTCGACGGTGCGACTGTGCCGTTGATGCACGCGACATCGACGAGCCGCGTTGTACGGGGAACGTTGAATCATTCACGACTTTTACAGATTTTTCATGATCTAAATGCGTCGTCGGTATTCGCGGAAGAATTTTCGAAATCGTTATTTCTGCGTGCACCGGGAATGGGAAGGTTTTTTGACAGTGATTGAAATTGAACGACCGAGATTATCTTGAAAAAGTGATACAGCTGGGAATTCGTTTCAAGGTGGGGGGAAAAAAAGCTCACCTGTCATTCCGATGTTTCGCCGAATGGACAAAAATGTTTTTAAAAAATTATTTCGTTCTTGATTTTGCGCTGAGCTAACGAACGGTGAAAACTTTTCATTGAAAATATTTCGTTTGAAGTTTCAGGATTCAATGAAATATCGAAAAAAATGCCCGACCTAAGTCATAACGAATCGCGCGATTCAATGAGGCACAAAAAAAATCTGAAAATTCCACTCGAGAGAAAACATTTTTCGAAAATCCTTTTGAAAACATATGATAATAATAATAATTACGATTCAAAATTCCTAGGAAATAGACAAAAATATGCGTAACGAGCACGTGGCAACCCCACTCCAAGTCTTAAGAAAAAATCTGTTAAAAATACGGAATATAATTATTAATTCATGTATTATCATCATTATAAATATTGATACAATTATTTTTTCGATTAACTGAACGAACTAAACTCCGTCGACCTGTCACCCCTCTGCGACACAAATCACATCAATGGACCATTGTTTGTACCGTAACTCCACCAGCAGCAGCCCCTCTGAGCTTCGCAACTCCCCCGAGATCACTAAAATATGTAAAAAAAAAAACGAACGAAAAAAAAGTGCTAAGTGCGCATTAGATATCTTCGCGCCAATCCTTGCGGCGAGCTCAATACCGAAGGGAATTCGCGGCCGAGGTTAAGATCTCAGCTTGCGATTTCTCCCGCCTCCCTTCCGCCCCACCCCTATTTTCCTATCACTCCACCTCCTTATCTTTCTCCGGAGCGATCGAGTTCCATTATCGCCGAGGGGTAGCAGCATCACTGGCAGAAACGTTGGTCGACTAATCCGCCGGGTTGTTGGTCGAGCGCGCCTTCTCTCCTCCCATCATTTCCGTTACGAGCCAAAGTACAAAAAAGAAAAAATAAAAAAATTTAAAAAAAACGGTGCTTCCACTCCACCACCAATTTCTAAACTTATTTCCGTTCCACTTTAACGATCGAGATTCGTCGATACACGGATCCGTTATCTCGGCCAAAGATAGCTGGTAAAAACTGTCGCTTCGCGCGAGTCCGATCGATTTATCGACACAAACGTCGAGGAAAATTATTCGGACGTCTATGGATGACCCGCTAACCCGAACTGTCAGACACACACACACAATGGGATAATGGATTATCGACGTGTCTATTTATGCCACACGTGCATAATCAAACGAAGGAATGGAAAATAAAAAAATGTCTCGGAGAAAAATAGAATGAAACATTCAATTTCAATTTGTCACTCGACCATGAATGACATAACTGTCTTTGGGATTGTAGTTTCCGTCTGGGAGAGAATTGCGAAAATGTCGACGTTGTTTGAAGAGACTCGAAGGCACTTTGTCAC
This sequence comes from Sussaba pulchella, assembly GCA_963971145.1. NCBI lineage: Eukaryota > Metazoa > Arthropoda > Insecta > Hymenoptera > Ichneumonidae > Sussaba > Sussaba pulchella. Next base: position 11,269,627 of record OZ020167.1, on the reverse strand, counting down.
ATCCTCTGGGCTCGTCGTTGAGCATCGTTGTCTCGCGTCCGTCGGTAATTTTCACCGACCTGCTCTTGACAAATCACAGTCGTTCAATATTTTTTTTTTCCTATTGTTTTTTTTTGTTCTCGAAATGGCGGAGATGTTATTTCACCGATAAATCGACCATTGGTATTGTCAGCAAATGTTCGTTCGCGTTACAACGTTTTTTTTCTTTATTAAGAACGACGTCGCGAAAGCCGCGTTGAGAGAAAAAATGGGATTAAACGAGTCACGCATGCTGAGAATTGCGTAATTAAAAGAATTCCCGCCGTGAGGGGCGGCTCCGTCGTTCTCGCCCTCGCGAGACTATCGATCAGGCAAAATGCGCTCATCATTGTGTTCCAGTTTTGTGGATTACGCGTCCCTTCGTACGTTGCTCTCACATTACTCGTTTTGCAAACCTGGCTTCGATAAAAATTCGATGCATCTAAATGATTAACCTGTACGAGATTATACGAGAAAAAGTATTATTACTCTTGATCTGGGTGAAAATTTCTACATTACCGACATTTTGGAAGAAGGTTTTTTTTATGTGGAATTTGGTCAATCGATTTTTAAATATTTTTTAAAGAATTTTATTGTCCCTTCCAATTGTTTGAACAATTTATTAAGGAGTTAGTCGCGCAAACAGAGTCGACAATTTATTGCGATAACTTCCTGGTCTTTGAATATTGATTGTTACATATTAATTCAATCGGTTTGATTAACATTCTCGACAATGGGAAATTTTCCAAACCTCATCTCCGACTCTTTTTTCGTTCGCAAGCACTTTGAAATAATTTCCTGCCATCACTCCGTAATGCAATAAAATTGGAATTTAATTAAATCATTGACTGAAGTAGATAGTTAAGTTCTCTTCTGAAATCGTCCTCGACCTCGGAAAGGGTGTAAAATCTCAATTGACACGCGCTTTTCATAATCACAACGTTCAATGCATAATCAGGCCAACGACTGCTCGCCGTTCGATCATCGAGTCGCGTCACGATTTCCGTAAACAAATTGGCCGCACGCTCGAACGGTGTACATATTCATTACAGTTCGAAAGCATGATATTTTCCTCGCGTCGAGTATGCACGAGTGCACTTATTACCCGCTACTCGATTATATTGAATCTTCGCGCGACAAAACGCGTTTGCGGTCGATTTCGAACTCGCACGTTAAACGATTGCGTAGTTCGTCGCTGCTCATCGGTGCAATAAATTACATTCCACGCGAATATGAGAATTCTGCCTTTACATATTTGCTTTGCAATTTACAAACCTACTTTCTCACGACCGTTTGGATTTTACATAACGATTGGAAAACACTTCGCTGTGATTTGTGCGATTGATCGTTGCGCGTCATCGACGTCGAAAGGGAAATTTTCGAACTGTAGCGAATATTTGATATTCTATTCTTTATATTATATATTTTGTTTTAATCATTCTTATTTTCATTTTTTTAATTGTTGGGACGGTTGATTTGTTCCAATTTTTGTCGTTAGGTCGTAGGGAAAAAAGATTCACATGGGAATTTTTTTTCTGTCAACACCTGACACCTTTTTTTTCGTCATTCAAGTCGAATGAATGACTGTGAAGCCTTGCGAGGGATTGTCGACGACGCGTTTCGTGCTGGCTTTTGATGAGCGAAGAGCCTGAAGCGATACCGGCCGAACGATGCGAATTACGGTCAAAAGATCCATCACCTGAAAAGTCGTGAGAGAGGCATTCGTCGATAGTGCATGGATTCGTCGTCCCTGGCCGGCGGCTTGCGTTATATCTGTGTTCATTAGGGTGTTTCGTTGAAAAAAAATCCGCTTTTCGCAATCGTCGGCGATCTTGAAGTATTTTGCTCTCGTAGAACCCCGTAGAAAAATGAGCCTAATCGGACGATTTTTAAGATTGACTACGATTTTTTGAAGTTTTCAAACTCGCGGACTTTAAAATATATACGGGCTCATCTTTCTACACGATTTTACGGAAACAAGATACCATAAAGTAGCCGACTGCTGCGAGAGTCGGAATATATGTTTTTTTCTTTGCGAAACACCCTAATTTGCACGCATAGAAGCTTCATATCGACACACCCGATTACGCACCGTCGGCTATTATAATTTCCGGTAATTAAACCAATTTTCCGGCCGACGTAATTAACAGATTAGCTATCTAACCTATCCACGGAAATTATCATTCTCATAATTTTCACCGATTCAGCATCGACCCAATTTTTTTCCCCAACCTTTTCTACAAAATATTTAAGTTCAGAGAAATTTTTTTACAACATTTTCATTTATTTTTTTCAAATTTTTATTCTATAATCCTTTTTATTAAAATTGTTACATCCAATTTTAGATGTCATCATATAATTCCTCCCAAATTCGAAAGAATTTACATAAATAACGCAATTCCCTGTTCACATTCCAATTAATTGAAAACCGAAAAATCAATCGCAATCGTTTATCAAAAATAAAGAATCTTATAAATTTCGTTGTGAATAAAACGTTTCGAATAAATCAATACGCCCACGTCGGAACGATAATGCAAAATGTAAAGTCTACAAACGCGTAATGATTATCGACGGCTAACACGATCGCACGATTGCACTCTTTCCATAATAATCGGTCATTAATTCGATCGGTCTTCTGCAATCGGCTTCACGGTGCCGAGACTGTGCTTACATCGCTCTTCCGAGCGTCGAAGCATGTAACGGGACATCGAACACGATGCTCGAAGTCTCCTCTGGTATTCCCATACGCGAGAGTTTCCCGCCTCCGACAATAATGATGTCGGAAACCCAACGACTCCGACACAACGTTACATATCTATCGAGTTTCCGCGTTAATTATTTCCAGCTTCGGTTTATTATTCAATGCGTCCTGAATTTCTCTTCACAATTAGTCGCAAACTCAATACAACTAACAAGTTATATCGATTTTACAATTTTCGTTTCGTTTAATTTATTTTTGTTTATTTTTTATTTAATTTTTTTGTGCATACAGCGAGTGTAAGCAAAAAATATTTTGTTCCGAAGCAATGTTTATTTTTTACCGAATACCTCGTTGCACGTAACTCCGGGATTTATATGATTTAAATGACTAGAGACGATAATTCGAATGAAATAAATAAACAATATAATTGTGTCGTACGAATATTAAAAGGTATGGGTGGCGAAACACGATTTCGAATGGATGCCACGGAAAGCGGATTTCTCGTCAATTATCAACGACTACATTGGGCGATGGATTTTTCCAATCGCGCAACGATACCGCTACGTCGATATAGATATAAAACCGGCAATTCGTTTCGCACGTTCGGAAATAAAACAACGAAAAAGAGGAGCAACCCACTCTCTCGCACCCCGTAAACACGATGAAAAAAATAAAATAAAAAACAAAAAACACAACGCGAAATTGATAGAAAGCGTGTCCTGGACGTGACTCCGGGCGATCGCAAAACCACATGTGCCCGACCGCAGTGCCTACTCCACAACCGTGCTCTCTGAATTTTTTTTCCCGATCCATTAACATCTCGCGATGGCCCCGGCAAATGAAAAAAACGAGACCCGGGAAATTTGTTCGAATTATCTGAGAAGCGCGAATAAATAGTTTTTTTGATCTTCAATTTTTTCAAATTAAATGCAAATAAATTCGTAATTTCGGGAAGTTCTCGGTTGAAAATGTGTATTGGGGAAACGCGTCCGTCTATTTATATTATTTTGATCGATAATGGTTCTAATGAATGATATTTTTTTCTGGGTTTTTTTTAACATGCCGTCGCGATTTTACGGATTGTGGAAATATGGTAAATATGGTCGAAACTGCGCCTGGAGTGTATGAAATCGAGTCGTTTCACGCGGTCAATGGTGGTTGAATAACCATAAGAATCATTCCGGACAGCCAGCGGATGAAGGAAGTCTGCGTAAACGTTATCACTGGCCGTTCAAGCGGTTTTCCTCTTTCTTTTTTCGTTCCTGTATCGATTTTCTTCTTTTTACTTCAACGCTCAGCGTGAAAGCGTAGCAACCTAAGCGTTGCATAATTTCCAAGCTCGTCGAGCGAGAACCCCAGTCCGGACAACCGCATGTAACTCTTCGCGAGATTTGCCCGGTGGGTTACATGAACCGGGAGAAAAGCCACGGGTGACACCATACGATCACATACGAACTATAATTAATTTCTTCTATCTCGTTTCTGCACAACCGTAACGGCGTAATCTTTTATTTACGAGCTTATGTTTTTTTTTCTTTTGTTTGCTTTTTTCTTATTTGACGCGTTCGCTTTCACTCGTCATTTCCTCGTTTGTCTACCAGCATCCTAACAACTTTCTTCGTTTTCTCGTTGTGACGCATTCCGATGTCTCGTAGCCTGTCCGGGAGCTCCGAGAGAACGACATTCTAATACATTAATCGGAACGATTGGAGTTATCAATCGACTCTTACAGCATGCTACATATTATTTTACGATCATTCTGAATAACTACTTTTATAATGACACTATGAGTATTATTGTTGTTGTTATATTATTATTATTATTATTGTTATCATTATTATTTTTAATATCATTATTATTATTATCTTCATTATTATTATTATTATTATTATTATTATTATTGTTGTTGTTATTTGAAATATTTTTGAGAGTTAAATTATAAATGAATAGCCATAGAATTTTGTCGATTAAAGATCTCAGAGCCATCCGTTACGCGAATTTTATGATTTTATTAAATTCTCATTTCTTACAAGGATTACCTATAATCCGGGGATCTGCTTTTATTGCGTCTCGTATCGCCATCTGCCGTTCATTCTAGTCCACCTTTCCTCGTCAGATGTATTTTTCATCTCACCCACTCGTTATTTCATGCACATAATTAATTGCAATTTCGTAGTTTAAAGCTGCTTTTACTTTTTCGTTCTTGTTTTATCGTGAGATTTTTTTTTTTTTTTGTCGCTTTTTCGTTCCAAATATAATTTTGAAACTTTCCTGATCCTCTCATCTCCATATTCTCGTTAGAGAGATATACGTTGCGGAAAATTTCCATAAACACAACCGTGACATATTTTTTTAAAATAAATTTTCTTCTCCCGAATTCTAATTTGATGTTTCGAACGCTACGTTAGCGAATTTTTCTTTGTGGGTTTGTGCGAAGACGTGTTATTTTTTTTATTGTTTTTCCGTATCGCGGTTGTTTCGCCAGATTGCACCGAAGCGGGACGACCCGTTAAAAGTATTTGAATAAAAACGCTCGGTCTCGACCGGTTTTTTACGGAACCTGTGGCAAAGTAATTGTTCCGTTGAAGCATGCATATTTTTTGCGTGACAGCCTCGATATTATTATATCCGAGCTTTACGTGAGGCATTTTATCGTTACACCGTCGCGATTGGGTCAACGCGATGGAATTTTAATCATCGAATTTGCCACACGAGCATCTGTTTTCCCAATTTTTCCATAACAAAAAGACCCAACCCAAAAATAGCAAAATAATTTTGAAACAAAGCTACCTTATATTCCAAATTTCATCCACATCAGTATTCTGAATTTCTATCCGACCAATCAGAAGCCTTTTGCACACATCGCACTAATTATCCGGTAATTCATTATTTTTTATTAATATTCGTGGACTATTCTCGTAAATTTAATTTACACATTCGGTAATTCGTTCCAAACGCATACGTTTTCGAATATCGAAAGCGGAAGAATTTGCGCGAAGTAGTTTTGAAGTACCTCATCTGGAATCCGCAGCCACCGTAGTTTCCGAAGGCTCTCGTCGGTTGCTCGCGAAAAAAAATTCTATTTATTATTTGCCCGAAACTTTCTCCGAACCGGCGGCGCCTGTAAGCAGCTTCTATCAGCGTGTGCAACGCTGATTCCGATGAGTAGCGAACAAACTGACGTTTGTGTACCCACCACGCGTTTTCCAGCATGAGCGAGTGTGTATTTTGCTTACTCTCCGTCTTCGCGTCCTTGTTTCATTCAACAGCCTGTATTTATCATGCTTAATGCTGATCTTACATCGCATCTTGTCTGAGAAAATCCAACGATTACCGGAAAATCTCGTGCGAATAATCGTAATTCCACAATTCAACTCCTACCAAAGTATTTACAATTATCGATTCATTATTATTATTTATTCTTATTTATGAATATTTTATCCATCAGAATCGACGTAAAGGACGAAAAAAATACAATGTTTGATAATTATTTGTGGATTCGTAATTCCACAATCCAACTCCTACCAAATTATTTATAATCAGTAATTCATTATTATTTTTTATTATTATTCACGAATATTTTCATCTACCAGAATATACGTGAAGGTAGAAAAATTTGCAATTATTGATATTGTTTTGTCAAATTCGTGTCTAACGTCATTAATTTTTCCCAAATGAAAAATAATTTTATTTCACCAAAAAAAGACGAAAAAAAAATTTTCATTTCAACATTCGTATACCATCAACTGAGTAATCCAATCAAACCCTGTAAGACAATAACGCCATAATTATATAATCCCCAAATTTCCATATTCCTCTCTATTTCCCTCATTAAATAATTATCCCTTCAATTTTCCCTCTCCGTACGCAACCACACATGCAGGCGAGGCGCACATTTACCCCGTTAAAAATCCAACCGTACCAAAATAGCCCACAGCCGTGTCGACCGGAAGCGAAACGTCGCCCAATCGTCGACGTAATGACGTTTAATTCCAAAAAACCATTCGATAATCATTCGCTTTCCAACGCTTCGGATATCAGTAATATCCTATTACGTAAAATCAATACGCCGCATAGGATACGCTAACGCGGTGATACGAAAAATCCCCTCGTGTGCAGCTCGATTATTGCGCAACGTGAACCGGCAAAGAGAAATAACCGCCACGGGTGGTTTTATCTCTCGGCAACGTCGGCCGCGGCGATGATTGCTCGCCATAATGACGGTCCGTGCGAGACGAGCCGTTGCACCGTCGGTGATTATACCCCCCCTTCCACCCACGGCCAATGAAACAGGAAGCCCGAGACTTTCTTCGGTGAATCACGTTTGGAGTACTCGCGGCTGTATCTACCCGTAACCGACGTATACGCGTAAGATTCCGCGGTCGGTTGCAAACCCGCGGATCAAACTTCACAAACGTAAGTGATACACACACGTGTAATTCTATGCACGTACGTTACGGCGAACTTTCTTCCTATATCAGATGAGACGTAACAATCGATCGGGATCGATGGACTTTGCGGTTGAATTTCGCGGAAACTCACCGCGGCTATGGTTAGCCGCTGGAGAGATCGGCGTTGGTACACGCGCGGGTCGGTGGTCGGACCTTTGTGGTCGGCCATTCGCGTTTGTGCCTTCCAAATTGACGTTACGAGTGGGAAAACGTTGTTGTGGAATCATGCTTCGACCTTTGGATGATAATTGAGGATGTGAATGTGGATATGTGTTTGGATTTATGAAACCGATGGTGCACGATGGGTTCGATTATTCGTCGAAAATAGGAGTAAATGAGAGAGAAGTAATTTCAACTCGCTTACTCAATTATTGTTATAACTAAACGGGGGAATGGTTCGACCGTTGGGTGATAATTGAATTCAGTAACGGATCGGTTGACCTGGCAACTAATTTTTTGATAAAGCGATAGATTAGTCAAACGATGCATAGCCAGCTGGCAATATATTGCGCAATAATTATAAGGCAGCCATTGGTTGGCCCGGCGGATGATTAGCAGCACTAGTAAGTATAATCGGTAGTAGTTGATTAATCAGTCACGTCGATGTGTCGATTGACCTCTTAATCGGGCTACCGGCTGATAAGTTAGCCCGAAAAATTACCGACCGGTCAATTTCGGTCACCGATTGATCAGAAACCTCGCCAATTTAGTGACCAGTTAGTGAGTCTAATTGTCTAATTATTGAATGCGCCAAACAGTCAGCTGATCTACCGACTGATTAGTTGGATCGCTAACTCATTAATTGGACCTTTAACTAAGTCGTCGGTTTACCGACTAAGTTTGTCCACCGACTTCCTAGCCGGTGCTTTGACCCCTGGGTCATTAGTTCGAAGATTACTCAGACCACGGACTAACAAATCGTGACCCCAACTAATATCAGTTTAATGCACGATTTAATAAATCGCACCAACCATTGCTTTCTTGGGCAACCAAACAATTATAACCGAATCATTGGTCGACGCCTCCAAACCACATCCTTGAACTTCGAAGGACAAATTCGTTTTGGCACCGAACTACTTAAAACATTCCGTGAAATCTCGATGAAATTGATAAGAACACGAACCCCCCTATAAACTGTTTAACAAAGCCGCAGATGATGAAGGTTATGTTTTTGTTCGGGGGAAGCCGGTCGCTGACTTTCGGACTGTGATACGAGTGTAATTAATCGGCGTCGTGACACGATATGCTTTACGATAAGATCGTTGGCACGCTTACACGCTTCGATGTCACGAAACGTTTTGTTGATTCTTTTTTTTCAAATATTTCACATCAAATTGCGGCTTATCACCGGCAATATATACAATACAAGGCAATCTAAATGTAAATGTATCTAACTTTGGTATTTTTTCATTGATCAAATTTATCTGATATTTCGATCAATAAATACTCTTTACTATGAAAATTGTATTATATATATTTTTTTACGGGTTTCAGACGTTTTATTTACTATAAATCTATCAAATCGAAACCCCACGCGTCAAATTCATCCAATCCGTCTTGCTCCCCGCTGTCCTCGGGGAATAACGAGAATTACGAGGTTCACCGAGGTCACGTGAGTTCTTCGCGTTCGATATTCTCACGAACGGCCATAAATATCCCACCGAAATTCGTTCACGCACAGTGCATCGTCGATTTATTTTTTCGAAATTACGAAAATTCGATCCAGAAAAAAAGCTCCGGGAAATTCAAATTAAAAAACAATTGTAAATATATATTTTTCTTCGTTTCTTAATCATAATAATGTGATCGCGATAACGGCCATTGCTAGATCCGGACGGTGCTCAAATCATGATCTACATACCGCGGGATCCATCGCTAACCATAACATTAAACCATCAAACATTAAAAATTCCTCTTCACAACCAAAATAACGGTGAAAAAAATATTTATAAGTATCTACGAATACTCACTGCGTGTCAGACGACCATGAAATACAAAAAAAAAAAAAAAAAAAACCCTCGCACTCCACGTTTCCTGCTGATCTCGTTTCTCGTGTTATCCGACAGTCGGAAATCCGATAAATCGACGAAACACGCGTAAATCTGTCGCGTCAGGCGCGAAGCTCGGATTGGCAAATTTTCGCGTTGTTCGCGCGCTATCCTCGTGCTTATAAAGACTCGGGGTGTCCCCGGTTCGACGTTGGAAGTAGGGATGCCCGGTTCGACACGAATCGAGAGTAGGACATGAAAGCCCGAGATCCGAGGAAGGGAAAAACCGTCTCGTTGAGACGACGCATGGCGTTTTGCCGCTCCACCACCATCGACGAGCTCGTAAACTTTCTTCCAACTATTCTTCCATCTCGTCCCCTTCTCGCACAACTTCTGAAACGTCGAACGGTTTCTATCGCGGTCTCGACGTCGCGACTCCTTTGCCCGTAGTCCTGGCCGTCATCCGCAAACACGGAGCTTTACGTCACACACGTCCACGGGCTGTTACGACGGATCAATGTTGAGCTTTGTTGTGCGCACAACTTTGATAAATTAGGGATTGTGCAGGTTGGAGTGGGCCTTAATGTGGCTATTGAGGAATTATGAAGCTTCCGTACTTTGGTAAGGGTTCAAGGTGATTGGAAATAAATGTGGGTAAAATTGGAGATCCGTGAGATGGGTTTTAAGGGGTGCGTGTGAGCGATTGAAATTTTGAATTTGAATAAAATAACGTTTTTTGATTATTTGGATTTGATTCTTTGGGAAGGTATTTTCGGTTGAAAATTGGGATATATTGATGAAAGAATATTGAGGCAAGTACGACCAAAGAAGCACTTTTACGTGCGGGTAATTTTATTTTACGTGAGGTAGGAATTTTAGCGATATAATCGAAAATTGTGATGTTATTTAGGTAGGGAATTTCTATCGCTCAGAGGCGCACCTTAAAGTTCCGTGCGGGTCTTCAAATTCATCCAGATTCTTTTACATACCCTAAATCATACTAGCAAGCGACAGTTTTAAAATCCCAAAGTGACCTTATTGAGGGAAACCCTGGTGCACGTAGTTTATAGCGTACAACATCGAGTTCAAACTTTTATGACGGTCACAGTATTCGTTGATTCAACTTGAAAAAAATACCGGGTAATCTTTGAAGCTTTTCAAATAAGGCCCAACAGTTGTCATTAACTTTTTTGAATATCATCAAATCGAAAAAAAATCATTTCCAAGAGAAAATTCACGAGTAAATCGCGCGCAAAATCTTCCGGGGTGTGCTCATACCCTTAGTGCACAACAAAGGTCAAACCCTTAAATTTCAACCGACCGAAATGACATAATCGAGTTTGAAAGAAAATTTGTCGAACCATTTGATCGAACTATTCGCTCTGTTAAATCCGTTGAAAGTGTCAGCGTCGAAGGATGACTCGAGTGAGAGTGGGAGCCATTGCGGAGTAAACCGCTTTCTCTCCGTACCATTGCTCAGAAATATTCAATTTCCGTAAGCCATGAATTTATCAGTCGGACGAGACGTCCAGATCGTTCGCTACGTGTGTCTTAGAAACAGAAAGAAAAGTTTGTAAAAATAAAAACACTTTTTTATTGAGCGATTAAACGGAATAATTCTCCGACTCGGCATATCAATAAAAAAAAATAATAGTCCAGCATCTATTTCATTGCTCTTCGTGGAAGGTTGTGCGATGGACAGCAAATAGAATTATAAAATATCTAAATAAGAAACCAATGAATAAGGGATTTTGAATTACAGAAATAAATAATGTAAACATTAAATAATTAAAAATCTATTTACAGGCGTGAGAATCGATTTTCCCTCTAGCTATTGCTCGGACGTAATCGTAAGGCAAAATTGAACCTCTCCTTAAACGTCTCCCTCGTAACGCTTCCTGCTTTAGCTTACTTTATCCTTGGAGTGAAGGAGATTGGCTTCGTTCGTTTAGTGCACGCATTCAAAGTGCAAACGTTGCAAGTCGTGATGCTCCTGATGCTCGGGAAGAAGTGTATTTTTGCATTTATTTAAATTACGGGCGATATGGCGAATGACGACAATACCCGGAAATAAGTTCGATGCATTTGAAAGTACGAAAAAAATGTCGAAGTGTGCATTAAACTGTTACGAACTGTGTACGTTAAAGCGAGACGTGATTGTCGGCTACGAGTAATAAAGTATTCGATTTATATAATCGCATCCGTTGCGCATTATTTATTACATCGAGGCGTTCGTTGTAACAACGTTGAATAATATACTCAACGTTAGTCTCGTTTCATTCGCTTCATTCGAATTATTTATGGCAGAAAAATTTATTGCAATTTTTAATTCATGTGAAAAATACGTTAAAATTTAACTTTTTACGGGTCATAGATTTTTTTAAACCCGATGATAGTAATTTTCAATTATTCTATAGATAATAAATGATGAATAATTGAACAAATTTGTTCGCGAATATAAATTAGTCGATTCGCATTGGAAAAAAAATTGTATCTTGCATTTTTTTTAATGTCACAGAATGTTTTCCATTGTTGGAAAGAGTTATTAGTTTGTTCGATTCATTGCGAGAAGATGCAATAAAAATTAGCATTTTAATAAAAAATCTGATGACGTGATGGAAATGGTCAAGATATTATGTAGGTTGGCGCACTCTGTTGCTGTGATTGCGGTTTTGAAAGTATACCCATCGTAAAAGCCGCGACGTAAATCATAAAAGTACACCGAGCCAACTTCTGACGCCGCGCAAAGTCGTAAAATTACCTGACCGTTGTTCCATGAAAAACTATATGCATCTTTGTAATACACAGTCCTGTCTAAATCATACGTACTTAGCCCAGAAAGGAACGAACAAAAAAAAAGAAAAAAAAACATTTGCGAATATTACCGATTTATTTTGCCACTTACTCGTTGCGCAAAAGGTATTTTATGCTTTGTAATAAACAAGTGTGTTTCGAAAAATCGATTATTTGTTGCTATGCTACGACGTAATTGATGATTGTGGCGACGTTTCTAATAGTGATGGATTTCTGTAGCCAGGATAATCAATAATTTATATTTTTGCTTGTTCTTAATACTTCAGATTTTTCAATTCAAATTCCAGGTTTTTCTCTCTTTGAAAATTTTATTAAGATTTTGTCAAGTTGGTCTTCATTCTGTTAAAATTTATTTAAACTTTTAATATTCATCTTTGGTAAATTTCGACGAGCAAACTCAATATAACAATCACGAAAGACAAACAAGAGCAAAAACACGGATCCGAACAATTTCTTGTAAGGCTAATTATCACTAATTGTTCACTCGAATAATATTCCTATAATTGTAAATATTATTACAATCAAACATATAATAATGACAAATCAAATATTTTTCTCTTTCTAGACACAGGTCCACTTAAAAACTCAAGTAAAAGAGAAATATATTTTCTTATCAAATAGTCAACGACAAAACGAAGCAAACGTGAGGCAAAAGTGTTCCTAATGTCCGCAGAATCTTTCGCTACGCTTCGGCGACGTGTTAATGGCAAATGCTCTCAACGACCCGAGCGCCAGTAAATACTCCAAGAAATTTCGTAATTGCAAACATTCGTGCAAAAGAAAAAAAAAATTAACGATCAAACGGAGATCGCGACTGTACGAGCCCCCACAACGCTGGGCTTCCGTCAGTGGTCCATGCACTTTGCTACGAACAAATACGGGCTGAATCTCCTATTTTGCAGACCCGGCTGTATCGACAAGAACCTGGCGAAACATCGCCCACGCGTATAATTAGCGGTAACGATCAAACAGTGCAATCGGTCGGACAGATGCTTTGAACCCTACGGTGGCAAGCCTCGGTGCCCAACTAAACCTAATCCTCGCTATCTCTCTGATCAAAGTGATTCAATGCAAATGCTTGTAATTGGAAAAACAAACTATCGAGAAAATTCGTAGACGCTTCGTTATAATAAAATTTCGTAACGAAGAAAATGAAATTTTTGCGGCCAGACCGTTGAAAAGACTAAGTAAGTACTAAATACTGTCAAAGCTGGGGCTGTCATCTGTGAGGCCGTACAAATTTTGCAAGGATTGAATGGAAATTTGATGGTAAATACGATTTTTAATTGAAAAAAATGTAAATACGATAACTCGAGCGAATGCCATCGGAATTTATTACTTTTTTAACATACACATATACATAGAATTTCGTAATTATTTTTTACAATCAGCAAAGGGTTCGAGACATGCAGTTACAGTTGAGCATGCAACTAGAATCCATTATTTTCAATCATTTTCGCGAAATTAATAATAATCAATCAAATAACTTAAATGCTTACAATTTTATTTTATTCGTGATTGTTAAAAAAAAAACTTGAATACCCTATAAATTCCTTATCAACAATTTTGAGGTGATAAGAAATAACTTAACAAATAGCGTATTAACTAAACATTCATACGTCAACATTGCAAAAAAATGGCGCATCGAAAGTTCTGAATATTGAAATTTCTTGTAAAATCCCTGTCTCGTTAGTTTCAACTGATATTAAGTAGATTAGATTCACGTTTACAGTATCTATACAAGCCCGGGTTGTAGCACTCACCGCGACCTCATTACTTTCCTCCTTTCGCGGTGCTTCCTCTTATGAGGAAGCCAAAATCGATCAACGTACTTCCTCATGCGGTGGCTTTGTGAAACGTAACTAGCAAAACAATGAGGAAGCGACGCTCGCGATTCTCCCTTGCTGGCTTTTGAACCAAATTTCAAAACTGCATTCCGAATACCTTTGAACTATTGTTACAAGTCGAAAGTATCCGCGGGTTGCGAGCCTTGCCGTTAATTAATATATATTTTTTTTCATTCCTGAAAAGTAAAAATTAAAATAGAAAATCAAAGTTTTCAAAACAAACCAAATTTCATACCCTTAAAATTGTGAGAATTTATTGATGCTGTCTTTGAACTCATACCCTCATTTTATTTTAACTAAAAAATGTCGTCAATTTTGTATAATAAAAATTCTAATTAATTCCTATTCCGTCCGAGACAAATAAAAAATTAATTCGAAATTATCATTCCCATTCCTTCGACAATACATTTTGGAGAATTAAATTTTAAAAAAGCTCAAATATCTACCGAAGTTTTTTGAAACCCGAAACATCGATCTCCGTCGATAATTCTGCATGATCCTTCAAAAACTACAACTGTCGCGAATGAAAGACACCGACGTTTGCGCCAATGAATCGCACCTCGTAAAACCAACCGTTCTACCAACTTTTTTATGAACTTGCGTCCTTCCGCAACGTTTATCACCGCTGCGTTTCCTGTTGTTTCCAAATAGGTCCGGAAGTTAACTGCCACGGGGATTCTCCTTGTGCGTTCAACACCCGCGAGTCGTTACAACTTTTACACCCATCGTCGTTGATTGTGTAACGCTCAGCGGCTAAGTTGTTCCGGGCGTGATAAAAAAATATTGCCAGGCGGTTATTCTGAAAATTGCGACCGTGAAGAAGGTTCGATTTACGAGCATCGACATCGAACTCATGAATATAAAAAAACTTTGTGTAACTAACGGAAGCTTTTTTTTTATTTATTTATTTTAATCACATTGAATTTTATGGGACGAAGCGAGATATTGTTGTCGATGCAATGGTTTTTTTTTTTTTTTTTTTATGAATGGATTGAAGTTTTTTCATCTGTCAGACGCAAATCATCGACAAGGCCACCAACACAAGTTGGTCCATCTAATTTACGTGATATTATCTTAATGATGACAATAAACGCAAGATAGTGCTGCGACTTCGTTTTTGTTGATAATAATATTTCCAAGGAGACTAAGGACTGTTATAAATGCGTGAATGAATGATGGGAATTGTCAAAGGAGACTTTTGAATCGATTGGAGGATCGTTGAAGGAAAAAAAGTACAATCAAGAAAGTTTATTGTTAAAGTTGATTTATGAATTTGTTCGTGATCTTTGATCAAACTCGGAAGCGTGACTCTGGTGACTTCAATGAAGATAACCATGAATCATCCACCATTGAATAATCGCTCGATGAGGTAACGAAATGTCATTTTTCGTTGCATTCGATGCATTTTCGGATTTTCAAAAAAGTCATCGTTTTAATTTAATTTAAATTCAGCAAAATAGAATAATTGGAACAATAAAATAACGACGAGTTAGAGACGTCGAACGATTCAACACTTGAGATTCCCCAAAGTTCCGATTACAGAATTTTCATGAAGCGATGATGAGTATTATTTAAAAAAATTATCAAAATCTCATTGCTGCAAATTTATAGAATTCAATGATTTTCGAAATTTAAAAGCAAATATAAAAAAATATCCTCATTACACACGTCAGCAAAAACGACCTCAACTCCAGGTCTTCACGATCCTATAGACTCAGATTCTATCGCAGGAAACCAGCCAAGTCGATCTAATTATCAAAATAATTGCCCTATAAAATCAAGAACTTAAAAAAACGCCAAAAAAAATCCAATCTTTTGAAATTTTCTGCACAAAATTGAATTCCTCCGCGTCCTCTGTGTAAAACGAAGAAATAATTGTCAGGTTAATTAACGATAATCAATGTCGTCGATCGTCAAAGCAAAGAAAACTGTTTTGTAGATGAGAGTCGTTCTTAACAGGGTTCGATGCACGACGTCGCCGGAAGTTGACTCGGTGTTCATTATTTTCCCAACCAGCATCGCTATCGTCAGTCCATTGTCTGGTATGCTTAAGGGGCCATATTGATCGCCGAGTCGGGCAGCCCCAACAACAGCCACGTTGCCGCGTGCTATATATCTGACAGCTACGATTATTACGGCGAGAGGCCTTCGTCGTCGTCTTAGCCTGTCTCCCACAGGTCATTTGGCTTATCTCTCTACGGTATTAGCTACAAACCGATTGTAACCCCCCCCCCCCCCCCCCCCCCCCAAGACCGGCGTCTTCTCCATTCCGACGTATTCCCCGGTAATCAACCGAGTGCATGTTTCCCACCTTGTTTTATTAACGTATTCACGTTTGAACTAATTTCCACATCTAAAATAGCCGTCGCGATGGAAACCCGCTTCATAACGATTCTCCAAATAATTCCTTATCCTCCTCGACAATGAAATTATCTCGTTTGTTGAAATGCAGAACAGAACGATTGGCCGTTGTTGGAGTCGACGTTCGTCGATCGATCCTCGTCGTGACATTTTTCATTGGTCGATTCGAAATTCGTCGAAAAGTAAAAATATATCTCTTCGCGTCGCAATAATAATTGAGGGATGGAAAAATCAATGTCTCTGGATTTATCTATAGTTTTATGAAAAGTATGGGTGTTTGAAAAAGTGACAAAGTTTTATCGAATCGATGATTGCTCGTCCATCAATTTGGCCCGAATGTTATTGGAATCACGTTTCTTCACGGCTGCGGTATGAGAAATTGATACCCCCTGAACATACATGTGTATATCTATACGTAATACCGCAATTTGTATGCATGCATCGTCTGATCTTCACTCCGGAGAATTGGTCGAACGTAAGAGCAGGAAGCCACTAGAGTGGTTTGCTATATATACCGACAGCCCGCCTTGAGTGAAGTAGGAGGAGAGCTTTGACTCGCTATTACGCCAAAAAGCTCATTGTTCGGATAGTCCTGGGATATAGTGCCCGAAGAGCGGCGCGGGAGACGCCACCCATCGTCTCGGAAAGTAATAACCAGCCGTTGTTTCGAGGGTCCTCGACAATTTACCCATCTAATCGTTATAATACACTCGTTTCAATCAAAAATATTTTCTTCGTGCAATTATATTTAAACAGAATTAAGAAATTGATTTATCTTCAATTTGATTAAATTCAATTTTTTATAATTATTTCAAGATTTTTCAATGGCCGATCGTTGAAATTAAATCGCGATGGTTGGCAACGCGACGCGTACTTTTATTTTGCAATCAAAAGTTTTGACGGTTTTGCGATGTCGGAGAAATTATTACGGAGTAAATGGGGTTACGAGAGTTTTCAACGGTGAGACGGCGTTGTAGCACAGAGCCCGCTTTTCTCTCTCTCTCTTTCTCTCTCTCTCTCTCCCGGGCAATTCGTGTGAATTCAATCATCGAATTTGTCCGTTTTCCAACCGCTCCCGGAATTACTCGGACCATCCGAACAATATCAATTTCCGAATGAAAAGTCACTGACGTTAACGCACGCGTGTGTGTGCGCGGGCACGCGTGCGTGTACGCGTGTACGTACGCGAATATGTGCATCGCCAGCGGCGCGAATTAAACGTGAAACGCGGAGAGAAAAATGAAAGGGCGAAATGGAAGTATATAGAGTCGGTTGCGGCGGAAGACCGGTACGGTCAATTTTTTACGATTCACCGGACTCGACGGACATTTGTGTCGGCTCGGGGGGGTTGATGTTGGATTATTTAGCCCGGCTAGCTGTATAAAAATTCTCTCCGACTCCGCGATTCCCGCTGCCACTCAATCAATCTCGGTTTTATTCCAATGTATTCTTTTTCCACCGCGAAATAGCTTTCCCATCGTTATACATTCTTCCGTCCTTTCAACGCCTATTTCGCATTCGGATCAACCATTCGCAGAAAAAAATTAATTGTCGGTGTTTCTTCGGTTTCTTTTTCCGTTATTTTTTTTTTTTTTATTCTTTCGAATCTCGTCCCATCACATCGAAAACCCTCGCAATGACAGTTACTAAAGCCACGTTTTTCGTTGTTGTTTTTTTTTTTTATCGTCAAAATTCATTATATGGAAAATTGCAAATCGACGTTTCGATAGACCGAACCGGACGTGTTGCGAACATATTCGCGTTGAAATATACACGCGCGAAAGTTACCTACAGTTTTTGAAATTTACGGATTCATTGTTCGAGATTTTTCGTTCGTTAAAATTTCATATCGCGCGCAGTAATTACGCGGAAAGATTAATCAAAGTTGTTACGAGGTTTGACAAAATAATATAAAATAAAACGAATGTTGGGGAAAACTTGATCCATTTGTATTATCATTGCAACGTTGATATATGTTTCGGCGATTTCATTCGGACTCGCGGAAAGATAAACGGCATCGTGCAACCAACCCGTGAAAGGGTAGCAGGTGGCCGTGGTCCGTTGCAAAGTGTGCAACTGAGGTGCTCGGTGAAGAATGATGGCGTAGAGGATAGATAAAAGGCCGGAGATCACAATCGAGTTATATCGTCGTAATTGCCGGAACGTCGGTGGGCAATTATTTTGTCCACCCGCAAGCTATAATGCATCCGTGGTTGCCAAGAAAGCTGGGTCGGTCGACCAGTAACGGGGCAACCAAATCCGTTTGGGGTTAGGTTAGGAAAACCCGGCTTCATCGGCACAGCGAGGGAGAAAGGAAGAGAGAGAGAGAGAGAGAGAGGCGGAGAATAGCCCTACGAACAGAGTGAGAGAGGATAAAATCATCAGAGGACGAGGGGTAGAGTTTCTCAGAATAGAATCTGAACAAATATGACACGCTATAAACCGCCATTTTGAAGCATTTGATTATTATTTCGGAAAATGAGCCAAGATGGTGTGATTGGCGAAACAAATCCAATTTTTTGAAAGATGATGGTCAGAAGTACCAGAGAGACCTCAAACGAATGTAGTCAGTTGATAGCCGCCATTTTGAGGAATCTTATATTTATTTCAGACCATCAGCCAAGTTGATCTCATATTAGAAGAAAAAATTCCAACTTTTGAAACAAAATCGTCAGAAGAGTCAGCAAGGGGCGTCGTTGTCGAAATAAGGGTAGATTTTCTCCAGATAAAACCTTAACAAATCTGGACCACCAAAAACCGCCATTTGAAGAAAATTTCCCTGAAAATGACGGCGAACTTCCGTTTAGTCTGATGGAAATAAAAAGTTCCATCAGCGATTACTTTGAATGAGACTCCTTCGTCTCAACGAAGCTTCGCCCTCTACACCAGATAAGGGCGAAACCTCCACGCTTGCGAAGAACACAGTGACTAATTTTCGAATAAAAAATTTCCTTAAACCCAACCACTTTCGATGAAAATCAAGCCGTGTCAAAATCAACGATGCTTTATTCGATTCCGCATGAGCTAAAATTATCCGTTTCATCACCCATAATTGAATCGCTATCGCATACACTTATTTCGAAAAATTCCCAAGGTTACGCGTACGATTATTACCCCCACGAGGTTTTAAAATCTCGAGCTCGAGGACCGGTGCGGCATCAGCCGTTTCCGGTAGCAGACGTTGATGCAATAAAAGAAGAAACCCCGTCGGTCTTCCGATTCGTCGGCAACGCCGGTGGTTTCCAGCGACCGTCCGACAACCCCAAGTGTACCATAAACTCCCTTGCCTATACATACATACATACGCACGTAAGTAGGTAGACTAGACCGATTCTAGCTCCCGGTATTGTCGAGTTCTACCTTACCGACTGTGCTTTGCTAACCCTCATTCCTACCTTATCGACTGTTATAGATCCCTAATCTGTCGTACCGACTGCTCTCGCTACCTTACCGATCCGATAGATGGCGCTACCTGCAGGTTACATTTAGGTTACATTTAGGTTACATTTAGGTTACATTAACCTAAATACCGACTACTCGTTCACCCACGCTCAACCGACTTACAGGTTACATTTAGGTTTCATTTAGGTTACATTAATCTAAATACCGACTACTCGTTCACCCACTGCTCAACCGACTTACCTACCTCACCGATCCGATAGATGGCGCTACCTGCTGCCTATCGATTTACCCACTGCTCGATCCCCACAGTATTGATTATCAATACCGACTGTTCGTTGTATTGATTATCAATACCGACTGCTCGTTTACCCACAGGCTCAACCGACTTACCTACCTCACCGATCCGATAGATGGCGATACCTGCTGCCTATCGATTTACCCACTGCTCGATCCCCACAGCCAATACCGACTGCTCGATTCACTATTCGATACTGACTGCTCGGTAGATGGTGCTATCTGCTTTACTCATGGTTCGTTTACCCACGAACCAATACCGACTGGTCAGAGAAAAAAGTAAAGACAGTTTTTTAAATATTTTCATTTATTCAAAACAATCATATTATTACATTAGTTGCTTATACTAATTTTTTCACACTGCCGCTGATCGGTTTATATTCAACTATACGATCATGTAAAATCAAGCAATAGACTGATGTTTGAGGCGGAAAAGCAAGCGTTGATTCGAATTCCAAACGTATATCAACCGGGCCTGATTTTAAAAACTCATTTTGTTTCGAGCAATCGATAACCATGAGTGGTGCATATTTAATGAAATCAGCTTTGTTTAACAATGGTTCGGATTCTTTTCCATAATACGATGCTTGAAAATTTACATACATATCATAGAGTAGAGCGTATTGATTATTCGCAATATCGAGATTTAAATTTCCATATGGATAAGATTGAGAATTTAAAAATAATTTAATATCCCGCAAGCTACAATGATCGAACAGGCTAGCATTTACATTTACATTATTTTTTCTCGCCGTTTGAAATCCCACTATAACATATCGAGGTTTTTCCAGTTGCGTTGATGTTTTAACCACCCATATGTGATTCGTGGTCGTTGGTAGTAGTGGATATTCATACAATTCCCACGTACGAAAACTTAGAGTAATCGCTGGATCTTTGGCAATAAAATTTAATAATTGTATTTTCTGTTGATCCGATACCGTGATGTATGGTATCATCCATTCGATTTTCGTCAATGAAATCTTGAATTGTTCCACAGCTGCATTATCTCCAACACGAGTTTGTAGAATGGCATTCATATCATTGTTCGTTCTAATGAGAACTAATTCATGTTTGGCATTAACAATAATTCGCTGATAGTCCTCAGCAAATCCCAATATTAAATTTAATGGTATTGAAACATTAAAGTATCCATTGTCATCGATCAATTTTGCATCATCATTGAAGAGCCAACCAGCATTTTCCATCAAAGATTTTTGTCCAGGACTCTGTGATAGATAATTCTTCATGAGAGTTGTGAGACCGAGATTTTTATTTCGATCAATCTCAACAGCATTCAACTCATAACGGATTTCTTCAAATAGATAACAGATGGCGTTGTTGATGAATTTTGTGTTTTGCACTGGAGTTCCATCGGTCCGACATAATTTACCATATATGTGTAATGAACTCTTGCTTGGTAATAAACACAAATCCTGATGTTGAACGGCAATTCGAATTTCGTCGTTATTATTGAAAACTGATGATGCAAATGGTTGATGCGAATGAGTCTCATAATGTGCAATGGACTCATCAAACACAATCGATTTTTGAATATTTAGAATTTCTTCCATGGTAGACAACAGACTATGACAACACAACACGTATGATTTTTTATTTTCTTCCTTTTCTTTCCCTTCTTCCTCTTATCTGCAGGCCTAATTTCTTCAACAGCTGAATGTTTTGATTGGTTAAGTTCTTCAGCATTGCTCGTGGCCGACTGATTGGTTTTCGACATGTTGATTCACTCTTATAGCTTCGTCCAACTTTTGTATTATAAACAATTCCCATTATGCTGGTTTCACATGTAGTCTAATTGTTATAACCTCACCGCGAAAATTCACCAATTCTCCATCTTGATCGACAAGTTTCAATTGAATATGATCTATTGACTGCACGGCGATTGGCAGATAAATGATGTGAGATGGTACTTCAACGATCTTATATCCCGGTGGAACGATTGGAAAAAATTCGTGAATCGTATGGGCTTGTTGTTCATTTATATAAGCCCCTCTTGTGATATTACATTCAACACGTAATGAATTCACTTTAAGAATAGCCACTGGTAAATCAGATTCATGCATAACATTTGCTTCGAGAATGCGTTGAGTAAAACCCAGTAATCGACCAATAGAATCATTGAGAGTAAAATTTATTGCATGATCGGATTTAATTTCACTACGTAGAGTGTTGTTATTGGGCTTTAGAGTGATTGTAATATTCTTCATTAATAATGCACTTCGCAAATAATTTTCAATATCATCAATTTCATAACTCCCCGTGGGTATAATGATGACTTCCTCACCCACATAGAACTTATTATTTCGCTCATCGATGTTTGGAATGGAATTAAAAGTGAGTAATTCAATGAGCCCGAGAGTATAATTTATCGATGGTGATAGTTCGATGGGTGGGAAATAGTTAGCCTCCAAGATGGAGCTCGTTCCCGTTAGAGTCAGTGTGAAATAATCATTCATGATGGTTGATTTTCAACTGATGTTTCGTGCAGTATGAGCGTGATCTTTATAGATCGCCATGAAGAAATTCAAGACATAAATGTCCACACACAACTGTATCATAGTTTTGATATTGTTTATAATTATATTTTACAATGCTACCAACACCGAAATATTTTATTAAATCTTTTGGTGGTTGAAGATTTCCAAAACTATCAAAGTAGAGCACATTATTATTATTTTTCTTATATGCCACCCAATGTGTCCCTGGACCATCTTTATGATCAAGATTTATAATGGCCGTTTCTTTTATTCGTGGTCCACTTTTTGGTAATTCATTTCTCATATATACTCCTCGAAAGTATGGAATCTTCATGATTTTAGCATATCTCATGAGATCGATATCTGTGAGTGCTCGATGTGGTAGCTTTATACGTTTTTTAACATTCCAAGATGTAAACCCATACCCGTTTTATGAGGTTTTAAATAAAGACCACGACCCAATGTAATGGTCTCCATGGCTCGATTATGTCGTTTATTTTCTTCTAATTGATTTTTAGCTACACTTGCATCATTCATAGCTTTTGCTATACCCGCAGCACCTCCGGCTAGAGCTCCGGTGGCACTTAAACCAGCAAAAAGTGGTATGAGAAATGGTAGAAAACCACCAATTTTCGTGGGCATAGGTAAAATACGTGGCGTTTTCACTTTACACCGTCCACCTGCCTTCTTAACTGCAATTCGCGCACCTTTAAGCGCAGAACTAATAACTTTGCGATAATTTACATTTGGTGTCATGGATTTTTTTGCAGCACTAATAATATTTCGTAGTGTGGTTGTTTTAAACTTTTTCCCATTCTTCTTCTTCTTCTTCTTCTTATCATTCTTCATCCCCATGCCGAATTTCGATTTAGCTTTCATAATATTAGTCACACTCCACGCAGCAACTTTTTCTCCAATGCTAGCGTCACGCGCATGAACTCGCTTCCAAGCTTCTCCAGCAAGTGCGTTATCAGCGATTTTTCTTGCTTCAAGATTATTTTGTGTCTGCGAATAAACAATATCGTGATTCTTGCAAGCTGCATCAAGCGGATTGATCCCCAAATCACCGCGATCCAAACGTTTTTTTAATTTGGTGCCGGGTCCACAGTATTGATAACCCGGGAGATGAAGCTCAATCGGTAGTTTATTAATGAGTGTGTTAACTAAACCTTTACCCCTTTTCTTTATAGATTCGTGATTCATGTTAATATTCATTTGTACAGAAAAACTTTATCAGAAGTAAAATCATAACAATAATACTGAGAAAAGTAATAGCTATCATAATAATAACTTCAAAATCACTCGCAACAAATGCTAATGATAAATCATTGGACATATCTGGTTTAATTAGTAACTTTAACTCCATTCTTCGTGAGATTGAGAATCATTGATGATGATTCACGAGCAACTGATGAGCGTGTGCTTATAAGCCGTGTATTTATACTCGTTTGCTTAGTCATAATCGAGACAAGATTTGAATCACACTGCATAAGCATGGAGTTCAAGGATCAGCCAATAAAATTACCAGTTATGAATTTCGATGCGCTAACCCAACGAAATACGAAGAAAAGAGTAAAACGTCATGGTGAATTATTACCAAATAGTGTGCGTGCGATAATTTGTGGTCCATCAAATTGTGGGAAAACAAATGCTCTTTTTACTCTTATAACACATCCACATGGATTGAGATTTGAAAATGTTTATGTATATTCGAAATCTCTCAATCAACCAAAGTATGAATTTCTACAAAAACTATTGAAATCTATTCCCGCGATTAATTATTTCCCATGCAATGAGCATGAGAAAGTTATAAGTCCTCAAGACGCACGACCAAACTCCATCATGATTTTCGATGATGTAGCGTGTGAGAAGCAAGATAATATTCGAGCTTTCTTCAGTATGGGAAGACATCGAGAAGTCGATTGTTTCTATCTCTGTCAAACATATGCTCGTATTCCCAAACATCTAATTCGTGATAATTCAAACTTCTTGATACTTTTTCGTCAAGATGAAATGAATTTGAAACATATTTATTATGATCATGTTAATACTGATATGACGTGGATGCAGTTTAAGGATTTATGTTTCGCTTGCTGGAAACATAATAAATTTGGATTTGTTGTAATTGATAAGGATAGTGAAGTACATGAATGTAGATATCGAAAAGGATTTGATTGCTTCATAAATATGCAATCATCGAGCGAGTGAAACGCAGTCGATGTTCAATCTTAAAAGCATCAACATGCAAACTCCGGCTGTTCTTAATAAACAAAAAAGCGATGTATTGCGTCAAATCGCGCATGCGAGTGAATCCATTCGACGAAAACATAAAATGTTAAAGTTAGGAAAAATTACATCTGACGAAACGATAAATGAAGTCTTTAAGCCTATGATTGCACCGTTGGAAAAACTGGTTGATACATCGTTAAAACAGCAGCAGCAACAACAATCATGGATTAAAAACGAGAAATCGATGGAAAATAAATTTAAGAATGAAAATCTCGATTATGATCAGAGTTTTGCGACGGCCTATGAAGATTCAACGGAAGAAGATTTAGATGCTACAATACATGATGATGATGATGATGATGATGATGCAAAAGTGGAGAATTTATTTGAAAAATATATTGAAATGTTTGAATCGAAACAGCAACAAAAAAATCTCGATGTTTCATATGGAGTACGCCAATTGTCGGGAAATCGTTTAATGATTGGTGATACTTCAATCACATTTAATGATAATCTCATTCATATTGGTAATAAGGAGTATCAACAAAGCCCAGGTTTGCTCGAATTATTATTCATGAAAGAACCAAAAAGCTCTGTCATAACGGCACTTGACGAGAAGAATTATCGAGAAATTATCAATTCAACAAATGCATATCGCAAGCATTATAACAGCGAGCATGATATTCGTGAAGATAAAAGTAACAAATTTAATAATATTATCGCACCTATGATTGATTCATTGACAAAGAAGACACCATTGAAAAGACGATCTGAACGTTTTGGTAAGGGCCTACCTTACGATCGCATGATGGTAAAGAAGAATTATAAAATAGATTATGTTTATTGGGATGATCCAAATGAGTTGGTTGATCGTTTACGACTACTCCTTGCATCTCAAGCAGCTGGAAATTCCAATCATTCTAATGAAATCATTTCCATTATCGAAGAATTACGTGAAGCTGAAATTATTTATTAATGTCAGTTTGATACTGTCGAAGCTCAGTCTTGTGTCAACTATCAACATGAGCGTAGATATGTTTGGTCGTCAGTTGATTGAAAAAAGATCCAATAGTAAAAATATTCGTGGACCTCCTGGTAATGGATTTAAACTTACCATTGATGGTCACTATGATCTGAATAATCGAAGACTATGCAATATAGCTGAACCAAAAGATGAAAACGATGCGATTTCAGCGCGAATAATGCAAAATGCTATACGTCAAGAAATTCGTGTTTTATATGAAATTACGGCATCATTGCGAAATTCTGTTGATAATTATGATATAATAATTCATGGAATGGAAAAAACGTTTGATAATCAATTGAAGCAGCAACGTATTGACTTTGAAACAGCACATGAACAGATACGACACAATCTTCGGATCATTGTTGATATGGAAGAACAGCTGAGAACATTACAGAGATTTCATGATGGCTCAGAAAAAACGCATGATGGTAAAGAAGAATTATAAAATAGATTATGTTTATTGGGATGATCCAAATGAGTTGGTTGATCGTTTACGACTACTCCTTGCATCTCAAGCAGCTGGAAATTCCAATCATTCTAATGAAATCATTTCCATTATCGAAGAATTACGTGAAGCTGAAATTATTTATTAATGTCAGTTTGATACTGTCGAAGCTCAGTCTTGTGTCAACTATCAACATGAGCGTAGATATGTTTGGTCGTCAGTTGATTGAAAAAAGATCCAATAGTAAAAATATTCGTGGACCTCCTGGTAATGGATTTAAACTTACCATTGATGGTCACTATGATCTGAATAATCGAAGACTATGCAATATAGCTGAACCAAAAGATGAAAACGATGCGATTTCAGCGCGAATAATGCAAAATGCTATACGTCAAGAAATTCGTGTTTTATATGAAATTACGGCATCATTGCGAAATTCTGTTGATAATTATGATATAATAATTCATGGAATGGAAAAAACGTTTGATAATCAATTGAAGCAGCAACGTATTGACTTTGAAACAGCACATGAACAGATACGACACAATCTTCGGATCATTGTTGATATGGAAGAACAGCTGAGAACATTACAGAGATTTCATGATGGCTCAGAAAAAAATAGACATTAATGAGAAAAAAGCAGCATTGGTTGAGGAACTTCATAAACCTGCAAGAAAAAATTATCCACGACGTTGTGTAATAATCCGCGGATTGGATGAGACATGGCAGGCTGATCTTGTTGATATGACAGCGTATGCGAGAGATAACAATGGTTATAAATTCTTACTCACAGTTATCGATATATTTTCGAAATATGCTTGGTCAGTGCCATTGAAAAGTAAGAGTGGGATAAATACAACGAATGCAATGAAATCCATATTCGAAAATGGAAATCGTGTACCAAAAAAATTACATGTAGATCAAGGAAAAGAATTTTATAATAAAGAATTTAAGATGCTATTGCAACATTATAATATTGAATTATATTCAACATTCAGCAATTTAAAAGCATCAATCTGCGAACGTTTCAATCGCACGCTCAAATCTAAAATGTGGAAACAGTTTAGTTTGCGTGGTAATTATAAGTGGACAGACATCTTATCAGATTTAATATTGAATTATAATAATAGTAAACATAGGACAATAAAAATGAAACCTCAAGATGTTAATATGGAGAATGAGAAGAGAATTCTTCATGATATATATCGAAAACGCAAAGTGAATAGCATACGAAAATCAAAATTTAACATTGGTGATAAAGTACGAGTGAGCAAGAACAAACACGTTTTCGAGAAAGGCTATACACCTAACTGGACTACAGAAATTTTCACCGTGCATAAAGTATTATCAACAACAACACCAGTGACTTATAAACTAATGGACTATGAAGATCAACCCATTGCTGGTGGTTTTTACGAAGAGGAACTGCTGAGAGTGAAATATCCCGACATCTATCTTGTAGAAAAGATTCTCAAACGACGTGGAAATCAAGTTTATATTAAATGGTTGGGATTCGGGAATTCACACAATAGTTGGATACATAAGAATGATTTGTAAACAATAAATATTTGTACATTATATCATTTATTAACATTTTTGAAATAAACGATTTACATTATTTGACAATGAATTCAATTTGAGTACATTTTATATCGCTAATCAGAGATTTCAGAAACAATGTTCCCTCTGCGATGGCTTGAATCAGTTGTTGAAATAGACTTTTATCCTGCTCGAATTTCATCGAAATACGTTTCGGCATGAAGACTTGGATACTGCTATCGAGAGTTGCGATTGTGCATAAGCCAAACTTCGTTGTAGCTTGTCGCAAGTTTGTGACTTTATAAATGTGATCGACTTGTAACTCGTATAGCTTTTTCGTTGGCAGGAAAGTCTCCTGACAAGCAGCGATTTTGTTTAAGCTCGTGATATCCATTATTGCAGTATGAGTCAAAAGTCTTTGAGCAGGCAGTTAATATACCAATCATCCCCACCATAATAAATACAACAGGCTCCTCCCAAAATTTTCTTTATTATGAATATCCCCACCCGACATTTCCTCCATCACACATGATTAGGTATTTGATAATGTCCCCAGGGTAACGTATCAGTTGTATTAGGTTGAATGTAACGCTTATCATCATGTGGACTTAGAGCTACCTTGTCTTGCTTCACGGTATATACACTATGTTTACAGGATCTTATTGCGCGCTGTACTCTTTTTTGCGATATATTTTGTCGAAGACAATTCACATAGTCATCAAATTTAATGTTGTTTTCCACAACACAGGTCTTCACTCCTTTAGCTTTCTTTATGAGTTTATCATCATCTTTTTTAACACTATACATTTTACTCCGTAATCCGACAAATTCAAGCATTATTTTACCATTACATTCATCCTTCATCAAACCAACAATCTTTTTATTCACTCGTGGCATATTGAATGGATTTTGTGCTGGATAATCTGATGTATCGAATTCCTTAATATCACGCTTCATTATTTCATAGATATCGGGGCACTTAATTTCATACAACAAACTATCGGTATCAATATACAAGAGTTTACATTTGTCAATATCAAACTGTGACTTCATATATCCATAATGAAAGTCATACATATGTAATTTTGATAAATCGAGCACACTTAATCCCACATAGATTGGTTTGTTAAGACAAACCTCTGTTTTCCCCATTTGAATAGCAACAAGATTTTCATGAAATATTGAGCAGCTATGGAAATTTGGCTTCGCTATAAATGCTTCAGCCCCGTAACGACCATCCCAATGGGTTAAAAGTTTAACATTAACATACTTTCGCACATTTTCCATCGTCTTACCATACACAGCATTATTCATGAGTTTAAATAGATTTTTCTCGAATTCACTCTTAGCATTTTTTCTCATATCACTATTTAATTCGATATATGATTTGAGCCATTTTTTCTGTTGAAATTGAAGAACTTTATGAATTCGTGTAAGTTTCAATCCATTCTTTAAAGCTTGTTTAAGATTTCTGTAATGGAGAATGTAATGCATTTTCGAATCTAATGTTGTCATCAATTTGATTTGTTTTGATCCCGGTGCTGTCTTATGCTCGGGACACAGTGGTAAATCTTTATGTGAATCATGCAAATTTTGTGGATATTCGAGATCAACCTCGAGAATGTAACCCGTTGAATCATCATCGGGATGAGTAGCGAAATCGATCGTATGATAATTTTCAACCCATTTAAAATGTCCATATGGGAGTGCCTCCATCATAGCCCAACCATAAAGATTATTCACATCGTAATACATTAAATATTTCGTTTCTTCGTTGGAATTATAATTACTCATATACTTGTTATTCGCCTTGGCATAACGATTACAGCATTGACTAACTCCACCTCTTATTCCGCGTTCAATGAACATATGAATGTCTAAATCCATAAGAAGCTCCAACTGCACTTTCGAATGGTAGAGCATCGTCGCATCCCATGTGAAACCCGGTGTTGTATAATAATGGGCGGGATCCAAATGATAAACCTTCATACAATTGTCTCGAAAATTTTCAAAAATATCTGCTAACAATAGCACATCAGTTTTCAAATAAAGATCCGAGTATTCCCCCAAGTTATTGATTTGCAATTCATCCCATACTCGCTTTGCATGATCATAATCCTCTATTGTTATATTCATACCAGTCAAACTACTAAAAAAATCTACTTGAGATGGAAGCGCTGTTTCAGTTAATTTCGCTAGTGTATCGACGTATTCATACGGAAAAACACCTTTTCGAGTGAGAAGTTCAAATTCATAGTCATTTAGATGCGAAAACTCACGTCGGATGATTTTCAGTTCTGGCATGTATGATGCAAGCTTCTCCAATGATGACGCCATAAATTGGAGTGAATCGATAAAACGGAAGCTCATATCACTTCCATCGATGTGTTTAATGATCGATGTGTATCTTTCCTTGTTTTGTGGAATGACTGTCAGTCGACCACTAAACGATGTTGCGATCTCCTTGATGATGAAATGCGAATCATAACCGGTGAGATTGTGAAAGACGATTGGGATGACTCTCGAATCCTGGTAATGTAAATTACATTCGTTGTGAGCTGGTCCTCGATATCTATGAAAAAAAAAAAAAATTGAATATTAAAATTTTGATGGAAAAAAAAAAAATGGGAAGATGGATCACAACATTTTAAATACATACCTTCCAGTTAGATGACAATGATCTCGGACTTTATCCGTTGCGGATAGATTCTGTTGTTCGCAAATATGACATTGTACTGCTTTCATGAAGTCGTCACGTTGCTTCGCAGTTAATGATTCCATCGGAACAGGATTCCTATGAATATCCTCAATGGTTTGAGCGAGTTTTTGTAGCTCCTTGCAAAACCATTCGGCTGGATTGGCTCCTCTGTAGCTATCATATTTTGACAATGCAACATCATAGCTACATTGCAAATAATATCCAACACTAAATGCCTCATGCTTTTGGTAGGCCTCCTCACACCGTGTTGGTTTCAACAAACATTCCAAATCGGCGTATATTATGAATGGTGCACGCTCCTTGTTTTTATAATTTTTAAATTGAACCGTGTTATTCCACGATGGTGGCATATTGATTTTGTATTCATTTAATTTTGTGCAATCAATTTCATGCGATGACAATTTGACTTCATCGCGAAAGTAATGTAAACATCTATCACAGATATGATGTTTGTGTGCGCGCTTCGATAGTTGCGATGATACTAGGCGCGATAAATTTTTAATCCACACATAATGGAACGTTGGCGGCACATACACTTCATTGTTTGTATTATCATCATCAACATTCTCATCCATATACGAATCCTGGATAAGTAACAAATTTATGTGTATCACTTTCTTTGATGATGTCACGTGTATTGGCACTACCGTAAAATTTTCACCTTTTTTAATTAAAATATATAAGTTTATTGACATGATATTCTGTTTTTCAAATTTGCTAATCTGTTTCGGCATAACTGGAAAAACAACACCATTGAGATTAAGATCATTCTGATATTGTCTATAGATATTAACATTGTCCGCATGTCTTGCATGATTATGTGAATGTAATGCCGACAGAATAGCCCACATAAAACACTTATTATCATTGTTTCTTACGTTTATGCACGCATGTTTTTTGCCTATCGATTTTGGTAGGGGCACAAATGACGAACCACGCATGGGATTTAATTTGTTAATATTTACTGTCACATTGATAAGTGAATGTAAACTCCATCCTGAACCTTGTCGTTGAAATTCTTCAATATCTCGCTCAATGGGTGTTTGCACATATTCAACAAACCACTCTTTAATATTTGTCGTTGGGTATATCGCTTGAGCTTTGGTGTTGAAGTATTTAATGTCCGAAACTTCTTCACTATCTTTCACTATTATAAACTTTGCCGCAAGCACTGTGTATACTTTCACGGGGTTTTGTTGTTTCTTTAACACACTTGCGATTTCCTTTTGGAAAACACTCATGCAATCACCCATAAAAGATTTAATATCGATATGTTTTAAATTAGTAATTACACTTGTTCGAATTCGATTTTTAAATGCCGAGGTTAAATCACTCCAATTAATTCTATCACTAATTTCTTCACTCGTTATTAAACCAGCACCATGCTTTAGCAAACATTCTAGTTGAACTTTAATTCCACATAAGAAAGCAATTGTATTGGAAAGTTTGGTCACTTCCGATGTACTTGATCCGATCAATAATTGATCAAGAGATTGAATAGTCGCAGAAATTTTTACAATCCACGTATTAATTTCTTCAGAATCTTTATTTTTCACGGCTTCTAATATTTCCGCCCACGTCTGCACAATATCTCTACACCCCTCAGCATCCATGATGAAAAAATTAATAATAAAATTAATAATAAAATAAAAAAAAAACGGCACCTTCGTTCATTTAACTAAGAATGTTTGATAATCTATCGGGTCTCTCGTATTTATACATATTGGTTGGGTTGGGGTGTGGTCATTCAATATCTCGAATCTTTGGACCCATCGACTAATGAATAATATTCATCTGTTTACTTCATCACGCCTACGTTCGTAATTTTCACGCATTCGTTTGACTATTGGGTGAACTATCCCCACTACCACCTATATTCAAAATTGAACCTAGTGATCGGGGGAAAAAATGAAAAGTGGGTAGGAAGAAAAAGATGAAAAGTGGGTGTGGGATGAAGGAAAAGTGGATGGGGAGAAAGAAAAAATGAAAAGTTGGTGGGGAGGAAGAAAAAAAAATGAAAAAAGTGGGGATGGCTGAGTATAAAAAAGATGATTGTTACTACTCACATCATTCACAATTAAAAATGCAGTACGTTGTAGACATTCAGGGTTTCAAAAGCCCAAACAATTTTATTGTAAAAGAACTTGCAATTATTGCACTCGAGCGGGAATCAATACCATCGGTGCATCTATTCCAATCTCCGTACGATATCACCCTCCAATTACCACAATATCTGAGTTCGAATTTGTGGCTGGAGGAAAATTTTCACGGACTCTCATGGGATATTGGTGATATTCCATATCGTGAATTGCGAGAAACTCTCAGTTCAATTCTACGAGATGCTGATAAAATCTTCATCAAGGGACGAGAGAAGGCCGTATGGCTCGGTGAGCTTATGGCTAACGTGCACAATATCGAGGAGATAGGATGTCCAACGCTCACTGAACTTCGTGGTGATCGTTTTGCACCATGCACCCATCACACCCGTCGGAGTTGGACAGAAAATTGTGCGGCTTGGAACGTGCAATTGCTAAAAACTTGGTTCCTCGATGAGTATCATCCACAAACACCAAGACCGACGCCAAATTCAACACCAACAACAGTGGCAGCGTCGGAATATAATGACGTACCACTATCCGCGGGAATGTACTACGAAAATTATATTCAATTGGAGTAAAATAAAAGTTTATTGTTTTGTATTTATTGTTTTGTATTTATTCTATCTTCTTCCTTTTCATCCCTGTACATAATATTGGACGTGTTTTTCGTCGAATGGTGGGGTCATTGTTATCATCGAAGACTCTCTTCTTCATCGTTGACTTGCGATTTTCTTTGTTGCATTCGTCGTCGTCGTCGTCGTCTGAGTTTTTATGAGGGGGTATCGACTTGCTGTGGTGATGAACTTTGAGTATTTCGATAGATGTCGGACTATATTTGATATCCAAAGATTTCTGTAACAAATCAAATTTATTAATTTATGTTTTCAAAACTTTTATCATAAATTAAAAAATATATACATACATCTTTATTGTTGTCAGTATTCATTCGTGTCAATCCAGGATGTGTTGGGTCATATTGAATCTCAATGGGTATCTGCAAAGAATACATACATATATCTATATATATATAATTTTTTTTTTCATTAAGATTTTTTTTTTTTTTTTATAAGAATAAGTTAAAAATACTTACGTTTAATGCTCGTCTTCGAATTTCGAATGGCGGTAGAGGTAACCACATAATCTCCCTCCTTCGTCTCGGATCCTTTGAAATTCAAATGAATGATACATTTTTTTTTAATAATAATTCGCATTAATATTTTGTAGGATTTTTTAATAATTCGCATTAATATTTTGTAGAGAATGTTTTACTTACTATATATCGGGAGCACATGGTTTGAAAATGATCAACACTGATTGGCTGCTTGTTTCGTATGGAGAAAAATCGAGGAACTTCTGAGAAAAGTCTTATGATGATTCTTTGTGGTGGGTGGTCATCCCCACCGTCCTTCTCAATACTCTGTTCTTTCATTCTCACGCTGTTAGTTTAAGATTCGTCGATACTTATTATAAACATATTAGATTTCTCTTGCGTTGCAGTCACTCGTAAAGTCATAAACATAGGAGGTCTGCATTCCTCTTTCGGTTAAGTGGGGCATGCACACCTTCTTCTCGGTGCTCTGTTTTTTTTTCCATTCTTACTTTAAGATTTGACGATACTTATTAGATTTTCTCATACGCTGCAGCCCTTTGGGAACTTGTAAAGTCAAGTGGGTGCAGCGCGTGCACACTTGTAAAGTCATAAACATTCTTTTGGTCGAGTGAGTGCGAGCACGTGCAGACTGGTGAGCGTCTGCAGCCCTCCTTTGTGTTAAGATGCAACGGGGTTGACGCGTGACGGACCTTTCTCGCTTGTATCCACCAAGTGGGTGTTAGTTTGAGAAATGGGATAATAGTCATTTGGTATATGTCACGTTTATATATTCTTTGGATTGGGATGCTAGCTTATAACGTATATGTCGCGGTTCATTGGAAAGGGTGGCTAAATTTATTGAGTCCACATCCTTCCCAATAATCTTGAATATAGCATGAAAGGAGATTCATGAATGCACCACATTGTCATGGAATTCTCGTGACGATTTTCCCTAATGTCAATATTTGAGAAAAACTGTGCATGTTCTATACATTGTACCAACAAGTCTGTGCATGCTCGAACCTGTGGGTATTGGGAAAAATAATCTTGTTTGAAATAATGGTTTATTATTCTTTGAAATACTGGCTTTATTATTCAATCATTTTTTTTTGTTTTTAAAGTATACATTTGCGACAGTTTTTTATCAAAGGTGGGGGTCCATCGAAATCATCAGCATCAATCATTTTTTTCCCATAATGTTTTCGACAACGACGATATTCCATAATATCCTTATCCATTTGCATGACGTGGGGTAGATGGTCCCAGGCATCTTCGATATCGTTGTATGCATACATGAGAATGAAATCTTTTGTCAAGCTAGCGATATCTTCAGTCCTCATGTTGCAAATGCTTCCCACAGCTCGAAGAATTTTCATGGATCTCTCGAAAGACGGCGGTGCGAAGAAATAATTTTCAAAGTACCATATCCTCATACGTAGCACATTTTCGAAAGCACAATCATGATTTAATATTCCATCGTGATGTTGATGATTCGAACAGCTCGATTCTGATGATTTCAGCAACGCTCGATAACCGAAATCTTCCAAGTCGATAATTGGTTTCGAATTTCCAATAATCATTGCAATCACTTGTTTCTTCTCCGCTCCTTTGACATAAATGACGCGAGCATCTTTCACAATGTTATCGAACAATCGTTTGAGTGGAGCGTATGACACATTGCCCACGTTCCATGGAATACCCGCAAAATGATGCACAGTCCACAAGTTATCGTTTTTATATTTGGCTGATAAATTATTCCAATCATCCGATGGTTTGACTAGTTCACATTGAAACTCTGTGCAATCCCATGAACCATCAGAATACATGTTTATCACCGCCACCTCCTTCACCACAAACTCATTGTTGGGTGCTTTGAACCCTCGCACGTCCAAAATAATTTCAATATCGTTCATGGTGTATGTGTTACTAGTGATAGTTCACAATCAACTGATTCAATTTTGAAATTCTCATATATGATGTTTGTCAGTCCGAAAGGATGAGCCACCGTGAGTGAATAATCCTTTCATCCCCCTCCACTCCATATCATAATGGAAGATTATACAATGGAGAGAGAGCTCGAACGTTTGAATCTTGGTGGGTGCTGTGGGGATCGAGCACTGGGTAAATCGATAGGCAGCCGGTAGCGCCATCTATCGGATCGGTGAGGTAGCGAGGTAAGTCGGTTGAGTCGTGGGTAAACGAGCAGTCGGTATTGAGCTATCGGTATTGATAATCAATGCTGTGGGGATCGAGCAGTGGGTAAATCGATAGGCAGCAGGTAGCGCCATCTATCGGATCGGTGAGGTAGGTAAGTCGGTTGAGCCTGTGGGTAAACGAGCAGTCGGTATTGATAATCAATACAACGAACAGTCGGTATTGATAATCAATACTGTGGGGATCGAGCAGTGGGTAAATCGATAGGCAGCAGGTAGCGCCATCTATCGGATCGGTGAGGTAGGTAAGTCGGTTGAGCAGTGGGTGAACGAGTAGTCGGTATTTAGATTAATGTAACCTAAATGAAACCTAAATGTAACCTGTAAGTCGGTTGAGCGTGGGTGAACGAGTAGTCGGTATTTAGGTTAATGTAACCTAAATGTAACCTAAATGTAACCTAAATGTAACCTGCAGGTAGCGCCATCTATCGGATCGGTAAGGTAGCGAGAGCAGTCGGTACGACAGATTAGGGATCTATAACAGTCGATAAGGTAGGAATGAGGGTTAGCAAAGCACAGTCGGTAAGGTAGAACTCGACAATACCGGGAGCTAGAATCGGTCTAGTCTACCTACTCACGTATTTCCATCCCTCGGTTCTGCTATCCACCATCGTTTCGCGGTCCCGCATCTCGAAACGTATAATTACTTTGTGTAATTACTTGTGTTCGCTCCTGAATCCGAGTGAACCCGCTTTCTTCTTACATCCCATTCGCTTCTCTCTTTTCCCCGTTGCCCCTATGACTTTCCCCGTTTCCGCGTTTTCGGCCCAAGTTGACGCGCAATCGCACCCCGAAATTCTCACCCTCTCTCTCTCTGTATCACACACACACACACACACACACAAACACGCTATACACACACTTACGAGCTTTACCATATTCTTCGTACCCAGCCTTTTGCCCGTACAACTTCGTTCTCGCCATCTACTTATCCCTTCCCGAACTAGTCGTTCGCATCGAGATGTTCCTAAACTGCATCCACTGCTCCGACAACCTCGCGGGGGTCTCCTTTCTCGTTAACAGTTTCCACTTTCTTTCATTCCATTCCTCTTCGGCAGCAAAGTTTTCTGTCGTCTTTCAACTTCGTACCAATCGCCGGCTTTCGGTATATATACGTTTCTCGAAACGTTAGTTTCCACCGTCGTGACGATACGAACCTCTTTTCACGTCTATTTTAAGTTTCGATGAAAGTAATACGACGGTGCGCGGGGCCATAAGTTCTCGGGGAATTCCGGGTCCGAGCTGCTACCTCGTGGCATTGAAAC
>OZ020167.1:11080174-11232430 GCA_963971145.1 Sussaba pulchella | reverse complement strand
CTGTGAGTTTAAAATTAGTTTCTCAATTTTTCATTCGAGCTGTAGAAAAAGTATTCACATTTAATTCATATTCCGAGGTAATTAATTTTCAACTTCCGAGTTCGACGATGATAATTCAAATGCGATTTTCATATCCAATCGCGAGAAAATAATTGTTCCCTTTTGTATGATCGAAAGCTTTTTCTCTTAAAACGAGATCAAATGAAAAATCACTGAAAGTAAAGAAAAAATAAATAAATAACGGTTAGAACAAAGCTCGATGAGTTTGGAGATTTGTATGGAAACGTTGAGCAAATAAGAACGAGAATGCAGGTTGATACGTGGAATGAGTGGAAATGCTTGTGGCGAGTCGTTGCTATCCGCGGAGAGACGGATGGAAAATCCACTAGGAAACCCGTGCGATGCTCAAAGGAGTAATAGCCGGTGGCAAGCAGACATGCAATAGCCGGGCGGTACATCCCGGGGCTATACCTGAAGTAGTCGTGGCTCAGGGATGCATTACGTTGCATTATGCAAAGGCAGGCAGGTTCTGCAACAATGAAATTCGATTTGAATGCGGTCGAGTTTTGTGGCTCCGACTGTGGCGATGCATTGTGTTGTGGCAACGACTGTGTCGCTGAGACTCCACGGTTGTGACTCGAGCGAGATAAAAAAAAAGAACCGCGATGGACCGCATGGAGAAAATTTAAAATTGCTTCGAAGCTCGAAAAATAGCAAAACCACGGACAGTGGAGAGATTAATAAAATTAGGAATCTGAAATGCAACAATCGTGACGGATTTGCTGTAAAGCTGAGGGGAAAAAATGTAGATTAAGTAGAATGATAATGAGACGAGAGTCGAAGAATAAATAAAATTATCGATATATTTGACACAATAATATAATATTGTCGGAATAAAAATTTGATTAAAAATAAGGTTTGAATGATATAATTCATGCGAAGCATTTATACAGCTAGGTAGATGCCACGCGATGTATATTATATATGAGCAATTCCACTAATTCGAGTACCGGTTTTGGGCGTCGATATCAGCGATCTTTTTGTAACTTTGAGAAACGGAAGCTCCCATTAAGAAATGAACTCTGAGTTTTTTTTTAGATTTTTCCCTTGGTTATTTTCGCTGTAATTGTATGGGTAATTCTGTGAGTTTTTCATGTTTTTCTTGTTTTCATTAATTTCTCAATGTGTTTTGATAGGAAAAAAAAGAGAGGTATCAATTCATTGATTGATTGATGGTATTTATTTAGCATGTTGCTACGCCAAGAATATACCTTATCACATTATTTGTTTTTTTTCCTTTTTTTTCATATTTATTATATCACGTTATTCGCATTTATATTAGTACTATCAGTACTAATAAGTATCAGTACTAAAAGAGAGAGAAAGAGAGAGAGAGAGAGAGAGAGAGAGAGAGAGAGAGAGAGAGAGAGAGAGAGAGAGAGAGAGAGAGAGAGAGAGAGAGAGAGAGAGAGAGAGAGAGAGAGAGAGAGGAGAGAGAGAGAGAGAGAGGGAACGAAAAAGCGGACAAATGTAGAAGGGGAAATTCGAGAGCCAGGAAACGAAGAGGTAAAGAAGCATCTATTCTCGCCGATCTATTGTACGTGCAACCGCCCACTGCATGTACCTATATTCTTTTCCATTTCTCTCTTCCCACCGATGTGCCATCACCCTCGTACATTCTCAATCCCGGCCTCCTTTGTGCCCAAGTAGGGGAGGATCAGCCATGCAAAATATTTCGCAAACCTCTATCGCCAACATTTTTGGCCGACGTCCATGGCGAACCTTTCATCCCTCGCGTTTTTCCCCGGAAAATTCTGAGCTCCGCGAAACCGAGGCTCAACGAGACACGTCGTGTTTCGTAGTCCCACACATATCTTCGTCGATCTTCAGAATCTATGAAAGACTCGAAAAAAAAAATATATATATTTCCAAAAAAAAAATAAAAATAAGAAATACGTAGGCGGAAAATGGGATCCAAAGTGCATTGGCGTGTGTGTGTGTGTGTGTGTGTGTGTGTGTGTGTGTGTGTGTGTGTGTGTGTGATATTGGATAAGGCCAGTACCGACGGCGTATCGGTGATCTCGTTGCAGCCAAGTGGGACGTCCGTTCTCGACGTTCTTTTGCTTTTTCGTGTCACCGGACGCGCCTTATGGTAACCGCAAAGTCTTTCCTTCCTTCGACACCGAATGCATGAAAGGTCCTATCATTACTACATCTACGTCAAAGCCGAAGGAAAATGTGTCCTCGTTTCTTTGCTCTTTTCACTCGCGCCGCTTTTGTTTTCGTCGGTTTTCCTTCACTTCCTCATTCGCCGCAACAGATGAATTTTTTATTTTCACGAAAATATACGGAAACGCATGGCACAGTTGGAGTAACTTCACTAACCGAGCGACTTTTTTTTTTTTTTTTATCAACGACCCGTGAAGTCGGTAATCTTAATAAATTCAAACGGTGTAATTATGAGGTAGGATTTTGCGATGAAATTCAATTTCTCTGTGTGAAATTGCGGATTATTTTTAGGTAACATTCTAATTGTCATCGAGAACTGTATCGAAATATTTTCGTTTGTTCGACACAGATTCTGCAGTGACGTGTGTGCATTTTTGCTGCTCGGATAGGCGAGGAAAATTGGCGAGTTATTCTTAAATTGAATTTTTGTTTACACTCGACATTTTACTTTAATTCTTGAACCATACGTTTGTCCAATTCGGATCGTACTGCGCCCCGGATCCGAGCGGGTTATTTGCCGGCGTGGTATCCTATGGGAAATTTAAAAACACTTCTGAATAAAAATGTTTATTCTCATCCATATGCCACTGCAGCTCGGACCATCATTTCTCCATCTATCTCCATGGAAAAATTACAATTCAGCGTTTCACAAAAATTTTCATTCAACTCTCACATTTTTTATACACGCTACTCTATTCAAAATTATAAATTATTAAAATTAATAATTCCTAATCAAAACGAAATATTTTCACCCCACATCCCCAATTCTATAGAGAAATAACAATTCAGTCATCCACACAAATTTTTATCCACCTCTACCGTTTCTCGTACACGCGATTCCATTCAAAATTCTAAATTACCCCTGCCAGAAATTTCCATTCCCATCCTAAATCTCGCGAACAAGAAAAAAAAAACAATGCTACAAAACGTTCGACCATAGACAAAACCTCGCAGTCCGTTGTATCACGTATGCGCTATTCACCCGCACGTTCATCCTACGAGTAATACCAAAATCGCTCTTATCCACCCGGAATCTCACACAATTTTCTTTGCAACGACCCCCCCCCCCCCCCCCCCCCCCCAAAGCTCAGACGCGTTTCCGAGCTCGCAACGTGTCGTATCTATATTTGATACTTGCCTTCGGTTCACTCGCGGTAGTTAA
The DNA here is from genome assembly GCA_963971145.1 of Sussaba pulchella. Lineage (NCBI taxonomy): Eukaryota > Metazoa > Arthropoda > Insecta > Hymenoptera > Ichneumonidae > Sussaba > Sussaba pulchella. The sequence goes on along the minus strand of OZ020167.1, from coordinate 11,229,039 downwards.
ATAGTAGAATAGGCACGGTGTTGTGACAGTCATAGTCACGGGTTTATTCCCCCGAAGAGAAACCTAGACACGCCGAACGATTTACAAGGAACGAAGATAACGCCGCCATTGGCGTCACAGACCCGGACCGTAGCGCGTTTCTGTGTAGCGATATTAGACGTACGACTGAACAAGTGCAAACGTTATACCGAGACGCGAAGAGACGGCCCGGAAGTTTACATTCGGCGAAGCAACCATCCGAGTTGTACACCCGGCAGTTCGGGAACGTCGAAACGAGATGTCTGGCGCGATGGAGGCTGCGGGGGAAGTAAACGTACGGGGTCGGAGGGAAGGAGAGGACACAGATGGAAATGGCGCAGAGAGCATGTAGCAACGTTGCGGGGCTCAAAATCCACGTAGAAACCCCGAATGCGGTGACTACATCTTACGTGTTTCCTCGTCGTTTCCACGCGAGACTGCCGAGCCTTGTATAATACACAATGTACCCGCGAACCGAGAACCCTCGAGTGGTTCAACCGTACCAGATACTCGTACGTGTCGCTCGCGTGCATCCAACCCCCCTTTCCACCCTCTCTCTCTCAACCGCATTCACCAATGGCTTGTTACGCGAGAAAACTCATCCTCGATGTGTGGTTCTTTTATCCGCGGGTAAAAAAATATATTAATGTTTTTTTTTTTTTTTCGATTTTACGGTCGTGTCTTTTTGACAACTTCAAAGGGATGCGGAGTTTTTTTTTTTTTGGTTGGAGATGCTACGGTGAGGGATTTGTTGTCTTGATTTTTGGTTTTTTCTTTTTGTGGGTAGACGCGAGGGTATTGTTTGAGTTGGAGGTTTGTCGTTTGTGCCATTGTTTCTTATTTCTTTGAGAGACGGTTGAGGTGTTTTTCTTGAGGGTTTTTATGGTTTTTTTTTTTGAGTATTGCGAGGATGTTTCTGCGATTGAACGTCGGAGGGATGGAGTTTAGTGGGGTTTGGTTTTTATTTTTGTGGGCTGCGGTTTTTTTTTTTTTTGGGAGCTTGATGTTTATTTGGAATGATTTTGTGGAGGTCGACAGCTCGTCAATGGGTACACAGACATATTTACTTGTTATTAATGTGTAGAATTATTCGCGTTGAATTAAATTCGAGGAAACAGCTAATTTTCCGAAGTTCCTTTTCAATTTTCAATCGTAAATATGTGGCGACAAAATTAACAAATTATAAAAATTCATCAAGAATCGATCCCACATTACAGTTTCATGACATCTGCGCGACTAAGAAGATAAAAAAAATCGAATCAAACGAGCCATTCTTCCAAAATCACGCCTATAAAAATATTCGACACTGAAAACAATTTTTTTTTTATTCGACGTAATTAAGCTATTCCTAGTACCCAAATATATTCTTAAATAAACAATATGCAGCGGAGTGTAATCCACATTGAAAAAAGGTTTGAAAGAAACCACAAAAGCTCCGAACGATCCCATAGAATCGATGAAAATCGCGTATAGCTTGGATAAAACGTATTCGCAAGCTCCGCAGCTCGAGGTTGCGAGGTACGATGAAGTCCGACAACGATTTGAGACAGCTTTGCCGATGATAATCCACGCTCGAGCCACCAACGAAGGGTGGACCATCCCCAGCAGGTTGTCGACCACGAACGCCCAACGCGAGCTTTCCCTAAACACATTGGGGATGCGTGAAATTTGCAGTTTACCTTCCGCTCGGTCAGCTTCGATTCCCCATCCAAGGTTCGGTCGTGTACGTTTCGTGTGTAACATCGCACACCGTGCCAGCACCCGACCTCATTATGATACAACGGCCGGGGTGGTTCTGAATAAAGCTCGGTTCCTCGACAGACTAGCCGGGCAATTATTGGCTACCTCAACAGCACCGCCAACACCGATATCGACACACACCGAACACCACCCGGTGCTTACCCTTCCAGCATCCCCATAGTTTCGTCCTGTCCCCTTTGCTTACCGCTGCTCTGCCCGCAATAGCCTTTTCACATTTCTACCCCCCCCCCCCCCCGCTATCTCCTCGCCCAAACGTGTTTTCGCTTTCGTATTTAACGGAACGGTTACTCACGAAAGGCCATTCCCGTTCGGTACTCTCGCCACGGTACGTTAATGTCTGTACGGAGACTCGTTTTTGACATATTCTCAGCGTAATACATTTTTTTTATCAAATGGAAGAGGTCAAATTTGGAAGAGGTCGAAAAATTGTCTGGGTTGGTGGGGAATGTTGGTAGGGACGCATTTTGGATCTTGTGGAGATGAATTGCAGGTACTATTTTTTCTCTGTATATTCGTATCATTCTAGTAATAAAAATCGCCGATAGATAATAGGAAACTCCTGGTAGTAATGATCTCTGGATTTTTTTTTACGATATTCGCAACTCGTCGAAACAACAGCTTTCGTAAACCAACTGTTAAGCTAAATATGAATAGCAAGATATTTTCAAAGATCATTTTTATTCTTTAATGATATGATTTATTTGGAAGAAAATAAAATTTATATTATATAAATGAAAAATTATATTGATAAAGAAATAAAATTGTTTCATTATTTTCGTGAAAATATAATTATTATTATATTTTCTCAGATGGTTTACGAGGGTGAGAATATGTTATTTCTATTTCTCTCCTATTTTATTGAATGCAATTAGTTATTTCATTGAAGTATGACGATTGAAAAAAAAATTGAAAACCAACTCTATAGAGTTTGAAACTATAAAGCAAGTTGCAAATATGAAAGTAATGAGCTAATGAAAACATACAACGTTCATCCAAAGAATTGGAAATTAATATTTACGAAAAATATTCCTACATTTCGTTTTTTTTTTTCATTCCAATTAATATTAGCACACAGTTTTTTTTTAACGTCGCAGCATTTTTCAACCGAATTTCCAACTCGATACAACTTGACTACTTGCTGAAAAGCAGTCGCTCTTCGTATTTTCTCAACACCCCGGAAATTTTTTCTCCGACGAAGCTTCCGCCGAGATAAAGCGAAGAGTACATGACATTGAGTGGAATGAAGTCGGACGAGTACAGGAAATTCGGGAGGCGTTAAATTGAAGCTAAGACGGAATATATTGTGTATGGAGAGCAGTGGATACGGCGGGGTATGATAGGACGAAGGTTCGTGAGCGTCCGGGCAAGGACGTTGATCGATGATTCGCCAACGATTCATTTCCCGGGTTCCGAAAGCAGCAGCCGAAAGAACCTCGCTTTCGCGTGACACGGACGAACGAATAAAATTGACACATCGAAGATCCAATCTCTCTTTCATAGGCTCTCGGTAGCCCTTTTCTTCCCCGTCCTCGCTCCCTTCACGTCCGATAAGCTTCTACGAGTTTTTCTTTATTCTTATTCTCCGGAAAAGAAAAATGGGAAGGAAAAAGCTCTGTTCGTCGTCGGGAATTACGTTTGGTTATTTTCTTTTCTGGATTCCGTAGCCAAGTGGAAAACCTTTCGGTTTCGATCCGTCCGTCCGTCCATACGTCACAGCCCTCCCATTTCCTCATTAATATGTTTATCGAGATAAAATTTGGTACATGGACGTAGATCGATGACCCAAAAACAGAAATCATGAGGTATTTAAAAAAATTATTTCTTCGGACCTCCCTAATGAACTGAAAAGTGTTCTTAAAAATTTGATTTTCCTCTCGCCCCATCGAGTAGGGTGTGTTTAAATATATCTATTGACGTGCAAAAAAAAACCATCGCCGGAACTTTCCATGTCAACCCTCCAGTAACGAGATATCTGCTTCTACAGTCGTTATCAGAGCGACTCCATCCTCCTCCAATTCCCAAATTATCAATGCAAAAAATCTTAAAAACTCCAAAACTCAGCTTCCAATCCGTACTCCAATAAAACCGTCAACGAACACTGCAACAAAAATCCTCTATAAAAAATAAAAAAAACAATTCTTCTTCAAAACCCATCAAATTCGTCAAGATAAAATAGCTCCTGATACGTGTTACCAAAAAAAAAAAGAATAAACGTTCCCAAGAATACCTACAGAGCCAACTCAACCCAAGACGGCAATCCAAACTCTTAGCCTTCGTTTTTTCGAAATCCTTCTCCAAAGATGAATCAAACTTTTTCCGACCTTGAAACACCATCCGCGGTTCGCCTTGACGAGATAGCGCGTTATCGACAATTCGAATTCCGATAAATCAGCCGGTGCGGAAGGTTGGGAAATGCAAGACGCAAGCTGTGCAAATCACTGTTGAGCTCAGAGTCGTGTACGACGGCGATAAATCCATGATACGGATACAGACGCATTTCGGATACGCGGCATCGACTGACAGTCACGGGTGCAAGGATATCAACGTTGCGTTGATACGCGCTCGCGCTCGCGCGAGAACTCTCTCCTCCCCCTTCATGGTTGACGTAGAGCTTCAACACCGTTCCACACCGAGCTTCGTCAAACAGCCATGAGAACCCATGAATTTCAACTTGGCTCTCTCGCACGACGAGAGAATCCTAAACAGTTCTATCGATATCAAACGTCAAAGCTCAACGCCAAATCCAACTTGGACGAAAAATCCGACGGATATAACCGTTTCCATTCGATCCCATCGACGATTGCTCGAATCGTACAACCATCGACGACGTTAACCCCCTATCGACCACCCCGTCGGACCCCACACACATTCGTCGCACTCTCCTCGTGTGCCGCTACGCGACTTCGAAAGAATTCTTTCTTGCCATCGCGTCTTTCGCCATAAGATTGCCAGTTACTTCGAGAGCAATCGACGTTGGCGGTTTTGTTCCATTTGTTTCGCAAAGCCCAGATGCCGTTGAGACACACACACCCGTGTCCGCACCGTTTTTGCCGATCGACCGTCGCGAACGGTAACAATTGAGAACCCCGAACGATCGCGGACAAAATCAATTTTATCGCAAACAACGTTATCGAACGAACGACGTTTCAACGAAAATAGATTTTTAATTCGTTATAATTTGCATTCCCGGGCAATTTCGACGATACAACGATGTACAAAAATCTTCGACGCGTTTGTTTCGCGATTCAACGAAACAACCGCGAGTCGGGGATGTGAAATTAGCATCGCAATCGAAAGATCGTGAATGATAGCACGGAGAATCGTAACGCGAATTTCGGCAATAATTCGCGGATGGAGAGCCAAATTGTTTTGAACAAGTTTGGGGACATTGCGGTGGAGTTATCGCGGATTCCGGACAAGTATTTTTCTTCTTGTCGTCTATGCCGACGGTTACGACGCCTCTGCGACGTTTTCTCAGTTGTTCCATGAGTTTGGTATAATCGTTCGTTGATTTGGCGTCAGTGGGTTCGGTTTTTTTCGGTTTGGTTACGGATGTGCGATGTTTTTGGACACTCGTCACTTCCGATCCGTTTGTTTCCAATGTTTTGCTGAGTCTCGATGATCTTGCGCTCGTCGCGATTTTCGAAGTTTTTCTTACCTTCTCGTCGGCGGATTTGGTTTTACGAATTGGTTTGTCCGTTTTTGTGGAATTTTCTAACGGTTTCTTCTTTACTTTCGACACAGTCCTCACCTGACTGCGATCACCAGAAGTTTTTCTACCACGTTTTTCAAGATTCGCGTTAGTCTCTCTATCACGGTTTCTTTTACCTTCGGGCTTTTCAGTTGGTTTTCCGTCGTCAAAAGCGTTCGCGCGATCCGCAGCGTTCCACTCGTCGCAACGGCAAATCAACCGATCGGGTTTGACGGGCGGAAAAAATGTTTTGCTGCCCCAACGACCACTGGTCAGATCGGATTGCTTCAACTCGCGACACTGATAAGGATTTAATTCGTTCGTTTCTTCCTGAACGTAGAACGTCGGTTGCGAACCTCGATCTCGATCGATTTCCGTGATCACGGATTTTCCGAAATAACTCAACCGCACGTAAATTCCGACGGTCGCACCGGTTTTGCAACGATCCTCGTCCAATATCGCGTACGTCTCTTTCAACGACCTTTTGAGGGGAGTATCACGGACGAAGTCATTCGAGCCACGATATGGCAATGGGAATTGAGGGGTCGCGTGTGTTTCTTTGTCCCGGGAAATCGGTGGCGAAAATTTTAACGGATTGCGGTAGAACTATTGGGGTCGTTGTTTTAATTTTTGGTTCAACTTTGAAAGATAATCCTTGTTAAAAGAGGGAGAAGTTTTACGCAGACAAAAACGGATTACTTGGCTGCTCTGAAACGCAAGTTCTTGATTTTATTTTACTTCTCAGAATCGTGATTATCGTGCTGCGAGAGGGAATTTTTGAAAAGGAGACAATGAAATACGAAAATCGTTGCATTTAAAAGAAAAAATATTGTTTATTATCTAGAAAATCGTATATTTTTTACTACTATCAATTAATGGTCCAAGTTATAAAATAACCACCCGTAGCATCACAATTACGATACTAAAAAGTGATCTGAAATTTATTAAGATCTTTTTTTGCAACACATTTAGAAGAGTTGTATTTTGAAGTGAGAATATTTTTGAACAATCGATCTTATGGCTGTCTTGCAATCCTTCACACTTTTCGCACCGACTTTCAGGGCAAAGAAGCCCTTAAGCCCTTTGGCGCAATTACGAATGAACGATACGAAATCGTATTTCGAAGCGACACGATCGGAGCTTACCTGGATATCGGTTGACGCTTGTGAAATCCATTCAAATATTCCTTGAGTTGTTCGCGCTCCCGCAAATCTTTGATTATACCGTTGAACAGACAATCGACGTTTGCCAATGCCACACCGACGTTTTGACGATTCAGAGTTGAATTTGTTTCGAAATACTTCGAAACTTCCTTGATTACGTTTATCTGAATGTCGACGCCTTTCATTCTCGTTTCCAGACTACCCGTTGGTATCGCGAAAACGACCGATTTTCCACCGTGAAAATCCAATTCCTCGCGATTCGAACCCTTGTAAGGCACGTAATCCGTTCTGTTAGGGTTCACGGCTATCCAATCGGAATCCAACATTCTGAACAACACCGTTGTTTTTTTCATTATGACTCCGTCGAAAACTGATTTCTTAGGAATGTACAACTGTGCTTGGACACGAAAATAAAATGTAATTAGTCCTTAAAACCTATTTTTATTGATTCATTTATTTATTTATTTATTTATTTATTTATTTATTTATTTGTTTATTTATTTATTTATTTATTTATTTATTTATTTATTTATTTATTTATTTATTTATTTATTTATTTATTTATTTATTTATTTATTTATTTATTTATTTATTTATTTATTTATTTATTTATTTATTTATTTATTTATTTATTTATTTATTTATTTATTTATTTATTTATTTATTTATTTATTTATTTATTTATTTATTTATTTATTTATTTATTTATTTATTTATTTATTTATTTATTTATTTATTTATTTATTTATTTATTTATTTATTTATTTATTTATTTATTTATTTATTTATTTATTTATTTATTTATTTATTTATTTATTTATTTATTTATTTATTTATTTATTTATTTATTTATTTATTTATTTATTTATTTATTTATTTATTTATTTATTTATTTATTTATTTTTTTATTGAAAATAAAAGTCCTCGTTGAAATTTTACCTTTTCAACCGCAAATTCGAGCATCATTATGTCAAGATCGTTCGACACCATCAAAGACGACATCGTGTTATGTTAACAACGTAATTTGAAAACGTAAATTGCTCTTCCCATAAACTCACCACTGTCTACCTTATGCTTATATTTCAATATTCACTGTAGATAATTTTGCTGCACGATGCTGCGGAAAATTTGATGAAACATTTGTGCTAATTTACCAACCCTTGTGATTTTACCCGAAATATCCGAAAATTTGGTTAAACGAAAATTATGGTAGATTGAACTGTTTGGATGAAGCTTGGCAATTACCCAGCGTTTGTTTTTCTTGTTTTTTTTTTTATTTTTATTTTTATTCTTCCCCATCGAGAATCGAAATTGCGAGGGATCTGCTTTAAATTTTAAGCTGATTACGAGCAGACCGTTGCACCCCCCCCCCCCCCTCCTTCGCGCCAATTCCGCCCGACTTATTCAATGGCCCGCGAAACGCTCAACTCTGTATCGTAAACAATTTGTCTTTGATTCCGAAGCTAATTAGCTCGCGATATAAGCCGCTCTGAGACTCCGAGAGCATCGTCGAAGGCAATTTGTATTGATTGCCAATTTGGTCGTCCAACTCCCTGCGCGGAATTCGTAGTTTCGCGACATCAATTATAGAACTATGCGATAATTTCGCGAGTGATAATAAACGTTGATGACGCTCGTTGATTAATCCGATTAATTTTATTAATACGTTCATCGTTATTTTGTTTCAGATGCGACAGAAATCTGGTGTTTCCGCGGCTTACTTTATACTGCTGCTGATCCTCTCGACGTCAGCCACTTCAGCCGCTCATTACAAGGTAAACTCGCAGGTGGCTTAGTTACTTTGTGCTCGAATGCGAAGCTACGGAAGACGGCTTCAAACGTAAGCCTTGCAACTTTAAATCTGTTATTCTCCGCAACGTTCAACCGTTTCGTGAGCTACGGGGGCGAAGCTTTGCTTCTGCGAGTTTGTGCGTTAAACTCTTATTTTGAAAAGAATTTATATTCTTTTTCGTTCTTATTTTCGGCGAGAGCTTACGGAGTTGATAGATGTGCGATATGAATTTTTTTTTTCGTTTGGAAATGATGTTTTTATTCTCGTGGAAAACCGTTTCGGTTGGGTTGCCACTGGCTTTGATCGATAACGACGTGAACTCGCGGTGCAGTCGCGAGCTCTGTTTTATCGACATTGTCATGTATTGTCGATAATAAATTATGATAGAATTTGGCTGCGTATAGATTTTAGAATTCTGTGGGTGAAGAATCTTGCGTGCGTACAATTTAGCAGCTTGATAAATAATAATACGGATGGTTGTACAAATTGGACTTTACTGAATGATCCATAGATCCATCGGTAAAACAGTCGTAACGATTTTTTTTATTTTAAAGTGGTCGAGTTTATACTCTAACCCATCGTCCTGCGCGTGCCAGATGAAGCATTCACATAAACACTCGTAGAATTTCTCTCATCTATATTATTTTACCCAGATACACAGAAAATATGTCGGTAAAAACATTGATTCATCATCCGAGCGAGATATATATTTTTCTCTGAAATTACAGCTTGAAACTCGAGCCGAATTTACTCGAACTAATTTGATACAGCATAGCCGGAACTTCAATGAATACTATAACACACCGATTCGAAACGCTTAAAAAAAAAAAAGTCCGTGGTATAAAAATACAAATAACGATGCAAAAAACACGTGTCCTGAAATTCCGTTCCGACGTTTTTAGTAATTTTGACGGATATTCGATAACCACAGAGCCGATAAATTCCCTTCATACCCGTAAAACGTGTCACGCCCGTCGGAAGTAATAAAAAAAAAATGTTATCCTTCCAATATTTGGCTACGTAAAATATTCGCGAGCGTTTCGTTAGATACGTGTATTCGGTTCTATTTATTTTGTCAATTTTTTATCAATCTCACGGTATAATCGGTCGTCGACTGCCCGGGGGTCGAGGCCGGGCGGGTCAGTAAATATCGGCCGTAACGTTTTTGTAACCAGTGCAAATTCACTAAACGATAAGCCTGCGGAACTTCGTCAACGAAATTCCGAATATTTCGACGTCACGATTTTTATGCAACGCGTAATTCAATGATTGAATAATTCGAGCTCAATTAACAAATCTCTTAAACTGTGATAAAAAATGTATTTATATATATTTAAACGTTATAAAAATACAATTAAGTATAGAATTAAATATTTAAAGCTTGCGATAGATGAAAGAATTATGAAGATTTTCGATGAAACGATGTAGTTCGAGTTTTAGAATTTTAGAAAGCCTGTTGTATCGCGTTTATTTCGCAAAAAAAAGCGTAACGAATGTTGCAATTGACGTCGTCCATGCCACCGTCTCTCATAAGGGCGCCGCAATGTTGAACGCCCCCGCCGTTGTCCGGTTGTCCACCCCATTGTTCGCTCCAATTGGCGTAGCCGTTCTTGTAGAGAGAATCGCCGAGGATCGTTACCCATTCGCCCTCGTTGTACAGATCGTGAGTGCCGATCAGGGCCTCGTTCGTGCTCACCGCGCCTCTTATCGGACGAGACGCTTTGAACAGGTCCAAAAGTATCTGCCACCACCAAATGTTTTCTCAAAATCTTCGTATTTCTTCCTCCATTCGTTTCAACAATACACACACATACGTATAAAATCCCCAATTTATCGAAAGAATTCAGAGATTACTGTTTTAGTCATTTTTGATCGTCGAAAAATTCGAAGAGCGATCATTCCATCGCACCAATGAAAAATTAATTTATTTTAATTTATTTTTTAATCATTATATTATTAATCAATAATAATAAGAGAAAAAATTGTAAAGACGGACAAAGCCGGTAAATGTTGTATATTTATTTTTGAAATATTTGAAGCTTTCGTTAATTCATTGGAAATCCTTGGATTCAAAGTCCTCACTTTATTTTTTTCGTCTATTCCTCTGAATATTTTACGTATCACAAATATTACAATTCTCACAAATTCATACGATAAAAAAAATCTCAAGCAATTTTTTTCAATCGCCCCGTGCTATCGTGATTCACAAAAATATATAAAAAATGGCCGATATTCTCTTGTCAAAATTTGTCGAGCTCGATAACACAAAAAATAATCTTTCAAAACCAAAACAAGCAACGCAAAAAAAACGTTTCGAATTTTTCGAATTTACCTGTTCCTCGAACAACGAATCTATAACCGCGAGATGTCCGCCTTCCTCGTTACAAATTTTCCTGGCCTCGTTGAAAGTCGCGCCTCTCGTGTGCAACTTGTGACCCCCCAATCCGGGGGTATAATTGTAATCGTCTCGTTTATTAATCGCCAACGTGCCAAGATCGCAGGCGCAAGCCATTCCGTGAATGACCATATTTCGCAAACTCTTGGGATTCAAAGTCGCCGTGCATTTTGGAAATATGACGTTTGGCAAAAAACCCCCGTCAACGTCGGTATTCGAACATCTCGGGGATGGACTCGACGAAACTTCCACGTTTGTTGTATTTTCAACCGACGATTCCGTGGTTGTCAACGAAGCGCAAGTCACCAGCGACAACATCGTTGCGAATATAAACGTTGAAAAAATCATATCGAATCCCGTCGGAAAGTTAACGCAATTGGAGAAACAATTTGATATGAAATTCAATGAAACGTTGTCAATTGTATCGTCTAATTGGTTGAAACGTTTGGGAAAAATAATAATGAATAAATATGCAGAGCGAGCGAGCAACTACGCGGAGCAAAAGCATTCGAACGACTAGTTTGTACGGCCGTTAGCGAGTCTGAGCAGTTTCCGTAACACAGAATCTCTCTCATCCCCTCACCACTCCCTTTCGATTTAGTCAACGCTTTGGCGCAGCTGCTCTCCAAATGCCGGAGGGTTATATACGAAATAAAAACGACGCTTCGTGCCGTCTTCCCGTGAACCTTTTGGCTCTTAAGGTCTCGACAAGACGGACCCTTTGCCGCAGAAACTCCGGCTACCTGGCTTTTTGTCGCTACTCAGTTTCTTAAATTGTCGACCACTTTTCTTATCCAGTGATCCGAATATTCGTTTACCAAACTCAGGCGTGATATAAAAATGTTTAGTTTTTTAATTTTACATTTGTTACTTTTGTTTTTTTTATATTTCGTTTTAATTACGTTATTCAATAATGACGCAATGTTTAATGATATTTAATTAGGGAATGTATTGCCGACAAAAATGTAAATTAGATTTTTATGGGACGATGAAAATGTTGACAATTTTTGAAATTTTTGAAAACTTATTTCCGATTCTTTTCAAATTTCGTTATATGTCAGTAAGTGAATAATGATACAATGTTCAAAGATAATTAACGATGAAATATGTTGCGGGAAAAATAAAACCCTGGATTTTTTAGCATCAAGAAGAATCAACAATTCAATGAGATAATAATAATTCGTGTCGACAATAAATATATTTTATTAAATTTTTTTCCGCAAATTAATTGCATTAATGATGACGCAATGTTTTCTTATCGTGTGTCGCAGCATTCAAGACGCCACCGTGAATTCGGATCGACGTCCACCGAAGCATCAGCAGCGTCTACGATTGAAAGCGTTGTCCATGACGCGAATGATCTATCTACTGTTCCAAACCTCGCTGACGCAATCAAACAAAGTACGAAATAATTGATACTTCCGATTGTTCTTAATCTTTTACATTCCTCAATATTATCCTGAGCGATAACAGCGCAGAATTTGGAACTGACCTTACGAAGCTGTCCAGCCCCAACCATTCTAAATCACCATCGAAATTGAATCAGTCAAATCGAGATAAATTTATCGCACTTCTCTGACGATTCATAATCGAAAATTATAATAAAAAATTATTATAATCGACGATTATTATTACTCCTCTATACAGAAATTCTATATAAACCGTACAGATACGTAGAATTTTTCTACACAGATATACAGAGAAATATTTCTATGCAAACCTATAATTTATCTCTATAAAAACCCAAAATTCAAATCATAAGTTATCTTGCGTATAATTTTTTTTCTTCAAATCACAAAAAAGTGCTCACATTTTTACAAGAGCGCTGTCAAGCTTGAGGTTGTCTTGCAGATAGAAATAAACATTTTCAGACGACGTCTGACTCCTCAATTCGCGTAAATTTTTAATTCGTCGTTCATTTATTCGATTATTTATCGTCGCAGATCCGTGTTTAGAGAAGTATTGCGGTGCTGGACGAGAATGTCGACCATCGCCCGATGGCGACGTTGCTCTGTGTATTTGCGCGAGCCGATGCGCCAGAAGACATCGACCGGTGTGTGGAAGCGACGGCAACGTCTATGCAAATCACTGTGAGCTGCATCGAGCAGCGTGCATCTCTGGGTCACCGCTCACGGCCAGTCGGCTTATGCGATGCCTCCATCGAGGTACGAGCAATTAAAAAATAATATCATTATCATTATTCAGGTTATTTATTTATTTATATATCATTTTTTTACAGCATACAAAATTATCATATATGTTATCATATATATTATAATATACATAATTCTGTCATTATTATTTTTTTTTTAATTTGACTCCCTATATATAATAATAAATATGATATTATACTTTTTATATATATTCGCTTTTTTCTTCGAAAATATGTTTTCTCATATATATTTGCTTTAGAAAGAATATAATTTTTTAATTGCTATATATAACGATAAAATGATAATCTATTGTATGTTAGCATATATATTGTAATGTACATAATTCTGTCATTATTATTCGTTCAAATGTATCTCTTATAAATATATAATAGATATGATATTATACTTATTGTATATATCGGCTTTTTTTCTTTAGACGAACATCGTGAAACCCCAAAAGCTTTGCCAGTCGGCGATTCGACGCAACCGACCACGAATCAACATTCTTCGAAAACCGACAACGATTTCCGAGCAAATCTCGTGGACACAGACTCTTACGGTCTTGGAGATTGTTCTGCTCAAGAATACGAGATTATGAAGGTACTGCTTCGATCTCTCGATTTTAATCGATTTAACATTTTATTTTTTTCGATTTTTCGCATTTTCTTCTTGGCCTTTCAGGACAATTTGCTGCTTTACAATCATGCGAGACTAATGACGCAGGACAACCACAGCAAGGAGTACCTTGTCAGTATCATGTTCTCTCATTATGATCAGAATAATAACGGCAACTTGGAACGTGAAGAGCTCGAACAGGTAACACAATATTCGGTTTTAAAATTATTTTTTTTTAATTCATTGCCATTCCTTCTACTTGTCAATTATTTCTGGAAATAATTTTAATTAAACAGAAGACGAACGTGAAGAAAAAAACACATACACGTAGTTTCATTGTTATTTTAAGCAGACGATTTAATACGAGATACGAATGAAAATCCGTGAAATTTGTATTTCGATTCATCACAATTTTTAATGACATTAATGATAAATTTGTTTATAAAAAGATCGCGGAAAGAGAAGATTTGGAACAATTGAGCAGAGGATGTTCGTTGGGTCACATGATCAGCTACGACGACACCGACAAAGACGGTCGTCTCAATATCAACGAATTTTACATGGCTTTCAGCAAACTCTACAGTGAGTTTCACGTTTCTTTACCACTCGTTGAGATTTTAAAACGCAATACAGCACGGAGAACATTTTTTAATGATCAAACTTTGATCGCTCGCTCTCAGGCGTTTCCGTCGTTTCGTTGGACAAATCTCTCGAAATCAACTACATATCGGTGCGAGTCGGGGACAACGTGGAGATCAAGTGCGACGTTACCGGAAGTCCTCCGCCTCCGCTCGTTTGGCGGCGAAACGACGCCGATCTTGAGACACTCGGCGAGCAAGAGGCAAGAAAAATCGAACGCAACGTTAAACAATAATTCACGAGTCGTCGAAAATTTTGTGAAAAAACGAACAAACTATTGACGATGACTATTGTATTTTTTTTTATTTTTATTTGGGCACTCGATCGATCAATTTGTTGATTAATAATTCAGATTCGAGTCTTCAACGACGGAAGTCTCTACCTAACGAGAGTCCAATTGGTTCACGCTGGAAACTACACGTGTCACGCTCTCAGAAACAAAGATGTCGTTCAAACTCACATTATCACCGTGCATAGTAAGTATTCCATTGTCCCGATCGGTGTATCGTGGGGTCGATTAGACCCGGGCCAAGATTTTTTAATTCCCGCAGTTCAATTTGTTCATTATTATTTTTATAATGAATGATTTCGGGAACTTTATATTTGACCATTTCATCGTAAAGTGGAAACACTGAGCTTCATTCATGAATTTTTCCAGATTTTCAGCCGATCGAACCTCGATTTTATATGAGTGTGTAATATCATTGATACATGATACAGATAAAATTTGGAAAAGATCGAACAAACGTATCGAATTTTAGAGCAATCAATAATTTAAAAACTCCAACTTCTGAAAATTCAAAAACGATTGATACGGAAATAAACCTATTAAAATTTGTAAACGTTTACCTTTATTCGTTAAATTTTGTTGCTTGATTCGACTGATATTAAACGACGCGTTCAAATTATAGAAACGTGCTGCAAGTTAAAACATGCAATTTTTTCTTCTGAATCTATAGTAAATAGTCAACGAAGATTCCTATATCCTATATGAGGAAGCCAGAAGGAAAATGCTTCCTCGTAGGTCCCCCAATCTTAAATCCTCGTAAAGCCATCTTCGTTCACTGCCTAAGAACGAGAGAAATCAAATTGCAACTTTTTTTATAATCACGATAATTCACGTTCGATCATGGCTGCTTGTCAATAGCGATACCCGAGGTCAGGGTAACCCCGCGTTTTCAATCGAAACGTCCTCGGGAGGAAGCGACGATGTCCTGCCACGTCGTCGGCGAACCGCTTCCACAAGTAAAATGGTTGAAGAACGACGAGGCCCTGCCCGAGGAGGCCAAGTACAAGGTCGTTGGCAACGGTACCAAACTCATCGTCAAGAACATCGGCTACGCCGATACCGGGGCTTACATGTGTCAGGCGACAAGCATCGGTGGCCTCACCCGAGACATCAGCAGCCTCGTCATACAGGAACAACCTACATCAAGTTAGTCACTGAATTCGCGATTTTTATTCGTCAATTTTTAATATTTTTCCAACTTGTTTTTTCTTAATATCGATAATTATTTTCTCTATAATCCGACGATAGGTTTGTTTAATTTTCTGGTTGGAGAATGATTTATAAATGATAAAACACTGTTTTTTTTTTTAAATTGCATAGTAGAGTTTAAAAATCTGTGATGGCTTTTTATTATTTTATTGTTTAATTAATTAATTTATTTATTAATTTATGATTTCATTGTTTTACTAGATTCTTTTTTATTTTTGGAAATTGGATATTTTTTGGTGAAGTTGCGATGACGACGATGGTTTTCATCAGCAATATATTTATACCCGTAAAAAAATCATGTCAAAATTAAAAAAAAAAATGTCTTTTTATAGTTGAAAAGTTAATGAAAAATGTGGAATCAACAATTTAATTTTTTTTCCATCATATAACCTTCATAATAATTTTTCAAATATATTCAGTTATACACGCGCGCAGTATAATGTAAGCCCATAAAAAAGTGTCACGAAAAAATCGTTTTCCGTGATTCGAAATTCATTTTTCCAAACAATTTTCATCCCCGAAATTCTTCGTAAAATCCGTGAAAATTTCAAGATATTCACTGCAGATGAACACCACGTGATTTCGGTGGAAAATTCAATTTACGGATAAATGGGATAAATATTTCTAGTGGATTACGTTAAAGTCGGTGGGAAGAATAAATTTTGTTCTCTTGTAAGTCGCGATATACTCGATATGGCATTTTCATGAATAACAATTGGTTTTTCCAATAGCAGCACCCACCGAGGAACGTAGATTTTTCTCGTTCCACGAATGGGGTATCTCGGTTTACGAGCCATCGGCCTGTCGACTGTACCACAGGATCCAATCCACGGATATCATACCCGGAACGCAGGTGAATTCATAGATTTTTACAGAAATTTGATCGGTTGCATAAAAACGTAGTACGATGACCGGAAACCGCTCCGATAAAATTTATGAATAACACCGGAAACTCGATAGCCCGGCGTCCCTCACAATTCCGAACCGCGTCTGTGGATCCAACGATCGCCGCCATTTTAAATATATTTTTTTTATTTTAAAGCTATTTTTTGTTTGCTTATAGAGGAAGCTTTGGGTGAATAATTTGTTTTCCCAGATTTTCATGAAAACGTGTTCAGAATGTCCCAAAACGTCAAAAAAAAAAAAACGCATTCAGAAAAAAATGCGTGTTTATGTATTAGGGTGGCTTGAAACAATTTTTTTGTTTGTTATTGATTGAAGGAATACGTGTGCGGTGCGAAAAATACGCCTTGCAGTTGGGGCCGAGCGATAAATGTCGCAAATCGCTATGTCTACGTAACCCAACCGAACAAAGATCGAATTTTAGTGATCAGCAAGCTTCAGATGGTCGTTGTCGACGTGAGTAAAATATATCGAGCATTTTCGTATGTTGCAGTCCATACTACTGCGTTCACTACACGAATGTCTGACAAAAATTTCGAAATAATTTTTAAAACATCTTGATTCACAAAATTCTTAAGAATTAGGCAAAACGTTCTTGGAAAGACGACAAAAATTTAAGTCTTGGTTACAAGATGTCGTCTTTACAGCTGCGAACATAAATTGTAGAAAATTGATAATTCAAAGAAATGAGTTTAAATACATTTTTTTCATACAAATAAACCGAACGATTTTTCATAATCTGAATCAAATAATGTATATTTAAATTTTGATTGAATTATATCCCATCGTCTTGTAGCCCCCTATATAATTCCTTTTCTTCCTCTTTTTCATATATTAATCTTCTACAAAACAGCAAATTTTATCGTATTTCGCTGTATGACTTTTCAGGTAGTCGCAACGGACAAATATCCGGTGGAACTGCAATACGTGCCAGCTCTGGACCACGTATGGGTCCTCAATTGGCGAAGCGAGATCGACATCGGTATAAAGACGGTGCAGGTTATTCGCGACGCTGCTCAAAAACGAAAACATCACACGGTCCATCCGGAGCCCATAGACGGTCAATTTGATCTCGTGCGCGGACTCTACATCCCTCAATCTCAAGTACGTTCACCCGGTGATTCGTCGATAAACCCCTCATACAACCTTTCACGTGGTCTACTTGCGTCCCTCGAGCCACAATAATATCACATTTCGTTGAAATTAATTTAATCGTGGGAAACATTCGATTCGGGCTTTCAGGACATTGGCCACACGTTCAAATACGGATACGTGACCCATACGAACCAACGAGGGATGTACAAGCTCGACCTGGCGAACATGAGATACACCAGAAGCGCGGATCTCGCGCCGTACAATTGCGTTCCTGCGAGCATCCAATTTCCAGCCCTTTGTGAGTTTCAATGAGAATTTATTATCCGTTACAACGGAATACGACGACGATAATGTATAAAAGTAGAAATAATGATGATTGTAATTAGAATATATTGTATTATATATTTCATAAGAGCCTTGTTCCCTCGTAATTAATGAACAATCTATCTGTCTCCATATATAGTAATATACTATATAGTAATAGGTTAGTAGATTATATATAGTAACATAATATATTATTTTTTTATTATATATTATTATTATTATTATTATTTTTTTATTATATATTATTATTATTATTATTATTATTTTTTTATTATATATTATTATTATTATTATTATTATTGTGAATAATCAATGTCACCATCGATCTACACATCAGGCCAATTGATCGCTCGGTTATCAAAACATAAATAATAATGATAATAATTTATTATAAATAATTTATTATAATAATAGTAAACAAATTGTTTTTTTCGTGAATTTCTATTCAAGCAATATAATTAATGAAAATAATATTGATTATTACGCAGATGGATTCGTCATTCTTCAATGCGAAGAACCCGTAACGAGGCGACCGACCGGACAACTTTTGATGGACTATTTGACCGACACGGTTCTGTCCCATAAAGTGGGTCTGGTCGGAAAACCCATGGTCTCGCCGGACTCCCGTCACGTTGTTACCATCGACAAACGGGACAGCGGTGTCACTCTCGTCGTTCAAGAAATAATGCGTGAGTTTATCTAAAAACGAAAAAGAAACAGAATAAACAAAATAAATGAAAATAAACAAAAAATCTACATAAAAAATCGTTTAAATGTATGGCGACTATTCATTCATTTATTCATTCATTTATTTGTCGATTACTTATTTTTTTAATTTTGTTTATTTATCGATGATTCTTATTTTGATTATCTAAATTTATGATCTTATGATTTATGTTTTTTTTTTTAAAGTTCTTTCTGTATTTTCCATTGATTAATTACTCCTTCATTTTATGAAACTCGTACCATCTAATCGGATCACAAATATTTGCGATATTAGCTGCGATTTTATTGATACGATCATAGGGAAATGATATCGATTTTTACATACCTTTCGAACGATCGAATAATCATGAGGTCGTTGCAATTTTTCAGCGACCGGTCTCGTGTTTGCCTTCGATGTGAAAACGACTCTCAACATAAGCGATATCACGTTCTATCCGTCGCAAATGACTCACAGTTACGATCTCTACGCCTCTTCCACCGACAAGGAGGATATCCTCTTTCTCAATCTCGCCACGGGTAACGAAATTTTTTTTTACTCATTAATGTCACAGCCAGTTTGCTCGATTTATCCGGATTCTACGAGCGTCGTGAATAATTCAAGGAGTTTCAAGCGATTCTCCGTGATTTCATTTCGATTTCAAATAACTCAGACTAATTTGATTTTTTTCCTCAAAAAATTCAAAGGGATTCAATTCCAACTACAAGAATTTTTCTTCTTAGCGTCAATTCTGAAAGATTTCATCAGGATTTCACGTCATTTAATTCCAACTTCAAACAACTCAGACTAATTCCATTTTCTTCCCTCATATTTTTTTTCAAAAATCTCACACTAATTTAATTCTAACGACAAGAAATTGTATGTGCTACGGGCGGAAAGTGGCCGTTTCTAGCGCACTTCGCTAGCGGGCGGAAAATAACTTTTCCGCCCGCTATTGCCGGGCGGAAAAGTTCCAAGTGTATAATCGTAATTAAAATTTACGTCACCGGTGTCAAAAATCCTTCAATTTTATTTCAAAAGAGAATACTAAATAAATTTTCCGAGAAAATGAAAAATTCCATGTTTGCTTTCCCTCTTGTTCATACAAAACCGAAAGTTACATTTGGTCCAGTCAAGGGGGGGGCTTCACCCCCCTGAAACGCCTTGTTTTCAACGAGGGTAGGACAAAAAGTACGGGGTGTCGATCAGGTGGCAACTTCACACTCGGCGGAATCGCCTACTTTCCGCCCTTGATACACAATGTACTATTTCCCTCTCAACGTCAACTTAAATAAATTTCATCAGAATTTCACGTCATTTCATCCCAACTTAAAACAACTCGGACTAATTTAAGATTCATTTCAACCAACTCAAACGATTCTACTTCTATTTTGAGTCTAAATTTTCCTTCAACGTCGGTTTCACCAGATTTCATCACGATTTCACGTTATTTCATTCCCCCAGTTATATCCATTGTTCGACCAGTGCGAATCCCCCCCCCCCCCCACAACCTATTCGATCATGTATTTTTGGTCCGAATGAATATCGATTGCTCGTTTTACAGGAAAAGTGGAGATGATAACCGGCGTGGGAAAAGCAATGGCGATGAATCTCGCAAAATGGGGAAATCCCAACAGGCCAATAGTGCAAAGTGGAATATTCGGACGTTACATGGTCAGCCCTTCGAACGACGCGCTTTTCGTGTTAAACGGCGAGACGCGAACGGTAAATTGTGAAATCGGCGGTCTCGTACATCCCGGAGCGATTGTCTGGTTCACAGTCGCTCTGCATTAAAATCCAATATTCCCCCCTCCCCCACCCACCCCAAACACCGCAACGAGACGAAACATCCGCGACTCATCGTTCGGAATTGGGAAGAAACGTAAAACGAAAAAAATTAAAAAAAAAAAAGAGAGACTAAATATCGAAACTAACGAGAGTTTCGATGATTTCGCCTCGGAATTGCCGAAATTACCGCAACACGGAAATCTTCTAATTGAACCAAAGATGAGGAAGAAAAAAAGGATGAGAGACGAATATGAAGACGAAACCGCGATGCGATGATATGATTTAAGTATTTTTTGATTGAATGAAAAATCATCGAGAACGATTTTTTGCGCGGTTCGAGCTTGAGTTTTGTTGATTATTAATTAACGTTGGGACGATCGATGCGACATCGAACGATTGTACGATGTGTTAGCGGCTGAAAGACTACGAGGGCTTAGTTGTTAGTTTATCAATCTCACGAGACAACCAAAAACCTCAAGCGAAGAAAAATTTAAATTGGAAAAAAAAAAAAAATTCACGAGCACTCACCGTCAAGTTTATGAAATATACGCGAAAACACGCAAACACGGAGACATAAACGAACACCCCTCGACCTTATTGATATCATTGTCATGCTTAATCGTTAAGAAAACCCTCTGTAAACAATAATTAGTCGTAAATTTAGTAATATTACGATATAACGTTGATAATACGATTGCATAAGTATTATTGTATAATCTTCGACTATGATAGCATTTTTACGGGGAATCATCTCAAATTGCGTGATTTTTTGGGGAAAAAAAAAGGAAAAATTAAAGATCGAGGTGGCATCAGTTGCTTCCTTGAACGATATCTCGTGGATGTAATTGAAAAATATTTGAAAAAAACAATGATCCAAGAGGGCCAGGAAAAATCTAATATCGATCTCTGTACTCGCTCTCTCGATTGCACTTTTTTTTTATTTTTTAACAACACTTTTTTTCATCGATCTTCTTTTATCGGATATTCCATCACGCGATTGTTCTCGTGGCTGACGTCATTGATAGTTATAAATAAATAATGCACGTGTGTAGGACATTCTTGTCGCGTTCACGGACAGTCGATGTGGATATTTTTCCGTTTTCGCTCGGAAATTGCGACGGGTTACAGATTTTTCAAAATATTATCGCGTGCGTGTGGAAATGTGTGTTCGCGTGTGCTGAATCTCGGAAAATCGTCACATATCCAACTTTGTTTATTCGCTGAAAAATCATTCGCCCCCCAAAACTTCAACGAGAAATTAGAAAAAAAAAGAATAAATCGAAGGAGTAAAAAATCTGAGCCAAAAAGTTAACTAAAATTATTACACCCAAAAAAAAATTTGACGAAACAATTTCACAATAAACGAAGAATTATTCGTCTCAGATAGTTTAATAATTGAAAAAAAAATTGAACGATAATTTTCCTGAGCGAGTGAATATAATTATTAAAACCTTTGCACTTGAAAAATGAAAAAATGTTAGAAACAATTGTCACGAAAGACAAATTTTCGCCATATTATTGTCAAACGTTGATGAATTTTTTTCGTTATTTCGACTATATCAATAGAATTGCTACTTCCCAATGTTGCTTCGATGTAATCGCGATCGACTCCTGGCTGTAAAAAAAAACATTTTTTACCTCCCCCGAAGCTCCGAGTCCTGTCCGAGGCGTAATTCGCTTCTCGAACGACTTTACTAGAAAACCGAATGCTGTATAGGTAAATAGGAGTGTATAAAATGTGAAGAGTTATTTTGTTAAACGTTGTCCATATCGAGATGTGTATTTATAAAAAACTATCGAACTATGCAAGATCGCAAGAGAAGAAAAAAAAAAGAGTGCAAGCTATTGAAAAAAAAAAAATAAACCAAAGTATAATTATAATTATCGGCTTTGTTAAAAAAAAAAAAAACACTTACGAAATCTGTCTACACTCATTGGATCGATGATAAAAAACCGGCTACCGAAATAAAAATTCACCCTCTGATATATAAAGAAAAAAGAAAAAGAATTCATTTGCAGAAGGAAAAAAAAAAGAGATAAAATGTTGAGATAGATCAGCAATGACATGAGATACCGACTATATACACATATGTACGTGATTTGATAATTATGACGATACAGCAGCACGATTAACAACGAGAAATAATCAATCCCGAGATTTTTATTTGTCCGTGAGGGAAGAAAAATTGGGAATATATCGAATAGATTGCAAAAATGCACGAGTGCCTGATCACCGTCGATTCCATAATTGTTATGGGCACTGCTGTACACGCAAGTGTCGACACACATCACCGGCACGACGTACGCGAATGGATAATGCAATGGAAAACATGGAAATGTAAATATAATAAGAATCCTCGCGTGCCGACGAATGGCTTTGCAAAGAAAAAAAAAAGAGAAAGAGAGGAAAGAAAATAATTGGTACGCAATTAAAAGACGTAGATGTATTTCCGACGAAGTTATTTCGACTAGCCCAGTTTAATCATTCGCTAGAATCGAGCGAGTCGTTGATCCTCGATCGTCGATTAAACCCGCGAAAAAAAAAAAACAACCACGTAACGTACCTAAAAAAAAAAAAAAAAAATAGTCCGGTAACGAAAACAACAATAATTATGAATATACGTGTGTGTTTGTTAAGATAAATTCCTTGTAATAAAAATATTATATAAGAGATTTAATAAATAATGTGTAAACCCGAATGGAAATTCCTGGCCCGAAAACACGAGTCGTGCTGGGGAAACTTCTTTTTTTTTCTTTGGTTTTGTTCGTAATTAAAATGATTGGAAGTATAATAAACAAAGATTTGGGGGTTCCTAGGTGTTAAAAACGTATGTGAAGCTGCGATGCTTGGAATTAATTGGTTTCAAAACAGAATTATCGTTTTTTTTCGACGAGATTATTCACAATTGATAGTTGAGGTCTTACTGGATCGATCGTCGGGCGAAAAGTTAGTCGAAAATGGGTGAATCGTGGATTCACGAGTCTGGATGATGTCGTACATGTTTAGCCTTCAAAATAGCTGAAATAATGATAAATTAACACTTAGAAATGTTAATTCGCCACTTTTAATAATAATCGGAGTCAAATTCGACGGTATTGACGTCTCTTCATTACTTTAATTAATTTATCGACAATTAATCAGTCGATTAATTGAAAACTAAGCATAATCAGTCTGTCGATCCTAAATCTTGATGATATAATTTTTTTTAGAATTTACGGCGATTTAGTTTCATTCGTTTTGCAACCATTAACGTCTGCAGAAAGCTGTTTTACCATAAGCAAAGGTGTTAAATTTATATATTTATAACTACTAAATTATGTAGTAGAAAATTCTGAAATAATTCAAGTATTATTTTTCTATCAAGAAATATCTTCAAATTATCAAGAATTCCCGCAATTTTTCAATATCTATCCATTAAGACCTTAAATGAAAAAACAACATACATCAAAATCATCTCGAATAATCACAGTTTTGTCTCAGTGCATAAAGAAGGCGAATTAGACCGCAAGGAACAATTAAATAGACATTTGCTTCGAACATATCTTCAACCTCTTTCTTTATTTTCTATTAAATTAAGTTTATTTCGGTTTTTTATCGAATCTAGATTCACCTATGGTACAAATTCGACAGACGATATTACATTTTCTCTTCGTTTCCTCCTTTTATTTCCTTCGTTTTATTTTCCTCATTTTCTTTTCCTTCGTTCTCATTAATTTACGGACAAATGTCTGACTCCAGACGAAAAGGACCAGAATTATCGATTGCTCAATCTCACACAATCGTCTTCGTTCCTCCTCATTCTCGTTTCGAATCAATAATCGAAATAATATTCTCGTCGTCGTGTCGAACGTTTTTTTTATTGTTTTTTTTTTTCGGTGCGTCGAAAATCCCGCACGAATCCACCGCCATTTTCCAACGGTTGTTTTTCAGATACGTAAAAACTCCGTCCTTCACACAGAAGAACGAATTAAAAATCGTCACACCTTCCACACTTTTTTAATCGCAAAATCCTCGCATCGAAAGGCTTCATTTATTTTATTATTTTAAATTATTTTTTGTTTGTTCAATCCTGAGATTTACGAATCACCGAACCGTCGAAATCGTTATCGACAGTTTCATCAGACGTCACGGAACAAACAAAACCACAAACAAAACGCTGCCTCGTGTTCCGTTCGGACTGGAAATTTTATTTCTTTTCTTCTCTTCAAATAAAACAAAAAATAAAAAAAAAATTTAAAAAAAAAAAATTGCACGCCCCAGCGATGCGCAAAAAAAAACAATCGCGAAGCGAAATCGTTGAACGTGGGAGTATTGTGAGGGCTGCGAAAATCCAGGTGGGCGCGATATTATCACGATTGATTCTCGTTTCTTAAGACGAAATATTGATTTTTATCGAATCGCCACTTGGTTTTTTTTCTTCTTTGTTTTTTTTTTCTTTCGTCCGTGAGTGAGGACCACGCTTGGTTAATTCGTTATTATATGTTACAAGGTTTCGAATTGGTTCCTTGACGACTGTAGAAGAGGATGTAGGCGTTGCTGTAATCCTCTTCCTGCGGTTTTTGTCGGCTCGTGGATTCGTCGTTGTAATAGTGCCAAACTTCGGTACGGGGATTTTTCGCGTAAGCCGTGTAATGACCGGCGGACACACCTGCGACAAATATCTCGTTGTTTATGACTCGATTGGGGTTTGAGGGACTGGTTGAGGATTTTTTTTTTTTTTGTGGATTTGGGAATTCGTGAGGAATTTTTTTAGAGAGAAGGAGGAATTTTTTCTTACCTCCGAAGTGACAGACGCAGGCGTAAAGATCGTAAAGATGTCGACCGACGCTCAGACCTGCCAGAGGAAACGTCACCTTGTCGTCCAATTTCATACCCACGCATTCGTAGAACACGAATCTGTCCGGAGAAATGACAATGGAAATTTAGTTTTTTTTTTTTTTATTCGGGTTGATTAGTGGGATAAAATTTTTTTATTGGGTTGTGCAATGAAGACTGAAAGATTTTGTATTTTATTTTCTTTCCCGCAATTCTGGGATTCGTTGGGTGAAGTGTGTATACGCTGTCGCAAGTTCTTTTTGTGCGTTACAAAAGTATGTACTTAATTTTTTTTTCGTATTGATTAATTTTAATCAATTTTCAGGCGTTTTAAATGGAAGTTCGAGGGAAAAAAAAATGTATTTTCGACATCCGGGGTATTTTCGCGCTTTCGTCGTGGTGAAAAAGTTACGGAAGTAGCTCGCGACATTTATAACGTGTGTGATAGATGCTACAGCTCCGAGGGCCGCTGAGGATTGGTTTGACAAGTTCAAATTTTTAATGAATTTTTTTTTTGCCACCTTGAAACTCCTATTTCAAAACGCTGAAAATTGATCAAAATTCATTAATTCAAAAAATGGAAGCGCAGATAGGTTGGTAGAGTAAGAAATGGACTTGCAAATGCGTATATATACTTAACCTAACAAACCACAAAACCGTGAAAAAAATTAATAAAATACAAAAAAAAAACCGAGGAAATTTATTACACAACCCGATTAAAATCATTGATAAATTTATATTCATGGCGCTACGATAGATACAAAATATTAGCATTGTACAGAGCATCGATAGACACCCCCCAAAAAAATTCCCACTTTCCCCACTAGCAGACTAGCATCAATCAAAAATGATAATAAAAAAATAAAAGTAAAATATAAAAAAAATTAAAAAACGTCCGTTTTCCGTGGGTCACCGTTGATAAATTACCTTTTGAGATAGACTATGAGGAACTTGGGATAACGATGTACAGTCAGTGTCTTCGTGGCGCACTGATTTCGCTCGCATTTCGGACAGAACCAAGGATTGTGCTCGTCCAACGTTTCGCTAGTGATGAAATAGATAACGTAATAAATCGATTATCTTCATTTTTATGCGATTAATAGTCGTTTTTATGGAACGTACCTTTGACTGAATGCTTGAAGACAGTCGTACAGAGACAACGGATGATGAGGACGTTGCTTGCTCACGCTTATGTGATCTATGGGCGGAACTATGTTCGGTACGTCTTCGGTGTAACGTACCGCAAGCGTATCGCCGTTTTGAAGAGCGATCATACCGCTCTCGGGAACGCTGCAGCCCGTACAATGAGCCGTGTACATACATCGCGAACAATGGTGACCCTGTGCAAACGATAGACATATTTTTATTCACACGAAAAATAATGATTAATTATTTAATCGATTATGTCTTTTCGATGATAAATTAATTTTTTCAGAGAATAAAAAATTAGTTTTTGTTTCTATATGATTTCACATAGTTTAAAGGAAAGTTATTTTTGGTTTTTTTTGTATAAATGAGATTATTAATTTCTTCTAGATTGTCATATTGTTTTTTATTTTTGATTAATTTGAAACGCATTTATTTAACTCCTGAAAGGCGACGGGGAATATTTTTCGTGATTTTTTGTATTTTAGAAAATTCGTTCGGAATTCAAGGACAGTCAAGAACAGTCAAGGACAATTTCCAGGACATTTCCACGACATTTACGGGTTGTGTTAGGACATTCGTCAAAAATAAAAGTAGTTAAAACTCGTCGGAAAATATTAAATCGTGCTATTATCGTAATTTCTCATCGTTTCAATAATCATTTTTACTTACGTTAAAATCAGGTTTAAATAAAATCATCTCATTTCACACGAATGTATATGCCTAATTCTTAGCTAAACTGAGATAGCACGTTCTTACACGATTACTTATAACAATACACGTCTTCGCACGAACTAAATAAAATAAATTAAAAAAATAATAAAAAGTTCAAGAATATTGAACAAATTTCAAGTCCATTTCGGGACCTTTCAACGCCAAGAAAAATTCAAGTACAGTTCCAGCACTCCAAGGACTTCAAGGACCACTCATTCAAATTCATCATCAAAATTTAAACCCGCACTATTCCTCATTTAATACAATAAATCCCACGATAAATAAAAAAATTCGCATTTAAAAAAAAAAAAAACAACGAAGACTTCGACTTCAATCGTCGACGTAAAAAAAAAAAAAATTTTCACACACCTGACCAGTTACAAAATGAACCGTGTAACTTTCCTCCTGCGGCACGACTCGTTTTACAACTTGATGAAGATCCTTGGCGTTGACTCTCGATGGCAATTTGACCAAATGCGGATAACCGAAGAGTTTAGTTCCCTTGCGATTGTTCGTCACCTCGTTCGTGTCGTGTCTGAGGACGAGGGGAACGTTGAGAATTCTAACGGCCGGCCTTGGCCTGCCGGTTTGATCGATCTTCGTGAACGACGACGAAACGACGTGAGCCGAACACACGGGACACGTCGACGGTTGCGTTTGGCTCTTGAAGTAATTCTGTTGAATAATACGCACTGCTCTCTCAGTTCTCGTTTTAGCTTATTTCACGAATTTTTCATTGAACTTCGGTCGCTTCGAGCGAATTGAGGAATATTATTTGGATGTTTTCGTCACGTTTTATAACACGACGAAAGAACGTCGACGTTGTGGAAAGCGATAAAATATCACATGGAAAAAATATAACGCAGACAAGAACGTTTGAAAAATATAACGGACGTGAAATATTGTAGAATGGGACGAAATTTTTTTTTAGCAGTGTATTCTTGTGATTTGACGAATCGCGATGAGGAATAATTGTCATTTTCATCAACGAGAGAGAGATTATGTGCAATGCTGAATAAAACCTTTATTGAAATAAAGAAAAAAAGGCTCTACAAAAACATGTGTCGATCGAGTGCTGGAGATCATTTTTTAGATCGTTTTCATAATTTTTTTATTCGAAAGTACTCATCAAAAAAAAACGAGGCCAATTTTTTTTCAAATTTTTTAAAAATATATTTTTTGAGATTTTTTTTAGAAATTAAAAAAATAAAAAAAAAAGAATGTCCGGTTTTTTTTTCGCCTGAAAAAATTCACAGAATTCTTATGAAATATAAGGAAAATTTTCAAACGGTATTGCAACGTGGAGCTTTCAAAACTGCCGGAGAAAAAAAATAAAAATTAAAAAAATTTGCCAACAAATATTGGTGCTGCATTTGTCACGTATACAATTTTTTGATTTTTATTTTTTTTTCTCCAGTAGTTTTGAAAGCTCCATCTTGCAATAACGTTCGAAAATTTCCTTATGATTCATAAAAATTCTGTGAATTTTTTCAGGCGAAAAAAAAACGGATATTCTTTTTTTTTTAATTTTTTTTTATCCCAAAAAAAAATCTCAAAAAATCTATTTTTTTATTATTTGAAAAAAATTGGGCTCGTTTCTTTCGTCGAAAAAATGACCGCCAGAACTTGATCGACTTGTCATGGAATATCCCATATTTGTGGAATAAACTAATGAATATAGCGTAGAAAAAAAAAATTTAAGAATTCTTTCTATCGATTATAGCGATCGCGATCAAGATATTACAATTAATTCGGTGGAAGAATTGATAGTTGAATTATTGTTTTTTTTTTTTTTTTTTTTTTTAAATAAGACCCTCAGGTACACGGCAGTGTCAGACTAGTCTGAATTGAGTTCCGGAGCCGTCAAAGCATCCGGCTCGGCAGATTGGACTGAAAAAGCGAGTCACGCGAGTTTCCATCTCGAACAATTCGCCACCTCCGCTCACGAATGAGCATCCCCGGCAATTTGACGAAATCGAGCTGTTTCTGGTTCCCGCGCGCAATCTTACGATGCCGTCCGGCTAGAACGTTTAATTTGACTTTGTCTCAGACCTTCCCGAGGTAAAGAACAACGTTGACAACCAGGTGCCTCGCACGTATACCTCATCTGCGAGATTGACGCTGCCGTTTTCATCATCGGGAATATTGGAATTATTGCAATAAACTCGATTAATTTGTAGAAATTTGAGGGAACGGATCGTAGTGGTTTTTTTAAATTTATTTTGTTATTGGAAATATTCGAGTTTTAGCAATGAAAAAAAATTAATATGTAGAAATTGAAGAATATGGATGGATGTGGTTTTTTTTTTTATTATTTCGTAATTGGAAATATTCGAGTTTTAGCAATGAAAAAAAATTAATATGTAAAAATTTAAGAATATGGATGGATGTGGTTTTTTTTTATTTCGTAATTGGAAATATTCGAGTTTTAGCAATAAAAAAAATTGATATGTAGAAATTTAAGAATATAGATGGATGTGGTTTTTTTTATTATTTCGTAATTGGAAATATTCGAGTTTTAGCAACAAAAAATAAATAAAATTAATATGTAGAAATTTGAGAGGATAGATCGATGTTGTTTTTTTTTTCTAAATATTATTCGTTATTGGGAATATTCGAGTTTGAGCAACAAAAAACAAATCAAATTAATATGTAGAAATTCAAGAGAACAAATCGATGTGGTTTCTTTTTCTAAATATTATTCATTATTGGGAATATTCGAGTTTTAGCAACAAAAAAAACTAAATTAACATGTAGAAATTGAAAAGAATAAATCGATGTGGTTGTTTTCCTACATCACATTATTAGAAATATTCGAGTTTTAACAAAAAAAAAAAAAAAAAAACTAAATTAATACGTAGAAATTCAAGAAAATATACCAATGTATTTATTTTTTTAAATTGCATTATCATTCATCTGAAAATTGTATCATATCGAAACATTTCGTTACTTTTGTGCCTTCTACGATTTTCCGAAGAATGTCCGGAGAATAGTCACAGATCGAAAAGAAAAAAGAAAGAAAAAAAATGTTACCTCGATGCAGGGATCGCACATGATACAATGACAACTGTTCCCGCTGTGACGCTTGAGATCGCCTTCCAACTCTTCGAGGCAGATCGTGCAAGGCCCGATTTCCTCGCCGCCGCTAGTTCCGTTCTGGCAGGGTTCGGCTTCCGCAATCCGATCTCCGCCACCGTCCGGTGCCGCCGTGTAAGCGTCCGGTGGATTCGACAGCTCGAAAGCGTATATCGATCGATTCGTGTCGTTTACGTATCGCAGCAATGAATTGTCGTCCTTTAAACGATAAAAATTTTATTATTTTTTCAAAGAACGAATTATTGCGATATTTTTTATTTTTTCAACAAAGAAAAAACAAAAATTTAGTTTTATCGACGAAAAAAAAACAAAAATTTAGTTTTATCGACAAAGAAAAAACAAAAATTTAGTTTTTTCAACAAAGAAAAAACGAGAATTTAATTTTTTCGACAAAGAAAAAACAAGAATTTAGTTTTTTTGACGAAGAAAAAACAAAAATTTAGTTTTTTTGACAAAGAAAAAACAATAATTTAGTTTTTTTGACAAAGAAAAAACAAAAATTTAGTTTTTTGACAAAGAAAAAACAAAAATTTAGTTTTTTTCACAAAGAAAAAACAAAAATTGAGTTTTTTTCAACGAGGAAAGAACAAAAATTAACGTTATAATGCTGCAAATATATCGATAAAAATTTCAACAATTTTCATCTCCTTCAAAATTCTAAAGAAACCTAAATCGATCGATCGATCGATGAAATATAAATCGATTTGTTAAAAAAAAATGTCTGAGCTTTTAAGATGACAAGATTTTGGGATGCCAATTTTTGTATTTAATTGGCTGTTCACTGAAATGTAGCCTCGTAACTTGATCGTTACGTTACGAGAGTGTTCTTCCATTGTATTAATTTCGGAGGGCAGTATCGACAGCTACCGATGCTGCGCGGTATGCCACCTTCTTGACCCTCCACGGAGCGATCGCAAAATCAAACGACTCGCTCTCATTCGCATTTCTCCAAATATTTAAAGCAAAAAAAAAAAAAAGAAAAAAAATTCGAACGGCTATAATTCTATAATTCTTACCAATATCCGAGCTATGTGATTTTCAAGGACCTCGGCAAGGGCGACGTTGCTCGCAGGCACGTCCTCCTTCCCCAGAGTCTTCAATAATTCTTCCTTGAGCTTGCCGATTCTGGATTGCTTGTTTAGCGACACGACGCATCTCATCGGCGCCTCGTTGTTCGCGGAAATATACGTAACTGTCAATTGTCGTTCCATCGCGTGTGGCAACGGAACCGAGAGGTACATAAAAGGTTCGTAAGTGACCGACACGTGTTTACAAACTTCGCAGACGACCTGAAAAAAATACAACGTAAAGTTTTGTTCGATAAATTGTTTTTTATTTTTATTTTTTTTTTGAGAGACTATTTAAGAAATTTTATTTGAAATTAATGATTTTATTGTTGCATTGCAATTTTTTTTAACGCCGCGAATGATTTGACAGTGTTTAATGATTATCGTGTGGGAGAGAAAGAGCCCTGTACCCTGATTATCAGCGGGACAAGGAGGATTATCGTTCCACGCTTTATGTAGGAGTTCGTTTTAGGTATTTTTACATTGATGACTAATAATACCGAAAAAAAACTTTCTCCACTACCAGAAAGAGCGCCAATTGCTCTTCAGGACTGTTCTGCTTCTGTGACAAATTATTTGTATCGATAGTATTTATTATTTTTAAGATGAAGAAAATAATAATGAATAGATAAATCATTTCCTTAATTTTCACAACGAAAAAATGATAATCAACGAATTATTGATTTTATAATATTAAGATAATAATTACTGACTCATTGTTGAATTATTATTATTATTCAATATTCTCGTTCCGATTGGAATCCAGAATTACAAAATTTGAGTAGCAAATGTCGTATAATCGTTGAAAAGCTGCGACCAAGAAGAAAAAACAGTATAAATTCTTCTAATTATTTTGCTTCTGTGATAAATTATTCAGAACAAGATTATTTATTATTTTTATAGCAAAAAAAAATGATAATCAACAAATTGTTCGATAATTATGATTACTCATCGTTAAATTATTATTATAGTAATCAAATATTCACGTTATTATTGTCAAATAGAATTACAAAAATTGCGACGGACAAAAATAGGCGCAGAAAATCTTTTTAATTCATCAATTTCGAGAATAAACTCAGAAACGTTATCGCAATTTTTTTTATTTTTTTTTAAACGGACCGAAAACTTTATTGCTTACCGTGCTTTTGAACTGACCCTGGAATGTATCGACGATAACGCTGCGATTCGATCGCAAGTGTTTCGCCCAGTGTTTGTCAGCCTCGATCTCCTCGTGCGCCGCAATAGCTCCGCACTCGCCGTTTTGCAACATTCTCGAGCATTGCACGCCGCTGGTTCCAAGACCGTCCCGTCGATGATTCTTCTCGTGATCCTCCAAACGCATTCTCTTGACGTTGCACTTCTCCAAACCGCTGTCGCATTCCGTGTCCGAACTGCTTGATACACAATCGAGGCTGCAATAATTCTTTTGCACATTGACCTCTTTTATTCTCTTGATACTGAGAATCTTATTGTCAAAATCGTGATTCTCCGTTAAATTCGAATTATCCAGAGCCATTCTACGAACGATGTCCTTGGGAAATTTTTGCGAATCGTAATGAATTTCGTTGTTGCATTCTTGTGGGGTAACGAGAAAATTTGCATTACTGGTTTTGGCGTCTTTCAAAATATCGTAAAGACCGTCCAAATGCGTTGTTTCGTTCGTCGTTTCTTCTTTTATTATCTTATCGAATTTCGAAAACGCATCGTCGGCGGAAAAATTTGAATCAACGTGATCGTGAGTTTTGTTGATGATGAAGCTTGATTTAGTGTCGACTATTTCGTCGGAATCGAGAGTTTCCTCGTCGTCCTCGTCGTCGTCGTCGTTTAGAAGCGATCCTCGAGGCGAATTAGCCGTGCTGTCCAATTCTCTCATAGGAGAATCCAAACCTGTAACGGATAATAATCAATTCAATGAGGTAAATTGATTTTTTTTAAATTCTATGAGATTATTTATATTTTTAATAATATTTTGCGCGTGTTGAGGCTCGAAATCGGGGATTTGACACCTTTTGGAACTTGTTTAGGATGCATAAATCTGGTCTAATACCAAAAAAAAAAATTGTTTACAATAAAAATAAATAAATTAATCAATCGAATGCATAAAAGTTTAAGACCAAAGCAGTTATTCTGCGCGTGTTAAGGCCTGAAACCCGAGATTTAAAACCTTGTGGAACTCAATTAGGATGCATAAATCTCGTCTAATACCAAAAAAAAATTTTTTTACAATACAAATAAATAAATCAATCGATCGAACGAATAAAAATTAAAGGCCAGATAAGAAAGCGGGACTTACTGACCTCTCGGTGAACCGGCCATGGCGACGTTCGGACTGTTGAGACATTCGGGCAACGGTGAATGATCGTACGTGTCCATGAGATCATCGGCCGTCGAATTAATCGAGGCGGTAACCGTGGCGTTATCCGTCGAAGTCGCGTCTTTCTCGACGACCGCGACGACGTTTTTATTCGTACTAATTGAATTGGCAGTGGTCGTCGTCGTTTCCGTCGGTGTCGTCGATGGAACTTGGCAGCTCTTGGCACACTTGGCTGTGTTCATCTGTTCGTGAAGGGAATCCAGCAAAAGCGCGAGGAACTCTTGACAATCGTGCTAAAAGTTTTTTTTTAGAACGAATCGGGATTTTTATTTTACATAAATACAACGATTTACACTGGGAGATTTTTAATATAGTCATTTATTGTAGACACTAGGAGGAGCCTTAATATAGTCATTTCGGTATTCCAAATAATGTCGTAGTCTAGTACGATTCAAGGTGATTGGAAATGTGGGTGAAATTGGAGAGATCATGAAACCATGAACGTCTCTCATTAGTTTTAATCAGCAGAAACGCAAGGAGTTGACAGATTTTTTAAAAATAAGGCTATTTTTCGAGTGGTCTCGGTGGTCCGACCCCCCTTAATTTATGGCCTCTATCTTCATCACTTTCCCACATTCGATAACCAAATGTTCCATCGGTGAGGGGTAGGAATTTCATCGTCACAATCGATAAAGACAATGTAATTCAGATAAGAAATTTCAATCGCTCAGAAGCCCACCTTAAAAATGTCCTCCTCTCTCCAATTCCACCCAGATTTTTTTTTATAAACCTTGAATCACCCTAGAGTGCCAGTTTTCAAATTCCAAAACGACCATATCAAAAGAACCCCTTCTTAAAATCATTATCGATATCAACCTAATAAACCTCTTAACGAATTTTATTAAAGAAAAAAAAAAAGATTAATGATTAATTATGAACCTGTCTGTAATCCTTGAATTGAGAGTGATAAGCGCCCAGCGTTTGTTTGAATTCGGTTGGTTTGACGACGCTGTAACGACCCGACCACATTTTGCTGAGCAACGAACTGAAATGTGCCATCAACGATCCGGGCGGTGGCAATTTCTCACCCCTGTGATGCAATTCCAAAAAATGTCGCAACACGGGCGGTGTAGCTGTCAGGCACTGCAGTCCTGCGGCCATGAAGCAAGTATTACCGAGATTGCGTAGACCGCAAACGCCAGCGGGAGTAGTCACCTCTACAAGAATCGGAGTGTGCGTGTCAGTCGTTGGCGAAAAGACCCTGGGCCGAGACTTGGGGCCCGGAGAGAAAATGCGCAGGGAAATGACACAAGTCACTGACCGATAACCGAGTCATCCTGAATGTCCGCAGTGTCGTTGAACAAATTGTTCAACGCCGGACTGGGCGGCAGAAACGTACCGAGTCCGGAACCGACCGAACCTCCGCCGTCTCCTCCCATAGTTTCGGCGCCTACGTCTGCGAAATCTTCGAAACTCGGAGGCGGCGGCAAAGGAATCGCATAATCCGACGCCGAACTGTTCGCTTCTGTCCTATTTCATTCGTTTGTTTTTTTTTTTTGTTTATTGATTTATTTATTTTTGATCATCGAACATGACGAGTCGTGGTATCGAAGGATGTTGATATTTTTTTTTTTTTTTTTTACTCACCAGGTATTTTCGATGCCCATGTTGACGTCTCTGGCGGGAGACAAATTGTCCTCTTGGAGATTGAGATGATGATCCAGCGACGAGGTTAGAGGACTCAGTCCGGTGGATTCCGATACCTCTGATAACTCCGGAATGTCAGAGAGATCGGCGATTCCTGACGATTCGATCATCGAAAAACCTCCCGCTTCTGTAGCACCCTCTTGGTTGTCCATTCGGACTATTCCTCAGCTGAACACACAAATTTGGTCGTACAGTCTGAGATTCTATGCGTTTGGTTTCAATCTTACTCGTGAATCTCTTTTTTTTATGAATTATTTGTTCGTAGTAAGTTTTCATACTTATTTTTTTATATATTAATGACAAACAGAATTTGTTTGACTGCCGCTGCAATTATAAACAACGATCAACGGTGACTTAATGTTGGACTAAAGATGTATACAAAATGGCTGTTCATGGACAAAATGCCGACAGAAAATATTTTTAAAAAAGTATACTAAAATAAATAAATAAAAATACAAATAAAGAACTAAAAATTCTATCGATGAGCAGCAAAGCCGGCTGGAAGGGTTATGTCGAAAAGAACGCTTGTGACAAAATACAGGCAACACCCGCTTGTCCAAAATGACCTTGCAGAAAGTATTCGCTACGCACATGACCTTGAACAAAACCAACCATGAATCGAATCACCAGCAATCAGCTCTATTTAAATTTATTCTATCGACAAGTAATTCCTACAGAATACACGATATAAAATCCTTACATTTGTACCTTTGACTGCGCTATAGTCGGCTCGTGTATCGAACCAACCAACGGGGACGTAAGCATCGATCTTTTGTAAAAAAAATCAAAGCGAAACCCTCCAAATTCCAATTTCTTGGTAACAATCAATCGCAACCTTGAAATATTCTTATGGCCGTGCGCACAAACACAGAAAATAGGACAAACTTAAGCAATGACGATGCCGTATGCAAATAAAAAGATAAATCGAAACCTCGCATTTATGCGAAAATACAATCTTCGTTTTATGCAATAAAATTCTATATTAAATTCGAAACAACGAGGCATGAATAGAAAATAATAAACTCAATTCAGACTCCAGGACGCCTCGGTACGAAATACGTGAATAACCTAACGCACGTGGGAGCACGAACAAACGCGTGAAAGTTGCGGATTCGCCCATGAACGTTCCAAACAGTGGCAACAGTCGAGGGTCAAACATTAGCCGACAATTTGATTTCCACGGAAGCACCGCGATTGTACTAATAATCGCATAAAAGTCGCCCGGTTGATCGATATCAGTCGACAGCCATCGGTTTACCAAATCACACGAACGAAGGGTGGATTAAAAAAAAAAGGAAAAAAAAACGGGGCTGGCGAAAGCGTGATCGAGCGAACCGCAGGGACGTTTCTGCATGAGGAATATAAAATGGCGGAACGCGAAAGAAACGACGAGAATAATTTCTTCTCTTGATAAAAAAAAAAAAAAAAACCCCCGTCACGAAATCGTCACGATAAACGAAAATTCGATGAAAACAAGGGAATAATACTCACTTATCACAACGGCAAAATCCACCCAAATCGGTTGGGCCGTGTGGCTATGCCGCCATTGCGAAAAACGGCATGGCCGGTGGGTGCGCAGAAACGGATTAAAAAGAAGACTAGCCTCTGTCCCGCGCGCCATCGGCAGCAGCACCATCACCAGCGTTTCGAAAAATTAATTCTCGCCCTCATGCTTATCGCGATCGAATGGTCTGTTCGTGATAACTCCGAAGCTCGCTCAACCGCACCGGCTGCAACGTGGTCAAATCCGAAGTCCGCACGACCTTGCGCGTTAATTCTTCGACGCGATATCAATCATCAAGACGTTAATTTCTATTCCCGATATTTATCGTTCGACGTCAACGGATGCTAGGGCGAATCGGAGAATGTAAAAAAGGCCGCGAATAGCCGTGAAAACGGTAGAATAGACGAATGCAAAGTTACACGAATGACCGTTGGAACAGCCATTATTGCCACGAGTTTGAATTTTCTGATCTTCGGACTCGATTGTTCTTCACTCACCGTTTACAGCCAACTGATGCAGACAATCCGGATGCTGTCGGCTCGACTCGACTCGACGCTTATTTCCACAACCGGAAGTTTCTCCTGCCGCTAACGCACCGCTCCACATTTTTTTTTGTCTTCGTCCATTACGTCATCGCACGCGCCGGATGTATCGGGATTTTCGTGAATTTTGAGATTGATTTTTCGGGAATTTTGGGGTGACTACGCCGGTGTCGATTTTTTGTTTGAGGAGGGGAGTAATTGGGGCAGTTTGTCGGGTTGTCGGCTTTTGTTGTCGCGTTGTGGGGGATTACTTTGAAAACGGTCATTTTTTGGCGTTGGAGATTCGATGAGTTTCCGGTTTGACCGGAAATCGAGCGGCGGTTGTTGAATATGCGAGTCGAATCTGAAATATTCATCTGGTTTGACTATTGCGGGGTTTTTTGGGGTGGGATTGAGATCGGATTGAAACGAGGTTTTGAATCTGAGCGAGGCGGCCAATCAGCGCACGGGATTTCCTGGCTTCTGGGGAATTTCCCCAGAGTAAACATGTTTTAGTTCCTAACGAAGAGACGAACAGGATTGGCGAATAGTGGCGGGAATTATTCCCAAAATACGAAAAAGTTTTGCTTTCAAATTTTGGCACTGGCGGCGCTGGTGTGGATCAGATGATCGTCTAGGGAAAATATTTCCGACACTCATCTGGCAACATTGTATCGAATTTATTTTCTTTTGTAGTCCACCGTAATTTACGCAAACAAGGAAAGCGACGAGTGCATTGTTGTTCAAACCGAAAGAAAGCAATTGACCCAACGAAAAAACTTGTTTCTGCCACGGTTGTCATACACCCACGAATTAATGGCCAGTTTCGCGAAGGCGCAACTATTGAAATACGGATGGACCGAAGGTACGATTTAACGTTTGAAAAATAAGATGATAAATCAACGACGTGGTTTCGCGTGTCTGGAATTTTGTACGAAAGACGTTACTTTGAAGTAATTCGCGTTGACATCGCATTACACTCGTTCGGGATGTCAACACGTGGCTAGTAAATCATGAAACAATCCTGCCAAGGGCAAACAAAAAATGTTTATAGATTATTTGAGGTTATGTGAGGTTATAATAACAAAAACTCCGAGTCTCTTGCGAATCGTGATTATGAGAGAAACGTACGTAATAAAACTTTGGTTTGAGAAAATAAATCAAGTTGAGAAGAAAAAAAAAGTATTGATTTATCTTCCAGCTATAAAATCTGGATCGAAGATGATATTTTAGAATCACACGTGATTTTCGATTGTAGCTTGTTAGTTGTAGATCCATTAAAACCATTATGTTGAGAGGTATTTGACGAATTTTTTACATCGTCAAAAACGTAGAGACACGAATATAGAACACCTTAAATTCCCTCGAATCGTCTTATGGCTTCTTGACTCATAGCATTTGCCATAAAAATGAAATTCTCTAGAACATTTTACCATTTCCAACATTTCTTTTTTTAAAATTCAATTGAAACTTAATAAGAGAAGAAACTATTTATTAGTCTCATCATTACAAAAAGCCTTTCTGAAAACATTTATAGTTCAACAGAATAACGCATTAGCATAATTCACATTTTTTTCTCCATCATTCGTAAAATTCTACCCCGATTCAACATCAACAGGAAAGGGATTGGGAAAAAACGAGAACGGCATAGTCGACGCTCTCAAACCAAAACTCAAGTTCGACACGACCGGCGTCGGCCACGACGCCAAAGAGCACAAATGGTGGGAATCCGTTTACAACAAAGCCGCCGATAACGTGGAAATAAACTCTAGCGCCAACAAAATTTCCGTAAAAATAAAAGACGAAGACGCGGTTGACATAACGACCAACAAATTAAATCTCAAAAAATTGAAAAAAACTCATAACCTGCAGTACGGAAGTTTTCTGAAGACTTGTACCCTCGACAATGGAAAAGTCGTGCCGGAAGAGAGTTTGGGTCGATCGATATTCGACGACGTCGTTTGCGAAGCTCCGTCTTTCGAGTTGAGCGACGAAAAGCTCTTCGAAGCCTGCGGAGGCAGAACGGCGCACAAAGGCGCCAGGCACGGACTAACTCTTAGCGGAAAATTAGCCAGAATTCATCAGCAAGAATTGGAATTGTTGGGCAAGGCGCGCAACGAATCGCTTTGCGACACCGCGGAATGGCAAATTCAGAAAAAATCAAAACGCAAACGTCGACGAAACGAAATGGAAATCGATCAGGATTCTTTGATATCGAATTATTCCTCGCAGACGGACGCCAATGCGAATACCTTAGTGGCAGAATCTTCGTCCCCCGTTAGATCGCAGAGTCCAGAAATTCGTAAAAAATCCAAATACTCCAGACGCATGGATAAACGTCGAGTGCAAGCTCTCGTGCATCAATTGAACTCGTTCGGGCTTGTCAAGGATTCACAAGAATCCAAAGAAAAAAAGAAAAAACGCGATTCAAAAAAATATCCCTCATCGACAACGGAAACCGATGCGATTTTGGACGAGCACGAAGAAAAGAAAAAAAAGAAATCGCGAAAAATCCGAGAAAATACGGAAATCAACGACAACGAAAATCCGCCAGCGTTGAACGACGACGAGAAGGAAGACGCGAAAACGTCGAAAAAACGAAAAAAAGAGGCGAAAGTGGCAAAAGAAGCGAAGAGACGAAACGATTGGATAGCGGAGACGAGGGAAAAAGTTTACGAGATAAGGGAGAAAAAACGTGTCGATAGATTGTCCGAGTGTTTGATGGCGGTTAATCTTTGCGAGGATTCCGTGGATTCCGGTAGAGGCGAGGATCTCGTGGAAGTATCGAAAAGGCTGAAAAAATGGAAAAAACACAAGAAAGAAAAAAAGCATAAGAAACATATCGAAGAAATAACACTCGTCGATTCTTGAACTCTTGCCCGATTAACGATCGTAATTTCTGTATTTAATTTCAATGACGTGGGTCAAAATTGCAATACAGAATATCGAATTGTTTTTCGCATTTCTTTTTTTTTTTCATCTCTTTTTTTTTTTTTTTTGACATGTACAAAGGATATCTATTGATATAATAAATATTGTGTATACTA
This sequence comes from Sussaba pulchella, assembly GCA_963971145.1. Taxonomy (NCBI): domain Eukaryota; kingdom Metazoa; phylum Arthropoda; class Insecta; order Hymenoptera; family Ichneumonidae; genus Sussaba; species Sussaba pulchella. Next base: position 11,188,569 of record OZ020167.1, on the reverse strand, counting down.
TATGGATCGGGTGATTTCTTCGACGCAAAGCAAACCTCGCTGTCCCGAGTTTCGGCCTCGCTCATTATCGTAATAAGCTCGTCGAATATTTCGATGACCATCGAGGCGTTATTTCAATATCGACAAAAATAAAAATAAAAATGGTGTCGAGCCGATGTTTTACGACGATTAAAAAATCCGCTCGAACGTGTTTAAATATTAGCACCACTTTTGTTGTCCACGGCGAAGCTTCGGCTTCGTCGTAAGAATCATTAAAATTCTTCGGTAACGCTCTCACGCTGTATGGAATAAAACTTTCTAAGGCCACTAGAGTTCTCCCGGAAAGCCAAGTACCGTTTTTTTAAGCCTAATATCTCGCTGCTTCTCGCCACTTTAACCCTTTGAAGATTATTATTTTGTTTATTTATTTATTTTTTTTTGCCAATTCGCGATTTATCGCAACGAAAATAAAACATGTCGATTATCTCCGTTTATCGATTAATTGTCATGAAGTTATAATTATAATTTAAAAATACTGATTGATTTTTCATTAATCTTAATTTTTTCGAGCATTCGGCTTTTGGAAACGTTTTTTTTTTTAATTCGTCCGACGTATTTTACGGAATATCGTAGGACATACAAAGGACGAAAATAAATTTTGCTCCAAAGGATTAAAAATTGACTCGTTGCTCTCGGATTTTGGAACATTGATCGATTCGTCCTCGTGACGCGAAGAACCTTCGAAAAATCGCGGTTTTTCACGCGATTACAAAAATTTGTTCCTATCTATTCGAGATAAGACAGTCGACGATAGTTCGGTAAAATAGCGATCGTTGCCGCAATTTACACGCGCGACGGTGAATTAAGATTATCGTATTATTACAAGAGTATTTACACACAGCCAATCGATTCACGCACACGCAAGAAAATTAAAATATCATCGCAACTGTTCAGCTACAGAAATCCAGCGATTTTCTCGTTATAATATCAAGAAGTATTTTTTTTTTTTTTTTTTTAAGTTTTTTCTCTTCGAATTCGACCGTGACTGGCTGCTGATATAATAATAATAATAATATCATGGAAAAGTTAGCGTATTTCGCCGATCGAAATGAAACTACGAAAAATTGCGGGAAAATTTTCCGACACGCTCGAATATCGCTAAAACGGAATGTGGACTAATTTTTTTTCTCCAAAAAACTTCAACAATATCACGAACACCCACCGCAAATAATGTTCTAACGATTTCGATTACGATTTTCCGTAGGATCGATAAATATCTTCGGTTTTTTATTTATTTGATAGGACAATGATATTTGATTGAGGACGTTAATTCGTGACGTCAAGCGCACGATTATTGTGCAGCCAGTCTCGAAACGAGGAAGCTTGGAACAATAATTTCCACTGTAGCGGTTGACAAATGAAAAATATTTCAGCCGCGCGTTGGGGCGAAGCGATGCAGCGCCGTCGGTAAAGTAGATTTACAAAGAATTTAACGTGCAAGTTCGCAAATATTCCGGAGTACTTCACGCCCAAACGGCTGAACGGAATTCGATAAAATTTAGCGGATCTATGTAGAATCGATCAAGGATCAAACTATATCTCGTGTTTTTCTCAAAATCGCAAAAAAAAAATTCGCGGATTTCTTCACGATAAAAAAAAATCTTCATCCGAATTTTTTTGGGAAAAACATGAGATATAGGTTAGTTCTTGATCGATTCTACATAGATCCACCGAATTTCATCGAATTCCGTTCAGCCGTTAAGGCGTGAAGTCCTGCAGAATATTCACCAATTTACAAGTAATTCTTGGTAAATCTACTTTACCGACGGCGATTTATCGCTTCGCCTTAAAAACATTCACTAAATTCCGTGCAACGTACGCTTAACGACCTATAGGAAAAAAATTAACGCATCTACGGAGGAAATTACGCAATTGACAATGTTCTTTACAAACTACTGCAGTCAAACTGGAAAAATATTTTTCTCTCTCTCTCTCTCTCTCTTTGTTCGTTCATTATTAAAATGCGGAAGTGTGGTTTGCCCACAGAAACATAGACGCACTGACGTCCACCATTAATGAATAATGACCAGACTCGAAGAATGATCAACTTCGATTTACTTAGGTCTAAAAATCAACCGCACGCTCATTTTCTCAATTTTTCTTTTTTTTTTGCACTTCCCAATGTATTTTCTAAATATCGACAATACTTTTTTCGAGACGCGGGTGGTCTTTTAATTTCATTCTACAATCAATATGAATTAATTGATGCACCAAATTGTTCTATATAGAAATTCAATTGAATTTCAAATACGTTGATAAAAATTCACGTAGAATTTTTTTCATAAGAGCGAATATGTGGCATTTTTTTGTGCGTTTTTTAAATTGAAAATGATATATTGATCATTTGGCGCGTCAAGACCGAACCACGTCGGTCTGATTTAAATTTTAACATTCTACTCTTAAACGATTTTTTCCATCGAATTCAATTTAATTAATTTCATTCGGTTGCAATGATTCTACGCCTCATTCTCGTCGAATTTTTTTAAACAATGCATCGCTCATTTATTCGAATTGCGATGACGAACGCCATCGTAGACCACCCGGTAGATTGTGTCGAATTGATTTCGTATCGATTTTACGAACGTAAAATTAAGATCATTCGTGAATAAAAGACTTTTGGACGGTCTAACGGTCACCGCCAAATTATGCGAAGGAATAAATAGATCTCAATCGATGCGATTTTCTACGCGGAAAAACCTTTGCTACGAAAATTAAAGCAAACGCACACCTCGTTATCAGCGCTTTTCCGAAACCTTCGAACTATTTCGAATATCCGAGCGTCGAAATCTCGAGAAAAATAGTTTTACGGATAAAAACTTGCGCTGTTAAAGAGCAAAATTGAAAATATCTCGTGTACAACTATCTTACAATGTATTTCGAGACAACGCTCAAGGAAAATAAAAATTGGAACATGTTCCAAAAAACGAATATCGTCGAGTCCACGAATAAAAAGTGGCTTTTTAAAAAAAAAAACAAACTATTTTCAGTTGACTTTCGAATCGTGAATTTCAATGATTATTATGTGATCGAAAAATTAATTAATTGGCTCGTTATAGCCAAACCTCTTTTGGAAGTAGGTTATTATTATATCATCGAATATGCTCTTCCCAGCGTATCGAATTTTCTCTTGCATTATTTGTTTAAAATTTTTTTCTCTCTCTGTCTCCCTCTCTTTCACTCTCTCTCTCTCTCTCTTCAATCTATCTAATCTAATCTAATCTCTCTCTTTCTCTCTCTCTCCCTCTCTCTCTCTTTCTCTCTCTGTTTCTCTCTCTTTCTTTCTTTCTTTCCATATTTCTCTCTCTCTCTCTTTCTCTCTTTCTTTCTCTCTTTCTCTCTCTCTTTCTCTCTCTGTTTCTCTTTTCTTTCTCTCCATATGTCTCTCTCTCTCTCTCTCTCTCTCTCTCTCTTTTTCGCTCTATCTTTCTCTCCATATTTCTCTCTCTCTCTCTTTCTCTCTCTATCTTTCTTTCCCTCCATATTCTCTCTCTCTCTCTCTCTCTCTCTCTCTCTCTCTCTCTCTCTCTCTCTCTCTCTCTCTCTCTCTCTCTCTCTCTCTCTCTCTGTGAAACTCCGTGAGAGTGTCAACTGTCAAAGAGAAAGAGTGACTCTCATCTGTCAAACTGTGCCGGGTCAAACTGTAGCGAGGCAGACCGAAATCATCCCCCCCAACTCTTCCCAACCGAATCCAATTAAAAAATCCCACTTTCCTTCTTCGTTTTCGTACTCTCAGACCCGCTAATCGACCTCCAGACTTCTTCCTAAAAGAAACCTCGAAAGTCTGTCTTCGGAAACAAAACAAAAAAAAATTCAATCCCGATCATTCCAATCCCCCCCCCCCCCCCCCCACAAAGCAACCACTTTCAAGAACTCTCCGAATAAAGAAAAACGTAACAATCTTCGTTCCGTACAATCGATTTCAGCTCCGTCCCGTAGGAATTGCCGAAAGCCGGAAATCTCAACGACTCGACGATGTTAAAAACGTTGTACGTTGTCTCAACGCAAAATGCTTCAACCGAATTTTTATCCCTCAAACGCATCTATTGACGCTACGTCTTTTCGTAAAGAAATAACCCAAATTTCTTCCGTTTCTCGTCGAAGCGGTTGATTTTTTATCGTCGAAGTTCGAAGAATTCGCGCACTTCGTGGAGTCGGAATATTTCAATTTGTTCCAGATAATATGCATAATGGACGAATCGACCTTGTGCGCCGTTATGGCGGTCTTCAGTACGCAAACGTCGAGTTTGCGGCGAACGTAACTGAAACCCGGATGATTCATTGGACGCAATTTCGCGCGTTCCGCACAAACGCCGGTGATGTAAACATCCTCGAGATGTAAGAGCGGCGTTTCCAACGCGGCTTTGTACAGTTTCGAAGCAACGGTCAAACTCATCACGTAACCCGTTCCCGACAGATAATTCGGATACGTTCTTCCGGAAAACATGTACTTGGGGGTGTACCTGCGGGATAATTTATTGATTGATTAATTAAGTGATAAATTAATTCATTGATTAATTGAGTGATAAATTTATTGATTGATAAATTAAGTGATAAATTTATTGATTGATAAATTAAGTGATAAATTTATTCATTGATTAAGAAGGTGATGAATTAATTAATTGATTAATTGAATGATAAATTTATTGATTGATAAATTAAGTGATCAATTTATTCATTGATTAAGAAGGTGATAAATTAATTAATCGATTAATTAAGTGATGAGTTACTTATTTCAATTAGATCAATCGAATTAATGCATTTTAATTGAAATAATTGAATCGATTTTTATTTTATTCATTAATTCTACTAATTTTTTGATGTTTCAAAAAATCATTAAAAAGTCATTGAATATTGTCCAATTTAGGAAAAATAATGAATGTATCAGAATTAGCCGGGGTCAAAATGACCCACTAAGACAACCAAAGTAAAATCTTTTAAAATCTTCTAAAAAATCAAAATCTTGGATAAAAATCGATTAAACAAAACTTGAGAAACAAAATACGAGTCTTACCACTTGTTTGTCGGGTCCGAAATCGGTCGGGCGTTGCAAATGAGCGAACCGATGAGAACGGCGGGAACGAGAGGCCGGGCTTTGAGAGTTTTCAGGAGCGTCGGTATATTGACGAACATATCGTCATCCGTTTTCATCAAAAATTGAGCACGTTGACAATTCGTCGTGACCCATTTCAACATCATTACCGATTTCAGGGTCAGATTGTTGTATGTATCCAAAAATCTTTCCTGTATTATGTCATTGTACTGAAGGGTTTCGTCAACTATAGAATTCTGAAATAAATAAAAAATTCATCAACGATTTTTATATAATAGTATATAAATTATAATATATAAATGAAAAATAAATAAAAAAAAATTTTTTTTATACAATTTAAAATAATTTTATTTATAAATATAAATAATTTATATATATTTTTTAAGTATATAGAAAAATGTGTATATATATATACACAATATACATATATATATATAGATATATATAATTCTATATATAAAAATAATAAATAATATAAAAATATATAATTCACGTGAAAAAAAATAATAACGAAACAGTTTCGATTTCTACTTGAATTTGTGGCTTATATTTTTTGTTATATCGATATTATTTTGTATTTTTGACGTACGTTGAGCGTGTCGTTGTCGCTTTGTCCAAGTAGGAAGGTAACCCGCACGGTACCGTCGTAAAGAGCGTTGAGATTGCTCGCGTTCGCCCATGTGTTTCTTATGGCCATTCGGGAATTAAAATTTTCAACCGCCGAAGTTATCACGACGAGGAGATACGGCGCGGGCGAACAAGGATCCCCGGGGCTCAAAATAGTTGTATTATTCTCTGGATGGATATACGAATTTAAATTTCTCGAAGTATTGAAAGCCCAGCCGGGTAGTTGCGCTGAAAATTTCATCAGAAAAAAAATATTTAAAAAATCGTTTTTAAATTATAATTTTTATCGCTCGATTTTTTTTTTTTTAAATTACTTTGCGTTGAAGGGATTTTGTACCTACTTCGCGCAATGGACGGGGGGGGGGGGGGGGGGGGGGGAGAATTGTTAAGCTTGAATTGTTTAGCAAAATCTTCAAGCTGCATCGAGTTGCAGATACGAAATAATGTCAGTTATCGAAAATCGTGAATCATTCATGAATGCCAAGCGCGTATTCCGCATTAGTCAGCATTGTTACGGTTTAAATGACTTTTTAAAACGTCGAGGAAGAAAGAGGAAGACTGTTTGAAGCTCGGGCGCAATTTTTCTTTTTTTTTTTTCTTTTTTAGCACGAAGCTTATTTTTTTTTTCTTGTGATTGCAGGGTCGAAAAATGGTTATGTATGATTGTTTGGATACGATGAATAGCAAAATAAGCTCGTTCGATACTTTGGCAACTGCAAGGTTTCTTGGCAAATGCTTGTGGTTAAATATTTGTGGAGATTAATGATTATACTTGTTTTAGAGGTGATTAAGATTAAAATTTAAATAAATTTCAACGTATACGTATGGGGAGGGGCGTCCAGAATTGACGGATTAAAACCTTTCTATCACTTGAAGCGGTCGATGATTTTTTTTTATCTATGGATCCTACGTAACATTTTTTTAAAAGATTTTTTTAAACCTCTTCCCCTCAACCCTTTCGCCCGTTTTTTATCAACAGATAATTGCTACAGGGGCTAAAAGAGGGGAGGAAGCCGTAAGAAGAAACGGGAGTCTAAAAAAATTAAACTAAAAAAAAATAGTGAGATCGCAGAATCCAAAAGACCCTAAATAAAAAAATCTCCAACCTCATCGGGGGATAAAAGGCCTTCAATTCGGTGATTCCGGACGTTCCTCCCCATACGTACCTCAACAAAGCTTCCATGCTCCAACAGCAATAAAATTTCATGAACTCAAGCAAAAAAAACATCATAAATCGATCGATTTTTTACGCTACAGCTACCCTAAACGATTCTAAATCGTCACTGCAAAAAAAATCATGTCACTCATTAAAAACCATTGAATCGACTACTTCGCCGTTGAATCGACTCCTTCAACTTCAAACGAGCACTTACCACATTTCGTACACATTCGGTCTACAACCTTAAACTACCAAAAATCGTCCTACGTCAATAATTTCAATATATAAATTCAACAACGTGAATCGTAAAAATATTTGAAACGTTCGTTTAAAAAAAAAAGTTGTGTCGTAAAAGCAAGGAACAAGCGGTGATTGTCGATGCGTACCTACGGATGCTAGGAAGTGGGGACCCCGCGGAGGTCCTGCAGGAGATGATGTCTCACCTATGCCAAGTAGAGGACCCTGTGCCGAATGATAAGCAGGCACGTACAACAAACCGAGGGCTGCCAAAATAAGGCAGCCCAGTGCCAAACGTCGGAAAAAGGACATTCGTCCTCTGAAGTTTCCATTGACGTTTATACCGCGAGCTGACGGCAGATCCATCGGCAACAAATGCAATTCATCCATCTGTCGACGACGAGAGTCAATGAAATTACGTTATTTCCATTGGAAAAAACGCGAATGTTTTTTTCTTCTTTTACAATGAACTTTTTGGGTTGAAAATTTATGCCGAAGTAAATTTTCTTGCACCGTTGGAACGATTTTAATTGAATTGTAATCTCGATGAGATTCGAGACGATGCTGTCGCAACAACGTACAATTATTTGTTCTTCTCGTCGTTCGTTCGAATCACGTTTGTTCGTGATTTCGAATTTTTTACTAGAGAGAATAAATTGAGCGGTATTTGTTCGTGGAATCTGTTGTGCATGCAAAAAATAATCTTCGGTAATTATTTTTGTGTGATTTGCGTGATCTTTTCGTGATTCCTTCTGCGATATAATTATGCGTAAACTCAACAATTTTTATTTTTGTAATCTTATGCAATCGCGAAATATTACAAAAAATTTCGCGTATTCTTCGTGTGTGTTCTCCACGTAAACGTTTGGTGATCCTCGTGTATTCCTACGTGTTCATGCGTTTTCTTGTAATTTCATGTGAATTTTACTTTAGGGCGTATTCCAGCTGCTCGTCGTAATCTTCCAAAAATGTTATGTGTTCTGTCATAAAGAGATATGTAATCTTTGAAAAAAAACGTAATCAGCAGAACATGTAATCTTGTTTAGTATTAAGGCCAATGTAATCTGGTGTACACCATTTTTTTTTAAGTGAATACACCGTTGATAAGTGCAAGAAAAAAAAACAACGAAATTACTTCGAACAATATCCACTTGACCGGAATTTTTTGCGTAATAACATTGGGGTTCAAAGCCAAGTTAATTGCACCATATATGGAAGAAGATACACCGAGGCACGAGGTCAAACTGTGATACTTTGGTCGAAGTCGCGATAGCACGACGATTTTTGTGGAAATTCGTTTCGGAGTCCCAAACTTGATTCGCATTCCATGAAATATTTAACACACGAGTTAGAAATATTTTTAGACTGCAATGATTCGTTCTAGAATTTGAAAATTTTTTGTAATTGATAAGAAAATCGTTTTGAAGCCTCAAACTTGATTCACATTACATAGAATATTTAACGAATGAATTAGAAATATTTTTAGACTGTAATGACAGTCTAGAATTTAGGGAAGTTTGACAATTGATAAGGACGTTGCCGAACTTGCCGAAGTATCGAAAATTGATAGAATAAAGGGATTATTAGGAGCGAGACCCAAAATAGACTAGAGCCAGCAAGCCAGCCAGCATCGACCACTACACCGATGTCATCTACGCGTTTCTCTTGTTTCTCACATCCTCTACTCATATGCAATTCAGTACAGGGTCGTCGCAAGTTAATGAAAATGGACTCAATTCGTAATAAGTAGCAACTGAAGTATTCGGACATAAACTAACGACGGAGACAGAATCTTCAATTTTGAATATATCGGTGGGAAAGATTGTACAAAGATTACGCAAAGAACACAAAAATGATTGCAGAAGATTACTTCTTTTGTGTACACCAGATTACACGAGTAAATAACCCCTCGGTTTCAACTCTCAACCACTGATAGTCCGTACAGAGCTCCTGCATTTATATTAATGCAAACTGGGATTATATTTCGGTATATAAATATATCATATCATATATTTATGTATAATAAGTATGTAGAATAATGATATGTACATAACAAATATATACAATATATGAATATCTATAGATATAATTTTTACATGTTCTGAGTTTGAGCGCAGAGAATTGCGTTCATGAATAAATCGAATTTACTCGATAGAAGATTTTTTATCTAACAATGCGAAATTTCCCAATATTTGCAGCAATAAATTGTTTATTATATTCTTATTGAGTAATCATTGAAAAATCCAACGTCTTCCTTCGATCAATGAAAATCCCAAGCTGCAATTTCAATGTTTATTTTTATCGCTCGCCTGAATAGTTAAAAATGCAAAACAATTACCACAACTGCGTGTTGGACTCGACGCACTCCCGTTGGCCATAGTTAAATCCACAATAGCCGCGAGTACTGTTTTACTGATAACCGCGCATTTTTATGACCCCTATAAACCATGTCCAACTCCAACCTCGGCGTAGCCAATGCAAATCAATCACCGCACACGACCAAAGCCCCCCCAACGATAATTCTGATTGTTTCTAGCAAACAAAAAACCTTCCGCCGGCTAGACGATTCTCACCGACAATAAAAATCCTTAAATGCAACAAAAAAAAATATTCCCATGTGAACAATAATCCTATAATCACACAAAAAAAAAACAAAAAAAATCTCTGCCCCTTAATTATCGTGATAGCACCAAAAAAATAATCTCAAACTTTTTAAATTGATACACAAAAATACGCGCGTGTTTTTTCCTGATATCGCAACGTTTTCAGGCACCGCCAAATAAAATAAAACGAAAACAAGAAAAGCAACCGAAAAAACGGATAAAATCGTTGATTTGCATGAGAGTTTGAAGAAGCGAATAAATGAATGATGATAAAATTGTTTAATTACCGTTTGAGCGTGATAAGTGAGTCACGCGGGTTTTGACGGCTCTCCATTTACCTCCGGTGCGAATTGACAGGTACAAACGATTATTCAAACATCACCGGAGTCTTACGAAAATATATTCATGATGTATGTATGAGCTCGGTGACGGCACAGCGACGACGTCGCGCGTGGACGTTGCTTGGAGGTGCTTGGGTACGCTCGCCGCTGCGCTGGCTATGCCATAATCCCACGCCAGTGGTCTCACGCAGTCTCACGGTCTCATCCCCGCGTTGCCCCACGCCGATGGTCTCACCTGGTCTCATCCTGCGCCATCCCTCCTTCGGCGGCCGTCAGCGCAATCTCCGCGCGTGCGACGCGCGCCAATTTTTTGCAATTTGAACTTCCGTTCAATATATTTCATCATTTCTTTCAGCCATGTTAACATGATTATAAAATATTCTGATAAAAAAAATAAATGATAAGTAAATAATGAATAATAAAAATAATAATAAATAATAATAAAAACTAATAATAAATATTCTAATAATTCGCGAATGAAATGAACTCTGTCAGACTTACATAGTGTTCAGATCCTTATAAAATGTCAAGGAAATAAACTCAAGATTGTGTACTGGGAGTTAATACGAAAAAATTGCCATTTTTTCGACCCAAACAACTAGATGTAACCCCTTCATGACTTGGGGTCATTTTACCCCGGTCACAATTTTATAGTTTCCGCAGTTCATTTATTTATCGTTATTTTTCTGATGAATAAGTTCCGGAAACTTCGTGTTTCAAAATTTCATCGTAAAGTAGAAACCCTGAGCTTCATTCATTAATTTTTCCAGATTTTTAGGATGATATTTTCTATTTTTTTAAACCTCGGGTCGATTTGACTCGATGATATCCTTTAGGGTGCGAAAAAGAACCTCCCACTTAATCGGGTTAAGATCATGTACTTAAAAAAAATCCAAAAAAAATATTTTTATTCTCCCGACCAAAACAACAAGATACAACCCCTTAAGGAACAGGTCCAAGTATGATTCCGCCTTTACTTCTCCACTTGCAGTAACCAATCAAAAACGTCGGAAGACCCATCATCGCTCATTGGAAATGATTACCGTCTCATTGTAATCGACCCTAGTTATCTGCATACATTTTGACCTCGTAGAAACTACGGAAATGCGCAAGCATGTGTGAGACTTGTACACAAAGAGGCTAAAGATTTTTTTTCGACCTCGAACGATCGCACACACGATCGAGGATCTTGGTAGGCTTCGCGTTGAACGTAACCTAACCTCTCAACCCCTGCGCGCACCGAGGAAACATAACCTCCCAACCAAACGCGGATGAGGAACCTCTGAAATTTCGGCGACAACGTGAAAATACTAAATTCGTATGCGACTGAGCTCACGACGGGCCCGAGAGAACGTTGATATACGTTGATAAAAATGATCAAAGCCATCTTGGTGTTTAACAATCACGGGAAGCCCCGGCTTTCCAAATTCTACGAGTACTTCGTGAGTATATTTCTTCTAATTCGCACAGCTGTTTCGGCTGCATATCGCGGCTGACAACTGTCACAGGTGTTTTAGTGACGATGCTCGAGTTAAAAGCTGAAAATGACGCGGAATTCTCTCTCGTAATCTGGTGTACATGAGAGAAGTGATCTTCGCTAATCGTTTTTGTGTTCTTTGCGTAATCTTTGTATTTCTCGGATGGTGTAATTACGGGTAGTCTTAAAATTTTATATGCAATCTTACGTAATCGTGGAAGATTGCGAACAATTTCGTGTATTTTTCATGTGTACTTCATGTAATCCGTTGATGATTCTTCATGGATTGCTTTGTTCCCGTGTTCTCTTGTAATCTCATATGAATTTCACTTTAGGACATTTTCTGATTGCGCTTTGCGATCCTTGAAAAAATTTCATGTATTCTGCCATGAAGACGATACAATCTTTGAAAAATTATCACGGATCTGTCACGGATTACGCGCAATCTTTTCTGATCGGTTGTACTCGATCGAGGATTAAAAACAATCTGCGAACAAACATAATCTTGTGTAATCTTTAGGCCAATGCGATCTCGTGTACACCATTTTTTTAAGGTGAATACCCCCTCGGCTCAAAAGATGTTTCGGTCGAAGACTCGATAGCCTCTCCCAGCCGTTATTATTATGATGATTATTAATATTATATTATTATTTGATCTATTTTTAGAATGAGGATATGCAGCAACAGATTATCAAGGAGACGTTCCAATTGGTCTCGAAGCGAGACGACAATGTCTGCAATTTTTTGGAAGGCGGAAGTCTCATCGGCGGCTCCGATTACAAATTGATATATCGACACTACGCGACGCTCTATTTTGTCTTTTGCGTGGACAGTTCGGAGTCGGAGCTCGGTATTCTCGATCTCATTCAAGTGTTCGTCGAAACGTTGGACAAATGTTTCGAAAACGTTTGCGAACTCGATCTGATATTTCACGTAGACAAAGTTCATTACATATTGAACGAATTGGTAATGGGGGGAATGGTACTGGAGACCAATATGACAGAAATTTTGACAAGGATCGAGGAACAGAACAAACTGGAAAAACAAGAGGTAAGTTTCGCCATCAGATTCGTTTACGTTCTTTTGTAGTTTTTTCTCGTAGAGCTCGAGCTAATTATTTGCCTTTTCAACGAATCGACTATTCGCCGAATCGTCCTTCTCTGACAAATCAACCACAGAAAGAAATCAGTTAAAAAATAATCGATACAAAATCAATCTCAAAAGTGTTATCCTGACAATTTCAATCTTTGCTTAAGAATTCGATATGTATTTATTTTTTCGCCCTATAGAGAAAACGAATTAAATCAAATTTATTTGCGAAATAAGTTTTTCCATCGAGGAAATGGACATTAAAAACAATTATGATGCGACGGTTTCATTAAATATTTCTCCTCCAACTTGAATCGATTATTTTCCACGCTGGCACAATTTTGTTTAACCGCTTAGATGTTTATTTTTCACAAACCATAATTAACTAACGACTCGAATAACTAACTAATCAAATGACGAATCGTAAAAAAAATCGTTTGTTGGTGATGGCACTGACCTATGCTAACGTGCAATTTTAGGGGATTTACAAAACGAGACGATCTCGTTCGCCGAGATCCTGCTCGTACGTTCTCCTGGGGCCCCCTCTATGAGTTTATCGGCAATATGCAATAAGTCCGACAGCCCCAAAGCAATCTCATATCTCTCACATGCTTGACTATCTGTGATTCCCAAAATGAAAAACCAAAAAAAAAAAAAAACCAAACCAAAAACAGACCAAAAAGAACGAAATCAAACTCCATCGGCAGACAGTGGATTCTCAATGAAATCATGAACATATCCGTAGAGGCTTTAGATATTCTTTCCTCATCGCTCTCTACTCGCTTTTCCTCTATCGTCAAAACAAATAATCGACACTTAGTGCCTTAACGCATATTTGTATACCGAAAAAACTTTATTAAGAATAATAAAACATGTATATTATTCCTTTGCGATTAATCCGTAGTCAATCCGAACTTACTTTCTAAGCTCCGTTCCATCTAGAAAATAAAAACCAGAACCTATCGTCAACTCTATTCGCACAGCTGGAAATGTAATACAATACATATTCCCCCCAAAAAAAAAGAAACCAACGTAAAAAATGGTTTTTCTCATTGAAAAAAAAAAAAACCTCAAAAAAAAAAAAAGTTACTCAAATTTCCACAAATATTTCCACCTGTGTCAAATTTCCTCTCGTTCTCAACAATCATCTCTGCAAACAAATAACCGAATCTTCTCCCCATAATCTTCATTCTTCAAAATCGATCAAAATATCCCTCGCGATGATCAAACAAAAAAAACAAAAAAAAAATCCCAAAGAAAAAAGAAGAAAAAAAAAAAATATTTTGTTTTTGTTCTTGTCCTTGGTTGTCGTGTGTGCAGGCGGGAATCACGGCAGCGACCGCCCGCGCCGTGTCCGCGGTGAAGAACATGAATATACCCCAACAAATAAAGGACATGAAACTGCCGGATTTGCCGCAAGCTATCAAAGATCTGAAATTCTGACCAGCCGTTACTTCGTTGGATCCCAGCTGACTGATCCACGATTCTCCCACCGGCGGTAGGCTCGATGCAACGTCAACGAATTACGTTCTACGTTCTTCAACGGTGATAACCGAACCTTTTCGAACCAACGAAAATGCACCCATGTTGCCCCCTCCCGTCGTCCCTCGTCGGCAAATTTCGTCGGACTAATTATCAGAGCTGAGGGTATGAAAATTATTATTTTTTTTTTTTTTCGTTACGTATTTTTTTTTTCGTTTCCTCGTGAACGCTTCGAAACGTCGAGGAAATTATTTTGTACGGTCGTGGAAAATTGACGTAACAGGGCGAGGAAAAAATCCACGCGCTTCGTCGAGCACGACGAATGTTCGAAATATCGACAAAGAATTTTTTTATTCCCGAGCGAATGAGGAAATGTTTTTTTTTCTTTTTTTTCTAACGAATCGCGCAAGAACTCGCGAGTTTTGCCCGGAGTTTCGAAAGGAAGCCGAAACTGTATAAAGAGATGCCAAATTATTGCGTTCCGTCGATTCGCTTGCGATCGATTGCATAATCATTGTGTAAATTAAGGTTTTCGAGGGAAAGAATATAATTACCTGATACGTAGAATTTCGCTATCGGTGGATTTTAAACAATTCGCGAACGTTGTACGATTGATGAAGGATCTATTGCAACTTTCCAATTTTTTTCATCCACGAGTTGTAGTAGAGAAAAATATATATTTATGAACAGAAGCGAGAAATCAACGAGAAAAAAATCGATAAAAGTTGAAAGTTTTTAAGCGAATTTCCGATAATTATTCGGATTGTTTCGCGATCCAACAATTCGCAATTGCTAAAAATCAGACGATAAAAAATATTGATCTGAATCGAAGTTTCATTCCGTCACGTGTATCGACTTTGTAAAATATTTATAAAAAAAAAAAAAAAACGAAGAAAAAAAAATGCTCAGAACTTGAACGATTTATCTTCTTCTGTTCCACGGATTAAATATTAGTTATCACCGTAGTTTAATAATAAATAGACCATTTTGTACATAACTAATAAACGACTGATGACAGCGAAAAGCTGTTAATCTTTTTCGACGATTTTTTCGGAATAACAACGATCGTATCGTGACAATTCCAGCGATTCTGATTCAGAATTGCGAAAAAGTTCCTTTTCTTTTTTTTGGCCAATTCGATGTACGTCAAAAATAAGGAATCGAATCGATGCGCGATTCGATAATTTAATTAAATTTCGGTAATCACGAAGACCGTAAAAAGAAAAAAAAACAAAAAACGTTATAGAAGTTTATTCGAAAATAAATGAATATAATAATAACAATTGCGAATGAAGAATCGAATAAATTTCGCCTTTTTTTTTTATATATTACACGACGATTCAGCGGCGAGGGTTTGTATTTATGGTTATTTATTTAAGGGGGCGCAAATTACTTTTTGCTTGCTGCTATTTCGTTCCTGAGCGACGTCCATATGTAACCCGCACCGGTTTCGGTGAGCGGCGGCGGGTAAGGACTGTTCTTCAATTTGTAATAATCCGAGGGAGCGTGCATGACGAATTCCATGCACTCCAGTTTACGCGGCAAATCTTCTTCCGGTCCTATTATGTAAGTTTCCGGACTGAAGCCTTCTTCCGGTGGGGGGCTGAGGACAAAAATTCGTTCGTGGGATTGTTATTGGCTAAATGAAGCGATTAGACTGAGCAAATGCGAGGTCGTTGATGGATTCAAGTATTTTTCGTGCAGTTACGGATTCAATTTTGAGAACGATTAAGATGCCTGCGGTTTTTTTAAGTCTGCAGGTTTTTTTTTTGGTAATAAATATTCGAATGGAATAATTCTATTTTATACGGTAGCAAAAGTGAATAGCATTATTTTTTTTTTTTTTAATAGATAGAAGGTTCATTCATTTTTTTTTCTGGACAATTTTTGTTTTTATTGGAGGAACGGAGAAATTTGGTGGTTTTTTTTTATTGCATCGTTTTTAAAGTCTCACTGGATAGATATTGAAAAATTCGTGAAAAATTGAGTAATTATAGTTTTGGATAAAATGATTAATACATTAATTATTCCAGAAAATTCCTTCAACGAGTGAATATTGTGTTCAACAAAGCCAAAATTAATATGGGTTTCATGAGTATTCGGCTTCGCTCTTCCAATTAACCAACATAAATTTCAGCTCTGATAATACCTAGCCGCTGTGGGCAATAGCCACGTTATAGCTGCGCTTTTTTCGCAGTACTGATCGGTCAGAAGTCCTCTGATCTGACCGTAATAAATTCCTCCGTCGGTGTCTTCCATGGATACGACGTCGCCCACTTGAAAGTACGAGCCTTTGTAAAATACAAAGTTGCTAGTCACCGGAGTCGCCACAGCCGAGGGTGCTTTGATAGGCTGCGACCCAACGTGGAAACGGAAAACAATAATTGAAAATTGTCGATCTTCGTTGTTTCGAGCTTTCGAAACCTCTCGTCGAATGGTAATTTTTGTTTTTACCTGTTTTTTGAATATGTGACGACGGCCTTTGCCCTTCGGGGTATTTTTCAGAGCGGAGTTGGGTCTGGGTTTGCAGTAACGAGTTATTCTCGTGCTCTTTCGAGACGGCTTCGAGCCCAATCCATTCTTGTCCTCGTCTTCGGTCTTCGCTACATCCGCATTACCGTCTACGTTTCTCTCATCCTCGAGACAATTGTTGCACAAACTGCCGGACTCGGTTGCGTGCCAGAGCTGCGTTTCCCGAGTGCCACACCGAACGCACTCGGGTTTCACGCCTAGAGGCATTTGTTTTCACTGTTTAAAAATTCTTTTTGTTTTATTTCTTTTTAAATTAATTTTTTTTTTTTTTTCACAAGCAACGGCCTGACATAATTCGATCGTCGAGTTTTCAATGTTCATTTGTTTCACAGGGTTTTTTTGGCGTGCAATTTTGGGACGAACATTGTTTGCAACATTTTCGCTATTCCGCCATGTTGTTTACAATTGCAGAATCGCAAGGAGGGCGAGCATAACCTTAAAATTAAATTTTTTTCTCGCGCAAATGAGCGACGCCAGCGCCGCACGTCTTTTGTTGTCGTTGTTGGGAACTAATGAAGAATACAATTTGATTATTGTCTGACGAACTTTTGGGATAGATGCAATTATTTGATTTTCGAAGAAATTTTGGATTTCGAGAGGTCGGGCGTTAATGATTATATATATTGAAAACCTGAATTTTACTTTTAAGGAAAATTACTGATGGTGCTGCGAAGAAAGTTATGTATTTTCTTATGGACAATGAGAATATCTGTTTGGCAAATTTGCCAGAAGCTCATGTGTTCGATTACTTAAAAAGTTGAAAATCTGAAAAATTTTATAATTATCTTCAACAATTTATTCGGTCTTGCTCGATTTCATTTTTTCTACGATTACAGTTTATTGTGATGGTTGGAAATTAAATCAGTTTATCCTATCAATCAATGGTTTACCCAAGTTCAAACTTATTGAAATTCAGGCGGTCATTCAGATACAAAAATTACGATATTATGAATAAATAAAATATTATTACAAATACATGAGTATTATTATTATTATTATTATTATTATTATTATTATTATTATTATTATTATTATTATTATTATTATTATTATTATTATTATTATTATTATTATTATTATTATTATTATTATTATTATTATTATTATTATTATTATTATTATTATTATTATTATTATTATTATTATTATTATTATTATTATTATTATTATTATTATTATTATTATTATTATTATTATTATTATTATTATTATTATTATTATTATTATTATTATTATTATTATTATTTTATTTTATTTTTAATATGTTCCAGATTATCTTGCTCTCACGCCTTAAAGCTGCAATAAATATATTTGCGCCCTTCAGCCCGATTTCTACCACACAAATTTAATTGAAAATACACTTTCGCAAAAAAATCATCCAACACGACAGATATACAAAATATTTTCCGAAAAATCGCTTGCCACTGAAAAAAAGTCGGATAATAAAATCCCCCGAATCAATACGTCGCGATATTTTTCAATAACTCGTTTCCAAATACACAATCAATTTCTCATCATACTTTACAATTAAATATGAAAACGCGCGCGACTAATTACGCCATCGCGTGCTCGTTCGGTATTATTCTGTAATAAATACGTTGGCGCATTTGAAACCATCGAAAAACGTTCGCCTAAACGCTCGTCGTTACTTCCGCGATATTCTTGATTGGCATTTGACGATCGTAATTATAAATTCGGGGGGGGGGGGGGCCTCATGTCAAATTCAATGACTGAAGTCGGTTTTGACGCAGGTTTCAACGATTGATCGAATTCCCGCGCGTGGAATACGATTCACATACGCGTTTTCACGTACATCAACCGGGCAATTTCCTCGGTTTTTTATTTCTCGAACGGTATTTCGTGCTGGAGTAATGACGAGCGGAGAAAACGGGGCTAAATACGGAAATAATGGATCCACGTCGATGGATCTTTTCGTAATTTTTATCGTGCCACGTGCCGAATGCTATATATAGGTACTAACATATATATATATTTGCACATTTGTGTTATCGACCCGACGATAAGCTATATACACGCGGCCCCCAACACCGCCGACGCAAATTCAATGCGCCGGTCGCTCAGTTCATCGGGTTTGTACTCTTTACTCCTCTACTTCCGGAAGCGTGCTTACATTCCGAGCAATTCGATACTTGCACGATCGTCCCGTGGCATTCAACTTCGATACCGCGAAGAGAGTTGCACGGGTTATCCTCACGGTCGAGCCGAATTTTTCAACGGAGAAAGAAATTCATACTCTTCAAAAATTTTTATCTCGTGCTCACTCATTGCTCCTGTGCTCAACGATAAATTGCATTACGGAGAGAAAAACTTATTTTTTTCGGGTTTAAGAACGAGCGAAGAATGAGATTTAAAATCGTAAAGTGAAACATGGCTCTAGAATTCGTTTTGGAAAGAAGGATGCCCGATTTTTTGGGATTTTCGTGTTTTTTATGAACGGATAAGGTTTATACGGCTTTATTCGTGGCTGTTATCGCGGGCGACGGAACATGTGCCTTTCTTAGCGGTGAGTATTGGAAAGAATTGTGTTATTGTGATTTTATTCTTGGGATTGCGTTTTTTGGGAGCATTTTTGAGATTTATTTTAAGTGTGATTGTGTATGCACCGTTTGAGTAATTCTTTTTTACTTTTTGTTGAACATGATTTTTGGTATGTTTAATTTGTGAGAGATCAGGGAAAATTTGTCGCTGAGTGGGGATGGAAAATAATTTTGATGATTTGGTGACATCAAATTTCGTGTTATTTCGTTTTTCGGGGTTTTGAAAGTTCGGAGAATTTTTTCGGGGGTAGAATGTTACATTGATGAAGGAGGGATGACTTACTAGAATGATTAATGAAACTTCATTTATCGACTATTATTTTTCGTCTAGAAGAAAACAATAATTCACGCAAAAGTAGTGAAAAAAAACTAAATAAATAATAGTTAGAAGTTTTGCTTTACGAAGACAAATAGAACTTTTCGAAACGAACCAATCTTCTTAGAACACACGTCTCATCACGGAATTGAATACGAGAAAATCATAAAATTACCCATTCAAAATAATCAGTACTTTTTAAATCCTTCAACGGCACACCAAACAAGAATCCACCTTTCGATCAACCGACGACCGATTTTTTCCCCATTTTTATCGCTTTATAAATTTTTTTTCAACACGTTGCCGTTTCATTTCTCACAAATAAACAATTCGTACATCATTCAAAATGTTTAAAGCATGCTCTGTAATTTTTTCAACCACTTCCGACGAATAGTTCGCTCACAATCGTTTTTTCAAAACTGACTGCACAGAATCCACCCCGTGTGACGGCAGCCGTCATATTATTTAATATCGTGAGGGTGAAGGGTTCAAACATACTTCAATCGATTATCATCATAACAATAACAAACATAACTTGTTGACAAAAATAATCATAGTCATTTTTTCCTCAAAAACAACGAATGTTATTTTTAGCAAAATCAACAAAAATCACGAACTCACAAAGTTGAATGTTCCAAACCGCCCTCGTCTTCCACTCCTAGATTTTTATTTATTTTTCAATCATCGCGAGGTAGGCGTTCGCTTGTCTCGCTTATCGAACAAAACGATCGCCACGTTTGTCGAGGACATAAATATAAGTACCCACCGACACGTACGTACACAGAGCACGAAGTTTCATTCTCTCTCTATCTCTCAACATTTTACGTGTAACAACACAAGCGCGAGCAAAAGTTTTTCCATGATCGATATATTCACCGAGTGTTACACGTCAGTTTCAACCATTTGTGCGTGTATTATTAATGCATTCGGCTTGACACTGGCCTCAAGTCGTCTTCACCGCTCACGTACTTATCGGATTTCACGTCGCAAATGCAAATTTGCCGTTCAAATGTCGTTGATCGGTAAAGAACTCGACTGGACATCGATAATTCACCGAAAAAACGAAGAAAATTTGACCGAAAATGAGAACGAGAAGTAATAGTATGACGATGAAGTTCGTAATATGTGACAGAGGGAGAAATAACTCGGATCGAAACAATTACGTTTATATTTGCGCCTGTCATCGATCGCTCGAGACAGAACCAATCGAGGCTCGACACATTGCTCGTGAAGGGTTGGACGGACGCGAACTAGATTCTGATGAACTCTCTTAACGCATATTAGACTGAATGATTATCGCGTGTAAACTCCTTAACCCCTCTATGGTCGTCGCGTTGCGGGATCGTAATCCGGAGGTATGATAAAATGGCCCTTTGTACAAAATTGACGAGAGTACGTGCCGGTACTCGGGTCAGACCGCCGGACTCGAGACGAGACAAGGCTTCGCGCAATTTGTGCTTCGAGTAGACAGACCCAAGTTTATCAATTTATTTCTTTTAGTGTATAGTTTTTATCGATTCGCTCGAATCTATAAAAATATCTATGACCTATCGTGTACTTAAACGATGAGACTTGAAATGACTTTCGTTCGAATTACGTGAATTATTGAGGTTTTAGCGTTAGAATCGTATCTTATCGGATCGTCGAATCTTCGATTCGTTTGATATTTCGAAGATTTTTAACCAATAAACTCTTAATAAAGAATGTTTTTTTAATAATCGACATACAACACAAATCATACATTTTTTATAGAAAGTACAATTATTTTCTGGAAACACAGTTTATGAGCCTGTAGTTAAATAATTAAACTCGTCTGCTACCGAACTATACCTCCCTCGAAGCCAACATCGCCGTAGCAAGGATAATAGCGAAAAAAAAAAGTGTGTTACTTTTTTTTCTTTTTTTCTTTTGTCTTGCAACCACGCTGGGTAATAACGCTAAGTGCACTGTTCGAGCCACGTGTGTTAGAAACGTTCGGAATATTGATCTAATGCATGTTACGTGTAAATTCAAAATTGCTCGGCCTCCTACGCGAGCCACGTTGACATTACTCGTATTATTTGCAAACGCAAGCACGCGCAATTGATTTTTATTTTGTTATTTTTTTTCTTTTTCCTCGTGCTTTTGCGGACGCAGAACTGCGAACGCCGTGCAGACTGGAGGAAGAGCTCAGTGAGAAAGGGTGTGGAAATACCGGTTTATCTTCGGTGCCATCCAGTTGCATGAGAATCACGTTTAAACGATTGGCTTTGACACAATTATCGCAATAAGGGGTTATTACTGCTCGGTGTTTATTGCAACGTAAGTGTGTTCGTCCGTCGAGGATTTTAATCATCGCTCGTAATCTCGCACTGCGGTAATTGAAAATACGTGGAATGTTGTGGATACTGCATGCGTGGGTGCAATTTGTTCATTCGCCATGGGGGTAGGGCAGTTCCGAACGGACGGCTTGCGGGATGGCGACGATGATTTTATTGTACGGAGAAAGAAAGTGTTTGAGGGGGGGAAAATGAGTCGACCGTCGATTTGGAGATATTCTTATTTTTATATGTTTTTTGCAATAAGTGTTGTTTCGGATTAACGTTGTTGTTATATTTTTGAGCGAATTTTCGTGAAATTCTCGGGATTTAAGAATTATTTTCTATTAGAATTTTGAGAGAGATGGGATGAAAATTATTATTTAAAAAAATTGCCGTTTCCAATCTCTGTTTTGTACCCAGTCAACCATCCACTCTTCCTGTAGCTACAATAATTCATTAAAAAAAAAAATGAAAATAGTTGAGTTGAACAATAGAATCTCAAATTTCAAGAAAGATTCATTTTTGGTTTTTTTTCAATGTCACAAAAATATTATATAACACTTCGAACATTAAAAAAAGAGAAGGAATCGAAATAAGAAATTACTGAAAATTGGAAAGCGAACAATATTTCGATTGTCGTCCGCAGTCAGGTAAATGAATATAATTGATCATAGCAAGCTGCATGATGTCTAAATTTCAAAAATTCAACGAAAAACGAGTCTCCGAAAAAGCCAAACCATTGCCGTGCACAACCACGGACAACACAAACGTTCCCGTCGATATGAGAATCGATTTTTCATTTATTTTTATTGTACCAATATCGAAGGGTTGTACTCGACCGACAAAGGAAACTCCTCTTCCCACCTCCGACTCTCCTTTCTATTCCCATGGGCCGCTACGTGTCATAATAGTTCGAAACGATTTTCACCCGCTCGGGACCGCGACGCTGTAATAAAATAAAAATAAAATACAACAAAAATGCCTACGTAACGTGACTATTTCTACGATCGGCGACATACAAACGAAATAGATTCTCCCGAAGATATCCCGGCGCACTGTGCATTACTCAGCGAACCCGTTTATCACGCACTGTACGTAAACACTATTTTTGTTCGACGCACGAACTTATCGTCCAAACACTATTTTTATCATTTTTATATATATATTTTTTTCATCCTCATCGTTGTAATCATTTATATATTTTTATACTTGTTATGTTTCAGATAAATATAACAATTTTGAAATAACCGCGACAGTGATGGAAGCCGTCCGACCGTTGCAAACACTTTCGATTCACACGAGTGACGTGAACAGCGTAGATTTCGCCGGCGATTGTATACTCGTGACCGCGTCTGGGTAAATTTATCTCGTATTTAATTAAAAGAGAAATAGACGAGAAAAAAAATGAAAATTACTTGACCCTTAAGTCTATACCCGGATAAGGGATTTTGTTACATGGCTGAGCCTTTTTCGTTGAGACAAATTTCGTTTCGGGTAAATTTGTTGGTGAATTTCTTTTTTATTCCAATCGAAATTGCAATTAAATTGTTCCCAAGTCCATTTGGATCGTGGCGATTTAACTTGTTCACTGTCGAAAAACGATACCAACGAAATTTTCCGAGCTTCGACGGTGATAAATGAAACCGCGTCGAATTTTGCACAGTCATCTACCACCCCTAGGATATCCGGGCACCCGTTTATGGAAGTTTATTGGCTCTGATACCTTATTATTATTTTCTAATCAAGTGACTAAATCAGTTTGGATTGATATCCTCACGAAAAGTTTATTTGAAATACAAAATAATAATAATAATAAGAATAATACTAATAATAATAATTATTATTATTAATAACGAAAATAATAATAATAATAATAATAGAAAGAAAAAGATCTGTTTTCACATTAATCGATAAATCGATTCGGTATGTTTCATTCCTGTATAAAATTAAGAGGGATTGTTTTTCCGCGCCCTCTCCTTCCTTCAGTCATTGAAACGTTGAATGAGGGTTGAATAAAACCGTCTACCGATTCAGAAATTCAGTTCGACGACGGTAGATTTACATATGTGCTCGTTATTTTGCGTCTTATATATATTAATAGACGTGTTTCGTTGACTTATATCCCCTAAAGCGACAAACGCGTGAGGGTATGGGAATGGCAAATCGGCCTCGGTTACGTCGAGGTCTCGTACTCGCCTCTCATCGGTCACAAGTACGGGGTGACTTGCGTAAAGGTCAGCCCACAATCGACCATGCTCGCGAGTTCGAGCATAGACGGCACGACTCAACTGTGGAACCTACGGGTAAGTTTGTAATAAAGGGAATAAAAAAAGATTTCATTGTCAAAGCATGTGCGCGTGTCTCGTATTGAAATGTCTGCTACGTAATTGCTGTCATATCGAACATTGAATTGGAAAGAATTATGGTCTACTGGGCGGACCGTCGGGAAAAGAGTTAGTCAAAAATGGATGGATCGTGGATTTACAAGTCTGGATTATGTCGTACGTGTTGAGTCTTAGGGATGATTGAATTAATAATAAATTGACACTTAGAAATGTTGACTCGCCAGTTTTGACAATAATTGGAGTTCAATTCGACGATATTGGCGAGTCGTTGACTGACGTTTCGTCAGTGAATGTACAACTGTTTCAACTGATTCGGGCGATGCTCCTCATTACTTCGATTAATTTCTCGACAATTACTCAGTCGATTCATTTGAAACTTTGTATAATCAATATTTTTATCCTAAATGTTGATGATATAATTCTTTTAGAATTTACGGCGATTTACTTCAATTCGTTTTGCAACCATTAACGCCTGCAGAAGCTGTTTCTCCATAAGCGACTGTATTAAATTCATAAATTTATAACTACTAAATTATGTGGGGGAAAATTCTGTAACAATTCAATATCATTGTTCTATCAAGAACTATCTTCAAATTTTCAAGAACCTTTGCGATGTTTTAATGTCAATCCAGTAAGACCTTAAATCACAACATCGTTGCATGAAGAGATATAAGGGAAAATGAAACGGTACGACGATTCAATGTTTAAGACCGGTTCGAAGATTCATACGATGGTCCAAGCGGGTGGGGAGTCTGTGAGAGTATGCAGATTTTCACCGGACTCGACGTTTCTCGCGACCGCCGGTGACAGTGGACAGGTTTGTCTCTGGGATCTGGTCAGACGAACTCTGATAAGGCAAGTTGGTCGGAAAATTTTCGTTTTTCAAAAAAAAATCTCGTCAAAAATACGAAAATCCGCGGTCTGTCACCCGCATGGTTTAATCAACCTATATATAACAAGTCTTCCACGAAATTATCATTGAAACGAATCAAAAATCAGATGCAGTCCTAATTAATCAAAAAATATATTTATTTATTTATTTATTTATTTATTTATTTATTTATTTATTTATTTATTTATTTATTTATTTATTTATTTATTTATTTATTTATTTATTTATTTATTTATTTATTTATTTATTTATTTATTTATTTATTTATTTATTTATTTATTTATTTATTTATTTATTTATTTATTTATTTATTTATTTATTTATTTATTTTCCTGGGTATTTATATTAAAAATTTATAATAAAATACAACAAAATCAACAATTGAAACAGCAATAACATTTGATCGACAGAAGTTTTCAAAAACACGACGGCGCGGTGCAGAGCGTCTGTTTCTCGCCCGACTCCTCGTGGCTGTTGACCACCTGTACGTTCGGAGTTCTCAAACTTTTTTCATCCAGCGAAATGATAGATTCGTGCCTTACCGATAATCAGCTCATCACAGCTTTTGCGAGCGTCGATGACGCCCACGATCTCGGCGTCGTTGGCTGCGATTTTTCGATCGATCAGCGACAGATGACGAGTGAGTGCACAAACCACCCTGTAAATTCATAATAAATATTGGGGATGAAAAAAAAATTAAACATTGAAACATAAATGATAAGCAATATTATATTTTCGAATTAATGAATAATTGTTTTGTTGTTGTTTTTTTAATACAACGCGGACGCAGGAAGCGATCGACCGTTCGCGAAGGTTTACCAACTCGTGACCTGCGGCAACGATCATAAAGTTAAATTGTGGGACGTCAGGGTTGTTCAGGACAAGTGCGAGAGTCAACCCATCACGGCCACCATAACGCTCTCCCGAATAATGGAGAAGCACAGCAGTGCCTTGACCTGTGTGCGATTCAGTGCGAACGGTCTGTACATAGCGAGCAGCGGTCTCGACAAAACTGCCGTCGTCTGGGAAACGGTAATCGCAGCGATTAACAAATTTAACAAAATTTCAAAGAGTCAAATTTCGCTTGGTGCTCGTTTAAATTGTTTTGCAAATTTCTCTTACATTTGTTTTGCCCCAATATTTTTCTCGTTGAAAATAATAATTCGTGCAACGTAGAAAATAAAGATTTTACTTTGGAAGTTTGTTTTAAAATTGTATGCATCGGAAAAGAGCCTATCCAAAATTGTTTAGCGATTAATTTCTCTTTCTGAAAGTAAAATGAAGTAAAATAAAATAACATGAAATCAAATAAAATAAGATAAAATGAAATAAAATGAAATAAAATAAAATAAAATAAAATAAAATAAAATAAAATAAAATAAAATAAAATAAAATAAAATAAAATAAAATAAAATAAAATAAAATAAAATAAAATAAAATAAAATAAAATAAAATAAAATAAAATAAAATAAAATAAAATAAAATAAAATAAAATAAAATAAAATAAAATAAAATAAAATAAAATAAAATAAAATAAAATAAAATAAAATAAAATAAAATAAAATAAAATAAAATAAAATAAAATAAAATAAAATAAAATAAAATAAAATAAAATAAAATAAAATAAAATAAAATAAAATAAAATAAAATAAAATAAAATAAAATAAAATAAAATAAAATAAAATAAAATAAAATAAAATAAAACAGAATAAAATAAAATAAAACAGAATAAAATAAAATAAAATAAAATAAAATAAAACAGAATAAAATGAAATAAAATAAAATATATTTACAGAGTACTGGAAGAGTTGCATCCGTATTAGTGGGTCACAAGCGTTACATCGCTTGCTGCGCCTTCTCAAGAGACGGAAATCTTTTGGCCACAGGCTCCAACGACAAATCGGTAATTGTGTGGGATTTGACCGGTAATTTGACGATGGATTCCGAGCTCGTGAGGCACTGCAGCCCGAAGCAGCACTGGACCGAGCAACACAAGGAGGTACGACGAAATCCAAAACTCAAACAATAATATTTAAAAAAAACAATGGACACAAAAATAATAATTAAAAAGCGACGAGACGAGTATCGTTGGTTAGTTGATTTCGAAATTATTTCAGAACATGGTGCAAGAGCAGGACGTCGTCGAGCATGCCGAAACATGCGCGGGAAACGAAGTGACGTTGTTGCAAACTCTTGACGAACACGCCGGAGCCGTTAACAGCGTGGCTGCCTTTGGAAATCGAATGATCGCCTCGGGTTCGGGGTACGTAGTCGTCTACAATGTAAAATTCGGCTCGAGATCGATTTTATCGTCGATATAATCAATAAACTTGGGTTTACCTCAATAAAAAAAATGGACAAACTCCTTTTTTTATTTATTCATTCATCGTTTTGTTTTACTTTATTTGATCGATTATTAATAATCGACCAATATCGACGGAACAATCTTCCAAAATTAATCAAATGAATCAAAAACATACTGAGTCCTTTTTTATTCATGGACAATGTTGTGACATCGATCGATTTGCGTTGTAGCGACAAATTCGTGAGAATATGGTGCGCCGACGAAATCGACAATGCCGATGAGGACGATCCCGACGAGCCGGAGAAAGAAATTAAATTTTACGAAAAAAGCTTCAGCCCTCTCGATGGTCACAAGTACAGCGTCAATCACGTCGAGTTCAGCCCTTGTGGAACCATGCTCGCGTCCTGTTCGCTCGATGGCACCACCATCATCTGGGATACCGAGGTACGTTTTTTTTTCTTCAAACATTTTTCTATTCTTTTTTTTAAGTCAATTTCATAGCCCGGTATTTTTAAACTAATAGAAAAATGACACGAACATTGTAATTAGCTCTTAGTCCGTTGCGGGGGTCACGGGTGAGCCAACCCCATTGATGCGTTCTTCATATCTTCGCATTTTCATTTGTTTCCATGATTATATTGCTTGAACAAATGATTTCTTCGGCGATAAAATGATTTATCTTCATACTCAGATAGTCGATAATTTTTTATGATTTTTTTGGACTCGCGAATTTTAATTTCTTTAGACGGGAACGCAAGCGAGAGCGACCTTCGTTAATTCGGGCTCGGGAATCCGCGTGTGCAGATGGTCTCCCGACGGTACGAAAATCGCGACAGCCGGTGACGACGAAAAAACGACACTCTGGGATGTCGACAGCATGGAAGAATTGCAGTGAGTAACGGGAAACCGCATAAAAAGAAATACTACAATCTATATCGATGAACGTGTTAACGCGAGGTTGAGGAATCGTTCACTCGCCCTTAAAATCAGTCGAATTCACAGAGTGTTCGAGGGCCACGCGGACGCGATTACGGCGGTGGCATTTACTCCGGATTCTCGTTACATCGTGACGGCCTGCAGCGAGGGCACCTGGCGAATGTTCGACACGGCGGACGTCGATGCCGAGCCGATTGCCCTCGTCGTTTGCGAGGATGCTCACGATTTGGGCGTTCAAGGGTGCGACTTTAGTCCCGCATCTTCCGGTCCTTACGCTATGCCAGGTAATCACGTTATTGAAACGAAGATAATTCAATAATTCGATGATTCAATAATTCAATAATTCAATAATTCAATAATTCAATAATTCAATAATTCAATAATTCAATAATTCAATAATTCAATAATTCAATAATTCAATAATTCAATAATTCAATAATTCAATAATTCAATAATTCAATAATTCAATAATTCAATAATTCAATAATTCAATAATTCAATAATTCAATAATTCAATAATTCAATAATTCAATAATTCAATAATTCAATAATTCAATAATTCAATAATTCAATAATTCAATAATTCAATAATTCAATAATTCAATAATTCAATAATTCAATAATTCAATAATTCAATAATTCAATAATTCAATAATTCAATAATTCAATAATTCAATAATTCAATAATTCAATAATTCAATAATTCAATAATTCAATAATTCAATAATTCAATAATTCAATAATTCAATAATTCAATAATTCAATAATTCAATAATTCAATAATTCAATAATTCAATAATTCAATAATTCAATAATTCAATAATTCAATAATTCAATAATTCAATAATTCAATAATTCAATAATTCAATAATTCAATAATTCAATAATTCAATAATTCAATAATTCAATAATTCAATAATTCAATAATTCAATAATTCAATAATTCAATTTAGGTTATTTCTCTGAATTAAAAAAAAATAAATTTATATTTACAACCGAAAGCTTCGATCATCTTTGTCAATAAAGAATTATCCCCAACAGGTGTGAGACAATCGTCCTTCGACGAGAACACTCTCTACTATCTGCTGGCAACGTGTGGTAACGATTCTCTGGTGAAACTCTGGCAAGTCAGCGTATCGAAGCCCGAAGAGGGCTTGTGCGACGTTGAAGCGAGCGCTCCGTCGGAAGACGTCGAACAAGCGAGAGAAAGATCGGGTAGCACGAGTTACGTCGGAAGTGTCGGAATAGCCGGTAGTTCCGAAGCCGTTTACAAGGAAAAACGGTCTTTGACCGGACACGGTGGAAATGTAATGAACGTAAGATTTTCTCCGGGTCACGGAGAAATATTGGGCAGTGTCGCGACCGATCGAACAGCCAGAATCTGGAGCGTCGTGAGTCATTCATTTTCTTTTATTAATTAACGCTTGTTATTGATTACCAACGATTTTGAGCCGCTACATAATTGCACGACTCTAGATAACCACTTTTCGTTGGACTAGATTTCGTTTTCATCGACCTTGCGTTATTTTCTCAAATGGCCGACGTCCCACCATTTTTTTTTGCTTGCAGTATAATTTTATGGTATCTGAGTTACCCATGAAGCATTGGTTTTTTTTTTGCATTTTTAATCCGAGTGTGTGTTTAATTAATTATTCTGAAATAAAAAATGCAATTATTGCCCCTTAAACTGTGTAGAAAATCCAGCTTTTCATATCCGACATTTTTTTTCTGAGAATCGAAGACCGACATTTCAAGATCAATCAGCATAAAAATCAGCACCCTCAAATCTCCTCCTCATTTTATTTCTAAAAACCGACAACGACAGTCTAAATTCAGACGAATCTCTCGCAAAAAAATTTTTTTTTTCTTAATTACTTCATATTAGTCTCGTTTTTTTTTCGGTCCAGCATTCTGGAGTGTGTCTTCACGTTCTGGAAAGTCACGAAAGTCTCGTGACCGCCTGCGCCTTTTCCAAAGACACAACTCTCTTCTTCACAGGTTTAAATTAATTTATTTTTCCGTTGCGATAATCGCGACGTGTCACGATTTCGCGTAACGTTAGCGTAGACGATAATCCAACGATTGGCCCGCAGGCGCTCTGGACA
The DNA here is from genome assembly GCA_963971145.1 of Sussaba pulchella. Classification (NCBI taxonomy): domain Eukaryota; kingdom Metazoa; phylum Arthropoda; class Insecta; order Hymenoptera; family Ichneumonidae; genus Sussaba; species Sussaba pulchella. The sequence goes on along the minus strand of OZ020167.1, from coordinate 11,158,176 downwards.
AAACCGTCCTGGTGTGGCGAATACCGCAACAGTTGGTGTCCCAGAGCACGCTGATCGACAGATTGCGACACAACAGAAAAAAAGTTTCCGACTGGAAGGCCGACGATATCGCGAAATGGATGAACGACATCGGTTTGGCCACGCTCGGAAGACGAGTTCAGGGATCTTATCTCAACGGTCGCCATTTGCTTTCTGTGGACGAGGACGAACTTGTCTCCCGCCTTGGGATCCAAGAGGACGAAAATGTAACGGAATATTAATTTCTAAGTTTGTTAGGGTAGAAATATAGAAATCTTTATGGTTTCGGCTAGTCAGTCTGTCCGTGTGTACGTCTCAGTCCTTTTATTCGCTGATTTATGTACCGATTGAGATGAAATTTGGTAAGCGGATGTAGATCGCTGACCTGGAAACGGAAATGATAACGAAAAAAATTGAAAAATAAATTTTTTATCCTTCTGCCGCAGTTTAAGAAATGGAGTCGCCATTTTTTTTTTTTTGGCTCACTCCATCGATTGAGGTGTCTTTTGATATGTCTTCTCAAATGCAGGGGAAAATGTTTGAAAACCTTTTTTTTAAACCTTTTAGTCACGAGATATTCACTTTCAAAGTCGTTATTACAGTGTTCCCCTCCCCTCTAACTTCTAAGCCATCGATTTAAAAATTTGGAAAAAATTCCAGAATCAAGCTTTTAATTGGTACATTCGATCAAAATTATGCTAAAAACTATACCGAAAAAAATGTTTATGGAAAATTAATAAATAACTCTCTTTCGGAATGATTAAGAATGTTTAATTTAGATTAAAAACAATTTTTTACCCGGATTCATTTGAATTCTCAGAGTTCCCATTCAAATAATAAAATAAGAGTTCGTTGGTGATGAATAAAAATATGTTTTAACTTCGTTTTTTAGATGACCGACGCATTCAAGACGCAGCTCTATTGGTTGAAGCGTGAAAACATGAATCTAACGCAGAGCTACGAAGATGTCGACGTTCCTCATGATTTTCTGTGTCCGATAACCCACGAAATAATGAGAGAACCGGTCAAATGCTCAGGTATTTCTTAAAACGAAAAAAAAAATAATAATCACTCAATATTTCGGAGCACTCGAAGATTAATATTTAAATCTTCCCAAAATCAAGATGAAATCCGTCCTTTCCTTCCTTCCTTTTCGGATTCTATCCTAAATATCCTTCCATTCAATTACTGATTAATTCGTACATCGATTAATAGCTATAGAAAAAAATTAATCTAATATTATATATATACATATATCCATAATATTAGATTCATTTTTTTCATTTAATTTTTATTTTTATTATATATAATTTAACGATAGTAAATAAAAAATAATAATACAATATATGAAAACTGATAAGTATGATAAAATAATATTATATGTATAATGCGTAGATATTTTATTATTGTATTATATATTATTATTTTTCTATTTTTGTGTATTATTTCCATAAATACATATAATATTTTCTTTCTATTATTCACGGCACTAATGGACGTTGAAGAATTTTTTTCACTGAAAGAACAATTATTTTTAGACGGTTTTATATATGAGAAAGCAGCAATAAACGAGTGGTTCTTGTGCGGCAAGTACACGAGTCCGATGACGAACGAGCCGCTGCACGACACGACGTTCAGTTCTGCCGTAGTCCTGAGAAACGCCATATGTGCCCTTCTTCACGGCGAGAGGCCTGAATCTTAAAATTTGCTCTGATTAGAGCAAAAATCTTCGTACGAAAAATATCGAATTGCAATCTTATAAAAAAAAAAATTATTATCGTCAGCAAAACCGATGATGAGTCATGCAAAAATGACTCGCGGCGCGATGAGTTGTTGTATTTGTGGTTTACACACATTAGTTGTCCTCCGTGAAAAATTTTTACCGACCTCGTAGGGTCCAACGTGCGGCGTCACAATTTCAATCTACCGAGAAATTCTCGTGCACGATAATCAAATGGAAATTTGTTTGATATTCTATAATATTGTTGGTGAAAAAAAAAAAAAATTGGAAAAAGAAAAAAAAACAGAAACAAAACGCCAAGAGCGGACCAATTATTTATGAATTAGTAATTAGAAAAAAAAAGGTGGCCTTGATATTCCGCCATCGACGAGTACGTTGTTACACGTGAAGATTTACGACGACGAATTATCGTTTTATCTATTATTTTTGTAATTAATATTAAACGATTGCAATTTTATTGCGCGAGTTGCAAAATGTTGATATGTGTAAATACGTGTACGTTTGACGCGCACTCGTGTATAAGTTTGTTACGCAACGGCGAGAAAATTTGGTGAAGAGAACGTTTGAATGTTTAGGAATTGTGATTGTTGACAAACCGATGACGATGTCGTTCTGAGTGTAACGTTAATCGAAAGAACGAACGAAAGCGGAGATTTACGGGTCTGAGAGGTTTGAAATTTTGAAAAAATTGCCGTGCGTTTGATTATTGATAAAACGATTGCTCGGGTAAAATCTACACATTGTTAGGGATTTTGTCATCACAAATTCTCAAATAAGTCAATCTACCGTCAATTCCAGCGTCAATGTCGGTTAAATGTCGAAATTTCGGTTCAATCAGCGTTAAATATATTTCTTACAAAAATTAATCTCAACAAAATCACTGAAATACAAATAATAAAAAAAAAATATATTAAAAATCGATTTTTTTGAAATTTCGAACCATCTTAGTCCCCACAAGCGAAATAACCTATTATATACCTAACCAGTCACCTGATGCAGAAGCACAGTACAACACTATTTGAATGTGACTATTTCTAAAATTTTACGATGCAGCGATGATATCACTGACACTTTGTACCCATTGTAGTGACTATTTTACAACTCATGGAATCGCTTTTTTTCACCAATTCTTTCGACACTTCGTTTTTCCCTCCCTCCCTCCTGCGCCCATTCCTACCTCAGTTTTCATAAAAATTAACAAACTCCAACAAATACTTGATTTTATCATTCTCGTACGCAGACAGTTTTGATGAACATATAATTATTACTCGTATATGCAGTATATTATTTTTTCATTATTATTACTATTATTATCATTATTATTATTTATATTATTATTATTATTATTCTACGCCTTTCGTATAAAAATACGTACGGTCTGTACTTTCTGTGATAAATGCGATTCTTTAGCGTAAATCGTATTATAGCGTTTCTATGTCAAATTTTTGAATACTGTAATTGACTTATTATACTTATTCGTTAGTTGGAATAAACTGAAATTTAATACAACGATCTAAAATCGATTGCAATATTTTACATAACATGGAGAAAAAGAATGGACTTTAAAGCAGGAGAAAATGAACTAGAAAATATCATTTATTCCCGTTGTCATAATCAAACTCGATGAAACATTTTTTACCCGCCAAGTTTGCGGTCCACCATTTTGAAAAAAAATCAAAATTCCCTCCTCGTGAGAGCAGTGAAACGATTTCGTTTCCGCCAACCGACCTAACCTCAAAATAAAAATCCCATCCGGTTTGCAACGAGCGTATGCAATTTTTTACGCAGTCGTGTTTGCGTTGCAAAATAAATGTCCCGATAAGTTTGTAAGCTCATCGTGAGTCATTTCCTTCCGCCAATGCTGACGAAGTCAGTTGGCTCGGTGGGTTTGAGCGTAATGGCGGCCGTGGCGGGCCATTTGGCAATGGCAACGCGGCAACGTTCTGCCATCGTCATATACACCTGAACCGATAATGCTGCGATAAAAAATGCAATCGCTATAAAAAGAGACGAGATCATGCGCTATTCTGCTCCTCTCTCTTTCTACTTGAATCTGATTGGTCGAAATCATCGACATACAGATAATTTCAACCAATCAGCTTCAACCAAATAGAGAGAGGCTCGAACCCACCCACAATTTCCTTCTCTTTCCATCGCGATTACACTTCATCTCGCAGCATCATTGGTCCATATGCATACATAGATGGGTTCTCACATTCACAATCTCACCAACACGACATCCTTCGCCAATCGCACACAATCACGCAAAGCTTCATCGTCATACACACGACACACACATGGACCGATGATGCTGCGAGAAAAAGTGCAATCGCTATAGAAAGAAAGAGAAGACTACACGTGGTTCTGAACCCATCTCTCTCTACTCGAAGCTGATTGGTCGAAACCATCGAGATTCAGACCATTTCCACCAATCAGCTTCAACCAGAAGGAGAGACATCCAAAACCACCCACAATCTTCTCTCTTTCCATCGCCATTACGCTTCTTCTCGCAGCATTATCGCCCCATATCCATACGTCCATGTACCGTGCCCATAACGCAAACCCACACCGACGTTGATCGGTAAAGTCGTTGGGTTGTGGTCGTGCCACAGTATATCGCGAGAAGGCCGAGCGCGCATTCCCGAACCCGAGACACAGAGACAATGGTGAGTACAATTTGACAGTTTCGTCGCCACCTCAGCCGGTCGCGTACTTCCGGTCGATTCCTCCTCCACGAATCGAGCTTCGGACGATTGACAATCGGTCGCGGAAACGATAAAACGAGAAATAACAAACCCGCATAATCAATCAATATCAATCGTTTGTTCGATAATCGCAAAATGGTTTTTTCTCAGGCTTCGTACTCGGAGGATCAGCTGGCCGGTAAGTCTAAGTCACGGTTTGATTAAATACGGGCGATAATGACGAACCCGATGGAACGACGGAACGACCATGAAGGTTCGGTTTGTCGGATTCGGTCGAGTAACGAGCAAACCACAATCCTGCAGATTCAATCGGGAGGGGGACAAACAAGATCGGTTTTTCTCGTTGTTGTTACTTCATTCCGTTTTTTTTTCTTTTTTTTTTTGTTCGTCCTTTTACTCTTTAATTGAGGTCAAGAGTATTCTTACCATTTTAGACACACCCCGTGTGACTGTACGCGTGTATTTTTTTTTTTTTCACATCTCTCTTTCTCTCTTATTCGCTGGGTATTCCGTGTTCTCTCGTATCTGGGCGATTACCTTTTATGGAGCGGGATTTCAAAGCGGGGTTTGACGATGGTCCGTCGCGGGTATGTGTAACTTACGGAGCGGTAATGCAAGTTTTGTGGAGACCTCGCGAATCCTCGCCTTTAACGTCATCAACTTTATCCTCCGGTTTGGACCGCACGAACGGCCAATCTCGGTTTGACGTCCGTGAAGCGATCATCGCGGCAATTATCGAAACGAATATTTTGTTTGTTTCTCATTTTTTTCGGAGTTTTGTTTTGTTTTGTTGTTTCTTGTTTTTATTTTTATTATCTCTGTTTTTTGGGGTTTGTTGCGTGGGTTTGGGTGTTGATTTTTGGGTGCGAGAGGAAGGTTGAGTTTCAAGATGTACGGATTTAGCTATCAGGAGCTGACTAACAGAATGATGTCATCGATAGATGGTAAAATGAATGTTTAACGTCGAGTCATGCTTCTTTGTCTTTACTTTTTGCTTTTTTTTGGATGCGAGAAGTGCAATGTTCGCAGCGGAGGCGTTCGGAAGCATCGCTGGGGTTTTTACACGAGTCCCAAAAGTTTTGAAATTCGAACGAGTTTTTATTCTCTTTTTGATTTCTTTACCGTTGACTCGGAGTTTGAGATTTTTGTAGGATTCCAGGTGCGATCCAGATCTTGGTTGAGTCGCTATGTAATAGATCGTAACTTGTACAAGAATTTTTTTGGCTATTACTCAATCAATTCATGCATCTTTATATTGGTACGAGATTGAAGTTTACATTTTTTTTTACTTTTATTATCCTTGGAAGTGCAAGTTGATGATTGACGTAGCGCAGCATGTATTCTGGAATTTGCTGGCGAGGCAGAAATAGCTGCCTCGTTGTAACCAAAGTCGTTTCGTGAGTCATTCGCTCTTGCCACTGGATTTTTTTCAAAGCCAATATCGCTCGGATGAAGTAATCGTGACGCTGCAACTAGCGATAAATGAAAAGATTTGTTTTTTTTTTTTTCGTGCCTTTCTAATTAAAACAATAATGATAATATTGAGATTGAGATTAGCCAACTTGCCTAGACCCGATAATCAGAATTGCAAAATATTGCTTGCCATCTTTAGCCCGAATGTAGAATCGGTAAGAGGTTTTCCATTTTTTTGGAATCACAAAGATGTTGAGTTTCGTTTCGTCGTTGCAGAATTCCAGGAGGCCTTCCAGCTTTTCGACAGTCGTGGAGACGGAAAGATTCATGTGGCGCAAATCGGCGACGCTCTGCGCGCGTTAGGCCAGAATCCGACAGAGTCGGACGTCAAGAAGTTCACGCATCAGCACAAACCCGACGAGAGAATTAGTTTCGAGGTGTTTTTGCCAATCTACCAGGCGATAAGCAAAGCTCGCACCTCCGACACGGCCGACGACTTCATCGAGGGTCTTCGTCACTTCGACAAGGACGGAAACGGCTTCATCTCCTCCGCCGAGCTCAGACATTTGTTGACCACGCTTGGTAAGTTCAACGATTCGTCCAATTCTGATTCAGTCCGTCTTGAAATCAATATCGAATCGACCCGACGATGGATTTACGAAATTGACTAATTTTTCAATGCTTAATTATTTCAAGGCTAAGAAAATTCTTTCAAAGTCACAATTTATTATTTATTATTATAATAATCTCCGAATGATAAATAAATTAACGACTAAAAATGCATAATTAATAAATGAATCGAATCTAATAGTAATAATAAAATTATTAGTTAATCAATGATTATTATAAATAATAATATTTATTCTAACGATCGATATCTCGAATCAAAATCAATATCAAATTCACCTGACCATAGATTTACTAAATTCATAAACTTTTGAAGCCTCAATTCCTCAAGAACGAGTGAAAATTCTGTCGTAATCAAAATTTATAATTTCTCCGAAACAATAAAGTTTCTATCAACTCTCATCACTTTTTGCCCCACTTCTGCGTCAACCGATTCACTCCTACACCATCAACTGCTCTTCGCGGTATCATAATTCAGCTTCTCACAATCTTCATCATTTTTGCAGGTGAAAAACTGAGCGACGAAGAAGTCGAGACGTTGCTGGCCGGTCACGAAGATTCCCAAGGAAACATCAATTACGAGGACTTCGTTCGTCAAGTAATGTGCGGCTGAAGAATAATTACTTAAATAATTCAGCACACAGACTTATATTAATAACTATGAATAATAGTACCTATTCACTCATATCCCATTCTGAGAATATAATTTAACACAAATACTTATTAAAAAAAGAAAGAAAAGATAATAATCGATGAAAGAAAAATTTACGAAAAATCGCAATAACTAAAACGAAAGCAAGGATTGAGTATTTTATTTTGTACTGATGGTAGAGACGAATACGTGCTATCTTTTTTATAACGATCAGAGTCAGTGCGGAGGATATTAGCTTCGTAATTAGTTGTTAGACGTTCTAGCGCGTTGTGCCTTGATCCCACTAAAACGAATGATAGAAAAAAATGAATTAAATAAGGAAAAGAAGAGGAATGAAAAATCGATCAAATAATTACGAACACGGAACCAGTAGAGATGTAGAGATCGATGTATCAATCGGAAAAAAAATGCATAAATCTACATACGATATATATACGTAATCATATATGAATACAGGAGGTTCGCACATACTTCCATCGTCGTTAAGACGTCTCCCCTGTTATTATTATTATTTTGTTTTTTTTTTTGTTTTTTCGTTTACTAATCGGCGAAATCTCGTTTATACGAACATTCCAAATTTTTAAAAATTCCCTGTGTGTTATTTTGCATGGGCCATTGTACTTTGATTTGTTTCGGCGAAATACAAGAGGTGTGGTGATTGAAAAAAAAAAATATATCACGGAGTTTTTTTTGTTTTACCGGCTTCGAAGGGCGAATTGGAGTTTTCGTTCAGAATTGTTTGATTATACAGAAATTTAGCAGAATTTTCGTGATATTTAATATCTTTTTTTTTTTCTATGTTTATATTTTATATTTTGAAGCTAATCTGTCGAGTGGAATTATTTTATGTCGTCTCAATTTCGTAGATATTAATTCAACTCGAAATATCCCAACATTTATTTGAGCTATCAACAAAATTTTCCTCAGTTCGACGGTTTTGCGTTCAGATGTCGCCACGACGACCGTTAATTCCAGTCGACGAAGAAACTAATTTCAAATATCTCTTTCTCAGAAGAAACTCAGCTTTCAAATATGAAAAAAAAAAAAAATCGTTATAAAATCTCCAAATGATGAAAATAAATTAATAAAAAAATAAATAATGAATAAATAAATGCCAAGAAAAAAATAATAACCGAATAAATCGAATCATAGAAATAATAAAATATTTATTATCGCATCGATAATTTTTCATAAATAAAAAATACATATTCCAAAGATCGATATAACGCCAGTATTTTCCTCGTACAAAAAAAAATAAATAAAAACGATTAATCAGCCAAAAATTTTTACGTCGGTTATTCGTCATCGTTTTTTCTCTCGTAGATGAGTAATTTTCTGCCCCAAACGTTTTCCTCGGTGACGGTGACTCGTCGAAAACCGCATTTTTCGTTAATTATCCTGTCTACGTGACCGCCAACGTCGCCGGTGAATTCGAGAGAATTCAAAAGTGGAAATCCGCTTTCACCCGCACGTTTCAGTCTTCTCGCGGCATTTCTGTAGCATTTCCACGGTTGCGGCTCTATCACGATCATGTTCGAACACGAGCACATCGTCTCGAGATAATTCATCAGACCCGCGTCGCCGTAATTCAGATGTATCCACATGGTTATGGAAAAACCGAAGGCGACGTCGAAACGCGTTCTTTCGAATTTTTCGAGATAATTCGTCAGGGCGCAGTCACGATTTTTATTCATAAAGTCCAAGCATTCGAAGGACACGCGATCCGAAAGCGTGTTGTTCTCTCGAGCCCGTTCGATCAATATCGGATCCAAATCCACACCGAGAAGGTGAACGTCGTTGTATTGAACTTCCTCTTGAAGAAACTTTTGAAGCACCAACGTGAGATCCTAAAATCAAAGACTATTTTCTACATCCGAATTCTTTATTTTGTAGCAATAATAATAATGATAATAACAACAATAATAATTAGAATACTACAATATTAACAATAATAATAAAAATATAATATTAATATTATATTATTATTATTAAATATCAATACTGAGAATAATAATAATAATAATAATAATAATGATTATTATTATTAATAATCATAATAACAATTATAATTATTATTAATAATCATAATAATAATAATAAATATTATTAATAATAATTATTAATAATCAAAATAATAATAATTATTATTATTATTAATAATCATAATAATAATTATTATTATTAATAATCATAATAATAATAATAATGATTATTATTAATATTAATAATAATAATAATAATAATAATAATAATTATTAATAATCATAATAATAATTATTATTATTATTATTATTATTATTATCATTAATCATTATAATAATAATAATGATTATTATTATTAATAATCATAATAATCATAATAATAATTATTATTATCATTAATATTATTATTATATATTCACTAATTTTCAAAATTGTATTACAATAAATATTATACTCCGATCTCACGAATTCTCCACCAAGTTCACCCATTGAACGTCATCGACCCTAAACAATACGGCAACTTAGTTCCGTCTCGAATTCCCATAAGACGAAACAAACTAAACCCTCAAATCCCATTGTCTTCCCAAAAAACTTCTCTCTCCCCATCTTTTCGATCTTTCCACCGCCGCCATTCTTTCCACCATTTCCTAATGTTTCCAAACATTCTATCACCTCTCCCCCGACCTCCACCCGTTCCCTTCGCACCCATCAAACCCCATTGACCCTAAAAATCGACGTCCTCCCCCCACCGCGCTTCTCATTTGCACCAAACGAAACAAAGAAAACCCGGAAATTCCAGAGAAATTCTATTGTGTCGACGGTAAAAAAAAAAAAAAAAAGAAAAAAAAATCGTCCCGTCTCGTTTATTTCTGGTATGCGGTGTAAAATTAAAGGACGTCTGGTTTATGACCGAGGAAAGAGGGAGAGTCCGAAACGCATACGTGCGTCATCGGATCTTGTTTGGCTCGTGCGTGCGTGGTTGCATATAACTTTGTTAGCCCAGACAGACGTCGAGCGCGAGAAGGAAGTCGATAACTCTTCTAAATTTAGGTGAATGCCTGAACGTCGCGATCGGACGGATGGCGGATCGCCGGATCCGCCCTCGTAACCCAGCCTCTTCCGTTCAACCCGAGAGCAAACACGCACATACACACACACGCTCACACACACGCGCACACACGACGAATCATCAGCTGGCGTTTTAATTTAATACGCCAATACGTCGCTCAGTTTTACCCTCACCCTAAACCGGCTTTACCCTCACCCCAGCATTGCAGCCGACGTCTAGAGCTATGTACTTCCGGTCGGTTTGACGCGTGGGTCGACGCCACACACCTCGCGGAAGTTGTCGGGCCCTTTCTTCGGCCGGATGAAATTGGTAATAATTCATGAAATTTCCGTGTCTGCTGGCGCCTGGATCCTTCGACTCCCCCTCGATCTCCTTCGACTCATCGGCAACGGGTTTGTCCTTCGGGGACTGCATTCCTCCAAGGGTTCGGCTTGAAATAATAACAATGATGACGATGATAATGGAACAGACGCCCTACCGCAGACGAACATCCTCCAAGGAGATAAGCGCGTGCGGCAATGTGTGGTTCGGAAAAAATCTGTTATTTCGAAGTATGATTTTTTTAAACATGGAAAAGCGGTTCGTCTTTGAGAAATATAATAAAAGTAACAGACGCTTTAACGCAGTTAAACATCCTCGAATGAGATAAGCACACGGAGCAATGTGTTTTGAGAGAAAAATCTGTTGTTATTTTAAAATATGATCTTTTAAGCATCGGAACTTCGTTTGAACGTGGGACAAATAATTATAGAAATTTCGTTAAATATCCGTTATGATTGGAGCGAAATTACAGAAAGGCGCGCAATTGTGTAAAATTATTGCCACGACGAATTTGCATCTTCAGTCGTATTTTTTAATTTCTTTCGTTACACAAAAATATGACGGGTTTTCGAAACAGCAATTCAAGGGTTTTTCAAATTGAACGCGGAATATTTGGATTTTATGAATATCTCTAACACCACGCTCGACAATATAAGTACAATTACAGTAGTTTATATTTATGTGTGCGTATAATAAACATGTTTATTATTATTAACATTATTATTATTATTATTATTATTTTTATTATTAATCTGTTCAATTAAATTTTCAAATAGTTGTTGCAATTGAGATGCCACCTTGTCTCTACTCAAAATAGCATAGATATACCATTACAAGGGACAAAAATAAATGATAACAAAAACGGAGTACCAGAGATTTCAGACAGGGCCCCGCGCGCTATTCGTACACGCCTGATAACGTGCCCGGAGAATACAATCTGCAATGCTCGTATCGGGCGGAAAGTAACCCAATAAAATCGCATTACCCGAATAAGCTATGCATAATTCTAGCTTACCGGATGTATCGATACCCGCGTCGCACTACGAAACTACCAAAAAAAAAAATCAAAACCATCCTTGAACGTTCAAATCAATCAAAACAAGTCAGTACAAAAAAAATGTTCGTAAGAACGAAAACCGTAGGTACAGATAAATCCAGTATATCTCTCGAGCACGTGGCGGATCGCTGGCGACAGTGTTGCCGTTCAACGCTGGACGCGCGACAGGTGCTGCCTCTCGCGGTCGTTCGCCGAACATCCCGCGAGCAGCTACTTGCACAACATCGACGAAAAGATTGTGAGAACAGAGAAAAAAGAGAGAGAAGAAAAAAACGGCAGCGGTCTCTGGGGAATGAAGAATAAAGCAAGGTGGATGTATAAAATACGAGAAGCGTTGCGATGGGTTGCGAAAGACGTTGAGAGATCAGAGAGCCATTGGGGAGTTCTCGCGCGGCTCACGAAGGAAACGAGAAAGAGGGAGAGAGAAAGAGAGAGTGATAAAGATGGAAGGAGCAAAAGAGCGAGAGAATGAGAAGCAGAAAGAGTGGGATTTGCCAAGAGCGGAAGAATCGAGATAATTCGCGAGTGTCCGCGACCCAGATAGAGCGTGGCCAGCCTTCGACGGTGGTCCTTGGGGTCGCGAGCGCTCGCGTCGCCAACGTGAGCTTGAGAAATCGATGCATCGAGACAAAGACGGATGTACATATGGCATTCGTAGATTGGAGTACAACGCGTTCTTCGGTCCAGGCCCCGTGTATAGGCAATGACCCAGAAGGATATAGCGCGTGTGTTAACACATCGGTCTAGCGATCTCAACGGTCGAAAATTCGCATGGACGTACGAATTTATGGGCGAAGGCTTTGTCTTCGGCGGTGGGTCGATGGGGGTCGAGGCTTGGTGGGGTTGAGGGGTCTTGGAGCAATGGAAGAATGATTTTAGAGATGTGACGGATAAAAATGGCGTCTACGGAATTAGTTTTATATCTGTTTATTACGATAGAGACGTGTATATTGTATGGGTTTTAATCTGACAAACCAATATGGCTGCCGCGGGTTTTTGGAAGATTGCTTCATCGCTATGGGGATTTAATTCTGATTCGTTTAGGATGAATATCGATGTGGAAATTATTTATTTTCGCTACAAAAATGGAGAAAAATGAATATATGGGCAAAGGGTTTGTCTCCAGGAGGGTGGAGAGGGGGAGTGGGGGTTCGAAGCTCAACCACCGAAAGGATGAAAGTAATGAAAGAATAATTTTAGATATATGACGGACCAAGATGGCGCCGACGTCTCCTATTTCATATCCATTTATTGTAGATCTTTTTATATACAATAATATATCATATAATAATATATATATATAACTTAATCTGTCAAACCAACATGACTGCCTAAGATTTTTTTGGAAATTCGATGTATCGCAATTTCAATTTAATTTCAATTCGTTCATCATCAATATCGCTCTAACAACATTTTTGTTTCCCCTTTTGTGTCCAACGATCCATAAAATCCTCCACATAAATCACCGATCGTTGGCCAAACTCTGCGAATGCCTTTTATTGAAATTAGGGACGAAACCGAAGATTTCGCAATCATTCGCGAAGGCCCAACCGTTTGCGGTCCTGCCGATAGGACCTACGCAACTTCTCGCCCATGTGTGTTTGCTCGCATGTGTGCGTAATTATACATCGAACCGTGAAGTTTCGTCGGTGGCAGGTGGGACACGTAATTTCTCTGTCACAATCGCGAGCCTGCGGTGAGTTTTATGTATCTTCGGATTCTCGAGTTCTCGTTCGCGAGGCAGCCTTAAAAATTCGCGTTTCACGATGGTCCCTCGATACCCGAGAAGCTTTCGCACTTGGATACGCTGTTAGCCGCGCGTACGACTGATGTTCGTGCGGCTTAACAGATCTCGTACCGAGAATCGGTTGTAAGGACGATGGAAAAAAAAAGGAAAAGAAAAAAAGAGGACATGAAACCTCGTGAGTTATTTTAGACAAGGCAGGTATATGCAATTCGAGCAGCTCGATGCCGACATGCCATTGACCACCACCAACACCATCAATGGCCACCAGCAGGAGCACGCGCCCACGTCCACTCCGTTACGGCTTGCACCCGAGGTAATCGCGGCAGAAGAACCCAATAAACTCGCTTTCTTTCGCTCTCTCTCTCTCTCTCTCTCTCTCTCTCTCTCTCTCTCTCTCTTTCTCTCTTTCTCTCTCTCTCTCTCTCTCTCTCTCTATCTCTTCGCGTTTGCTGCAGCGAGGGGCAGGTGGTCGATGCACCGGTCCGGAGCGGAACGCCGCTTGCACTTCATTTACGCCTCACGACTCACCAAACTCGTGCCCGAAGCTTTTCTTTCTTTAATCTTTATATTTTTTTTTCCATTCTCGTGGCATTTCGAATATCTTCGAACAGATGGCACGGGAGAAGAACTCGTGCTGTTGGGTAAATGAGAACGGTCTCGTGCTGGAGAAAAGATGAGATGGCGGAGAAAATTTGTTATATCGCCGCAGTTTGGTTGTTTCGAATGTGATTGATGATACGAACGGTCTGTTCACGGTTTTGGATTGCTTCATTTTTCGGTTTTTCATGGATGGGAGGGGGGTGGAAGGGGGGGGGGGAGTTTTGGTTTGTAGAGGATTTGGGGATACGCCGATTTTGGTTTTTTTTTGGTTTGCGGTTTGGATTGGCGGAAAAGAATTTGAATAATCGACTGTATGGTTCTATTTAGCCTCAACGGTTCACGACGGGGTTCACAGGACCCCATAACATTTTTGCGTTTAACCCTTCACCGTCGCACCGTGTGGAATTCGGCTGTCGATCAACCGACGAACGGCGGTTTTCGTTTCCGTTTTCATCTCTTTATGAAGTTTTCTCTGACATGTTCCCATTTTATTTGTCATGTAGGAACTTTTCGTACATGATCTGGAATTTTCGAAGAATGTTCTGGAATTTTTCTAACCACTTCGGACTGATAGTTTGCTCACAATCGTTTTTTGAAAACTGACTGCGATGTTATTTGGTAGTGCGACGGTTAAAGGTTAGAATTTGTGTAGAATTTGCAGAAGAAAATGAAATTATTGTATTTCTTTTCATAGTTCAGTCAATTTATTTTCTCTGAAATATTCATCTTAACACTTTAAACTAAATATACGTTTTGAAGCGGGCACTATCGCGACAGTTCTTATCTCAAAGTATGTTATCTCGACAGTATATACCCGAAAAATGTTGAAAAAGTCTCCAAACTCAAGAAAGTAATCAATATTTCATTAAAAAAAACTCGCCCTCGAGATATTTAGCTTCTTAGATCAAACCTTATCCGTTCTTCGATTCAAAACTTCTTTGAATTATTCATATTCTGTTAATCATTCCATCATTACTCGTTATTTGCGTTTCGATCCCGTCGATTTCATTAGCACGCCCGTGTTTTATCACGTCTCAGTAACTGCATCGCAAACGAATTGCATTCCCGGATGATATACGTTCGGCGATATCGCGTTGTCACCGAGAAACAACAGCTGGACCATCGTACGAGGAATGATAAACGTGCGAGAATGATAAACTTCATGACGAAACGTCGAAGGCCGGCTGCAAACGTGTACCTGCGCACTGTGGCCGCATGACACGTTGCTGAATCGTTGCTATCTGTTCCAAGCAAAAAAAAAAAAAAAAAAAAAAAAATTTGCAACCGTGTGAGTAGGCAGTACCGGAGCCGTCTTATATGGAAAACCACTTACGCACAAACACACACGAGCACACAAACGCGTACCCACAAACTCCAGCGTGTCGCACACAATCCGACACTGCCGCGTTCGTGTACGCGTGGGACATTATAATCGCGACGGGATATCATTTCCGCGTTTGCGAAACCGTCGTGAACAATCGTCGACGGCCGGAAGGGTAAATATTTTTACGGCAAGAAACCGTCAATGGCACGGGCGGGGCAGCTGTCGTCGTAAGGTTTTCCCTCTTAACTTTTCCTTGTTTCGAACGTGGGTTGGGCAGTTTTTGGAACCGTGCGTTTAATCGTTGCACGGTCGAACCGGATGTGCCACTGATTGACCTTGGATGCACTATTTTTCGTTGTGGAATAGGAATGATTTTCTTTTTCTCTGATGTGGGTTGTTTGGATGTAATTTTTTTTTGGCGATTGAAGAAATTCTTGGAGCTTTGGTAGCAAGAATTTTGCAAAATATGGGAAGCCAACGATTTGAATTAAACGAATTAATTATAGAAATTGTAGGAATAAATAATGGTAAATTTGACGTCACGATATACTCAAAGGATGCGAAAATCAACGACACACCAATCGGGTTTATACTCGAATAATTCTCATACTCAAATCGGGGTAATAATCGAATAATTTGGCTGTTAAAAAAATTCGGAGCAACCTTGGGGACTCTCGTAAGCCTCGTGAATTTCGATCGAATTTTATGAGGAAAGTTTACGAATCATACTCTCGTTATTGACGAATCGAACGATACAAACAACGCTTCATTCAATTCGACGTATTAGCATATCAGAATGAGCGATGTCACAGTGTAAATAAAAAGAAAATTAATCTTCTCTTGAATGATCGCGAAAAACTTCCATATTTCACGGGTTTTAGAATTTTTCTCTTTTTTTTTAATACAAGTGACCTTCATCGACTACCATTCATGGCTCATCACTCTTGCCACGAAAAATATCGCTTTCGCAATAACGCTGCTACGCATACACTCGACATCAATGCGTACCTACGCAAACGTAGGTACAATCCGATTGAAATTCGTCGCTTGCGAGGAAATCTTTTTTCAAACTGGGCCCGATTAGGCCCCTGGCCTTATCTGCTTCCGTTTCCTCATCGCCGACAAGCTCAGCGACAATCAAACCATGACCTAAATGAAATTCAGCAAAACCATTCGCATTCTAAGTAACAAAAAAAAAACAACCTCCGAATTTTCATTAAAAAATCTTATATTTTTTTATACCAGCCTTGATCGAATGTTATCAAAATATTCGATTAAAAAAATCTTTTCACTCAACCGTCGAGCATTTTTCATCGTCGATATATCCCGTATATTTATTTCGGTGACGACTGTTTACGGTTTATCTTTTTTATTTATCCTCGTTCCAAACGAATTTATCTTCAATGACTGTGTAAACCGCTCGTACGCGCCCTTCGCCCATATTGCCGGCGAGAAAACGTAATCTCGCAGGAAGCGAGATACGCGTTTAAGCCGCAAAGTTTTTCGGGTTGGCCGGAAGGAGTATCACAAACCTTGGAGCGCGGTTGTGTCCCGTCTTATCCCAAGATGAGACTTATTGCGTCCCGGAAGTCGACCGTAAAGCGATCTATGCCACACCGGGTGGACGGGTATCCGACATCCGGGGCATTCATCGTCCCTTCGTCCGGGTTTCCATTTGGAAAATCCCTCTTTTCCGGATTCGTCGTGCCTTCGGCTTGCACTCGTGCTTGTTCCAACGGGCGTCAGGTAGCGTACATACCAATGCTGTCTTTAAGCCCGTCGACCGCGGTGGACCCGTATAAGCCCGGGTGGAAAGAAATATTTACAAAGTGTGTAACAAATGTATATATTGAATTTGTACATGGAATTGGATATTTATGAGGCATTCCGACGAAAGCCGGTCGCTTCGAACAGCTGACTAATAATTTTTTCATGACGATTTTTTTTTGGTGGAAAATGTACGTGGAAAATAGAGAGACATGGATTTTGGGGTTTTCCATGTGGGGGGAAACAGTGGTGAAGTTTTTTTAATTATTGACGATATTTAATCATTTGAATCGATGGGTTTTGATAACGTATGGAGATAAATTGGAAAATTAGGTGTGCTTTTTCTTCTTTCTACATGGGATGTATTATGGAAATACTTATAATTGTGTAGCATCATCGGGACAATTGTTGATTGACAATTGATGGCTTCAAAATTGGATAGCAGAAAAAACAGACTTTTTATTTATTTAAAAAAAATGTTTTCTTCTGAACTTGCAAACGCAGAGTTTCAGCTTGACTGTTGTCTTCTTTTCAAACAATCTCAGAATAGATGACCAAACGAGTCCACATCTGTGGTTTGGAGGCAAGAACGAATAAGTCCATGTCGGAGGCAAAACTAGATAAGTCCACGTGTTCGAGGCAAAACCGAAGTCCAACGGTGTTTGTTTTCTTTATCCGTAAGTTACAGACTTGTCAAATCTTAACTAATGTTTCCATGAATAGTAGTAAGAACTAAGTGTAACCCGATAATTGTTTTCTTGAAGACGATCGCAACGTAGGATCTTTATTTGTCGACTCCTCATTTCGTGGATTTATTCGGGTTTGCCTTCTTGATACAATAATTAATCCATGTATTATTATATAAATAATCAATCAAATAATTATTATAATGAATAATAATGATATAATTTTGATTATTATAATGAATAATGATGATATAATTTTGATTATTATAATGAATAACAATGATATAATTTTGATTATTATTATTATTTTTTATCTATAAATCATCAACTTATGGATGAACTCCGTCTAGATGGCACCGAGGATATATATTAATTGCATTTCAACGATGAATATTAATTACCGTCCGATTTATTCCATATGAATTGTTCATATGTTATTTACAGTCTGTCGATAGACTATATTCGTCGCATTCTCTATTGTGAATGATAATTACAATGATCAATTATATATTTTAGATAATATAAAATATAGAAAAATCTATAAAATAATATTCTATAGAGATTTATAATAAACCATACAAATTCTATCTAGTATATAATCCATACAATTACAATAGAGTTGCCGACCTGACGTGACCGTAAGCTTTTTCCTGCTCGAAGTACAAATCCACTGATCCTCTTGTCCCGGGCGGCGATGGCAAGCCCAAGAGACCCCGAGCGACGAATTTTTCGTTCGGAAACGAATTTAAGTCCTTAAGCCGCTAAAGGTACTGTTACGCGGTCATCGTAAGATTTTCGTAGGCGTCTTTTCTTGGCAACAAAGTAAACACACCCGCAGCGTACAGTTTTGTGGCATTATTTGCTTTTACAATAAGGGCTTTTGCCGTGGGCGGAAAAATTATTTGCCAAACGTGCTTCTTGGCTTCCTGCGGAGTCGCCGAGTGAATGTTTGAGTGGGTACTTTTCAAACAGGCGTTCGATGGACGAAACGTGATTTTCTTTGAAGCTGAGATGGAAGAAACGTCTCATTGTTGAGTACGTGAGCTTTTGGTGGATTTTTTCCGGTCCGCACGAGTATTACGACATTATCGGAGGATTCGTGGGTGAAGTCTTGCTTCCGGTTCTTTTTTGGAGGAGAAGGGAGTTTTTTCGTCTCGTTGCCGATAGTCGCCATCTATCATTATTATTATTTATTTTTCGTTGACAGATTTTCTATTTCAAATTAAGCCTCTTTCCGAGTCTCTACAGCAGTTCTTCAAATCCATGAATTTTGTACGATAAAATGTCTATTCTGTTCAACGTTTCGCAATTTTGAATCATTCTTCTACATAATTTGAATCAATAAATTCCACCTGAAGTGAAAAGGCTCGTACATCGAAGATTAATTCGCAAAAATGTATTATTATTATTATTCCGCATAATGCGAGTCAATCGTTACGTAAGTCAGATATTCTCGTGTCGATTAACACGTATGGAACTCGGTAATGCACGATTAAAGCGAATACTTGGAATAATTCGCGACGAATACTCGTAAGCATGGGTCGCATCGTTTCGCCGCTAGGCGCATAAGACATTGCAGTAAGACGTACGCGTATCGCGGTTGTACGTTGCTATCACGGGTCCAACGTTCGTCACGTCCGGTACGGCAATGTTACGACAATGGTACAAACAATTCTAAGACTTCTCATCCTCCCCTCTTCGACGTCCTCGAAGCACGATAATAAAGCACGCGAGAGCGCCTCGCGACGTGTGCTTTTGAAACTACCAGGAAACTTGCGCCGCGATAACGACGAGAGAGGTCGGAGCTTGAGTTTGTAATTCATAAAGAAGCGAACGACCGAGTGCTTCCGTTTGTAATCATTCGCATTAAGGCGCGCTTCGTATTAAGGTGATGCGCTGCAACTCGTCTGTCTCTTTTACGTTATTGCGAATGCGAGAGACGGAAATACATTTTTCGAAAGTGGTTTTTTTTTGTAACCGTAGGTTTTTTCGATTAAAAATGAGAACGGTTGACTGCGGAATGATAAGACGCAGTCAACCGTTCTTGTCTTTTACTTGAGAGATCGATCGCAGTTGAGAATAATGCTTTACCGTTTTTAATTTATGACCGAGATTTAGCACATTACTTGAAGACGCGGATGCTACGTGCGAAAAGTAATCGATTGTTTTATTGTTTCTCAAAAAGTTTTGTCTTTTTATCTTTTATCCAAGAATTTAACGACGGCGGAGAATGACAATTTGGGAATCTATCTCCCTCGCACTTTTAACGATCTAAAAGAAATGGACGACGCGTAGCAATCTTAGTACGAAATAAACCACAAAACTGGAAACCACTAATAATCGACAGAAAACAATGATTCGTTCAATGATTAAACGAATCGTGCACGTGCTCGTGCCATAAAAAAATTAACTTCAGTCATAGAACAAAATGGCCGAAATAAACGAAACAATTGGGGGAATCCCCGTAGAATCCAAGGCTAAATTTTATTGAAAGAACAATAAATAATTCACCAAAATAATAAATAACTTGATTTTAAATTCTTCAATAATCGTAAATAAAATCGAAACCGAAAGAGATTGTATTTTCATGTTTAACAATTCCGTTCGCTAGTTTCGGTTGTAACGACAAAGGCCAAAAGGGACGGTTCGATGTCATTGAATTTTTCCGGCTCCGGACATCCTCCGTAATCGGTAAACACGTGAATCTGCGTCCATGAAACGAGCAGACGTGCGGGAAAGCTACAAAGGAGCTTGGGGGATCCCTCGTCACTCAACGCCGCAGTCAGCGCCGAGCTGTGTAGCCATAACAGGCCATACGTATGTACATATTCACATATTAGTAAGATTGTGCGTGGCTTGGACGCGTGGTCGCGCCGGAAGTGCGCGCTGTTAGCGGATGAAGCGGCTTCCGGGATGTGTGATCTTGAGATTGATCGATGATTCGGTACGACTTTTGTCGATTTTAAACTATACATTCGTGCACTCTCAATTAGAATAAACAAATCCATGAAGAATAAAATTCCAACGAAATAACAAAAAAAAACTCGATGTCGTCATATTCGTCGCAACGAACGCAAGATCGCAGCTCTTTGTCGTCGATTT
This sequence comes from Sussaba pulchella, assembly GCA_963971145.1. NCBI lineage: Eukaryota > Metazoa > Arthropoda > Insecta > Hymenoptera > Ichneumonidae > Sussaba > Sussaba pulchella. The sequence goes on along the minus strand of OZ020167.1, from coordinate 11,137,364 downwards.
ATCACTCCTGAGATTGGTTTCGATCAACGTAATTGCGAACCACTTCGGTTTAGTTTCAAATTTGTCTGTTAAAAAATTTCGGAGCAACCTTCGGGACTCTCGTGAGCCTCCGTGAATTTCGATCGAATTTTATGAGGAAAGTTTACGAATCATACTCTGGTTATTGACGAATCGAACAATACAAACGATGCTTCATTCAATTCGACGTATTAGCATATCGGAATGAGCGATGTCACAGTGTAAATAAAAAGAAAATTAATCTTCTCTTGAATGATCGCGAAAAATGTCCATATTTCACGGATTTTAGAATTCTTCTCTATTTTTTAATACATAAGTGACCTTCGTCGACTATCATTCATGGCTCATCACTCTTGCCACGAAAAATATCGCTTTCGCAATAACGCTGCTACCCATACAATCCACATCTATGCGTGCCTACGCAAACGTACAATCCGATTGAAATCCGTCGCTTGCGAGGAAACCTTTTTTATGACACGCCGTGCGTAAGATGCGATTTTTCCGCTCACTTCGCTCGCGTCAAATCGCATTTACGCACCTCGTGCAATAAAAATGTATACTATACTCGTGCGAAAAACCTTTTCTTGACTCGTGTGATTGCAGCACTCGCCTTCGGCTCGTGCTACAAATTCACATTCGTCAGAAAAAATATTTTCGCCCTTGTATCGTAATATACTATTCTTCACGGGTGCGTGAAGATGCTCACATTACTTGTCTCTTTTCCGTTCGGAAAATACGAGATCTCCCACGGTTTTCGATTACCCATGGTAACTAACTTCACAGCGTGAGTAATGTGTCAGAATCGCACGCAAGCGTGCGATTTTGACTACATTACCCACGCTGTGAAGCTAGTCACCGTGGATAATCAAAAAACCGTGGAAGACCACGTATCTTCCAAACGGTAAAGGGACAACTAGTGCGAGCATCTTCATGCACTCGTGAAGAAAAATAGTATAAGCTACTCGTGCGGGCAGCCGGAATCACCCACTCGGGCGGCTTCGCCGCCCTCGTGGGTAATGTCCGGCTTTCCGCACTCGTTGCTTAATATACTATTTCGATTAACGTAATTGCGAACCACTTCGGTTTAGTTTAAAATCTGACGTCAAGCAGATGGCGCTGCAGCAGCCGTAAATTTAAAACCCTGAACAGCCCTTCAAAGACCAAACCTCTTTTTAACGACAAAAAATAAATAAATGAGCTTTCTCAAGTATTTAGAATGAAAATTGCGAGTCAATTACACAACTCCAAACATTGTTTGACGGTCAATCGCAAGCTTTCCATTCATAACGTTGCCTTTGTTGGAATATGGATTTTCGAGCTTCTGCGTGACGTAGAGTAATTCAGGGTAAAAAAATGATAAATAAAAAAAACCCCCCAGTAATGTCTACGGGCGGCACCATCGGAGTCACGTGACCGAGGCGACGAGGTCGTGCGTGAGCTTTCCATACGTTGCTTTATCGAGACACGAAGAAACGATTCATACACGCCCAGCCGGTCTCAACCAGTGTAGTCAATGTACTCTTGCAGTACATGCAAAGATATACATATGGAGCATTTCGTGTCAGGAGAACAAGATTTTCGAAAAAACTGTGTCAGATTTACCCCCTTTTTAGAAATTGCGTTATTATGGTACTTTATTATATCGAATTCATCAACGAAATAAAATGTATCAATGATTTTCACACTTTTTCTCATACATGGATATCATTGCATCATTTAGCGACAAAATCATAGCATCTACAGAAAAAAATCATACGGTTTACAAATCTATTGCTAGATTAAAAAAAAAATCTATGGATACGATTGCAAATAAAACTTAACCCACGGCTGACGATTTTTGTTTCCATTTTCATCTCTTTATAATTTTTTTTAACATATTGCCAAATTATTATTTATAAATCAACTTTTCGTAAATCATCTAGAATGTTCAAAGCCCGTTATGTAATTTTTTCAACCACCCCGGACGGATAATTCGCTCACAATCGTTTTTTTATAACCGACTGCTGGGTGGAATCCACCCATTGTGACGGCCGTGATATTATTCGGTAGTGCGACGACGAAGGGTTGAAAAAAACGTTGGTTATCGTGGAACGTCCCATATACGCACGATACAGCATGAAGCGAGCGTACATTATCGAAAAAGGCGATTCGTTATTTGCGGGGCCTTCATTTTCGCGGATGATCGAATCGATCCTAGGCCTTGGTTTTACCGCGCGGCGATGGCGGCGTCGGCTGCCAGTCCGGTTGTGTCTGCTTATTTTTTTCTTCTTTTTTTTTTTTTGCGTGACGCAATGATACACCACTTGGGAGCGATCCACACGCACACACGCACGTACACACGCATTCACACCAAAAAGTGGGGAGAACCGCGAGAGCCTACGCACGGAGTCGCAACCGCCGCGTCGGAAACGCCGATAAGCGCTTTCGTACAATCGTGATTACACCGATAAAAGTGCAAGTTTGCTAGTACTATACGTGCCTAAATCCACGTACGCGGTAATCGAAGTTTCTCGACTTTATTGCCGTTCGTTAATTAAAATTTCATCATGGGCTTGTAACCGTCTCAAATGGCTGAGTAAAATAACGAAAACGAAACAAAAAATATTCTTTTACGGCCGCTAAGAAGCATTTATTGAGTACGCGGTCGGTAAAGTCTACATATTGAGCATGTAGACTTCGGTAGAAAATTTTTACCGGCGATATTTCTTACTCCGTTGACGAACAGTGGTACGAGATAATATCTGGAGTATTCGGAGCATACGAGATATCGGTTTTTTTTGTTTCAACCCAATTACTGTAACGCTTTTTTTTGTACCGGTTAACCTGCGTAATTAGCCTCGGTCGGATTTACCCCCCTTGGTCTTTTGAAAAATTGCGTCGATTTATCGACAATCACGTTGAGTACGGCTAGATATCGTAGACTCAAAGTTGGTCACAAATATTAATAGCGTACTCGTACCTTTGTCAAAAAAAAAACTTTTATTGAATTAATTCCGATTTCTATTCCTTCAATTTTGAAGGGTTTCCGCAATATTCGGGGAAATTGCTCGAAAATTGCAGATTTTAGGAAACAGTGTCTGTCCTATTCAGCAAGACTTCAACGTTCCGCGTGACGTCCCAACCTCACCCTCGGCGATTTTCTAAACTATCAGTTTCTGCATTCCAAAAAATCGATCACTCGTACATTTTTTATTCAATATTTCAAATCACGAAACGTTTTGCGATTTTTGTTGACAACTGTGTCCTGCTCTGTGGTATCAAAATCGAGTCGCTTTGGGCGCGCAGTACTGTGCGACAGCGTGTGACGCAACAGGTGGCTACTGATTGCACGAGCGACGAATTCTTCAACGCGTTCGAACGACCCAACATCCAAACGGGTCCACGCTAGTTGGTCAATCCCGGTCGTTAATTTAAATTCTTCCGAATCATCATTCTCCCACGGCCATCGAATTTATCACCGACCGTCGTATAATTTTCTCCAACCGTGTGTATAATTATGTATAGTATAGCGATCGTATAACACACAGACGGAGAAGCCGCCCGTGCAGGCCTTCCGGACTCATTACAATTCTTACGAAATACCGCTCACGCTTTTTATCATCTTTTTCTTCACTCGCATCCGTTTTTTTATTGCGGTGAACAAATTCGAATAAAGATGAGGTTGTTATTGTCTTTTTTTTTTATTTTCTGTCTTTTGTTCGATGGCTCGTGCTGACATTGTTGGGTCAGGGTTGGGCGTTCGTTGAATGAAAATTCATTTGAAATTCTTTTATAGCTGGATTATCATGGATTATCATCGCTGTATCTAATATTAGAACCCATTGTAGAACAAGAATTCATCGGAATTATTTATTATTATTGGATAAATGTGAACATTTTAATTGTTTCATTGAAATCAATCGTAGTTGTTTGTTTAAAAAAGTATTTTAAATATATTTTCTCTGATATTTGCAAGATACTCGATTACGATTTGAAAAAAAACGGGGACTGCATCGTACTTAATACGTGAATGTATTCTCTTCTAATCCACTTTCGTCCAATTAACATTTATTTGTTACGAAAATAACAATATATATTTCATTTAAAATATTCTACACTAATTCAGCAAATATCTTAATGAATGTCAATACTATAAATAAATAATTCAATAAGATTTATCTTTGGAAATTAAATTCAACAAAATAAAATCTCTAACGTTTCTCCTAAATAGCGCAGCTCAGGAAATATCGTGAAAATTGAAAAAATAATTAAAAATCGCTCCCCAGGCCTTTTGCACACGAGCCAAGTTGCTCAAATTTAAGGTGAGTATGTTTTAGTACCCAAACTAACATTCAAGACGATAGTACCGAAGAAAACCGAATTTTCCTTTTTTTTCAAACAGTCCAATGTATATATTCACCCATATTTACGTTTTCTCCTCTCAAATATAATCATTCCATTTAATAGTCGAATTATCGTGGTTAATGACTGGGTCACCGTGCAACGAGCAATAACCGTTCTCCATTGCCATCGGTATCGAGGCAATTTTTTCCATCGTTTCTCGACCTTGCCGATTCCTCAATAAATCGTCGCTGAGCCGCGGTTGCGACAAGATATAATAAATGTTTCGGGGTCTCACGAGATCTCGCCGTACACACCGAGAGTCACACCCACAATCACAAAACTGGGTCGCTATGGCGCGTTGCGATCCTTATTTCGACGTTGGATCACGAAGCGTGTGTCTCGTGAATTTATTTAAAACGACTTGGGAAATCGAGACACTCCGGAGCGGTCTCCGAGAGTCAAGTTCCCCGATTCCATCGAGGCCGCACTTGAGCGTATGCAACGCGGTCGTGCCTTCGAATCGCGTCTAACCGGTGCAACGTATTCCGCAAACCGGATGCAAGCATCGGCAAAATCTTGCGCTTACAAAGTCGCGAGTGTGGCTTCGTGCGATAAATTACTCTGCGAATTATTTTTTTGTCATCACGTGCGAACGTTTCGAACAAAATAATGGAAAAATTCGTTTGTGTTATCGAAAAAAGTACGTGCGATTGATCTCACAACGGTGGACGGGCTTATGAAGGTCTATAGAATATAGATTTGACATCTATGTATGGATTTAATACGATAATTAACATTATTCCCATGATAATGAGAGTTATAGCGATTAACTGTAATTTTCTTACTTAGGAGAAACTTAAGAGAAATAAAGATTGGACCATTTTTTTTCTCCTAACAATAAGTTTATGGTGGAAATGACAAGCGGAATGATTGTATATTGCCGGATAGATTTATAATTTTGGAATAAATCGATTTTGTTTCGTTGAATAATGGAAGAAATCAATTATTTGCCGTTACGATCGCACGACTGTCCGTGACGGAGACATTCTGATGCTGGAAGTCACGGCCTCTGGCACGGCTCGCCTTTCCTTGGCAACCCTATTTAGACGCCCCCGGATTTATCCGGAGTACCTGAATTAATGGCCGGCTTCATGTGCGAATACGTGTCGTCGTCGAGGATTGAACTTTCGCAGGATCCCGCAGCTGCTCTCGTATCAACCTCGGGCTGGCTTAGACGCGAGAACCGTCAAACTGTCCACGTCACCTCATTCTCATACATTTGCAATTTGTACTTAAGCCGCAATTACTATTGAAAAAAATATTTACCTAGGAATTAGAAAATGTTAGGAAGAATTTTTAATTTCACCAGGAATAAAAATAACATTTGAAGTAAGGAAAAAATACGAGAAAATAAGATAAAGGAACATACGAAATAGGAACAAAAAGTTTTTGTTTTCCACTCGACATTGTAGAATTTGAAAATTTATCGATAATTAATAATGACAATGATTAATCGAGGATGAAAATAATTGACCGATTTATCGAGGAAAATAACGTTTAGCTACAAGATTGACATTGCTGTCCCAAATAAAAATTGTCAGACCTAAATAATAGTACAATTTAATGTCAATTATTTTATCTATTAAAAAATACAAACGATAACCAATTTTATCGGCGATATTTATAAAAACTATATTCATAATTGAATTATGATCATAAATCTTTTATTTTTTATGATCAATCCTTAAAAAATAATTCTACACTAAAATATAAAACGAAGAATAAAAATAAAACAAAATTATTAAATCAAAAAACTAGTACAATATTGTTAAAAATAAAATATTCAATAAGGGTAGCCCCTATTGTACTTGTCGCCGTCCCAAAGTACATTACAGGAGCGTATCGCGCATGTCGATCGTGCAAACGCGTCGCGGCATAGTTGCCTCATCGGTTGCCTTATTATACAACTTGTAATTGTGTTTGTACGAGCACAGATATGTACACGCCATACATACATGCACACATACATAAATATATCTACCATATAGGTGTGCGTATACTATATGGTACGTCTGTGTGTCGCTTCAGGGTTTTTTTCGCGAGAGCTTACCGAACGTACGCAGCGTGCTCCAGGTCTCGGTTTCGATGTCGAGACTCGAGCGAGACTTGTCGCCTTCGACGGGGAGATATGACGATAACGAGCAAATCGCCCGAGGCGAGATAGGAATATGAACGAGATGTGGTCCGTACGCGTGTGTGCGGGTCTGTCTACATATATATATATTTATAGATATATATTAATATATATTTATAGATATATATTAATATATATTTATACATGTGCACAAACGCACACAGAGAAATACTCCATGCGTACAGCACTGCGCGTACTGTACGGTGTACTACGTAATCCATGTAACGCTCAGAATAACATCAAAAGCATGAGTTTGTGGCAAATTATTGGAACTGCTATGTCCGCAATTGCGAAACTGCGATAAAAGCTTTGGCAAATTGTTATCGGCGCTTGAACGGTGGAAACGAAAACGATGTTATTTGATCGAGAGAATGATTTGAATTTTATTTTTCAACGAGTAGACATAATGTTCTTGCTTCGAATAGAATCGGATTCCATGCAGATAGGAGATATCTTCAACAGCTAAAAATACATTATGAATTCGTGTTTGTTTGCCGAGATTTTTTTCGAGACACTAATGTTATTATATTTATCCGTTGTGGCTGAAACGTCGTGTGTGCTAAAATTGAATGAGTGAGATTCCTTTTAATGAATCGATGACTCGTTGGAGTTGGCAGCGTCGAAATTCGCGATAATGAAAATATATACTTTTTTCTTTTTAAGATTGTCTTACATTCGGAATCATTCTGGAATTGTTTTTATCCTCGTTTTTGAGAAGAAATAGAAGAATCCGAGCTCAGATGCTTCTTAATGTTCAATAAATTGTGAAAATAACTATTTTTCAAAACATGTTTGTCAATTTAAATTAAAAAAAATCAAAATTAATAGATATTAATAATTCCAGTTTCATTTTTATAAAACATGCCTTACGGTGTAAAAATAAGAAAAAAAATTGTAACGATTGCGCAAGTCCGTCTATTTCACTGCCTTGATTCGTAAAAATGTCAAATAGCTGATAAGAAAGATTTTTTTTCTCCAAAGAGAAAGTAGTTTAACCGTTGAAGGATCAAGAAGGAAGAAAGATTGAATATTGTATATATTTTCGTGCGAAACATTCGTGTAATCACATTCAAGTGGTCGTGTGCTAATCTTCGAGCGGATTACCAAACGTATTGTGTTGTAGATAAGAGACCGTGCGAGAAATAAAAAAAAAAAAAAAAAGGTAAAAATCGAGCGTCAGGTGAGGTATACGTAAGCCGAGAGGTTCTGGAACGCAAGGCTCTCGGAGGTGATCCATGCGGTCTCCGATTATTGCGAAATGCCAATAACTCGCGGCATTATCGCGAGACCCGTTTTCGATTGCAAAAACCCACTCGCGGAGATCCCGAGCTCGACTCGTGGCTCTACATATAATAAATATTGACCATTATGCGACATAATCAACATTAAAAAAATAACTCAACAATGTGAGCACGGTTACTATTATTTATCGATTTTTTTGATCGTTTTTTGTTGAAAAATTTCGGATTCATTGAGGATAATTTGGAAATTACTCTATCCGAGTGCTGGCATATATATCTATTAGGGTGTCTATCAGGGTGTTTATTAGGGTGTCTTGTATCCGTAAAATCGTGCTGAAGATGGATCGGATCATGTTAAGGAGTGGCGCCGGATTTTTAAAGTTTTCACGCCTAAAACTTTAAAAAATCAGCGACATCCCCAAACATCGTCCGATCGGACTCTTCTTTCTCCACAATTCTACGGAAGCTAGACACTTTGAAATAGCCGACGGCTACGGAAAACGGATTCATTTTCCGACCTTTCTCGATGAAAAATTGCAAAATAAAAAGACAGAGATTGGTATGTAAATTATTTAAATGTATACATATACAAAGAAAAAATGTATTGTTTAAGAAAAATTATTGTTACTTTTTTTCAGCCAATAAAGCTGAAAGTTGCGCCAGGTTGAGAAACGCCGCGACTTGGTCTGCCCCCGGGCGATGCATGGTGTAGCACAGTCCACCAGGATTGCTTTTACCTGCGCCCGCCTTAAGCGACTGTCCCATACACTGTGCACCGAGCAACCCTCGAATACGAGGTCCATCATATCGAACGGATATTTAGACTTTGACTAATGCAAGAGCTTGATACAAATATGTTCTTTTTTTTCTCGCCAATTGATGGGTATGGAAAGATTGCAAAAGATGCTCCTTCGTTGACGCAATTGAAATCAACTGGAAGAATTAGATTTTTTCTAGAATCAATTTGCCCAATTGAAATTAAAATAATATTGAAATATGTGCTTCGATATATAATGAAAATAAAAATAGAAGGAATAAAAAATGTACGACTGTGTTGATTGGATGAAGAATGATGTATATTCAATCAGGAAAAAACATATGAATTGTATTAGTAATAATGATAATAATACTGATAAGAAATTCAATAAAATAAACGTTTTTATGACAAATCAAATTTATTTTCCTTGTGATATAAATTTGCGATTAGTTGAAAGATATGGGTTCGAAATATGTACTTCCAAGCTCGACGTCGGGTTTAAGATTTAAGAGCCGTGCATTTGCGCCACTCTCGTTTCCTGCACTCTCTCGGTCAAAGTGGTGCAAGCACGGCGAACAGCAGGCAGTGCGTCTGTCAAGAGTGTCGACGGAGTCGTAAACCGATCGAAAAAGGTTTCAATTCTCGATGTATGGATCGCGTAATCGAGACCGGCTGCTGCTGCTGCTGCAGCAGCAGCTGTGACATAAGAATGGGACGATATAGCCTGCGGCTGTCGCTTACGTGCATATGCGGCACAAAGTGCGTAACACCGATTGGCCCATGGCATCAGTCAGTCGCTCTCTCGCTACATCGGTCTCCGTTTATTAGAACTATGTCTCAATCCTTTATTCCAAAAAACGATATTTCCGCATGACATTAGAAAAATGTATTCACCCATCGAGGATGGTAAAATTTTATTTTGATCGATGATAAATTAGTTGGTTTTTTCATTGATTGATCTGATTATCCATTAATTGATTGTGTACATTTTTATTTAATTTTTTCAATCATTCCGCGATTAATTATTTATTTATTTATTTATTTATTTATTTATTTATTTATTTATTTCTTTATTTATTTATTTATTTATTTATTTATTTATTTATTTATTTATTTATTTATTTATTTATTTATTTATTTATTTATTTATTTATTTATTTATTTATTTATTTATTTATTTATTTATTTATTTATTTATTTATTTATTTATTTATTTATTTATTTATTTATTTATTTATTTATTTATTTATTTATTTATTTATTTATTTATTTATTTATTTATTTATTTATTTATTTATTTATTTATTTATTTATTTATTTATTTATTTATTTATTTATTTATTTATTTATTTATTTATTTATTTATTTATTTATTTTTTTATTTATTTATTTATTTATTTATTTATTTATTTTTTCATTAATCTATTTATTATCATTTCGTTTCAATAAAATATTCGTCAACAGTTTAAACAATAATCGCTCAATTCTGATAAAAAATAATGTTGGACAATTTTTTTTTTTTTTTCGATTTTCCGCATTCGTTTAGATGATTATTCTGTTTATTACGCGCGTTGTTTTGTCGCTGCGGAGGCGGGCTGTTATCGGGTATCCCGCGGACGAGGACAGACCGAGATATCGTCGAGAAACTCGTCTGTTCACTTCCTTCTTTCTCTTATTTTAATTCGAGGAGCTCCATGTGTTTGCCCGTCGCAGTCAACCGGCGCGGACGAGCCCAGGCCGGAGACTTTAACGTCGTCGAATCGGGGAAAGGGGCGAGGCGAATACGCAATGCAAAAGCGTGAATGAAACCAACGATATGTTGCAAATAATCCTCGAGCGTTGCTCGAGGTTGAGCCAAACTCGTTCTCGTGTGAGCCAACGAATTATCCCGTCGGTGTGCGTCAAACGCACGAGTCGGAGTAACGTTGCCTGGGCTTGGTACATTATTGGATAATTTTACTCTTTTGAAAGAATATTTCTATTATCCATTTGAAAGCCAAACTGTACGTAACACGAACTCTGTCTCAGTATTACTCATACTTTATTCCAATCGCACATTTAAATTTAAATAAAAATGTTTGATACTGAAATTTTTTTTTCTATATTCGAATACTCAACCGTTTATAATTTAGGATATTAATAATATATTTATACTTTATTTGTGATATATATGTATATAACAAAATCATTATTTATCTTTGGGATTGAAAAAAAATATAATTCAGATAAAAAATAAATGTTATTTTCGTTAATTCGTAGCGTTCCGCTTTTTCCATCTATGTTATCTATGATTCATCTCAAATTTCGCGCAGAGTAATGATTATGTTATTTCGATATTTTAATAAAAGTCTCCAGTCACAAAGTTTAACAGAGAAATTTTCGGTACTCGATTGAATGTCGAATTTTTTTTTAAACACGAAAATATAATTCAGATGAAAAATAAATGTTATCTTCGTAATTTCGCAGAGCCCTGCTTTTTCATCTGTGTTATCTAAAACTTATCTCAAATTTCTCCGGCTTGCGAGCAGCTTTTCACGAAGAAAGAAAATCATTTCGAACAAGCATCGAATACGTGTTGAAAACTGCCCGTTGACGTTTGTCGAATGTTTAGAAAATGTTTTCGAAAAGATTAAGAGCGTAATTTGGACGAGAAGAGACGAATGTCGCGGATCCTTTCGATCCCGAGCGAATTCTCCGGTGTTTCAATGGTCCTTGGAGCGGCTTGTGTAGTCCGGAGGTTCGAGACGGAGATTGCGCGGACGAGGCTCAATGAAACGAACGGCGGAGGACCGAATGAGACGTCGGGGAAAGACGCGGGGGGGAGAAAATGTGTTGCAAAAAGAAGCCGGGAGTACCATTATGAGGTCGTGAGCCGGGGTCACGTAGCGTACACGAGTTATCCGTTTGTGAAACCACTCATATATATCGCGAGATGTGATTGAGCGTGCGTGCAGCAAGAAGGAAGGAAGAAATAAAGCAAACGAAAAAATTACGGTCTTTCATTAATTTTTCAAAGATCCTGAAATGACAATCGTGTAGGGCTGCGGGAATTAAATTCGTTGTACCACGATTACAATCATGATATTCATATGATTTATTTGTTGAGTAGATTTTCATAGTCGTAGGTCAAGCGAGTCGTTGGGATTGAGATTTAATTGACTTCGTCAATTTTTGTGCATACAGGATGCACACAGGCGGGCTGTTTTTATCAGATATTTCTGTATTATATTTTAATAATGTTGATGATATTGCTATCGAATAATATAAAAACATATTATTGGCTAGAAATGAATTAAATGTTTTATTTTATATTAATATCGTTGAATATATTGATATATAATTGATAATATAAATGGTATTACAATATTTTATATTAATAATGTCGATGATATTGATATAGAATAATATAAAAACAAATCATTGACTAGAAATATATTGAATGATCAATTTTATTTCAATATGGTTATATATTTCGGTATTCAACTGATAATATGAATGGTATTTTAATATTATATTCTAATATTGTCGAAGATACTGCTATCGAATAACCTTAGAACATGTTAATAAAACATATAACATATTTTATTTCGATATTGTTCGTTATTTTGGTATGTAATTGATAATATAACTGGTATTCGAATTTTATCGAATATTTTTTTCCTTCAAATAGCCATGTACAGAAAGGCAGGTGCTGGTCAGAATTCTTCGGGTCGGTGGTCCGCGTCATCGACGTGTATATGTTGTGTATGAGGTTGGCTCGAGCGCGCACACCTTGCCTCCACGTTCAGAAAATCTTCGGGCACACGCTGCATCCTGCTTCGTCGGAGGCTGTCACGTGCACAACAGCAGAATGGAAAATAAGAACCATCGAGGGCGGTCGCGACCACATCGCTCCTGACGCTGCTGCTTCTGCCGGAACTTATGCCGCGCCATTATTTTCTCGACTTTCCTTATTTTCGTTTCGACGACAGCTGCTGCGCTTCGAGCTCGAAACTCAGTCTCCCCTTTTTCGTTACATTCATTATTCCGAACGATTCTATACACCAACGAAAATTGACCAATTTTACAGCAACAAAAATGGTTGGTTAAAAAAAACATCATAGAAAATACGTCGTCTACAAAAATGAAAAAAAAAAAAAATCTTATTTCCTCGATAAGATCAAACTTGCCTCGAAAAATTCCTAGTAGAACAATCGCCAAAATCGTTACAATCATAAAAATCTTTCAAACGATTTTAATGATTTATATATAATGTATAGAGTTCATATATGCCCAAAACTATGTGAAAACTATGCATAGTTTATACATAATTTTCTTCCTCGGGCTCTCCTCGAATATCTCCCAACACTCAACAACAAACAAAAATTCTCTCCACAAAACATTCTCCCACACACAAACAAACGCAATTCCAAATTCCGTTTCTCCCCATTTAACACCGCGAACGACCGACGTAATTTGCAAATTTCCATTCTCACAACATTCCTCCGAAGAATCGAGACCTGAAATCGTTCTTTGTGAAGAAGCGTCATTTTTTCCAAAATAAAACGTGCGGTCGCGATCCTCGCTGCAGGAATGCGTCCGGGAGTGAACGAAGAATCGTGAAGCACAGCGGGGTTGGGTGGGTAACGGCGGGAAGGACCGCGGAGAAGAGCAAAGAGAGATACATGCGTGGGCGCCAGTGGAACGAGATGGAAGAAGCGGGGAAAAAGAAGGATCATCAGAACCCGATGGTGCAGTTGCCGACCGGTCTCAATGCCTCGCCGCTTGTGCCGAGAGCGGTTCCGACGCTCAATGGTGCGCTTCTCCGTGCTTCAATGGCCGCACCGAGAACGGACCGGCTCGCATACGAAGCAGGATGCGCACAACGGATCGAAGATCACGGAGGAGAGCCCGGCGGCGGGAAAAAGTGTGCGTGCGTGAAGCGCGTGGCGCGTAATTACGTTGGGGATTCTGCACGGACCCCGCAAAAGGAACCCCAACGTCGCGTCGGGGACCTTCGATTTATGGCCTCGGACTTAAACCAGGCTCGGTCGTCGTCAGCCTCTCGAGTCTTCGTGCAAATCCCCGGCGAGGTTTGCGATGCATCGCAACCGCGTGGAGTCGCACACGGACTCGCCGACCGACCGGATCCCGCGTGGGCGTCGGCCGGACAAACGAAAGCGGATGGCCAATTAACCCGACTAATGAAGATCGGGCTATGATGGATATACGGATATAATACGTCGTCCCGAAAAAGAAACTGTCGAGGCGGATGATATGCGTTCACAGAATTGAGAACCGGCAATTAGCCGAGAAGACGCTGGGTAGGTTTCTATGCAGAAGACAATCGGTGAGATGTCTTCTTTCGGTAGAGTTGTACGTCTTTCGTGCGAGATGAATACCCGAAGCATGGTTGAATTTTTTGAGTCGTTGGTGAGCTTCGACCTTGAGGCTTGATCTTTATTTTTCTATTTTTGGTCGGTGGGATGTCGAACGTGGAGATTTTGGTTGTTATCGTTTCATTGTACCGGTGAATAACGATATTTCTGTACACCGGCTCAATGTTTATCAATTTTACGTATTATTGAGATGTATTTTCCAATTTGTTTGAGTTTGCATCCAACTGGAAAGTTTCGAGAGGTTCGTTGTACCGTCATTCCTGATTCGTATCGATGCCCGCGAGGTATGCACAATCGTGACGTTGTGTTGTGCACTTGATAGTATATAATCCGACCGATCGTATGTGCAAGGGAGTAGATAAACGCTATATATATACACACATATATCAAAAGCTGTAGTACCAGCATCGTACGAATAAATCGACCGTCTGCAAACCGGGCTAGCCAATGCTTCCCCGGCAAGCTCGGTGGTCCATTAGCGCCCCCTCACGAGGAGGTGAAACGGCTATTGCGATACGTGACATTTCGTTGGCGCAGCATTGCGGCGATTTTTAACGACGGACCGTCTCGAAATCGCTCCGCTGACTGGCAATACAATGTGAGACCGAGTAAAAATTGCATCTCCGGGCGGTGTGTTACGTCGTAACGTAATTATGCAATGAGGCACGTAAGTAACCGAGCTGTTCACAATTTCCCAGCAGACACTGCGCAACGACGTCACCGACCTCACCGGGGCGCGTAGTACCAGACGCGGTCGGGAGGTGGCGCTTCGAACGCGAGGTCATCCCATCACGAGGTTTTGCTATTTCGCTAATTTCTTGGAGCTCGTAATCCATGCGGACAATGATATTCGTGGTCGTCTTTATGACGAGGGTCTATCGAGGTTCTTCCGTTGCGAGGGGCGACGACGTCGCCTTGGTGAAGACATCGAGCGGGGCTAGGCACCCTCCATTTTTGGATGCTTGTTTCGGATTACAGAAGAAAATTTCATTCTGGTTTCATTGATTTTTATGGAAATTACTGAAACTCGTTACGTTGCATTTTTGCAAAATTTTTCTCACGACTGTTGGTGCAATATTCGAAGAACCAAGCTTATCAATTCGTTGTCTTATCTTATTTCTCCTCGTTGCCGACGATTAAACGCACGAAAAACCGTCGGTGGTTCGAGTTTTCACCGTTTTGTAGACAAATATCGAATTAACAACAATTTTGCTAAGCTCATTGTTTCAATCAAACTAATATTATTCGATAATGCACGTCTCCCGACAATACACGTTATACAGATTCATACACAAAACCGGCCTCAAAAACCGTTAATATTAATAGAAAACAATTTTCCAAAAGAATCTAAGTTTTTGCCAAGTCGATTTACGGACAATTTTATTTGCTCTTGCGTCGTTCATTTATTTATTCCTGTTTTTATTTAATTTACGAAGGTTCTTGTGTATAGGAGTCAAGTCGAAGTTAACGAAGCGACAAAACGATATCGTTGTAGCCGAACGAAACCAGAAACGGAGCGATGAGGCACCTCCGATGACGAGGAGGCTCGAGAACCGCGCGCTCGTCCATGAAAGTCGTGGCGGAGCTCGACGGATGTCACGGTGAACGGACGGTTGCCGCAACCTCGTTCGAGGTCGTCCCTCGATCCGACACAGGATCCCGTCGTCGTCGGATTCGTTGCTATATAGCGCTTTCCTTTCGTTCCGCTCATCCAGCCGTTCTAGACCTAGTCCTTCGACCTGAACAATTCTTACATTTAAATCGACGGGTCTATACAATGGTACGTCCACAGAAAGGTGTACAGCTACGTGTTACAAACTGCTAATCTTTAAGGTCGTGTAATAATCGTAAAGGACCTGGAATTTCGGCAAAATTCGAATCATTTAATGATAGGTCTGTCGCTTTCAAATATGTCAGATTGTGACGTCTATATTATTTACAATTTATACAAAATTATATATATGAGGCATTCCATGCGGTTTCGAACGGTCAAAAAGTTGTCCACTCTCAGAAAGATTGAAATTTTGTCAAATTATTTAATTATATGAAAAAGAGTAGTTGTACATTTTTTCAAAATTTTTGGATCGCATTTTTTTGAGTTTTTCAAAATTTCGAAATTTTCTAACAATAAGTACCGTTATATCTTGAAAGCATACGATTGAGCAGAAAAATGTTTCAGGCAAAAAAGTTGCATTTTTACATAAGCTTCGTGAAAATTCATTTTTCTGAATTTTTCGAGTCTAAAAAATGACCATTTCCATAAAAAATATACAAAAATAATTTTTTTCGGTCGGTATGTCATTTTCGATTTATGTCAAAAAATTCCAGAAAATACTCCGAAATGTGCACAATAGACACGTATTTTTTTTAAGATGGCTCGATTAGTCGTTCTAAAGCTATGCTTCATTTTATTAATAAATTTTTTTTTTAATTATTTTAGAAAAATCAATTATTATCGAAATCATACTCTCCCAAATTGTTTTTCTCAAATTTTTAGATAAGAGTGCATCGAGAATAATAATATTAATGTTTTGGTTCTTATTGGAGCATAGTTCATCGGTAACGTAGATGGAACTCTCGTTCGAAAGCTACGTTGCCAGCGGAAAAAAGTAAAATTAACACCTCGATGCAATTCTTTTGTCCATCCTCCCTGTAAAACGAAAAAGAAGGAGTAAAAATGGGTGAAATTAAATGCTTCGGCAGTTACATCGGTCACCGCTATTCCACGCTTTCTCGAATACAGTGCGAGTCTCTTCGAGCTCGAATAATCGATAGACAGACCGGATATGGCCTGCACGACCAACAGGATATTCCGACTCGGGTGTTACACGGCGTGGAATTTATATACGTTTGATACACTCGAATTTTCGATAGATGTTGCGCTGCACTTATCCGGCATTCCACGTCGGAATAACAAAATTATTTTTCGTGGCAATAGTGCTAGTTTATTCAGCTCCGTTTTCATTAATTATTTAGGTGGAATTGATTCTTATGAATTATTTTCGCCTGTACGTACCGACTACGAATGAATATTCATTAATTTTAGATTCAGCCGTTTCAAATAGAATAATTTCGCAGTATATTTAGATTCGGGGAATGGATTTTGTGCTTTAGTGTATTTTTGGTTCGGTGCATATATTCTGTACTGTAATGCACTGCATTTATTTCCGTTTATTTTTTTAATCGTAAATACGTACTCGCTCGGAGATTACTTCTCACGTTGGTGATTCGAAATAGCGAGTCAGAAAAATATGAACAAAAAAAAACCGGATAATTGGTAAATATACGAGTTTACCGGAGTCAGCGACGGCATTATTACGTACCGTATGCACACATGCATCGGCTATCCTGCAAATTGCAATTCGTTCGAATAGTTACAACAGTCTTGTGGAATGCGGTCGCGTTATCGGCAACTCCCACGCCCATTTCACAAACGGATTTTCAAATATCTCGTTTTAAAACATTCGATCGATCGCGATCTAACGATTTCTCGTTGGAATTTCAAAGAATCATTTTTTTTTTTTTTCATAATAACTGGCAATTTTTTATTGTTTTTCCATATTTTTCCATTACATATTGCTCGAGAATGTGAAGCGTGAACAGCAGAGATTGATTTTTGACATCCCAGCCTGTGACAACAATCGTTAATCCATAATAAAAAAAAATTTCAGCTCGGAATGACTACGAGAATAGATCGATCAAATTCACTCGGTCAAGGTCCTGTTCTCTTTGGGAAAAGTCTTGTGGGCCAAGGTCTCGTTCTCTTCGAGGGTAACCGCAGAAACTCTTTGTATCACTTTTGTACAAACATTTTTACGGTTCAGTGGGTGTCAATAATTGTAAAAAAAAATTTCACAAATTTATTTCATCGAAACCAACATACCTGTATATTTTTTCAAACAAAAAAAAAAATTGATCATTCACGGTAGAAGGAGTGAAAGCAAGGCTCGGTGCGTACTTGTCGAGAGGTTTTATCGAGGACAGATAACAGTCACGCGTGCGCTTTTACTCAACATTAACCCATGGCCGTTGTTCGATAAGTCGTGACGCGTAAATTCACGTACTACATACATTTAAAAAAACGTTGCGGTAGTGATATAGTTCACGAAGGGGAAACTGGGCTCATCGGTTTCTCGAGAATTCGTGGGCTCGGAAGCTATACCGGAAGTAGGCTTGCTTACTTCTTTCGTACGGTAAATAGTACCGTATAATACAAATATATACCTACAACGTTTTGTACAGCCGGAAACCGTGACTCTTGGTGGACAACCGACAATCTTGACTCTGAATTCGAATCATGTTTTGCTTGGCTTATCATTTGTTTGTCTTTTCATCGTTTTTTTATGTGTTTGCACATTTCCATGTGTAATTATTTAGTTCTGTAATAATTACACCATGGTTAATTCAGCATTATTTTTTTAATTAGCAGGTATACGAAAGTGGAAAGCAAGAAAGTATAGAAAATCTGTTTGTATTATTATTTTCGGTACTGTACTGTATCTAACAAGAATAATAATAGTAATAGCAATTGCAATAATCATAATAATAATAATAGTTCTTATTATTAAATAATTATTAGTAATAATAATAATAATTATTATTATTACTAAGAATTACTAATATATTATTATTATTACTAATAATAATAATAATAATAATAATAATAATAATAATTATTATTATTATTATTATTATTATATAATAATAATAATAATAATTATTATTATTATTATTATTATTATTATTATTATATAATAATAATAATAATAATAATAATAATAATAATTATTATTATTATTATTATTATTATTATTATTATTATTATTATTATTATTATTATTATTATTATTATTATTATTCTTATTAATAATATTAATTATTATCATTATTAATAATATTATTATTATTATTATTACTAATAATTATTCAATTGTATTAATAATAATAACTATTATTATTATGATAATTGCAATTAATAATAATATATAAATAATATTTATTATTATTATTATTATTATTATTATTATTATTATTATTATTATTATTATTATTATTATTATTATTATTATTATTATTCAAGGAATATCAAATTCGATTAAAAAAAGAACGGAAAATGCCGCTTCTATTGTTTCTTTATTGTTTCCCACAAGCGAAACACCGTTGATGATCAATCTATGACGAAACGTCGGTTCATGGCTCGTTCATGTAACGTGTAATAGCGTGGATGCGTTACAACAGTCCGACAGCAATGACGAATAATTCACCGATGATTCTTCGCGTGGGTCTGCAATTGTGTGAGTGTAACTCGGACTCGGACCAGTTACCTTGCACGAAGTATTGAGGCTCCGTGACAGAACTGTGTCACATCAGTGATTCGAGTTGACAGACAACCCAGCGTATCTTGTACATGCGGTTTTCCGAGCGTCCTCCACGTGGACTTATACGTTTAATATCGTGCCAGATAATGTTTAATATTGCGACAAAATGATTCTCGTGACATATTTATTTCGAAACCCGTATAAATGATTGTACGTATATATGTTTAAATGCAGCAGCTTGGTTAACGACGAAGCGGAGCCAGCAGGAATGGGAGATAATTGGATTTTCCGAAAAAATATAAAATCGATTGACCCAATAAAATTTCGTTAAGCACCCACTCTAAGAACGTCGAGCGTTATAGTCCGAGTATCAGCAATTAGAGAAACATCCATCGGCTGTTTGTCTCGTTTGATGAGCGAAGTGACGACACGGAATTTCATTAAAACGCACTCCGTAGCTATATACACAAATAATAAACAGCGTTTCGCTGCTTATACTTGAACGCTCAGGGTTTTTCGATTCCGGTGGGCGCTCGACGAGATTTTATTGCGTCAATCGATTCATCGTATTTTTTAAAAATCAAACTTTCCGTTCTTACGGTTGTCAAGAGATCAGAGTTGCGCAATGAATGTACAGCACGATCTTTCGGTACAATGAAATTAATGTCAACGGTGATAAAAATAGGAACAAAAAATTATTACTTCCAGTCGGAGCTTTTGAAACGGATATTTCAGTATTCAATGAAATTCGTTTGAACAACGCAACGATCTGCAACTCGGCGCAACGAGTAGCATTGCGTACATACGAGAGCGTTCGGCATCGCAAAGAGCTCACGATGAATCATGATAAGCGTTCGTCCAAGGGCCACCGCGCTGTAACCATGGCGATTAGTGCGTTTACATTGTCGCAACGAGTTTCACAAAGTTTCATAAAATTTCATCGACGACGACGATCCATTGCGAAGGAATGTGAAACGCAAAGTTCAAGTGCGTCAAGATTGTAAAAGAAATGAAACAAACAAACGGGAATTAAATAAATCGAATGGATTACGTATATTTATTTATTTTTTCGTTGAAGTTGAAAAGTATTTGGAGTTGAAATTATGAGGAATAATATTTTATGTGACAAAATTGTTATCAGTCAGAGATAATAATAGTGTAAAATGAGTACATTGAATTGTGCGTAGCGCAGGAGTCGAAGGTCTGCTCGATTCGTCTTCTCCTCCGATAATGAGCTTATTTATGAAGATGTGCAATCGGCAAGTAGGTATCGCCAGTGTCTGCCGCATTGCTGTAACATTCGCAACGACCCAACGTCAATACTCACGATTGTACGGCACGTCGTACAGTGATTGGCCTCTGAAGCAGACGAGAAATACTTTCTTTCACATTATTTCACATTATTGCATCGAATGAGCTATCAATTCGCGAAATCATTTATCCGTCTCGCAAAGTGAATCACAATGAACGCGAATCCTGCATGACATAACAGAATAGACAATAATATATTATTATATACGACATACAAACTGGTCCATCGTTTAATTATGAACAAAAAAAAGTTTTCGGTTATTTTCGATAGAGAGAAGACAAAAAAAAATGCAATTCATAAATTTACATTCTAGTTGGCTTCAGAGAAGGGAAATAAAAATGTTGTGTGTACTTTTTTAAATGTTTTAATATTACACTCATTCGAATTATTCATTAATATTTTAATTAGTAATTTATTTACAATTGTTTATCATTGCCTATTATTTTACGGTGGCCGCAAACAATTTGTGTTTTTTCCTGTACGTGAGAAATGAAAAAGTCCGAAACCCGACGTGCTATTTCGTTTTAAAGCCGAGTAAAAAATCAATGGGCCCTTCGGATGAGGCAGCATCGCGCGAATCACGTTATTCGAGTTCCGAGGTGTTATCGATCGAATCCCCCGACGACACCGTTGTGACGATGTCCGACTCTGAAGGGTCCACAGCTGTATGTGTATATTATGCCTACGTGCGAGCGAACATGTCGCATGTCGGGTGACTATGTGCGTTCCGAGGAAACGCGGATTTTACGTCGAAGCGGGGATTAATCGGGAATATCACTGATACGAAATTATAACATTTTTCAAAATAAATTAGATAACAAAACCTGGGAATTTCGAGCGTCGACGAAAAACACCGAATGAGGAAACACAAGAATTACAAAATCTCTTCGGTATTGCGAAAACAGGAAAAAATTCCAATTGCCTCTTTATTCGGAAAATGTTGTCAACATCGAATAACTCACCAGAAATAATTGCACAATTTAAACAATAATATACTTAAATCTATAATTTTTTATTACAATTTATTTCTAATAGAATCAATGGATAAATTATACAATAGTAATTGCTCAAAAATAAAAATTCATTATTTTGAATTTTGTCACTATAAAATTGACAATTCTATCAGTTTTATCCCGATCATGTCCATGATGCCAAATGTGTAACACTAAAATAAGCCATTAACGTGCCAGAGCTCGCGCCAACGCCCACGCACGTTTCTAAAAAAAAGCTCGCACTAAGGCAGCAACGACGAAGCGAGATAATGTGAAAAGAAAATGGATGGACAAATAAAAAAGAACCCAGACGGGCTGGATGACCGTACGACTAATATAACCGTTGACTAACACATTTCGCCAAGGTTTGGTAATGCGAAGGCCGCCCCGCAAGCGGGCTCTGCGTCCTTTGTTCCGCTGTGTCGAGGTTTGTCCCGACCCCGTGCGGACTATCACCTCGCTATATCAATTTAAAATTCTCTCGAACCAGTAAACCATCGAATCTCCACGCGGTCACAACCATATATCCCGTGAGACGATAAAAAATATATCGAAATACGATCCAATCGCTTTAACCCCCTTATCGAACTTTTTGACCACCTCGAAAACGCAATTCAACATTTCTCCCAAACCCCACGATCGAACCGGACGAAATTAACCTAAAATTACGGAGAATTGTGGCAAAGACGGCCTAGGCCTTCATTCGCTCGATAATTTTGATTAATCTTCAAGATATTCCGCTTTAATTTCTCGCATCACAATTTTCGTCCACCTCGAAAACGCAATCCGCCATTTTTCCCAAACGCCTCAACCGAATCCAACCAAATTAACCTTAAGCTACGAAGAATCATGGCACGAAGTGACCAAGCTTTCATCCCTCCGACAATTTCCATCCATCTCGAAGATATCGCGAATTTAATTTCGCGTCGAGTCTTCCGGTGACGCCGCGCGTTCCATCTTCGTCTAGCCTGCACTCCGGATACAATCCCACATCTATGAAGTCATTGCAGTACATAGTACGGTTGAGTCTTCACCGAGTGAGCCATATCTTGTTCTTTCAAGTGCCGAAAGTCTCATAGCATCGCCCGACAGCGATCACACGTCATCGACCGCGCACGTCCGGTCGGAATAGGCTCGCTGCTGCTGCTAAGCTTATTGTTGACATTTCAGAAGCGATATACCAGTCGTGGTTAAACGTCATCGCGGACGACGAAGCCACAGCTATTATATGCATGTATTACTCACACTCGTCTCGTCGTGTGAGTAATCTATGCATATATATCCATAAATTACTCACACACTGAGTTCAATCGCGTCACACACTCCAGTCATTCGGTCTGACGCGGTGCCCCCTGTCCGATGCAGATTTTACAGAGCCTACGAATAATCCACCAGAGGCGCTATCGAGCTTCTTTATTTCCTTTCTCGTTCGTTCTGTGCGACTGTAATTCGTACCCAACATTCCTATCTTGCTTCAGCCGCCCTTGGCGAACCACAAGACTCGCAAATGTGGAATTCATCACTAATTTCGTTCGAATACTGAATTTACGGGTCGACGGTCTCCGGATTTGACATTGAACAATGATAAATCGATGAAAAATTATAAATATTTTTACTGCTACTTCGTAAAATTTGTTATCGACTTTTGTCAGTAGTATGATGCAGAAATATACATATAAAGTTTAAAAAAAAAGAAGTATATTTAAAATTTATTGAATGTAGTACATTGAGGCATAAGCACACGTTCAGTGTCGCGCGAATGTAACTTAAGGCGCGGGAAAGACGGTGGGAGGAAACACCACGTCACCTGTTGCAGATCGTCTGAGAACATTTATTTTCCTGAATATGTTTGCTCTATGCATGCGCTGTACAAAAATCGATGACTATCGTTAAGTCTTTTTCAAATTATTAGAAGACGATCATTCATTCTTAAAATATACAATAATTTTGTAACACAAATTACAATACGAAATATAATACATATATATCCAACATTGTTACATTTTCAATGTGTTTGTCATGAAAATAATAACATATATTTCATTTTGAATATTTCAAATTATCTTGACGAAAATAATAATATAATATAATAATATACATATTTTATTGGATCGAAATCTTATAAAATAAAACGTATTTGGACCTTTGCCTCCCCTCTCCCGAACGCCATGGAATACAACTTTTCGATTGGCCGAAATTTTGTCGAAATCCAAACGGTCAGTCCGGTCCCAAATTAATGCCCACAATCAATGTCCCCCTGTACATAAAAATAAATCGTCTCTCCGTTAAATAATCACGCTCCAGCAATTCGACGGCCAACATTCCCCTATCATTCGTAAAATTGCAAAAATCCGATCTAGCTATCTACAAAGGCCCGGACATCGCCGCCGCGCGGTAGTTCGAGCTAGTAAAACGTATAAATAGATTACTCAATCGCGACACACGTCGACGAGTCGTGATTATTGCACACATTGGGCGATAGTGTGCGACGAATCCGGGAAGAAAGAATAAGGAAGAAGAAGAAGAAGAAAAAAAATGATGAAACATAGCCGAGCAAAGAGTTATCAAACGTTGCGTCTTCTGTCTCGGTTTTGTGTAATCGCGCGTAGTCTCGTCAACGAAGTAATTGCAGTATCGACGTGGTTGCCGTTTCGCGGGCCCACGTACTCCCCCGATCGGCTGATTTTCTCGAATCGTCAATGGTGGGGCATATTCCGCGTGTACATGTCTATATGTACGTTTAAATCGTCCGTTGATTCGGCCATCCACGAGTGTGCGCTGGGGACGTTCGATTATGCGAGACGGAAAGGAACGATAGTGCATGCAATTGTCTCCCACACTCGCACCTCATTTCTCTGCTGGCGGCTGAACGAACGGGTAGGTTTCAAAGTTCATGCTCTCATTATTTCGAAAACGTAGATATAGATATGGTTTTACACGGAAATAACCATCTTCACGCGGTACATCGAGCTACGCCACTATATGTATAGATACGTTTTCGGACTAATGAGAGTATGAAGTTCGAGACCTACCTGACCGATAGACCTGCATTTCCGTTAATTCCCGCTAATTCGATTGGTGCGGGAATCCCCACTGTGGGACCGCGACAACCTGCCGCGTGGAGCTGGTGGCCTCGCGCAAACGCCGAAGACGCGAACGCAGCCACGAGGACGGAATGCGGAATTTTTCCAAGATTTATGGGAATTATTCAAAGGGATTATTGATCGAATGATTGAATGGAAACGGGATTTTAATCGAGATTGATATTGACTCTTATGCCAACACCGCCTGAACGTTTTTTGACGAAGTTTTCTATGATTGCATGGAAATTCTGCGAAATCCGATTGGAGCAGGGTAGCTCGACTTGTTTAGGGTCGATAAATGCGTTTGTCAGAATTTTTTCGAGTAGGAAAGTAAGAGGAAAAAAGTTGCAACGTATTTGACACAGTCGTCTACCACGCGCTGGGTAGCCGATTACTCACCCTTGCAAATATATCAATGAAATACGAATGGAGCGATATAAAAATCCGTATTGATTACAACGTTGCTGATATACCGAGAAACGGCTGATCGTTGCCGTCTTTAGGACCTAAAATTTGTAGCCAAAGACTCTCTGCCTCCCCTATGTCAAGTTGTAAGCTGCTACAGCAGGAAGGAGGCCTAAAACCGGTCGTAATCGGCCCAAAGGCTAACCACGATTTTCCCTCCAGTGTATCTTTTCGATTATCTAAAATTCCTGAATGCTCGAAAAAGATTTTACCAGCGCGATCGAACGAGCTAAGCAACTACACATATATATACGGTTCCCCGGATTTTGATCTTTCTTGACATCGTAATTCTATTTTAATACGATTAATTAAGTCGGTGGAACGTTGAACCTTCGTGGGTTCGATTCGCACTCGATTTTTCGTTCTTCCTCAAGATCGTAGCCAGGCATGGACATTACTAAATCATGAATTATCAATGCTATCGAATATTACAATAAATTGTGAAACAATAATTCCTCCAAACTATTTATTATTATCCTAGAAATAGAAGAATTTTCGTTGTTGCGTGATAATTAATCTTTTTTCTAAAACTCGTTTCGAATACTATTCTAATTCGATTAATAAACTTATTGGAACACTGAATCTCCGTAACTTCGATTCGCACCATGAAGATTACTTAATTATGAATTGTCAATGCTATCGAATATTACAATGAATTATAAACCAATAATAATTCCTCCAAACTATTCATCATTATCGCAGAAATATAAAAATGTCCATTGTTGCCCAATAATCAATCAATTATTTTTTTTCCCCAAAATCGTTTCAAACCCATCCATCAAACCATCGCCCATTCCTCATCGTAACCAGTAAAATTCCTCAAGCCCTATAAATTCGGCGAGTGACCCAACGGTCATCAAAAACCTAATTTAATCCTAAAATCAAATTTAAAAAATTTCCAACCCCGCCGCTTCTCGTCCTCCTGTCATCAATAATAAAAAAAAATATCACGGTTGATGACGAGACCGTCACGTGACCGTTTCTTTCTCTGTCGTCATCCCCGGAGTTTCGTTCGTGATGGCGATGGCCGGTAAACAGTTTCGGTAAACAATTTCGCGACCAATCGAAACCGACGGTGCTGCCGCCGGTGGTTTTACGCGGGCGCAAAAGTGGCGGGGATAAAAACGTTTCGACGAGACGACGTTGGAGGCGCTGTCGGCGCGGCTCCTAGGCTAACCCAAGCTAACCAAAGCTAACCCGGCTGGCAAACGCGATCTTTTAGAGTTCAGTCGTTAGTTGCACAATGGCGCGCACGGTCGCAGCTTGCATTACTCCGTTCTCTTCGTGTTGTCGCCGTCGTTTCTGAGCGGTGGCCGGCCCAAGCCGCGTTGGACCGTCTCTCGTTGCGCGCGTGAATAATCGTTTATTCGCTCGTACGCGTTACAAAATACCGCTCGACCGAAAAACTATCGAAAGCTTCGATCCCCCCCCCCCTCGGCGGAATCGAGCTCGTTCGTTATTTTTCACAATCAAATAATAAAAGAAAGAACCAAAAAATAAAAAAAAAAACCCCCCGTCAAATCTCATTCGATTCATCGTCTTCGTCTCGACGAAAGTCTGATACGGGAGTTGTACAATTCCGTTACGCGCGAATTGAATCGAAATATCGAATATACAGACGAAGAACGAGATTGAACAAACGACGGAAGATTCAACAATTCGCGAGTGCGACGATTGAAGAGCGAAGAAATCATAACCAAGATCTTAGTTTTTTTTTTGTCGTCTCTTTCCGTTCGTCATCGAGAGGAATTTGGTTCGCGATAGTTCGGAAAAGGGGATTTTGGGAAGTTTTCTATTTTTCGAAGTACGGGATTCGGGGTTGAAAATTTTGTAATAAAATTGTACGACAAAGCCGAGGCTATCGAAGCCAGTGATTGAAAATCAACGTCGGGAAGAACCTGAAGAATTGTAGCTCGTGTTGTTCGTACAAATACGTTCGGAAACGAACGGCGACGCTACCAGAGGATTATATTTGAGGTAATTACGCTGTAACACGTCTCATTGACGTTCGACTAATTTTTCTGCACGAAGGAAAAAAAATGATTCAAAAGAAAATTGTTTCTCGCTAACGTAATTCATTTCATGGCGGAATTTTGAACACGCGTGTGATTACAAGGTCACGCATTTTTGTTGTATATTTTCCTTGTTGTTTGATCAATCTTTCGAAATAATAATAAAAGTATTAAGGAAAATAATAGGGAAATAATAAATTAATAAAATATAATAATAATAATAATATAATAATGAACTAATAAACTATAATAATGATAATAAAAGTAATAATGATAATATTCAATAATAAAAATAATAATAATAATATTCAATAATAAAAATAATAATAATAATATTCAATAATAAAAATAATAATAATAATATTTGATGATAATAATAATACTAATAATAAATTTTAAAATAATTATCAAATTAAAATTGAAATAAAAAATCAATTATTTTTTGCTCCCTTTCATAGTCAAAAATGTATATATTTATTATGTATGGACATACGTTTTTTTATACGTGCATGAAGAATATTTATTTTGTCATGTATCAAATTCTCGTATAAATCGTGGTGTACATCTCGTTGCCGTACATGGCGTGTCCGTTATCGTGGATAACATTGTAATCTTTGCGTGAAAAGTGCAAAGTGCAGTGATCCTCATTGACCTAGCTCGTACTAAACCATCAGAGAGCGCCAGCGTACGTTTAGCCGTAACGTGTTTACGTCCGAACCGGATATATTCCCCCGTGCGCCGCCCAATAACCACCGACGAGCCATTCAGCCATTCACCGGCTGTTTCCTACGTATCTCGTTACTCCGAATCCTTTTTTTTTTTTTTTTCTTTTTTCTTCCTTCAATTTAGTTTAGTTTAGTTCATCGGTGTTCGTGCCACGTTTCTCCCGGACCTTATCGAACGTACGCGCAAATTTCAGGGGCGTACGTAGTCGCGACGGAATCCTTCGTCGTTCACCTCCGTACTCCAAAGAATTATTCGCATTATTCGCTTTTTTGTTTACGCGTTCTCGACTTATCTTTCGTTTCGTTTACGTTGCCATTGAAACACGTGACGCAACCATTCGTGACGAATTCGAACTTTGAGTTTTTCTTCGGTCTTTTAAATATATATATATATATTTTTATTTGATTTTTTATTTCTATTTTTTATTATTGTATAACATTTATTTGAAAGCTCGAAGGGAGCTTCTCGGGCTGATCGTCAGCTGCGTAATTATTTCTTAACCGTTACAGTCACATCCGGATGTGTCTTCATCCGATCGCTCGACAGCCAACGGTCTTGGATTTGAAATATGTTGCGAAATTTCAAGGTCGTTGACTCACGAGCATCGCAGACGCGTGGATGTGATGCCCTTCGGTGTGTTTCTTCATTTATTCGTAATCTATGAAGCTTTCGTAATAATTTGTGGGTTTATTTGATACGTGTTTGTAACGATTATTCAACGAAGGATCGATTTTTATGTACGAAATTTGATTTCTTTTCTCTAATCGCTTGATCGTGATGGGCCATTATTTTTATAAAGATTGTAAAAGATTTTCCTTCGCGAAAACAAATTCATCAGCTTTGAAGTTTCTTTCTTTGTTTTTTTTTACAATTACTGTTTAATTACCCGACTTTTTCGTACATGAAAATACAGGGAAACCTCGATTAACCGCTCGCTACGGGTTTCCGGATAATCGAGAGCCCGTAGAAATTTCCTCTCTGCAGACTCAACCAAGCTCGACTCCGAGCAGGGCTCCGATAATCAAGAGATCAGGCCTCACTCCATCCTTCTTGACTCCTCCATTTTACCTCGCGAAATTCTAATTTACACTTATTTTCATATTTCTTGCCATTCGTCTCGGTGTTATCTCGATAACTCCGTCCCATTCCCCGCATAGATTATGTTAGTTCGACAAAGCAGACAATTACATATAAACTCATCGACCGAGGAAAACAATCACGCATAAACGCTTCTGTTCCCCGAATTCCGTGAACGCTCGTGGAAGCGCGATCAAGCCCGAAAGATTGGATAATCGAGAGGCGGATGATCGAGGTTTCATCGCACGCGGAGTCACGATGTCGGGCGGTTAACGCGTACATGATATAGAAAATATACATTGCCACACGTCGTCGCAACCGCGAGCCGGCCTTAGTCTTCGGCCCAGAGAAATAACGCAAGTTCTCTCTTTCTCTCTCTATTTCTCTCTCCCTATTTTTCTTTCTCTCTCTATTTTTTTTCTCTCTTTCTCTCTCTATTTCTCTCTCCCTATTTTTCTTTCTCTCTCTATTTTTTTTCTCTCTCTCTCTCTCTATTTCTCTCTCTCTCTTTTTGTCTCTTTCTATTTTTCTCTCTATTTCTCTCTTTCTCTCTCTCTTTTTTCTCTCTCTATTTCTCTCTCTATTTTCTCTCTCTATTTTCTCTCTCTCTCTCTCTCTCTATTTTCTCTCTATTTCTTTCTCTTTCTCTCTCTTTCTCTCTCTCTCTCTTTCTCTCTCTCTCTCTCTATTTTTCTCTCTCTCTCTCTCTCTCTCAATCTCTATTTTTCCCTCTATTGCTCTCTCTCTTTTTTTTTATTTCTCTTTTTCTATCTCTCTCTCGTGTTTTGCGTCGGGGATCGTCGTTTGCGGTGCACACCACTGGTGCACATACGACAGGAGTGTGTCAGTGCCTCGGACGCGTTTATTCCTCCACACCGCCGCACTTCGGGCGCAGCGAGGCAAACTCGATATCTCGTCGGAGTCGCGAGCCGCCCCGACGCGGTCTGGACTCCGTCGTCGTTCGTTAACGCGACGGCCATTTTGACCTTAGCGAAGGATATCCGAGACACACCACAGCCGCAACGGCTTCGACGTTGTTACAACCGTTTTTACGCTGGTGCTCGCGCGTTTGTGAGAGCACAAAACCGAGCCCGAGCCCCGTCTTGTCGTCGTCGTCGTCGTCGTCGTGTGTACACGCGGGTTTCGTCAGCTTCTCGAAGAACGAGACGAACTCGCGCGACAAACGGTTTACCGATGCTTGCCCAATTTCTTCGGATAATTAACGCCCCGAACGGGTCGCCCCCCCCCCCCTGCCGCCGTGGCTGTGACGAGAGATCGTTCGGAGCGATTGGGATATCTCGGGCCGCCGAATTTGGGAAACTTTTCCTGTAGAATGAACCGGGAATAAGCTCTGAAACAGGAGTAAAAGAATGATGATGGCTCGCTTGATTTTTGTGGTTTCAAATTTTTTTCGTAGAAATTTTTCGTCCTTCATTTTAAACAATTCAGAAAGAGAAGAATAAGGAAAGAAATGACGTAAAAAATAGAGAAATAATCTAAACAAAGTCGCAAAACAACGCAATTCCGAAAACCGCAATTTCGAAAATCCTTTACTCCCTTTTATTCTTATTTTCGATTGTCCTACAAGAAAAATTCGTCAGATTCATCATCGCGCACTGGAGCGCGTCTCATCTCGGCGTCTCATTCTCCCGAAAATATTCGTTCCCTTCGTCTAAACTACGCAATTCATTCTACCAAGTCGATAGTCGAGTATCTATTTAAAAAAAAAAAATTTTATTCATGTCATTCGGATTCCGGGTGTCTCTCGCGACGCACAAAGCGTCGCTCGATCGTCGACGTATTCAAGGTCGAGAGTGGGAAACGCGAGACGGCCAGTCCTCGTCACCGTAAACCTCTCGTTGTACTCCAGGAAGTTGAGTTCTCCGGTCTCGAGAGGAAGCGGATCCGAAGATTTCTCCGGCGCGCTTTATCCTCAAAAGCTACTCCAATTACGTATCACAATAAAACCTTCTTCGCTCTCCGCCCTCCCCCGACTTTGTATTGATTTTCATTGTCAAGAGCGCCATTTTGGGCAGAAACTTTTGCGTGCGCGAGAAACAAAGTCACTACCCGGGCATTGAAAAACATATGGCTCTTTTGTTGTCATCTCGACAGAAACCGAATAACGAGATAAGTCGAGGTGAGATACGCCCTCTTCCCCTCTTTCCCCTCCATCGCCGGTTGTTCGAACGTTTCGCGCCCGGTCGGTAGCAAAAACTGTAAACGAATCTTTTCAAGCATGCGCCCACGCATTGCTGGATAAAAAAAAAAGACTCTTGCATCATTCGCAATCATGAATCGGATGACGCAAGATTATTTTTTTTTAAATCCAGAATCGATTGGAATTTTTTAAAACAAATAAATTTTAACAGTCTTCTTTACCGACCGAGCGCGTCTCGGTTCGCCTCAATCGTTCGAATCATCCGTCTCTCTATTCTTCAGCAATTGTTCGCCATTGTTTCAACAATGTTCGACAAAATTTTTGATCAGCAAAAGAAAGAGAGAAAAAAAATTGTATATTCAACGATAGAAACAAGAAACAATTTTAATCATTGCGTAAATTGGAATTGATTTTATTACGATAGTTACGACATTATTTGTTTCGTAACGTTTCGGGTTGCGAACGTTTTTTTTATCGCTTCCTCATTCGTCGACAGTCGTGTTAACACCGCCGATCGGGTTGGCACGCCGTGGCCGGACGAGAGTTCGAGCGGAATCCCGGACAGTTCGGATCAACCGCGTGCGACCGTGAATATTATCGCGGCACCGGTCCAGCGGGTAAGGAAGAAAACGTTTGTTTCATCGCGTCGTATCCGAGCGGAGATGTGATCCACGTTTGTCGTTAAATCGTTAAATTTTTCACGCGCTTCGCGTCGTAATTTCTTTGAATTTGCGAAGTCGATTTGAACATCGAGATGCTTCGATTTGATCGGATTTAATTATTATTCCGACTTTTTTAATTGATAAGCGCCGGATTTTTATCTTCGTTGTTATATCTCAGAGCTGTTTGGGATTCGCACGTAAGCGCGAAGACCGGGAAAAACGAACGAGCGATGGAACGACGACGCGAGAACGATAAAGAAACGAAAAATCACCTTCCAACGATGTACCCCTGACCTTAAGGGGATTCCCCCGACCACCCGCGCACCCGAGAACTCACTTTGCTTCGCTCTCGGTTAATTGCACAACCTCGCGGACGTGATTTCGAAACGTTAGCGAGGTGCCATAACGCGCGGGTGAGCTCGCGCGCGGTGTGCTGAAATCACGTTGTCTCCGTGTCGTGTTCTCACAACGTCCCCGCACGTTCATTTGCCTCACACCTCTTGGATTTCCTCTCGTTCTCGGCCCAACCGTTCACCATATTTTTGCAACACCCGACTGTTTCGAACGATTAAACGATAATTCATGCAACGAACGATTGAGAATCGATTCGGGACGATAAAATTGAAAGAAAAAAATTTCTGAGAGAATTTTTTTTTTTTTTTTTACGATGTACGAAATTGGCGAGTAATTTTCCGAAGGATTATTGATAATTGGTAAATAAATGTTGAGTGATAATTTTTTATTTTGGGGTTTGAATACATTTATTTCGATGCTTTGGGAAAATAATAATATTTTATTTTTGACGAAGAAAAAAATGTTCTGACGAGGGAATTTTTTTTTTTTTATTCACGATGTACGAAATTAGCGAGTAATTTTCGGGAAGTTTATTGGATAATTGAGAAACAAATTTCACGTGATAACTTTTTATTGTTCGGTTTAAATAAATTTATTTCGATGCTTGAAGAAAATAATAATATTTTATTTTTGACCATTCGTTTTTTAAATATTTTCGTTATTAAAATAATTATTGAGAGGGTGGGAAACTTTTTTTCGGTTTATTTCTCTTCACTGCCATTTACTGGTAATTAAATCGTCCTTCGAAGGAGCAAACGCGACGGACAAGTCGGATAATGTTGCACATCGTGTTAACGTCGTCATTGCTACATCGAATCGTTTCTTGCACAAGGATTATTATTATTATTTTTTTTTTTCAAATTTTTCCTCGACCCCATTTCGAACGTTGGATTTTCGGTTTATCGATTGTGAATTGAAATAAAAATAATAGAACGTTTCCCGATAGCACACCTGTGAGTCATTACGAATTTCCGTTGGAAACCTATCGTTCGGTTTCATATCGCGATGACCCGAATTATCGGGTTTCGTAAGTACATCGCGCGACTCGTGCCGAGTTTAAGATAAGTCCATAGATAAAGACCGGCCGGAGTCAAAGGACACACGAACGTTTAACCGCGGCAACGACCCCGCGAGGCTTTTCCCAATTAATTTTTTATTCACAGAACAAGATTATTTATTTTATTTTATTTTTTACTCGTTAGACCCGCGGGCTTAAAATTGTGACGTGACACAAATTCTTACGTCATTGAGAATTCTTCAAAACAATTGAAACAAAATTCATAAAGATTTTTTTTAGAAAAAGTCTCATCAATTCTCATTTATTATTATTATTTTTTTTTTTTTGGATTTCAATTTTCTGGGATTTTTTTTTGCCATGAGAAATACAACTGAAAGAATTTTTTTTAAAGGTTTGTTCTTGTATCGTTTGTTATTGAAATTATTTCTGTGACATAAATTTCTCCATATTTTCACATGGGGAAGAATTTTCCAACGTAATTGAAACAAAATTCAGGGTTTCATAAAAAAAATGTCTCTAATTCTCATTCATTCGTTTTTTTTTGTCTTAAATTTTCCGGGATTTTTTTTTGCCATGAGAAATACAACTAAGAGAATATTTTTTTTAAAGGTTTTCTTGTATCGTTCGTTTGAATTATTTCTGTGACATGAATTTCTCCACATTTTCACACGATCAAGAATTTTACAACGTAATTAAAATAAAATGCAGGATTGCATAAAATTTTTTTTTTCCTAATTCCGATTCATTTTTCTTTTCTCCCCAAAATTTTCCGGCATTTCTTCGCCACGAAAAATCCATCTGGAAGAATATTATTTGTCCGAGGTTTTTTTTCCCTCTTTCCGTCATTAAGAATATTTTGGTTTTAGGCAACAACTAATGGATATCCTTCGTTTAATTTTCAGGTACAGCTCATTAATCGTCGACTCGACGAGGTCCGGTGATTCAAGGATATCTCTATGTTTCCGTCCAAGGACCTTTCTACAGTTAACTGTCCCGCGAGACTGTGAAAAAAAAAATGCACAAAGTGATCGAATAATATCGCAAAAATAAAGAATACACAAATTCACACCCACACACACACACCAACACACACATACTCGAGTTACCTGTACTTTGGTGAACGAGAACGATGCAATAGTTCACCAAAATTGCAAATGCAAATTGCAAAACCAGCATTTCTACGACGGTAAAATAAAACTGTAAAAAAAAAAAACCACCAAGGGATCAAAGTGTACAAAATTACAATACATAAGTGGTGATAATCTCTTTCCCCCGCGAAACGAGAGAGAAACAAACCTAGACCGAAAAAAAAAACAAAAAAAAAAACAACGTAGATTCATAAAGAGTGAGGAAAAAAAAAAAATTGTCGAATTAAGAAAAACCAGCAAAGTGTTCGATTTCCATGAGAGTCAAAGTAAATTTCCTAAAATTAAAAATCCGTGGTTATCAAAAACATTTTCACAAACACTTCTAAAATCCCCGAATCGGGGATTTTCGTAGTTAACGAGATAAAATCCGACGAACTAACGTGATTAAACGTAGATTAGTGTACGAAAGAGGCTATCGTGCGTGAATTCTTGTTGTGCTTGAAGCTGACCGAAACGAATTCCAAAAAAATAAAAATAAAAAAAGAAGAAAACCCGAGAGAAAATAATAAAAAAGATTTGAGAGAAGAAAACCGAAAAAAAAGAATTGATAAAAGCCAGTCTTGCAATATGAGATTGGCCAATCGTCAGCATCCACTGCATCTACAAGTGACTCGCACGAACAATGGAAAGTTCCTGGTCAGCCCGAACGGGCAACAAGATATCACTCAGCTGCAACAACAGCATCAACAGCAGCATCGGCAAAATCAGCATCATCAACAGCAGCAGCAACGAAATTTGCAGCAGCAACAACGGCCGAACAGTTGCGACGAGACGAGCAGCGTCGTATCGCCGCCACCGTCGGTCGTATTTCCGAATTGCGAACCGGTCCGAACGCCTCAACAAGGTCCGACGATCCTCGGTGATAGATTTCTTCTCCTCGGTCCGGCCGAAGGTAGCGCACTTTACCGGTGCGTCGACGTACACACCGGACAACAATTGGTTGCCAAGGTGAGAACACGTCGAAGCACGTAATATTTTTTTTTCTAAACCTCTTTTAAATCGAACTTTTTATTATTATTATTATTATTATTATTATTATTATTATTATTATTATTATTATTATTATTATTATTATTATTATTATTATTATTATTATTATTATTATTATTATTATTATTATTATTATTATTATTATTATT
This sequence comes from Sussaba pulchella, assembly GCA_963971145.1. Classification (NCBI taxonomy): domain Eukaryota; kingdom Metazoa; phylum Arthropoda; class Insecta; order Hymenoptera; family Ichneumonidae; genus Sussaba; species Sussaba pulchella. The sequence continues at coordinate 11,101,986 of OZ020167.1, read as the reverse complement.
ATTATTATTATTATTATTATTATTATTATTATTATTATTATTATTATTATTATTATTATTATTATTATTATTATTTTTATTATTATTATTATTATTATTATTATTATTATTATTATTATTATTATTTTTATTATTATTATTATTATTATTTTTATTATTATTATTATTATTATTATTTTTATTATTATTATTATTATTATTATTATTATTATTATTATTATTATTATTATTATTATTATTATTATTATTATTATTATTATTATCATTATTATTATTATTATTATTATTCTTTTTATTATTATTATTATTATCATTATTATTATTATTATTATTATTATTATTATTTTTATTATTATTATTATTATTATTATTATTATTATTATTATTATTATTATTATTATTATTATTATTATTATTATTATTATTATTATTATTATTATTATTATTATTATTGGAGTTTGTTGGTTTGAGGTATCACTGGATGGATATTGATAAATGTGAGAAATTCTTGAAAATTTGAGGAATGGAATTTTGATTGAATAATGATACATGAATTATTTTAGATTTTTTTACTGAATGGTTTAGTAGTTGTGAATTTGTAGGCTTAAGACGGTTTTTTTATTGGAGAATGGCTTCTACAGACGTTAATGGCGGTGAAACGAATGAAACTGAATGACAGAAAATTCTGAAAATATTATTTAGGATCGGCGGATGGATTATGCTTAGTTTCAAATTAATCGACTGAGAATTGTCGAGAATTTAGTTGAAGTAATGAGGAGTATCGTCTGGAACAGTTGAAACGTTAGTCCAACCACACATTTTTTTCTTTTTTTGTTATTATTGGAGTTTGGTATAAATATACTTTATATTTCGTTTATCCATCGTGATTAAGTGCTAATCGTTTTAGCCTTAGAAGTTATCTTCATTTGCTATTCCATGAGACACTTTCTTGACTCGTTCTTGATTTCTCATTTATTTTTGACCGTTTATCCGTGCACTGAATTTTATTTAAACATGTTGCTGTTTTATTTTTCTTGAATAAACTTTTTGTGTATCATTTAGAATGTTCAAAGCATGTTCGGCAATTTTTTTAATCATTTCGGATCGATGGTTGACTCACAATTGTTTTTGAAAATTGATTGAGTGGAATCTACCCGGTGTGAAGGCCGTGATATTATTTGATGGTGTGATGGTGAAGCGTTCAAAAACTCGGTTAAAAAACTAGAATTCAATGATTCAAATTTTCTTTTAATCATATATCTTACCGTGTTCTTTTTACGGGTCGTAAAAATGCAATTAATTTTAAGGCCTCGCTTTACGGCAACGCTTCGGTCGCAGTATCACGATTTCATACAATATATTCCTGCAGACCCTTCACCCACCCTTCCACAATCAAAATTCATAAATAAAAAAATTAAAAAAATTCAATAATAATAATAATAATCATTTTTTTTTTAATTTCGAATAATCACAAACGTAAAAAACGAAAATCCACGCTCTAACGCGAATGTCTCAAAAACAAAACGATAAAAAAATTTTCAAAAAAACCGTCTACACACATCGCGATCGCGACATCGCGACATCGCGATAAAATGATAATCCAACGACAACGCTGCCGCCCAATCCAATAAAACCCCTCTCATGACCGATCAAAAATCCCAACCACCGTCGTCAATCTCGATAATAACGGTTTTTCAATCCTCGTAACCATCGCAACCGAACGCGCCTGCCCTAGGGCGAAAATGTGAACCACGGAACAACGAAGTAAGGTTTAATCGGGGGGGGGGGGGTTACATCGGTCGCCCGAAGCGCGCGCGAACGGGGAAAGCTCGAAAAGCTGTTGCGTATTCGAGGTATTAAATAGTTCGCGTAACCAGTTTCTGCGGTTGAGCGTGTTTCCATTAGCGTTTTACAATCGCGTCGCCGCGTTATACAATGCAAAACCATCCGTGTATCGCGCGGATGGAAGCACCGACACGTGTACATGCATACGTAAACGTATGAACACATGCATGGTTACACACGCACACACACACACATACGTGTGGCAAAGTTACGTCAACCCATAGCTCGATCAAATACAAGGCTCGGGCTTGTTACGTCTGTTCCCCGCACGGCTGGTGTATTTCTTTGCTCTTGCCGTCAGCATTACGAATACGTTTACCCGGCGGGGGAGGGGAGAGGGGGGAACGGGAAAGGGGAGAAGAAAAAAAATGGTGGGGGAGCTTATGTACACCCGTTATTCATAATCGTCAGTACCAGCCGCGGGCATTTAATTTAATTGACGATTACACGACGCCGCGCGTGTCTCGCGCCCGTCTTTGCGAATCTATCCCTATGTACCTTAGCAATGTAACCGTGAGATGTCTTCGCAACCGAGATTTCGTAACTTTTGTATAACGTCGACGTCACGGTTTTTTTTTTTTTTTCGTTTTTTCTTTTTTTCTTCTTCGTAACTCACGAATGCATTTGGCGATTCAGCCTCGCGGTCTCGAGCTTTTTCATCGGATGATGGGTGAAACGGAATTGATGAATTTGGGTTGGAGTGATGGATCGAACGAGGGAGTTGATGATTGTTTGTTGGGAGTGATTGATTCGAGCTTTTGATGATTGTAGGGATTTACTTGTTTATTTTTATTTTTATTGCAGTTAGAGATGTTTATTGATGATGTAGTGGTGAATTTTTTTTTTCTGTGTTATTTCGCTTTGAATGGTGTGAAACTGGAATTAAACTGGTTGATTCGAGTTTTTGATTATTGTATTAATTCTCTTGTTTATTTTTATTTTTATTGTAGTTAGAAATGATTATTGATGATATAGTGGTATGATTTTTTCCTTTGGTATTACCTGTTCGAATGATAGGAAACTAAAATTAAACTGATTGATTCGAACTTTTGATTATTGTATTAATTTACTTGTTTATTTTAATTTTTATTGTAGTAGAAGATTTGTCGACGATATAGTAATATATATTTTTTTCTGTGGTATTCCGCTGTGAATGATATAAAACAAAAATTAGACCAATAGATTCTAGCTTTAAATAATTGTACTTATTTACTTTTTCATTTTTATTTAATAATCGTAGTAGAAAAAATTTATCGACAATGTAGTCCATTTCGATTTTTTTCTCGTGGTCCCTTTTGTACAATTCTGGTATTCGTGTCATAATTATGTATTGTACACCGCATATTGCCAAAGGTCCATATTCTCCAGAGACCTTCAACCCTCTTCCACATACAAAAAAAAAAAAAAAAAAAAAAAAAAAAAATCTAAATACAATTTCCATCTAAATCTTCAACAACAAATCCGCAATCAATAATTTTCAAACATCCACGTTTCGAGCGTCAACCCTCAACTCCAATAAAATTAAAAAATTGCATCCCCACAATTCTAACGTTCACACATATAAAAAAATTTCATTCCCAAGATTTTTCAAATTTCTTTTCACACGTTTATTCCTCATTTTCGCTCTTTCTCCGAATTTTTAACTATTCGACGTCTTTCTTATTTCGATTTTTTTTTTTTCTTTCGACGGTTTCAGGCCTTAACGTCGGCGAGCGATCGCGGCGGTGACGCTCTTTTGCAGGCTCATCTGCGTCTCGAGGGCACCGGGGCTGCCAGTGGGGTTGCAGGAGTCGTCGATGCTCCGGGCGGTCGTCGTTATCTCTTGCTCGAGGGTCACCACGGTGACTTGCACGCTTACGTACGGGCTCGAAGAAGGTTGCGCGAACCCGAGGCCAGACGTCTGTTTCGTCAGGCCGCCAAGGCGGTTGCCATATGCCACGAGAACGGCGTTGTTCTCAGGGACCTCAAGCTCAGAAAATTCGTTTTTGCCGATGAGGCGAGGTAAGCTCACCATTCATTCACGCAACTAGTGTTGCAATACCTATTTTACGAATAATTTCTCATCGCGAATACGTCTTATGCAACACGAGTTAACGTAAAACGAAGGGCAGGGTTGGTAACAATTATGTCGAAGTTACGATTGATGGTTTTGATGAATTTTTAAAATACGATGAAGAGAAAACTGAGAGAGGTTGTGGAGGAGGTGATTGAACGATGATGGGACGGTTGATTAATTAAAGGCGATTGATTTTGTACGGAATTTGGGATTGGCGGTGATATTTTTTGTTGGAGTTTATTGGAGGTTTTGAAAGAGTATATTGGAGATTTTTCATTGTTCAATGTTAGTATGTTGGAAATATATGGAAGTTGCGATTCACGACTTTCGTGAGTTGGAAAAATAGGATGAAATATAAAAATGAGTCAATTTGAGATGAAGCAATTGAGGAATAAATTAATAATTATAATATTATATAATATTTTGTAGGTAATATGAAATATTGATGAATGTTAATACAATATTATTGAATTAATAATCAGCCTATTATTATTCAGTGAATAATAATATCAAACAGACAAAAGTATATGAAATATTTTCAATATTCAATGGAAGTACATTGAAAATATATCGAACTCACGATTCACGACTCCAACAAATTAAAAAAATACAATAAAATATAAAAATGAGTAAAGCAAGCATGAAGCAATTGAAAGAAAAAATTAATAATTATAATATCATATAATATTGTAGCATAAAATATTAATGAATATCATTACAAAATTATTCAATTAATCAGCCTATTATTATTTATCGAATAATAATAGCCTATTATCTCGCCATTGAGCCTATTATTATTCATTAAATAATAATAGGCTTAATAAATTCAAGTCCCCACATCATATACACTCCACTGTCCCTAAAAATATTCATTCTTCGAATTTCAAACCCCAAAAATACCCAAAAAAAATTAAAATTAAAAGAAAATAAAATTAAAAAATGTAAAATTTTTAAAATGTAATTAAATTAAATTTTAAAAAATTAAATTAAATTAAATTAATTAAATTAATTAATCAAACTAATTTAATTCAATCTTTAATTTTATTTTAAATAAAATTGTCCAAAAAAAAACAATTTAAAAAATTGAATCGAATTAAATTTGGTAGAGAAAAAACGAACGAGAGCGAGTTTCATTGAAGGAGTGCCCGGCGCCGGTAGTCGGTATCGTTTTCCCGGTCGCGTTTGTTGCACCACCGTTAAGCCCGTTGTCTGCCGTGCCCCCCCCCCCCCCCTCCCACCCGGTTCCCCGTTCGTGCATTATTGCCCGCAACGAACATTCGCAAACAACGCGATAAGTCGACGTACGAGTGAGAGATAGCGCATAACGCGGGGGAGGAGAAAAATCGGCCGCACGTTGGCAAATTCGCGAGGAGCTGTCGCGTTTTAACACGAAAGTCTATCGGCAATCGTTCGCGGACAAATGCACAAGCGAGTTCCCCGCCGCGGATTAGCAAGTTCCCCAATGGCGGGAGAATATTTTCAAGACGCGGGGACACGGACATGACCGGCGCTACGACGCTTAGGCTCACGCTAACCAGACCGCCCTCGATCTAGACGCCGATCTAACCGCCCCGGCGTCGGCCACGTATATGTAATAAACGTTTCCGCGTGCCCCCCCCCCCCCCCCCCCCTCTCCGAGACTGGCTCGCTGCGATTTTTATCGACGTTCGGGGCCGGTCTCTTATCCTGGGTCAACGCCTTCATCGCCTGCGATATATATGATACAAATTATTCCTTAAAAACAAATATATATTTATATGTATATTAGGCCGGCTTGAAAAAAAAACTTTTTTTTTTCTTCAATCAAAATACATTCACGCCAAAGTATCTTTCATCAAGAGAATTGTGTCCAAAGATGAGCTCGAACTCGGAACATTTTTAGGGGTCGCGCAAGATTTTTCTAGTTTTCCCATTTGATTAACATGGGAAGAACGAAAAGTTTCCATTCCAGAAAAATCGTAGCTCCGCCAATTTTGTTAAGTACATTGATCCGGTTAGTTGTATTTAAAAGCTCTTGAAAAATCTATCGAGATCGTATTTCTCTGTTGTAGTATTTTCCTTCTCGATATATCATTTTCTTCACTTTGATGAAATCTTTTGTTCTTTCAATGGAAGCTATTGAAATAATTTCACAAAGAATCATATAACCAGATCGTATTTCTTTGTAGTAGTATTTTCCGTCTCGATCTCGATTTTCTCTACCATCATCCGAATCGTTCTACGCTAATTCTTTTCTTTCATCTCGATCTATCAAAACTCTGAAAAAAAATTCTCTCGTCGTTCCAATTTTCTCCATCGTCCCCTTCAATTCCAAACAAATTCCGTTCTTCCACGCCAAACCACAAACCACTTCAAAAAAAAAACCTCCCCTCGAATCTTTCTTCTCAAAAATTAATTCCCCACCGACTCTCGATTTCGGCACGTCGCGCGAGATTTATCCCCCTAACCCGGCGACAAATCTTCTCGATCCTTTCGATTGATCGAAGTACGCTGGATGATGTCAAGTACGTCGGCGATTGGTTGCGAGATAGCCAGGGCGAAACCCAGCCGGGGATTGCGGCTGCTCCGCCGTCGTTCGTTTCACGTATGTGCGCTCAGCTCGGTTGGCCAATAGCTTCGCTCGCATTCCTGCGGCTCCGCACACGAGATCACAAGTCTCCGTGCACGCTCCGGTGTTTCTGCTGCCGCTGCTGCTGCTGCTGCCGCTGCTGCTGCTCCCACACGTGTGCGTTAAATATGTCCACATAGGTGGATAGGTGGGTTACGGGGTATAATAATAATTCGCGATGCCTAAACGCGTCTGAATAACGAACGGGCTGGGTGCGAATCGCGAACGCGAAGGAGAACGACGCGAAACGAGAGAAAAAGGGACAACGGAGGGCTGTTCGATACTCGCGTGCACGCGCGCATTGCACGTATATAAATATAATTGAGTGGGAGAATCGCGGAGCTAAACGGGCGAAAGAACTCGGCAATGAGGCGGGACGTTGGGGGAGGAGGAGGAGGAGGAGGAGGAAGGTGGCGGCGAGGAGGGGCCATGTTGCAAGTCAGAAAAGCATATTGGTTCATCGACTGCTCTCGGCGAGTTTTGAAACTCTCGTGTATAATTAAGAAACGTCGCTTGAGCCCCGCGCGATTCGTTTCAACGGATCGAAGACGCCCGAGGGCTTCTTTTCTTCCCTGTGAAGTTTCACGAATACCCGCGATCGAGCGTGCGCGGGAACACGCGCGGGTCGCGATTGAGGAATGTTGGGGAAGAATGGAATACGGGTTATTTTTTTTTTTCTTTGGGATCGTTTGATGTGCGATTTTTATTTTATTTTATTTGATTTTATTTTATTTGATTTTGTTTTATTTTATTTTATTTTATTTTATTTTATTTTATTTTATTTTATTTTATTTTATTTTATTTTATTTTATTTAAGCAAAGGATTAGGTTGGATCTTTTTTTAAATATTCAGGTCCTTTTAATCAGATATTTATGCAATTTGGTTATCGGAAGAATTTATCGAGAAACTTGTAGTTTTATTTTTTCACGATGGATAGACGAATCTGCTTAACTGAGGTATTTTTCAATCCTTACGTATTACTTATTTTTCCCTCCCTTTTCTTTCAAAAGCGATCCTTCGTTATTGAATTCCAATATTTTTCAATCACGCGTGGGTGTCATTTTTTGTTCGTTTATTTTTACGACGTGGATCTTGGAATGTTCTACGAAAATCGTTTGACGCGTACCGCCGCTAAGTATTCCGAACTGAAGCATTATTCACGGATGCCATACAAAGACTTCGGCCAGACGAGAGATTAAGTAACCGACTCCGCCCAGCCATGTATGAGATACACACACTTTACAAGCTCATAACCCGTTGAAAAATAATGCTGCAATGTCTTTGAAGAACATACGAGGGGAAAAAAAAAAGAAAATCGTGCGTTAGCACAATTCTTCGATTAATCCCGATTTTCTTTCCATGATGGTTGCGATTAGGTAAATTAGAAAAAATTTAGGAAATTCAGAAAAAAAATCAGAGAACTTAGAAAAATAGTTGGGAAATTCCGAAAAAAATCAGAGAACTTAGTAAAAGAATTAGGAAATTCAGAAAAAAATTAGGGAACTTAGAAAAAAAGTTAGGAAACTCAGAAAAAAATCAGAGAACTGAGAAAAAAAAGTTAGGAAACTCAGAAAAAAATCAGAGAACTTAGAAAAAAAGTTAGGGAATTTAGAAAAAAGTTAGGGAATTCGGAAAATAGTTAGGGAATTCAAAGAAAAAATAGAAAATTCAGAAAAAAATTAGACAATTCGACCATAAGTATTTATTCGTCATCGTCCCTACGTCAATCGTATAATTTCGATGCCTTATCGATCCAACATTCCAAATACTTAACTCTATCCACTATTCCATCTTAACCACCGACTTTCTCTCTCTCTATCCCTCTTTCTCATCCTTTCTTTTTCAAAATATATTTTTCTTTTCTTTCTCTCGCTCGTTCTGCCGTCTCCTTCCATCTCGAACCGGACCGCACATTCTTTCCCGCGCTGTTCCCGTCTCGCGGATGCTCCCGGGCGTCGAACCCGACCCGGCTCTCAACGGATTTAGCGACGTGTCCTCTCTTCGTCCCGAGTACGCGTCTCTTGCTCTTACGTTACACGTTTCCTATTCATTCCTCGAGGCCGGTAAAGACGCGCCGCGACGACGACGACGACGACGACGAGAGGAGACGTTCGAGAGACCGTATCAGGAACCAGCCACCCATTTCCACGAGCTAACGAAATTGCGTTGCTTCGCAACGTGGCTTCCGTTACGTCTTCGATCCCCTCCCCCGCCCTTCTCTTCAGATATCAACGTCATTTCGTCCGAATAGCAAGAAAATACCACGATAGATTTGATCTCCATAGCTCCATGGAATTTAACTCGCTAATTTGAAAACCTTTTCGCAACGAAATAATGTTTTTCCAAATTCCAAATTAAACGAAGTCTAAAAAATAAATTTCTAGAAAGATTACTGACGAAAAAAAAGAGAACTAAATTGCTAAATTGAAAATAATCGAACGAAAAAAAAGAGAACTAAATTGCTAAATTCCAAATAATCAAACGAAAAAAAAAGTAAGTAATCTTCATAGCTCCATGGAATTTAACTCGCTAATTTGAAGACGTTTTCCCAACGAAATAATGTTTTTCAAAAATAAATAAAGCCTAACAAATAAATTTCTCGAAAGATTACCAACGAAAAAAAGATAACTAAATTGCTTAATTCTAAATAATCAATCGGAAAAAAGAAATTAGGGTTTTCAATACTATTTTGATCATCACATCAGTACGACATTCCAGTCGAGTAGCAAAGAAATACCACAATCGATTAAATTTTCTTACCTCCATGGAATTTAACTCGCTAATTTGAAGTCTCCACCTTTTCCCAACAAAATAATGTTTTTCAAAAATAAACAAAGATTAAAAAATAAATTTCTAGAAATATTACCAACGAAAAATAGATAACTAAATTGCTAAATTCCGAATAATCAATAAAAATAAAAAAAACTAGCGTTTAATCCCATTTTGATTATCACAACGGTACGAAAAAAAAAAAAAAAATGAAATAAATGAAAGAGAAGGAAAAAATAGTTTCGAGTTGTGTCAGATTGGCCCTCATGGAGTGTTTATTGAAACACTTGACTCTGTCGCAAGGATTTCCCAACGATGGTGACCGTTACGCATCGAGAGTTTAAAATCCCCGTCGAGATCGGATTTTATTCCCACGTTTGCGTCTGTGACACGGTAATAAGCTTTTTACGCTCGTGATTCGGATTCTCTCTCTCTCTCTCTCACACACACACGCACGCGCACACACACGATGTTGGGAGTAACGTTGGGACGTTGACTGTTGAAAGCCTTCCGCGAACGAGTCCATGATCGAGGGCCGGTCATCGAGCTCTCGGTGCGTTTCGCAATAATTGCTCGTCGTTTGCCGCCGGACGACAGATCCCGTCGTCGGCCCGGTGGTCAACGACGAATGTACAGCATCAACCGAACCCGAGTACGGGCGTCGACGCGCGCTAGAATTTTTCATCGGCGAACGACCGCCGCATCATCCCCGGGGGGTTCTTGAACCCAAAGACGAACGAGAACGACGAACGACGAGACGTCGTCGTCGTCGTTGTAGTCTTCGTCATCGGGTGAAAGTTTGCGAAGAAAGCAGCAACTCCAACCACGTGTTTCTCTCGCTTTTCGGAATTTTTTCTCTCTTTTTCTTTGTTTTTTTTCTTCCTTTCTTTTTTTTTTTTTTTTTTTTTTTTTTCATCGTTCGCCTTTCATTTTTATCGTCGCCGTTGTCGTGAAGCCGCGTGACACGTTTTGGATTCACACACGTGGTTCTGATGGCGTTGTGGGGACGAGGATTTTCGTGTGGAAGTAGTTGTTTTTTTTTTTTTTGGAGGGGGTGAGATTATTCGATTGTATGAAATAGGAGGATCGAAGAATTGATTATTTTGATTATTTATGGGGATTATTATTTGTAGGGAGGTAGAAGAATATTTATTGCGGGGATATGAAGGATGAATGTAGATTTGGATGTGGTATCGGTTATGGATATTCTGTGTACGGATTGTCTGGATTTTATGGACAATTTGGGTACAATTAATAGAACAGAATTTAATATTTATTGTTGGTCTATGATAGATATATAGATTATATACCGTCTAGGTATAATTTAGGGTATAAATTTATAATTAATTATTTATAACTGCAATCTACATACAAATTATGACCTACTATTATAATTTATATATTATAGCATATAAATATAAAAATAATTCACAATTCAAACTTCCAATTTTCACACAAATATAATCAATAATCATAACTCAAAATAATTAAAATCTATTTAATTTAGCCACTATAATAATTTATATATCATAGTATATAAATATAACAATAATTTACAATTAAGGCTTCCAATTTTTACACAAATATAATCAATAATCATTATTCAATCTAGCCAAAATCCATTCAATTAAATTTAAATCTATAATTCATAATTTCAATTTAAATATAAATTCTGCGCAAACGTCACACAGCTTCTACATAATTTTTTTCCACACTGTACACCGAGCTGATTGCACAAAAATCATTCAAATTAAATTGCACACATTCACATATCTCCAATTTCACCCATGAAACAACCCATAATCCTTTCACCCACTCAATGTACAATTTCTTTTTTAATTCAACTACGTCATTCAGTTAATAATAATCGATCCAATATCATTGAAAATTGATAAAAGTGAAAGACTCGTATCGTACGGGTCTGGTTGTCCGGGTCGCGTACTATCTCTCACCGTTATTACTCAACGATTCGGGCTCGTTCGTGTTACGCGTAACCATACTCGCACGCCTCCCGCTTCTTCTCGAAAGACTTCCGCGTTGTGCAGTCCCTTGCAAGTCGCCTCTCCTCGGGTTATTTCTCCGACGGTTGCGCCTAGCCCCCCCCCCCCCCCCCCCCCCCCACGGGGACGTCGCAAACACCGCGAACACCATCGTCGGAGCCCGGGTCGAACGTCGTTGAGCCCACGGGCAAAACGTTAACGATCAACACACGAACGACGATTGAAAACGATGAAACGGAGGGGGGGAAAAAACTTAGCTTACGGGGGAGATTTTTGCACCGGCCGTGCCCCGCGGTGGCTGTGTGTTGTGTTTCACGAGGGAGCACCTTGCTTTCGCCACTCGTCCGTGTTGCCACTTGGTTTTATTCCGAGCAACCGCGGCAACGGTTTGCCAATGGTTACGGTTATGTCGATGTCTCAATCGTCAAAGACCGTTGCTTAATTGAATGCCTTACGGTCACGCGCTCAAAGTTCCCCGAGGCCTTAGAACCCGAACGACTTTTTATTTATCTTGATTTTTTTTTTCGTAAGCTCGTGTGAGATTGTCGCTTGACCCGGGGGCAAATGAGGCGACTTCGTCGGGGTGTCGATTTTTTTTTCGAGGGTTTGAAGGGAATCGCGGTGTTATGGGGGGCGTTGGATCGTTCCGGAGATTCGTCCTCGGTACCTTCTCAAAATTTTTTCAACTTTTGGAATTAATACGTCGTCGATTGATGAGAAAATTTTCTGTAATAAAATACGCGGATATATTTTTTTCTTTGAAATGCTTATTTTCGGAATTAATTTATTTTCAAGAATAACAATATTAATTTATTATTATTATTATATATAACATTAATTTATTATTATTATAATATAACAATATTAATTTATTATTATTATTATATATAATAATAATTTATTATTATTATTATATAACAATATTAATTTATTATTATTATAATATATAATATTAATGTATTATTATTATAATATAACAATATTAATTTATTATTAGTATGATATATAATATTAATTTATTATTATTATTATATATAATAATAATTTATTATTATTATTATATAACAATATTAATTTATTATTATTATTATATAACAATATTAATTTATTATTATTATTATATATAACATTCATTTATTATTATTATAATATATAATATCAATTTATTATTATTATTATATAACAATATTAATTTATTATTATTATTATATATAACATTAATTTATTATTATTATAATATATAATATCAATTTATTATTATTATAATATAACAATATTAATTTATTATTATTATAATATAGCAACATTAATTTATTATTATTATAATATATAATTTCCAAATATCTAAATACATTCTAATCCATTTCTCGAAAAAAATCCAGCATCCAGCTAAAAATCCCCCTCGACATTCCTCCTCACTTCCTTCTCAAAATTTCCCCAACTTCACCAATCAATGAAAAAAAAACAATTCTCTCTCCAATAAAACACACCCACACATTTTTCTTCGTCAAAACGCTAATTTCCAAATTAAATTTATTTTCCAGAACGCGTCTTCGTTTGGAAAGTCTCGAGGACGCGGTCATCGTCGATGATTCCGACGACAAGTTGACCGATCGACGGGGTTGTCCAGCCTACGTAGCCCCGGAAGTTTTGCGTTCCGGTCGTGCGTATTCCGGCAAAGCCGCCGACGTTTGGTCACTCGGCGTTCTTCTTTACACGATGCTCGTCGGTCGTTATCCGTTCAACGACGCCGAACACGCCTCGCTTTTCGCCAAAATATCGAGGGGACAATTCGCGGTACCGGAAGGTTTGAGCAGTCGTTCGAGATGTTTGATTCGAGCTTTGCTCAGGCGAGAACCCAGCGAAAGACCGGATTCCGAAGACGTCAGACGACATCCTTGGCTAGCAAAACCGTTTCGCAGCGTTGCACAAGCCACCGGTAGACCTTGCACACACGATCATATCGTTCCCGAACCGACCAATCGCATTCAAGACTGATTACGGTGTGAAGAAGTTAATGATAATGATGTTGAAGCGAGAAAAAAAAAAACAAAAACAAAAATTACGGAAACGAAGCGTGCTTATGAAAAACGAAAAAAAAAATATAAAAAAATGAGAAAATTAAAATTAATGTGTCAAAGGAATGAATTTGAAAAGGAAGATGAAGTGTCGTGGGTTTGAAAATTGTCAGTTTGAGATTTTTGGCGCCTCGAAGCGTTGCTGAGTACAAAAATATTTGGAATATCTCGAATCCTTGGGTAAAAATGATTATGACGGTATGGCTGATTATTTTGTTGTGAAATGAATGTGAAAAGAATTTTTTTTTGGGTTTATTAAGATTTGTAGAAACGTTTTTGAATCACGCGTGATGGAAATTCATATTTATTTTTGGTGATATTGAGTCAATGAATTTTTTTTTTCGTTTGCAGTCTGAATTGAACTTTGGAAATTATTTGTATAACAGTCAGTGATTTTTCTACAGGCACGATAATTTTTTTGTTAACCAATTTTGCATTAGTTATGCATAATTTATAATATCATCAAATTAAAGTCCGTTCGGTTCGTTGAGGCAATTGCTACTTGCAATTATTTGGAAAAAATCAAGGATTCAAACATCTTCGACTCTTTGATAACTTTAAAAATAATTATTTCATCGTTTCGAGCGTTTGGGCGATTTTCACATATTCAATACGACGAAATTTCGGATGCAATCTCGAAAAAAAAAAAAAAAATTGTAATTTCAAATACTGCCGACACATTGATCTACGAAATTTGTAAAAAAAAAAAAAAAAAAAAAAAAGGCCAAATGAAAACGAAAAAATAGCCTCAGGTGATGAAATCTTGACGATAATGATCGAGAAAACTTTGCCGGATCAAAAATTAATCATTCTTTTTTTCTTTCCGTGCTGTATTTTACACGTGACAGTGCTATAGCGATGCAACGTTCTTCGTTGCGTTCTCGCTCGGTAAAGAAAAATGAAGGAAAAAAAAGCATAAGCTCGTATTCCGTACCGTTTCCGTAAACGATTCGAATATAACAACTAAACCACGAATTTTCATCGAGCGAGATTTGACTTTCGAACGACAAGTCTCGTCTCCTTTACGTTCTTCCGTTTTCCTATCGTTTCCGAGCCTTTTCGAAGCTCGGAGACAACGAAACGATAATTGATACACAGCGAATGAAGAACAGCACGGTTAAATAGTCTTTGTTACGTTCGATAAACTTCCTTCGAAACGAAACTCGTGATATCAGCTCGCGAGGTTTCGCGACAAATTTTACTAACGCTTTCGTGAAGATGGTGAAATGTAAATAAATTCGATTAAACAAATCCTATGTCAAACTTACTATTATTTAATGCTGAATAAGTGATGTAAATATATAGATAGAAATAAACGAACGTTCGTCATACAGTGAATAATGTTTTATGAATTTTTTCGTTGTTGCACTTTGAATTTGAAATTTCGAGAGTGAATCTCGTCGCCTTTGGAGGTTGAATCGGCAAATATATTTTTTGTATGAAGGATTTTGGAGGTCTGTGGAAATTGATAAATTATGCAGTATTTTTTTTAGGTGATTGGCTGGTGTTGGGTCGGTAATAAAAACTGTAAAGCACTTTTCTCGATCGCGTTTCGTCAGTCGGAGGAAAAACGAGAACGGTTGATTGTGTCATTGAATCCTGCAGGCGACTGTTCTCGTTTTTTACCCGAAAAGTTGACGACGTCGGAGAACAACACTTTGAAGAGATGCAGCCTTTCGCATCTTCCTTGCTATTGTAGCGATACGAAAAAATCAGACAATGTTGTGCTTGGCTCGATGGAGGCTCGCGCCGAAGCGATTTCGAGAGCTCCACCAGCAGAAGCGAGTAACGCTATTGATTATTAAAAATATTTTCATATACTTACAATAATATAGAAGAATAAATAATTAATTATTTCGTTTGTGTTGGCTCCAGTCGCCATTGTGTAGATCTCTGTCGGTAGTTGCATTTTCCTTACAGACACGAACGAAGGAGAAATATTTACGTGAAACCGGAGGTTGTAGGATTTGGTACTTAAGATGTTGTCTGCATTTACGGTTTTAATTATTGCGGGATTTTGTCGGTCTGACCGGCACGAAAAATAACCTGAAATTCCCGCCCTTGTTGTCGTCGCTCTCGTCCTCAGGCGATCAGGCCACAACGTTTTACTACTTGTACCGACACTGCAGCAATGACACGGCAAAGATACCGCTTTTGCCCTCAATATACGTCCTGGCAACGCCCGGAAAAGCTGAGGTTCCGTAAACGTCTATTCTCCTCATCTGGTAAACGACGCCTGCTGACAGGCAATCCGGCGTGCACGGCTGTCTCACCGGTTGCGATCCATCAGGCGCTCTGAACAATTTTCGTGCTACCGCATGGTGAACGACGCCGGAAGAAAGGCAACCCGACGTACACTTCGGTCTAATTGGTTGCTGGTCGACAGGCGTTGTAGGAATGGCGTACGCGAACATATGGTAAACGACGACGCCGGGAGATAGGCAACCCGGCGTGCACGACTGTCTCACCGGTTGCCGATGTAAAGGCGCTTTATAAAAGTTTTGCGCGTAAATACGGAAAACGACGCCGGGCAAGGGCAATTTAGGTGTACGTATGTCTACAAACGTTGCGTAAAAGATTTGCATATGAAAGACTGTGCTATAGTTTAATTAACAGTTTGTTAGGTATCAGTTATTTAATTTACTCGATCGAACAAGACCGAAACAATACATGATACCTAAAACCCTGTGCTATAGTTAAATTAGCTGTTTGTTTTGTATCAGTTTAATTTTAATTTATTTGATCGAACTTCTGAATTGGTTTTTTTCTATTACATGTAACTGTTAATTTTGTTCAGTCGTTGAAGTTTCGGTATGTAGCTCTCGCTTACGTCTCGCACCATCGTAGCGACTAATCTTTCGAGATCGTACTTGTGTTGCCAGCCCCAGTCATTTCGGGCTTCGCTATCGTCTAATACTTCCGGCCAGGATTCCGCTGTTAAAATGGAAGATAAAATAAAATCAACATCGTCCTATCGAATTAAATTCTTTCTTCGACCCTTAAACACTTATTTTTTCGATCAACGACCACATACGGGATAAATTCGATCTAGTATAAACTTTGGCTGGCCGCCATGTTGAATTGACCCGTGGTTAGAAATTTTTTTCAAATATATTCTGAACATTGTGCAATCAATCTATATCAACGAAAAAAACGATTGGATCAATTAACATGCATACAAAAATTGGAGAAACAACAAAACTTCGTGGAAAAAAAGTTTGCTCACAAGAAATTGACAGAGTCAAAATTACTTTGCGCGTGCTCCGAACCAATCAGTTTCACGAACAATAAGTTACGAGATATCAATTATTTTTCTTCCAGTTAACCATAAAAACAAATAGGAACAATATTTTTCGGCAGTGGAATGAGCAAACAAAAAATTGTTAAAGAAAAAAAACCTCACCGATCAATTGACGAGCATCCGGATTGTAAGTTATCTTGATGTCAGGATAATGCTTGTGAAGTTCGGAAAACAATTCTTCCGGTGTGAAGCTCATGGCGGTGACGTTGTAGACTCTCCGCTTCAGAATCTCGTTGGGTGTATTTAAAAATTGGAAAAGCGCGTTGAGACAATCCTCGATGTACATCATCGGCAACCTCGTTTGAGGCTCGAGATAACATTCGTAACGTTTGTGAACGAGACCATCGTGAAAAACGGCAACGGCGTAATCTGCGGACAAACGGAAAATTAGTTGAAATTCAGAGAGTCGCTTACGGGAGAAAGATAAAAAGACGAGAGCAAAAATACGAGAAAGAATATGAATTATTTTTTCGCAAGATAAATAAGAGAGCAATCTCACGCCCGGTGACTGTACGGTCACCGCTCGTTCTCCAATTTCTCTCGAGGATATCGTCCTTGAAGAAGGATCGATTACCTACCGACATTACGCCATTAGCTCAACTGCCGACGAATAGCAGTAGTGCATCTCGCTCCAGTTGTCGGGTAAAACGATATACCGCAAATCGTTTCGTCGTGCTGTACGCCGAGATTATATCCTCGCTTGTATTTCTGCCTTTCCATATTTTTTCTCATATTCGCAGAATTCATTCTTTCAAATATTATTCATATTGTGTACGTGATACGTGCAACGATTTATGAAAAAATGCATTCTAAAAATATGAGAAAGAATATACAAAAAGAAAATACAAGCGATACGTGTTTAAATACATGAATAATGCAAAATTTCTCAGATAAATATGGAGAAATATTCGAATAGATAATTTTCTATCTCTCTCTTCATTTTTTATAAAACGCACTTTCATAGAAAATATTAAACTAGAACTTAAGAATATTCTGAAGAATTCCGAAAAATTCTGAAATAATTAATGTATCATCATTCCTATCGAGAATCATCATTTCTCGAATTTTGGAGAATTTTGGGCGATTTTTCGAATTTTTTAATACCAGCAAGACCTTGAACAATTGACTACAACTTTTTCCCCCCATCGATTCAATAAATTTTCCTCCCATCTCACCTGTAGTACCACCGCCCGGAGGATCGCTGCTGATAACCCCGGGAAATCGCAGACAGCGAAAGTCAAGACCGAATCTGTGATGATAATACTCCCCCATGAGTTCGGCGTGAACCTTGCTCACCCCGTAGATCGTCCTCGGCCGTTGAACGGTGACGTTGGGCGTCGGATTTCTCGGGGAATCCGGACCGAAAGCTCCGATCGTCGATGGCACGAAAATTCGCAAATTGTACTGTTTCGCAAGCTCCATAACGTTGTGCATGCCTGCGGTGAAAACCGTAATTACTAATTATATCACACACTAATTGCATCCTCAACAACTTCACAACTACACACATGACGATCATTCGACGTTTTTTAAATTCATTATTATTATTATCATTATTTTTTTCTTTATCGTAAAACAATATTCTCGCGTCAAACGTAAAAAGAAATTGTCACGAAGTTCGTGACTCGCGCAGTTGAACACGTTCGCGGGTGTCGAGCATTCGAGACTCGTCGTCTACCCCGTATTTTCACGTTCCATCGTCGTACTTTCTCCAAAAGCGAGAAAATACTTTCTCGACACTCGGGATAATTGGAACAGTCATAAGCGCGGGCGGCAAGATTCACTCGAAAAATTCACTCCGTAGCCAAGGAAACGTGACGCGTGTTTTCTCGAATCGAGTGAAAAATAAGTTTCTTTTCGTTTAAAAATTTTTTAATATCAATTTTTTAAACCTAAGATATATGCGTGACGTACCTTCGATGTTGACGCGTACAGCGAGAGGAACATTTTGTTCGCCAACGGCGCTGAGAAGAGCGCTGAAGTGTATGAGCCAATCGATCTGATAATTAACGACGATTTTTTGAAGTCCTTTGAAGTCGAGAATGTCGGCGAATATGAAAGGACCATTGGCTAGACCTTCCTCCGTTGGTTTTATTATGTCCGACAGTATAACGTTGTCCTTGCCGTAATTCTTTCGCAACAATTTGGCGCATTCCGTGCCCAACTGTCCCAAACCACCTGACGACATTCCGCGAGAACAATAGGACGCGTGATATTACGCAAAATCAAAGTGGGCGATTGTTCGAAAAAAATTGTCCAGAAAAAAAAAAGGAAATAAAAAATTAGGCAATGAAAGAATGGCGTTGCCAACGATTTTACGGGCCGTTGACGCCGTAGTCCGTTTAGAAAAAATGAAAATTAGAAAAAAGACTTAAAGTCTACAGCAATGTTTTGATTAACAATGAAAATAAAAAAATAAAAATACTCAAGGCTCGGAGCATTTTTTTGATTAACGATATGGATGATGACGAATAAAAATTAGAACGGCAATTTTTTATGACAAGGTCTTGGAAACAATACCGGTGATGAGTATCCGAGGTGGTTTGCTGGGTCTTTCGAAATCACCGCGTTGACGGGTAAACTTGCAAAGAGGTGTCGCACATGCATTGAAATCTTTACCGGCGAAGCACTTCAACGATCCTAGTCCGAGTTTCAAGAGTTTTCGACTCGACATATTCTTGTATTTTGTCACGATTATTTGTTATTGATTGTATTCTTATCGGTCCACGTGTTATGACGGTAACAAGGATAAATGTAATATACACAAATTGTTGAATTCGATGATTTGGATAATTTTAAATTGTCTCTTATTTCAATTCGGATTCGATTTAATTTTAATTTTCGATGAAACGTTTTAAAACGCGTTTATTAATGTATGTTAAAACCGGTGGAATGGTTGAGGGAGACTGTCACATTCTCGTGAAGACCTTGGTTTTACGAAGCAGGGGAGGAACGTCGTTAGATCGATACGAGCTCGGATTCGCGGTCCATGAAGTACTGTTCCTTCGCTGGCGTGCTAGCTGTGATTACGAGTTATTGTATAGCTGTTCATTCGTAAAACCAGTTAGGTCCGACCAACGTGGCCGGGGCATAGGTAAAACCGTCTGAGCGGCGAGCATAGGTGGACGACGACGTATGGCCGTAGGCTCGAGTTCCACAGTACACATGCTTGGTCCTAGAACGAAAGTGGAAGAAGAGAATGGAGATTGAAATTAATGTATGTTAGACTTTTGAAAGTTTATCTTTATTTTTATTCAGAAGAAAAACCTCAAAAAATTCATAGATGTTACATATTGTTTTTCTATTTCATTTTCTTATCGAAAAATTACAGAAAAATGTAAATACAGAAACGAGGAACGATATTTATTCGGAAGAATGGAGGGAAGACAATTTTTACTGATTTTTGATTTTTCTTTTTTTTTTAAATTGGGAAAAATAGCATAAATTATGACGACTATTAATCGTGATGAAGGTTCATAATTATCGAAGTTTGATGACGAATTATGAAAATTCATAGATTTAGTCGGATATTGATTCAAACCCTGGTCTTCAATTTTTTCTTCTACTTTGGAATAATAAAAAAAAGATCGTAGCAAGGCCTGGATTATTTTCATTCGACGGTGGAGAATGATTAGATTTTTTTTTTTCGTAAGTAGATAAAAGTTGAGTTGCGTGTGAGAGACGTAACAACAAGTAGCGAAGTATTTGAGGCGATTCGAGGCAATCAACATCATGCGTCGATTTATTACGAGTTATAGCGAGGATCATGGCCATGACGGATGCTGAGGTAGCTCGGTGATTTCCCACCAGCATGGGAGATGCATTCTGCACTCGTCTCGTCGGGATTTCGTGGAGGACGAACGGACCGGTTCTTCGCGTTCGTGATCGGTGAAGCGTAGTGGTAGAAAACACGGAATGATCCATAGCCCGACGGTCGGCACACTTGTAAGCGCGCTGTAAGTGTGGTGAATAAATTGAGTCTGGCGAAACACGCTGATTCGGTAATTTCGATCGTACGATCGGAAGAAATCGGTTTTATCTCGTACCGGTTTTTCGACTTCCAACTCATTTCCGAACCGCTAGTGAAACCCATTGTTTTCTAATTTCCCGTCTGCTTTATTTTAAATTTCGGGTTCCTTGATTCTTCGATAAATCACCAAAATTGAGAATGTTGAATTAAAATTTTATTTTCATTTTAATATTTTAAACTAAAAAAGAATGTAATTATTATTATTTTTTGCTGTTTTTGTTGTTTGATTGAATTGAATTTTAACATTTCATATTTCAAAAGAATTTTGATCATTAAATTTTTTATGATATAAATATTTGACATTTTTGTTACTTAAAATTTTCTATTTTTTAAATCTTTAACTTTAAAATTTTTTTAAATTTTATTCTGTTGAACTTTGAAAATTTCAAATATTGAAGGTTTAATAATTATTACATAGTAATCGAGATCCTCATTATTTGTCTCTTCTGCTCGCCAAAAAAATTCATAGAAAACTCTAAGAATGAAACGAAATATTTGGTACATTTCCTGATAATATTCTTAATCCTTTGATAATTATTTTAATATGTAAAATAAATAATTTAATGCAGATGCTGTGGAGAGCGTAAAAGGACTCGGATAACGGCGCCAAGCGGCTGAACTGAGACGATTACAACTGAGCGCACTCTGGGTCAACAAAAAATAGTAATAATTGAGGAATAAATCGTATGCGAGACGTACAGACTCGTATATCGGTGCCGGAATTCTTGAACATGTGGGTCGAAGCGTTTCGCTCGATGCGTCTTTAAGACCGTCTTAGCTCGATCGCTCGTACTAACGTTTCTATTACCGCACTAATTAAATAACTACCCACCCGATTTCATCAATGGCGGCGAATGCCGGCGAGACAATGCGTAACACCTTTCTAATAAAAACGCTGAACATTTTTTTTTTTTTTCATATTATTTTCAAATTATTCGTCAGCACACATTTCAGTAGTTTCATGCATTGGAAATTTCAAACCAATCATTTTATTTTTCGAAGATCGTCGAAAAATCGGAAAAATAACTAAAAATACTACCACGTAGCGACATATATTTAAAAATAATCACAAATTTTCAAATCACCAAACCACATTGAACCAATCTCTTCCAATTCCCGCCAAA
>OZ020167.1:10832792-11079974 GCA_963971145.1 Sussaba pulchella | reverse complement strand
ATCGAAACAGGGAGGAGAAATTTTGATGATAAAATGATTGAGGTAAAAATTGAACCTAAAATTAACTTATGAAATAACGAATGCAAAATAATTTTAAACAAAATAACGTCAAAAGGAGGAGAAGAAATTTTGATAGTAAGATTATTGAGGTAAAAATTGGACCTGAAGTTAGGTTATTAAACAGCCAATACAAATCGAACTTTGAATAAAATTACATCGAAATACGGAGAAGAAATATTGATAATAAAATTATTTAGGTAAAAATTGAATCTAAAATTAACTTATCAAACGGTCAATACTAATTAAACTTTAAACAAAATTACATCGAAATACGGAGAAGAAATTTTGATGATAAAATTATTGAGGTATAAATTTAACCTAAAATTAAGTTATTAAACAACCGATACAAATTAAACTTTCAATATATTTTTTCATTCATATACTTTCAGTATATTTATTTCCGGAGCATTTTAATTCGATTCATTGACCTGTCGAAACATCGATCGGTCGGATTTCGTTTCCCACCTCCGATCTCGTTTAATTCCAACGCGTGTGATTCGATTTAATCCTGTTTTTCAATTTCAGAGAAAGACAATTAGAGATTAAAAAGTGGCAAGTGAAGGAAGCGGAGAAGCAAAGAGTCGTTAAACTCAGCACAACCGACTGGCTGGATCATCCGGACCGCTATCTTCTCGAACTCGCCGGAAGGCCATCTTACAACAACGAAGGCAGTTAGACGGGCCCGAATTTGCTACTTTGAATTTGTGCATATGTACATACCGTCTCAAATATAATTAATTCTGGATCGGAAATCATTTTTTTTTTCTTTTCTCATATTTTCGAATCGGAATTGATATTTCAATAAAAATTCGAATTATCGATCGATAGTGGACGAAATATATTTTGTAATATTTGCAGCCCCGAATTGGCTCAAACTTTTATTCGAACCAGGCGAATATGTTGTTTTTTGCTTGGCAAATAAATTCAAAAAGAAAAAAAAAAAACAAAAAAATAAAACCCAAATTTTGTTCAAGCCTTTCTGTGCCCCAATCAAATCCCTCGCAAATAATCCATCGAAATCAATGCTCGCAAGCTCTTAAAAAATAACAATCATTGCTGCAGCCAAAAAAAAAATAAAAATAAAAATAAAAACGAACAAAAACCTCCGTCGTCAAAAGCTCACAACATCATTGCTCGTTCGACTCCTCGATGCGAAACATTTCTAATTCGCCATTTCGCAGTAGATCGGTAATTTCTCGAAAGTTCAATATTTAGTCGAGGGTGTGGTTTAATGCGTTCGGGATACTATCGGGTCCCACTTACGCATTCGTATTCCGAAACGAGGCGCAGTTAATTCAACAATTAATTATCCACGGAAATGGAAATCGAATTCGTCGGTCGAACACCGTTGAACGATAGTCCGCGAGCGGGGGGGGGGTGGGGGTGGGGGCGGGGGCAAGAAGGGGTACGAAGGGGTTGTCGCTATCGAGAGAGACGAAGAGAGGATTGTACCGGATGCACGAAATCGTCGATGGGCGCCGCACAATATCCATTGACGTTGATTAATCGTCGGGAATCGGTACAAGGACACATCGATCCTCCGCTTTATAATTGCTCGTAGCGAATCGTGTATCTCTGCGAATATAGATGTAGCGCGAGCAAAGAGGGGGTACAGGGGAAAGGGTCGCTAACTCTCGGGCTCTCGTTGATTGCCACTATCAAAATGTATGTCCGCGTCTGTAATTGGACCTACCGCAAACCGCGATAATCGAATAAAACCCTCCCCCTCGCGCGCGTTTCATATCGCACGTACAGTTTTGCCTATATTCTCCGCCCCCCCCGCCTCCCCCTCCGCACTCCCGTACAATGATTACCGGATTCGTTTACGCCTTCCCCGCTTTTTTTCGGCTTCTGTCTCGGCGTTTCTAGAAATCTTAAATATTTCTCGACGGCTCGACGATCGTTGAAACATAAATAATTAAATGACCGAATTAATGGGACTCGAAAGAAAACAAAGTTTTAGTATCTTCGGAAATCATAAAGATGTAATGGAGAATAAAAATTCTGGAACGAAAAATGATGTAGGCGAGGCAGAGAGTTTTCACGGGGATTGATTTCGCGCTGGAGATTGCACTTGGAATAATTAAGACGGTGGAGGATAATCGCGGCTGGAAAGGAAGCGGAGTCTCGCTCGCAGCGTTCCCGAAGGGTAAGCACGAGGATGGTTGCAGTTGCGAGTTACAAACTTGAGCGTGAAAAGCTCGGGCTCGTAGCTTTCCCCGAGGGTGATGCACGCGCAAAGAGTGAGTGAGAGGAAAGAGAGAGAGAGAGAGAGAGAGAGAGAGAGAGAGAGAGAGAGAGAGAGAGAGAGAGAGAGAGAGAGAGAGAGAGAGAGAGAGCGAGGACACGAGAAAGCGAAAGAATGAGGGAGAGAGGGAGAAACAGAGAGAGAGAGGAAGAAATAGAGAGAGAGAGAGAGAGAGAGAGAGAGAGAGAGAGGAAGAAATAGAGAGAGAGAGAGAGAAAAGAGAGAGAGAGAGAAAGAGACGTAGACGAGAGAAGCAGCGTTGGAAACAGCCCATTACCAGATTGCAACAGCAGCATCGCGTGAATAAGTCAGAAGCTAAGTGTGGCACGATGTACATTGGTAGATAATTCTGGTGCATTTGGCGTCGCGCTTTAACCAGACATTCGCCCTTCTGACGAGACATTGTCGTTCTCTACTCGCCTTCGTTTTCCCGCAAGTTCGTTCAACACCCTCGTAATCCACTCTAAATTCAACAAATTTTATCCAGACTTTTCGACGTACGTACGTTCTCCCCGTGTTTTCTCGATGGGAAACCGTGGACGAAGGATAACGTCGTGCTAATTAAAACCCATGTTGAATCAACCTGATTAACCTATCCGCGAGAAAGCGAGGGATGGAAAGAGAAAGAGGGAGAGTTGGAGCACTCTGCAACGCTTCGACGGAATAAACATTTGCACGAGAAACGCTGTACCGCTTTTTTTTTTTTTTGTTGTCATCCCTTCGACGAGAGTCGTGATTTTGAAGCTTTAATGGCTTCACCGGGCCGGTGATTAATGATTTCGTTAGTATTTTAACAAAGTTACGGCGTCACACACACGCGCATGCACACACACACGCACATACACCCACTCTTGCTCTCATATTCCGTCATTCATATGTGTTCGAAACAGAATGAATTAAAAATTCTCATCGAACGAGCTTTTATTGTAAATGCTTTTTACTGAAAACCATTCGGGACACGGAAATGATCACTCGGCTAACGTATGTTCAACTCGCGCGATATTTGATATACATTTTATACAGGAAAATTAATTGTTGATTGATCTTGCACGAAATCAAAGCTAAAGAATAATGAATTGTTTTACTAAAACAAATAAAGATAAATCACCGAAGCTTTTATATTCCGGACCGAGAAGTCGCGTTATCGCTTGCTTCCAGGGATGGGCATTCATTCAATAAAAATCCATTTCAAATATTTCTCCAAACGAATAACCGTAATTAATTATCGCGCAACAATGAATATTATCATATTTCAATTACATTGCCATTGAACGAATGCCCATATCTCTGTTTGCTACGTGCCAATCACTCCCGCCGATTATTCCAGATAAATTCAAAATATCATAGAAGCTACAAAAACCCATGAAAAAATGATTTTATGATAATAACGAATTCGACGTAACGTCCGGTGCTGTTACTATCCCAAAATTTTGCCAATCGAAAGCCAATGAATACCGCCATAATCAGTTTCAACCCCCTGGCCGGTCCCCCGTGCCGTCACAAGAATTTTCCATCGGTCGAACCTTTTATCGCATCGGTCGTTCTCGTTTCGACAGAATCCCCTTTTCAGTCTGTGCCTGTAATGAGATCGTCACTTAACCCTTCGACTGCACACTTCCGCCACCGATCTATAACTGCATACCGGGTCAGAACGACCCAAGGCGATTTTCAAACCGTTGTACCTCGGTAAATATGCATTTTTTCGTTTTTTTTGTAGAGTCATTTTTTGCAGTCAATTATGTATATTTTATGGCCCAAAACTTGTTTTTGGCCGAAACCTAAAATTAAATGCCAAAACATTCGTCCAAAGTGGGGCATATGTAGAAAAATGCATGATTACACGAAAAAAATCGTATTTTTTTAAAAATCAATTTTCAAAAAAAATCCTTTGGGGCTTTTCAAGAGGAAGTTACGTAGATACGAAAAAAAAATATAACGTCGACCAACCTTCCAAAAAATGAATTAATCCTATGGGTTGAAAGTAGGCATTTTCGGAGTAGTGAAAACTGGGAAAAAAACAACTCCAACGACTGATTAACCATAAAAAACGTATATTTTTGATTTTTTTTCTCTTCTATAATATAAAATTATTCCTGTTCACCGCAATCGACACACAAATACATTCGGTGGAGGTTACACGAAGGTTCTTTTTAGCTCGGGCACTGGTGTTTTGTTTTGTGATCGTCTTTGTTATCACACAAACCGCACCTGACGCGTTTTTTGAACTCTGGCCTTTCCTCTACATTTTGCGGGGGCTCTTTTTCGTTGTTTAAAATCATTTTAATACTGGCCGCTATACCAAGTCTTAAAGTGGGGTTCTGTTGCAGCCTCCTTTCAAGAAAAGGCCGCAGTAGACCATGAGCAATTTTTTTTTGGCATTCACGACCCGACAACTTTTCTTTATCTTCATTCGAATTTATTTTTGCACACGTATGAAAAATACGCACTCATATCATCGAATTCATCTCCATCACTATCAGTTGGCTGCTCACTTATGTAATCGATGTCATCGCCTTCTTCTTCAGACATATCTTGGCCGAAATCGTCGTCCTCATCCGATTCTTGAAGTGAAAACCGCTCCGTTTGAACATTTCGTTCCTTATTCGACATCCTAAATTCATAATTTATTATAATAGAGCAAAATAACATAAATCTATTAGCTTTTACTATCATAACACACTTACTTTTGAAGCTTCAACACAAAATTTCACAGAAAAAAAAATCGGTTTTTCAACGCAAAACTGCACACATTGGGTCAAAACGACCCAACGACTTTTTGGAGCGGCTGCCCTATGTACACTGGCAGGGTCTGGGGAAGGGGCATAGTGTCCGGCTATAGAGTAAGGGTGGGGGCAAAATTAGGTGTCGAGATTTGGTTGATTAGACCCCCCCCCCCTCTGTGATACAATCGACGGAAGAAAACTTGCTGGGTCATAATGACCCCGAATGCAGTCGAAGGGTTAATTAACGCTCGCCGATGCTATAACCCGGTCCATTCGATTACGGTTGAAAATGGAATTGCCGAGTACGCACACATTATCGTGCTTTATAATTAAATAATCCGTCCAATGCAGTGGGAATTGGAGCGGAGGAGGGGGAGGGGGGGTTGACCATCGGCCGATTGTATCGAATCTTATCATCGAAGCGTAGATTCGCACAATCCCGGTGGCGCATCTCTATATCGTTCCAAACCGTGCATGGCCCTCGTGGAGCGTTCACAGAGCTTTCAGCTCTAATGCGGATCATATACGAACAGTGGAATATCGACGTGGAATCTCGCGTTCGGAATGTATGTCTATATATATATGGGGCAAAATTTCCCAATTCACCGAACTGGGAAACCCTCCTACCCCCTGATGTGGACGATGATTTTTTTTTAGTGTCCTTTGGATCCTACGACGTCACTAATTTTTTCTAAGATTTTTTAGACCCCTCCTTTCTCTTCCCTCCCCCCATCATTTTATTTTTATCGAGAGGTAACTGCTATTGGCCCGCTTTTTATTTGGATGAAATTTTTTTACCGGATAGTCTATTGAAATTGAAGAACTCTTTTCATAAAATTGGAGTGGGCAGCGGGTTCCTAATATTTTTATTTATTTGTTTGAAGTTTTGCAAAAATTCGATTATTTCGGAAATTTAAATATATGATAATGGTTTCCCGTCTAAAAAAAGAAAAGACAAATGAAATTTGTCCTGCTAAAGAATCAATATTTCGACTATTTCGATAGAAAATCAATTTTTGAGTATTAATTAATTGTTGCTATCATCAGGAGGTAACTCCTATTTCCTATCGTTTTTCTATCGAAACAATCGGAATATCGATTTCTTGTAAGATAGATTTCATATTTCTTTTCTTTTTTTAGATGGAAAACCATTATCATATATTCAAATTTCGGAAAAACTCGAATTTTTGGAAAATTTCAAAAAAAAAAAAAAAAAAATATTAGGAATCCGCTGCCCACTCCAATTTTATGAAAAAAGTTCTTCAATTTCAATGGAGTATCCGGGAAAAAAATTTCATCCAAATAAAAAGGGGGCAAATAGCAGTTACCTATTGATAAAAATAATATGGCGGGAGGAGGGGAGGAGAAGAAGGGGTCTAAAAAATCTAAAAAAAATGAGTGAGGTCGTAGGATCCAAAGGATACTAAAAAAAAAAATGACCGTCCACATCGGGGGATAGGAGGGTTTCAGTTCGGTGAATTGGGAAATTTTGCCCCATATATACATATAAAGCACCGGCCACAGGCACAATACCCATTAAGCTGCCGCCCGTTCTCCGGTCCTCGACGAAAAGCTCCTTTAAATTCTGGCGTAAGCGCCGTTCGTCGTCCTGTGTATCAATTATCGAACCGTCGGGACACGTTCTCGTGGCCAAACTCGTCGGACTCGGCTTTGCATCGCGAACGCACGTCGGTCCATCAACAACTTTCACGTACTCTCATTACCCAACGGTCGCTTGATTATGTATTGGATTCGTCGTTTAACGGACGATGGATTCGCAGTTCGAAACCGAGAGAGCTTCTGGCTCACAACCGCACTGGGTTGAGTGCTCGTCGATTCATCAGAGAATTTTATATCGTGTTTCACGCTGCTACATGGATTGTCCACGTTTTTTTTTTTTTTTTTATCGATTTTGTTTGCGTCTGCAAGCTTCGTTGTGCGCGTTCATGAAGTTGGGGTTCGATCATTTTGTACGGAGAAAATGTTTTATCAGATTTCAATGCGATTTGAGTGCACTGAATTACACTGGAATGTGTGTGTGTGTGTGTGTGTGTGTTTGTGAACTTTTTACACAGAAAATTACCGAAACTACGCTGAAAAAAGGTAGTTACGTGTATAATTAAATTATAATAAAATTGCATCGGAACGACATCTAACAACAAATTCCTGCAGGCTTCATTTTGTACATTTATGAAGCTGGGTTCCGATTGTTTTATGACCAAAAAATAATGTATGGGACTACACTGAATTCCTCCGAAATGTGTGTGTTCGGAACTTTTTTATGATATCTTCGTTCATGTCTTACATGCAGATAATTATCCCGAGTTTCAGTGGTGCAGGTAAGTCGTTCAGTAGTAGGAAAGCCTTTGGTACTTCCGCAAGCTCGTGATCGCGAACGACAAAGACGAAAGAGTTTCGACTTTCGCCACTAGCGTCACCATCAGCGCTCTGGCCTCCACTAAAATGACCTTGCTACAGACTAGTGACCTTGGGCATTGGCTCAAAGAAATCCTTATTCCATTTCCCCCTTCGCAAGCCCCAACGACGGCAGCGTCACGATTAACGATTGTACATTCGTTACTGCGTAAAAATCTGTCAACCATGATCGAAACTCAACCTTTCATATAGCAATATCATGTTCACCCCCATAAATCCAATTAAATCGTATTCTCGGATTTTCCCAAACTACCGTTCGTTCCGTTAGCAGCGATTCGTAGCGATACAACCATCGAGACGTATCACGGTCATTCGACCCGAGTGCGTAGGCTGAAAGCTTTCGTAGCCGGAGGGTGGTTCGCACGTATAGCTTCGACATTAATCCACCGGTTTCGAAATGACGTGTAGCCCCGGCAACGAACGTCCGCTCGTGAGCGAACCGTAACGGTCACAGTCACGGTCAATGAAACGTGCTGTTGCCGGTCTCGGTTAACTTTTATTCCGTCCAAGGGATCATGACGCGGGGTCCGAGGTAGATCGTTGAAATCGTCGAGCGTGCCTGTAGATCGCCAACCCCCAAGCGGGTAATAAAAATGAAATTCTCGATTCAAAAGCGTCGCCCCGTGTGTATATCCGCGATTGTGGCTGGCTGTCGCGGTGCGGGCACCAGCAGAACGTATGGCTCCGGGTTCCCCCTTCCTCTCTCTTCCACATTCCCAAAGGGGTTTCGATGTTTTCTCGTTTTAATCTCTTTTGTTTTGTTTTGCATTCTCGTATTCGAATTTATTTAAACCTCCCTCGCGCAGCTGAACCCGAAGGGTGCGCGATACACGCGCGAGTAGTAAAGTTGCACTCCGTGTTTCGCGATGGCGCGCAGGGAGTAGATTTGGACCAGCGGTGCTCGGGTTGATTTTCCACGAGCCCTCGACGGCGACGCCGGGGCGAAGAAAGAAGAGAACGCGTCTCGTTCGGGTAATAACTTTGTTGTCAGCGGTGTCTCGTCATTAATATGAATTTTCCGGAGATACGCTGGCGGCGTTGTTTTCTCGGTTGTGCGATGCAGTCGAAGCAGCAGGGGTCGTTCTCGGGCGACGCTGGGGGTTGTTGCAGACGATCGCAATGAGTACGAGTCTATTCGTGCGGGTATATAAGAGCGACGGGGGGGTTGAAGCCGGGGTTTGCGAGGACCCGGTGTTTGCGTCGAGGATCAAATCGTCTTGCCTTCTCGGAGAAGGTTGCTCGGGAGCGCGAGAGTGAGAAACCGAGCAAATGTCGGGAGTATCGTGGAACGGGGGTGTCGGGGAAGCCGATGGGAAGTGGCAGGAACATGGAGTAGATAGGTGAGAGGATGAGAGAGAAAGCAATTTCGCTGGTTGCGCGAGCGATATTTCAGTTAGTCCGATGTGCCATCAGTCAGTGCCGAAGAGCCGGGATAGACGAACGAGGTGTGCAGCCCGCGGGATATCCACTCTGGCTTCCGCATCGTGGGGGGGGGGGGGGGGGGGGGGGGGAGGACGTGTGACCCCT
Source organism: Sussaba pulchella (assembly GCA_963971145.1). Lineage (NCBI taxonomy): Eukaryota > Metazoa > Arthropoda > Insecta > Hymenoptera > Ichneumonidae > Sussaba > Sussaba pulchella. The sequence continues at coordinate 11,070,980 of OZ020167.1, read as the reverse complement.
ACTCCGGCTTGGCTGACGCTCTGCGAACGGGCCGATGGATGGATATGTGCGATGTACGAGCTAGGTGCCAGGAAGCCGTGCACAGGGAACGGGAGGATAGGGGTGTCCGAGGCCGGAGGGTGTATTCCAACCGATGACCCGACACTAACCCGGTATGCTCGACGGACCTCATTTGTTAGAGACCTCACACCTTGGGTCGCAGCCACACGCTGGACTTTCAAATGAATTCTCGACCTCTCGGATTGTTCTCCGTCCGACATTGTCCTGGAAAATCGTCTTGGCTTCGTCTTATTACCAGCTCAGGTTATTTTTTCTAGTTCCAATGAGAGATGGATTATTTTGGTATGTATTGCAGGGAAATAACATTTGATAGGGGTAGGTGGAATGTATGAAGTTGTTTTTCGGTTCGAAGGAAATTATGTGAAAGGTGGGATGGGATATTGTTTGGGCTGATGTAAGTAGTTGGTGGTTCGGTGGAAGGACGTCGGGGTTGTGGGAGAAGGTAGTAAAATTATGTCATGTATGCAGTTGTCCTAGAATGCTAGGGGTGGCGTAGAAGAGTTAGAGAAACGAAGGCAATGCTACCATGTGGTTTTTCGTGTTTTGGTTCACATCCAAAAACACTCTGAAGGGTGCCAGTGGCGGAGAATATATTCGGTGTTTACCGCGATATATCGATGACTCTCATCGACGTTCCCAAATAAGTGAAAATTATTCAATTCGTTCTTTCCACACGACTTGTCGGACTATAAATGTATTCCGAATACGAAGCCTCACTTCTACTTGCTACTTTTATCACATTTTCTTCAGAAGCTTCGGAATTATTCCGAACGAATTTTTTCTTAGTACATCTAATTTCCATCCCCATCCGTTCCACCTCCGATTTGCTCTCGAGAAAACGATCGATATCCCCCCTTCATCCCCTTCCCGTGTCTACTGTAAATCCGAACGAGAACTGTGAAAATATTTTCACGTGTGAATATACGGTAAAGCATATTTTCCCGAGGCTGGTGAAACAATGCGGAAATAAATGTAGCGGAAGGCGAGAAGCGCAGGTTGGGTAGAGGCTTTCCAAAAACTCGTTACCTCACAGCTTTCACGTGTATCCGAGACGCGGTGTTGGAATATACAGCGACTGTGCAGAAGCAGGAGCAGCAACGGCAGCAGCAGCAGCAGCACGAGGACTCGTAGTTCTTCCGTGGCTGTCGCTACGTAGTACCGTCGCGCATGAGAAAATACAATTTAATCGCTTTGTCGCTTTGTTCGACCAAATCGACATTTTCCGTTCAACGCTTTTGCTTCCAAACTCGAGAGAAATCGACGTGAAAGGCGGGTTTCCGAGCAGAAACTTATTCCGGACTGTCTGATGTCAGACCGCAGACTTTACGGGTAACATTGAGGCATGCCTGACCGGACCCGGACTATTCCACTAGGATCCTCGGACTGAGATCCGGCTGAATCGTTTGGTAACATCTCGTCCAGCAAGGATCGCCGAATTCGGACTGAATCTACTTCGAACGTGACAACGTTACAGCTTGATATCCGACGCAGTTGTGTCCTGAATGAGGAGAATCGTCAGGCTTAAGGCGGGTCGGGTTGGATTCGTTTTGCTACGTCTTACCTTATCGTGTTCCAGATGGAGAGACGGCTAGTTAGGAGATTCCGCGTCTTTCTTTGCTCTTTGAGTTCCAGTTTACCCTTTGCAGTTTTGCTCTTCTCCCTGTCTCGCTCCTTCGTTCTCTGATTTTTCATCTCCCGACCCTCCGGCAAGCGGGACGACGGGAGAACCCGAGAAATAACAGGCTGACCAAACACTACGGGCGAACGATATTTTCTCAAGACCTAATGCTATATATTTTTCTCTTCTCGAATTTTTTCTCCCCCCCCCCCTCTCGAAATCTCCGTAATGGTTTGGCCAACATGGGCCCCAGCCCTAGAACCAACCGGGGCACCCTTAACGAATTAATCGATCGCGTATGTACTGGCAAAGAAGCGAGCCAATCCCAAATATGTACATAAATTCCTCGGAGTCCCGGAAATTTTCCCGGATTTGGTCCAAAACACACGTCACCGCCCGTTGAGAGCAGCGATTCGAAGAGTCGCGCGAAATTCTTTAACCGACTCTTTCGTCTGTTCTTGGCTGCTCCATCAGCCAGTCTCGCAGGGGTGGCGGCGGCGATGCAGTACACCGACGAGGGGTTGCGCAGAGGGCAGAATTCCGTGTTTTAGACGAGAGCTTTCAGATTTAACGAAGCGTGGATAGGATGAAAGGTGGCGGCCCAACGACGGGGGATGGTTTGGTCGGTAGACGACGAAAGATGGCTCGTGAATTGAGAGGAAAGAAGCGACGAGCATGGCCGCGCACTGTGCGAGGAAAACCTCGCGAGCAAGAGTCGTAATGTTAAAACACATCCAGTACCTAGCTAGCTACGTCGAAGATACGAAGGACTTTCGACCTTTCCCATCGTGCGAACACACCCTCTCGCATTTCCTTCTTTCACAACCCCATGGTACAACCTCGACCATACCTTTGCCGCTATATCACGCGGCAAGAACGTGGGGATTTCTCTGATTCGACTGAAGGCTCCTGCACACCGCCACATCTCGCGTCCCTCGTATACCTTTCGCACATCTTTCGCTCTTACCCCGAGTCAGCACTGACTCACCCCCCCGCCCTTTCGCAACCCTAGTCAGCCGGCTCGGGTCTGGCGTCACCGGGGACTGCTTCGACATGCTTTTTGCACCCAATGCTTCGAGCAAATCAAATTTCTCAATGCTTCCAGACGTACCCACGGCTTAAATTCCAATGCTTCGACGTTGCGTACTCATCGATCTCTGACATGCAGATTTCTCACGAACGGATTTATTTTTTTTTGTTTCAAATCTTTCTTAGGTCTTGCTAACAGCGTTCGCAACGTGCGTCGTCTAGTCATCTCGTGTCGTTGAAAAAATGTTTTCGTTTTTTTTTTTTTCGCTTAACACCAACGACGAGCAGGCGGAGGCTGTGACTGCGGCTCTTACTTCACTCTCACCGCACAATTACCACCGTGATAAAAGTTTTTCCGCGGCCAACTTTTAATGGACGAGAGACTGTGATGGAAATTGCAATGGTGAAAAAAGCGTACGGGATTTCGTTTGTCGACGGGATTTATTCATTCTCATTATCGTTAGGAGGGGTTGGGGATGACGGGGGTTTGGCTCGTCGTCGACATCGAGCAGACGAAAACTTGTGGGTTATGCGTGTGAAGGTGATTTATATATTGAAAAAAAAACACATACATACATAACGAAAACTGACAGATAACGAGATTTTATTCGTACGAAGTACAGCGAAGTGTGGGAGGGGATGGCAATGGCGACGGCGAAGGGAGGGTCGAGTTACGTCCGGCACGGGGGATCGTCGTGTCGCGAGGTATTAAAAATTCCGCGTACACTCCCTGTGGGTGTAATAAAGACTAAAGAAACACACGTTTCTTGTTTTATTTATTTATTTTTTTATTCTTCCGGACCTCGTAAAACATGCACGAAAAGTGCAGACCACTGCTCTTTTTCGGACGGACAAATGAGAATTTAGTGACCAGCGACCTTTTTTTTTCGTGGTTTATTTTTTCTCGTTCGCCGTTGCTGAAATGGATTTCTTGACTGGCGTCAAAAGTCCCGTGACTTGAGTTTAAGTTGTAATTAACGTCGAAAAAAAGACCATCGAAGCTTTCCTTATCAAAAACAATTTTCAAGCTCTCAGAAGTCTGTCGAAAATTAGTTTCGAACCGTCCGATAGGTCAAAATTATCTTCAGCTCCAGTTCCCGTCCCCTCCGGCCTTCTCCCCGTGGGGGTGAATATTTTTCTCTCAACCAAAAATCCCAAATCCACGCTGGAAATAATTTCGTTACCGCAATCGCTAATTCGAGAAATAATTAACGATGGGTCGTCGTATAACTTATCCGGGATCGCGACCGCCGAATTGAATTTATCGGCAGATTCTGTCGCAGACACGGGCACGTTAATTAATTGAAAGATGTCCCCGACCTCGATGGCTGCCACGGCGAAATGATTGATTCTCGTCTCGTCGTGTAATTCCCCGTCGTTCGAACGTACCGCGAAAACACAACAGCCCCGCGGCATCGCCAGTAGTAGCGGCTGCGGTGGTCAGCCAGTATCCGCGATAGCCGCAGTGGATAAAGCGCAGACCGAACACGTTCCGTTAATTCTCTAAAAATATATAGGGGTTCGAGGAAGCGAGGGGAATTCGGGGGGGGTGAACGATCGACCAAGTGGAAAAGGGAGAGGGGACGGGTTTTTGTAGTTGCTTACCGCATATCGTCCGAGCCCGGAGTTTAAAGTTTAAGCCGCAGAGAGGCGGCTGACAGCTTGACACGGTTATCCCGTCGAGTAAAACTCTCGACGGGATAAACGAGGGTAGAACGAATCCTCGAGGGTTTCCGTAATCACGCGTTGAATATAGGCCAGTGCGATTAAATGTTTTAAATCGTACTGACGAACGAGACGTACGAGAGTGCAAGGTTTGGAGTAAGCGAGGGGGGACACGCGGCGTTTCGCGGAGGGAGGGGGCGGGGGGCGTGCAGAGCTTTCCCTTGCATGCAATTAAAACACAAGCGGCCGGTTTCACATAGCCTAGGCTACTCGTTCCGCGAACTCTCGGCCCCGTCTCTGGCGTTTCTTTCATACGATGCCCAAACGTCGAGTGGTTCTTCAGTGTCAATTAAAATTGCACCGACGAAACTTGACGCGACTCAACGAAAAATGCGACGCGAAGGTTTTTCTGAGAAAATTTTCTTCACACCCAGGTTTTTCGCGACTTTTCTGCGGGTTTTCTTTCGCGTACTTATCGCGTCGATCATTCATCGAACGTGAATCGAAAGCGCGTCGACTCGTTGTACTCGTCCTCGGGGCTTTGGAGGGTGAAACCGACGTCGAGAGATATCGCGAGACTGCGGGAGAACTTTTATTTTTCGCGGTGGAAAAGTTTCGGAAACTGTGAATAGTGCGAGAGAGAGAGAGAAGGAAGGAGGTAGGGAAAGAGAGGAGGAGAGAGAGTGCTTGCAAGGAAAGGCTCTTTCCAGCGCACCAACCTCATGGTCGTATTATTTATTAAGCGCGCTGCGTCGAATATTGCTCGAACTATATCGGCCTTCAAGTTTCTCTATTCTCGAACCTGTATCCCTTGAATTACGCTGCGAGCCTCGGGCTCCAACCGTCCGCGTGGCAACGAGGAAAAAAAAAAGAGGAAAATGTGAGAGATGGCGTTTTTTTGTTGGTTGACTTGTGGAAAGGCGGATTAATGAGCCGAGGATTTCGTCAAATGACAGATTCGTCATCGGATTGGATCTGATTGCGTCCCACTCGCAGACCTGTAAAACGTGATAACGATTTTAACATTTTTCCGAATTTTTGAAAATAACTAATCAATCAAACGAGAGTTAGGGTAAAAACTCAATTTCGGTTGAATGAATCTCACGTTGAGTTTCACCCTATTTTGATGCTTTTTTTCCCGTGCACTCTAACCATTCGAACGCCTCCGAAGAGTTGCCAAACAAGAGAGACAGAGAGACGGAGATGGATAAAAAGCGTGCGAAAAAAAGAATAAAAATAAAAAGCCATCAATTTTTTATTTGTCGTTTCGAAGCGCACGTCGTTCATCGAAGTTCCTGCCACGTGCAGCTAGCGTGTCAGTTGTTGTTATTCATTCGTGCAATAAATATCGCGTAATGGGGATTCCCGACGGGCCAACGTGCCGGGCCAGTGCTCGTAGGAGATACAGAATGTGTACAAATAAAAAAGAACAATATTTATATAAAAATAGAGGACGGAGAGGATAAATATACGGAGATGAAAATCATTGAAAAAAAAAATATGAAAAAACTGGGTGGGACGATTTTGGTGAATGCAAAGTTTAATTGGACATATTCGGGTTTCCCGAAGGGCGTAGAGGTGGTGGGGTGGAATTTTCCGCGCATATATGAAAGCACGGTGGGGATGGGATTTCGTTCGCGAGGTCACAGAGTGATCCGAACGTGAATCCGAGCGTGAAACCGACAGGCCATTAAACGGGTGGAATAGCTATTGGGCTGGGGGGAGAGCCGGGGGAGACTCCATCGGGGGTTCGAGCACTAGTCTCGTTGCGGAACGCCAGCTATCCGCGCTCTGATACACCTGGATCGTGCTGCACTAAGGGTGATGACTCCACTCATTAACTATCCGCGCACTCATGGTTCGTTGCACTCATCCGGCGCTTCTCGTTACACCTGAAGCTCGAGAAAAATTTCGAATTTCACATATTCGACTTGATTTTATTGTCTTGTCATTGATCGAGAAATCTTAGGAAGGCACTCTCAGATTAAGAAAGCTTATGTTGAGATTTGAACGTCGCTGGTGAACTCGCAGCTGTTGACAGCGATAATTCAGCTCGAAAAAAATATCGTCAAATTAAAAAAGTAAAAATGAGCGGAACTAAGAATCAATAAATCAATAAATCAATAAATCAATAAATCAATAAATCAATAAATCAATAAATCAATAAATCAATAAATCAATAAATCAATAAATCAATAAATCAATAAATCAATAAATCAATAAATCAATAAATCAATAAATCAATAAATCAATAAATCAATAAATCAATAAATCAATAAATCAATAAATCAATAAATCAATAAATCAATAAATCAATAAATCAATAAATCAATAAATCAATAAATCAATAAATCAATAAATCAATAAATCAATAAATCAATAAATCAATAAATCAATAAATCAATAAATCAATAAATCAATAAATCAATAAATCAATAAATCAATAAATCAATAAATCAATAAATCAATAAATCAATAAATCAATAAATCAATAAATCAATAAATCAATAAATCAATAAATCAATAAATCAATAAATCAATAAATCAATAAATCAATAAATCAATAAATCAATAAATCAATAAATCAATAAATCAATAAATCAATAAATCAATAAATCAATAAATCAATAAATCAATAAATCAATAAATCAATAAATCAATAAATCAATAAATCAATAAATCAATAAATCAATAAATCAATAAATCAATAAATCAATAAATCAATAAATCAATAAATCAATAAATCAATAAATCAATAAATCAATAAATCAATAAATCAATAAATCAATAAATCAATAAATCAATAAATCAATAAATCAATAAATCAATAAATCAATAAATCAATAAATCAATAAATCAATAAATCAATAAATCAATAAATCAATAAATCAATAAATCAATAAATCAATAAATCAATAAATCAATAAATCAATAAATCAATAAATCAATAAATCAATAAATCAATAAATCAATAAATCAATAAATCAATAAATCAATAAATCAATAAATCAATAAATCAATAAATCAATAAATCAATAAATCAATAAATCAATAAATCAATAAATCAATAAATCAATAAATCAATAAATCAATAAATCAATAAATCAATAAATCAATAAATCAATAAATCAATAAATCAATAAATCAATAAATCAATAAATCAATAAATCAATAAATCAATAAATCAATAAATCAATAAATCAATAAATCAATAAATCAATAAATCAATAAATCAATAAATCAATAAATCAATAAATCAATAAATCAATAAATCAATAAATCAATAAATCAATAAATCAATAAATCAATAAATCAATAAATCAATAAATCAATAAATCAATAAATCAATAAATCAATAAATCAATAAATCAATAAATCAATAAATCAATAAATCAATAAATCAATAAATCAATAAATCAATAAATCAATAAATCAATAAATCAATAAATCAATAAATCAATAAATCAATAAATCAATAAATCAATAAATCAATAAATCAATAAATCAATAAATCAATAAATCAATAAATCAATAAATCAATAAATCAATAAATCAATAAATCAATAAATCAATAAATCAATAAATCAATAAATCAATAAATCAATAAATCAATAAATCAATAAATCAATAAATCAATAAATCAATAAATCAATAAATCAATAAATCAATAAATCAATAAATCAATAAATCAATAAATCAATAAATCAATAAATCAATAAATCAATAAATCAATAAATCAATAAATCAATAAATCAATAAATCAATAAATCAATAAATCAATAAATCAATAAATCAATAAATCAATAAATCAATAAATCAATAAATCAATAAATCAATAAATCAATAAATCAATAAATCAATAAATCAATAAATCAATAAATCAATAAATCAATAAATCAATAAATCAATAAATCAATAAATCAATAAATCAATAAATCAATAAATCAATAAATCAATAAATCAATAAATCAATAAATCAATAAATCAATAAATCAATAAATCAATAAATCAATAAATCAATAAATCAATAAATCAATAAATCAATAAATCAATAAATCAATAAATCAATAAATCAATAAATCAATAAATCAATAAATCAATAAATCAATAAATCAATAAATCAATAAATCAATAAATCAATAAATCAATAAATCAATAAATCAATAAATCAATAAATCAATAAATCAATAAATCAATAAATCAATAAATCAATAAATCAATAAATCAATAAATCAATAAATCAATAAATCAATAAATCAATAAATCAATAAATCAATAAATCAATAAATCAATAAATCAATAAATCAATAAATCAATAAATCAATAAATCAATAAATCAATAAATCAATAAATCAATAAATCAATGGTAAGTGGAGAAGGGAAAAAAAATTACTCGAAATCTAATTTTGATAAAAATAATTTGCCACATAAAGTCGAAAAAATTAATGTACCGGACGAATAAAATTTGACAAATAGAAAATCGTTTCTCTATCGAAAGAACCATTAACCTCCAATAATATTATTGCTTCAATCGTTGAACCAGACCGTTCTTAAGGGCGCGACGTTGAACGAGAAGACGATAACATTTGCCCTTCAATAACAATAACGGACATTTTCATTCCGTCCCGACGTCAAGACGAGAATAAATTTTTGCACAAGCGGTTACAGTGGGAACCATAAACAAGCACCATTCTCGAGACTCGGTGCTCGGGTGCGAGCACCCTTGCTCCCTTAAACTCTCGGTCTCGTTGATATTGCGACCGCGGCAGAGCAGTAAGCCGTGGCTTAATTAACTTCCTCGCAAATTTATCATTCCCTCGCGTCTTAATTCTCCCGTCTGTTACGACTGCGACGTCCCAAGTGCCACGACGGATTCGGGGGTGCGCACGCTGTGACGATTTTCCCGCGATCGCGGGTCTCCCTCTTCTGCCGCTTCTGCCTTTGCAGCCCAAGAACGATTCGCACTCGATTAAATTAACCGGGCTACGAAAATGACTCGAGCTTCCCATTGAGCCTCGCACACGTACGAAAGTTTTCTACGTGCGAACGAGCTTAGCACCGGTTTCTAAATCTAATGAAACGAGAACTGCTCTCGTGTCGCTTCTACGTGGGCGTTGCCACACCGTCGAATAACCAATAAAAGATTCTAATGATTTTTTTTCGTCTTCTTTAATCCTTGAACTCAGTGACTTCAAATTATCCTTCAATTGCCCATCCAACTCATCGCGTTTTTCAAACCGAGGAAAACACGATGTTTCAATCACTTTTCGCCATGTGAAATGATTTCAGTTTTTTCGCAAAGAGAAAGCGAAAAACAATATTTTCATTCGTGAAACGTTTCATCGAATCGAGCGGTGTTTCAATTGATTCGATTATTGTCCATTTAATCAAACAAGACTCCAGTGGAAGGCTTCAATTGTGTAATTGGTTTTAACCGAAAAATTCCGAGCCAAACTGAATTGGAAGCCCACTCTCCGATTACACACGTAAACAAATATCGATATGAAATTCCATTCCGGTAAATATTTAACCAAAACTCTATTGAACGAAAAAAAAAAAAACGATTCAACAAAATCATTGCCAAATCTGATTGACCCTCGCTTAAACCCTTGTACAGTTTCTCTTTGTATTTCCCGAACCATCAATAATCCCCAAATCAAATAAAAACGACGCTAACCAAAAGAGAATTTAAAAAAAAAAAATCAATCATCTCGTTCAACCGGCAAATCTCGTGTCTCCTTCCATCAAAGCAATCACAAAAATGTAATTTCAATGAACGAGGCGTAAAATTTATCCATCGACAAAGGCAGGAAGTCAATGAACAATAAACAGAAGCTTCTGCACGAGCCCGGGGGTGCGATATACCGTGAAGGGGTGCCGGCAGGGGTCGCCAGGGGCGGCGTTTGGCTATCACCGGGGTTTGGCGCAAAGTTTTCGCGTTGGGGAATGGAAGACCCACTGCCGGTAGATGGGTCGACGTTCTCTCGTAGCAGCGTGTAAAACAGGCCCTCGCAGTGTTCCAGAGACGCGCGGAGTCCGGAATTGCCCAACGACGGGGTTAAGGAACGCGGCAAACACTGGCCGGTAAGTCAAGGAACCGCAGGATGTCCCAGGCGGCAAAGTTGGTCGGACTTTGAAAGCCAACGCGGAATAGTCCGGGTCTAGTGGCTTGCTAGCCAGCTCGCCGATGTTCTCTCGAAGCTAGACGCGGTAACGCGCCCGTACAGATTCGCAGGGGGATCGAAGAAGCGCGAGCGCGATATATATATATATATATTTTATATAGAAAGTACATAGCTCACGAACTATTGGTTCAAGACCTCGACCAGGCTCGCTTCTTGCGGGTAAATATAATCGGCCGACCGTAATATACGCGTTGCATCGTTGCCCTCAAAAAAATTTTAACTAAGCTAAATCAATAAACATCGTAACGATAATGTTGAAATGGAAACGGAATAAATTGATAAAAGTTGAAAAAGTGATATTCGGTTCGATGGCAATTCAAAATTGAGCCAACTGGATCATAGTCGACTTAATCGCACGGTAACAGTGAACGTGGCGAAGCTGATAGGCGTTTTTTTGGAATATTTTTCATTCAATCGAGTCCCGTGTAGAACCGTTTTTCTTCTTTTCCGTTCTTCTGCACTGCGTCTCGCAGAAGTACGAATCCTCGTGCGACTGGAAAATGGTCGAAGTAAGCTTGGAATGTAGAAGAATCTAAGAGACGACATACGGTCGGTCTTCGAGCAATGCAAAAACTACAAAAATTCTTCGAGGTAAAAAGGAATATTCGTGGTCTCTTTTTCCCGAACGCGTTGGAGAAAGATCGGCAACGAGGGAAAGAGAGAGAGAGAGAGAGAGAGAACGGAAAGGGTAAAAAAAGAATACCCCGAGAGAATCGGAGTTGAAAGCACACCGGGCGAGATATTCCTCGGATAAGGGAGTCGCAAGTGGGGACTGAAGCGAGAGAACGAGGTGCGAGTGCCCGTGAATTTTATTCCTCGATGAAAATCCGTCCGCTTTTCCTCTCGGAAAGATATCGATAACGGGCCGGTGCTGCTGCTACTGCTGCTGCTGCTGCTACCGGCGGTTCGCTTCGACAGAGGCTTCCGACGTTGACTCCAAGTACGAGCGAGAAGGATGCTCTTCAAGCTCGGTGGTAAACGAGAACGGGAGGGAGAAAACGAAAGACGAGGTTTGGTGTGCAACCTAACCGTGAAGCTCCACCATTTGTCACGGGGTTGCCCGACGAAACTTCGATCCATCTTGCCTTTATGTCGGTGTCGGCAGTTGCCGAGTCCTCATACTCCTTCGAGGTGTTAAGAAACTCGCTATCGTAAGCGTTTCGCGCGCGCTGCCAAATATTCGAAACCGTGTCTAACCTCGTCTTATCGAATACTCGATACTTCGCTATATACTTCGAGACGTGGCGGAGTTCATCATTGGCTAATTGTGATTTGTTTTCGTACGTCTTAACATCATAATAATCTTTGCCATGCGATTTAACGAATTTCTTCAATAAATTTGAGAGAAAAATAATAGTTCCCTGCAATTTCGAAGATCCATCTATTTCCATAAATGTCTACATTTTTTACAACATCTTCTCAACGAATAACAATTTTTTTTCGTCGATTATGCAGTCATTCCACTATTCGACGTCAAATTGCGCTCGAGCTTGAGAATAAAAACGTCGAAACCGAAGGTCGCTTTAAACGTTTGATTGATGAAACGTGTTTGACGAGAAAAAAAAAAAGAAAACCAAAAAAAAAAAAAAAAGAAAAACCACCGAGGCAAAGCTAACCCAGAGGGTAAAATTTCAATGGACTCTCGGTGCTTTAAATAGTTCAAAGTGTGTGAATGAAGATCGTAAGTCGCGGAGTCGACTTACCCCCGACCCGCCATGCTCACCATTCACTCGCCGTGAACTTCCAACACCGGAGTCCATTGAATTTTCTGACCTGTATTCACTCGTCCGATCCATACTAGGCTTACCTACTGCGCTACTCGACGAGTCTTTATCGAATAATTAATTTTAACTCTCCCCGAAGAACGGAACGGAGAAGTTGAGAGAATCTTCAGAACGAGTGGAATTGGGTGAAATACTTCACGAACATTCGGAGCTAATTCAAATGCCGTATCCGACGTGGAAATATAAAATTAAATTTACGTTTTCACGAGAGTATCATATTCGTATTTATATAACGCACGTATATATGACGATAATATCCATTCGAATCTACTTCCTTGCGTCGTTCTCTCGCGCACACGAAATTAAATAAGCGTCGAGTCTGTTAAAAAATGATTGGACTGTATTTTTCGGCCAACCAGTCTAGCGATTGACTAGTTTTTTTTCTTTTTTATGCAAAGCGATCGAAGAACACCGAATCTTCAGTGACTCGGCGCGTCCGTAAAATTTCTTAGCCCCGGCGGCATCGCTTTCCTCGCCGCAGTGTCCGCACCAGTGACCAGCCACGTTAATTGCGAAACTTTTCTCGAGCCCTCGACGCTCCAATCGCCACCCCCTCCGGACCCACCCCCCCGTCCCGGTCCTATCAGCCGCGCTGAAAGAAAGGAAAATCCAGCGGAATTCCTCGTCGACGAGGTCGACGAAAAGAAAAAAAATTACTCCTTCGAAGAATTTGCCTCTCAAACCCATTTCAACCACTTTTTCGTCGCTTCTCCATTTCATCCCCGGAACGACGCTTCGAATTCATATAATCGAAAGAACAAAAAAAAAATTTGATTCGCGAAGAACGAGTGGACGAAAAAATTTAATTAATAAACCGTGAAACGAGATTTTAATAGAGACTCCGCGTTCGAAGAAGCCTTCTGACAATCCCGTCACTCAATCGTCTTGCGAATAACGACCGGCAACGAGAACAAAACAGTCTTTAGTTCGCGAAAAAAAAAAAAAAAAATACAAGAAAGAAAAAACAAGGAAAATTCCGGCGAATAAAGCTGTGAATATCATGAAATCATAAACCCTCGAGGATCGTGATACGATGCGTCTCGACGTCGTCGTAAAACAGCCCGTGGTAACAACGAACGAAGAGAGGCGATAGCACGTCGCGTCGTAACGCCTTAAGGGCTGTTCTCGAGCCTCGCATAATGAAATCTATGAAGCAATTCCTCACCCGAATACTCACGAAATAGCTTTCTGGTACATGCGCGCGCGCACACACACGGAAACAAACATAAATACGTAAATATTTAAGAGCCAGAGCAATAAAGTTGCATAAACGAGGGGTGTGCCGCGGCCTTGAAGCTGGATATAGCAGGACTCGGGTTTTACAATGGGTATAGGTGTACACAGTGGTAGTGTCGTAAGAATTTTCTCGGGAAGACGAAGCGAAGTGGAACTCGCTCGGTCGCGCCGGATGGTAAATGGGTTGAAGAGGATTTAAAGGTGACGCTTGGACGACATTAATAATCATAAACGCTTTGCGTTGCACCGTTGGAGGGTCGTCATTCGATATTTCCCTCCCAACCGTAGCTCGTGGCTTTTCTCGACTACGCGATTGTCTCGGACTTGAACGTTAGTACCGAATATCATTTGTATCACGAAGCACCGTAAGCACATTATTTTTATCAATTGAAAGGCGTGTTAAGAGGACGTCTGTTGATGATTTTTCAAGATACCTTGTTTACTGCAAGACATAGAATGTGTTTAGTACTTTTAATGTGTATTCCAAGGGGTGGATAGGCTTACGTACGTGTTGAACAATGTGCAAACACAAATGTATTGCATTGAACAAAGTATCTTGAAAAATAATAAACGTAGGAAATTTACGACGGCTTCCGATTAACAAAAAGTAATTTGTGGTTGGAGGACTTTCTTCGTCGACTACGTGCTATTCTTAGACTTGGACAGTACCGAAAACCATTGAAAGCACGTAGCCCCACGAGTACTCCAACCACGAATTACTTTTGTTGAACAAAAGTCGTATCAAAGCCCTTCCTTTTAATTATTCTCATTCGCAATAATTCGTTAAATACAATTAATACAATGTCCTGCCCTGTACATCAAGTACGCAATTCTCAAACGATAAATACGCACTCAAATAATTCCAAGTACCACCGCGCTCTGACTTGCTCCTCGCCAAGCTCGCGTTTGCCTCGCTGCCGGAGATCATCGCGATGTCCCGCCAAGGGGATGATTTTATCTCATCCGCAGCGATATTTCCGTGTCGAGAGATCCCATTGAGTCCGTGTTAGCGGAGTCAAAAACACGGTTCATCGATGCTCAGATCTTTGCCGAGGCTCCGCCGAGGATCAGCTTTAGGTGGGGGAAACGCGAAAGCTTCGCACCGGCTGGTTCGCCGGTCGGTTTCGTTGTCGAATGCAGCAGCTTGCGCAAGTCCGACGCGTTGAGTTACGTGAGAAGCTGCGGTTGTTATGGCCGCTGTTGGGATACGAGATACCGCGAGACGAATATAACGTTTTCTCTTTGTTCCGACGAATCGATAGAGACCGCGAAAGAGAAGCAGAAAAGCACGATGGAGCGGTTACGTGTGAACCAGAGGGACCACCGGTGGCGTTGGCGTTGCTGCAGGAAGCCCACCGGCGCAGCCCGAAGCAGACCCCACGGTTATCCCGAAGCACGTGGGTCCCTGAGGAATCTTTATTAGGTGGATATACGCTCGGTTTATATACGTATATATTAGATACTTTTTTTTTCCTTTTCTCTTTACGTTTCCGCCCCGCGTCTACGAAGCTCCGCGGATTTTAGACGCGATTTTACTCGGGTGTCCGTAGGGGTGGAGAGAACCGCGATGGGTCCCCAGGGTACACGGCGATGCCCCGCTCATGCACTCGGACTCTCGTTACACACCCTCCGGCTTTTCACTTTTTTTTTTTTTAAATCTTCCTTCTCTCTTCTTTTTTCTCTTTTATTCGTCATTTCCGGCGTGCGGAGCGAATGGATGGGGAGGGATGTTATCCGGAGTGCGAAATGAATGGGGTGAGAACGGGGTTTGAGGTTGGTGCATTAGGGTTGGGATTGATGAGTTGGGATTATGAAAATAATTAGTTTTACATTGCTTTTGAATATATTTATCAATCCGGTAATGGGGATTTTTTTTAATGTAATCGTTATTAATAATGTTTTTATGGAATGATGATTATTGATTGTTTGAAGGATTTGTTTGAGAAGTTGTTGAGTTGGTTGGAGGTTGTCGATATTTATTTTATGAAGAATATTTTAATCGATATTTTCGGTCCTTCGATTTAAAGGAAAATCGTACCGAAGCACTTTTTATAAGCAAGTAATTATGTATAATATTCATTTTTCATTGTGTCTAATTCCTGGATCATGGGTCACAAAAAAACTACAATATTTTACCCTCTCAGGACCATAAAAAAATAATTACCCTACTGAATTGTTTGGAAAAAGTTTAGAAAAAAAATATCTATTCGTTCATTCAAGAGCTACGAGAACTTGAGTGCATTTTATTTAAAACGGAAATTTGCAACTGAAATTTGACTGTTCCCGTAGAATAAACGGTGTATCAGCCTCCCCGAGGAGTTGGCCCCATCCATCTTGGCCAAGGAACGTAAGCGTAAATAGAGGTACGATTGAAATATCGTTGCGAATTTTTCGACGAGATTTTTCCGTTGACGAACAATCAATCTTACTCTTTTTTATTCGAGAAAAAGACAATACATTGCGAATTTCACGTGGCTATCTCGTATTCTATTTCGGTGTAGCGCCCGAGTCGATTGTCCATCCTCGGAAAATTCATAGACCGCGGTTTTCGAGTTTTGTCGTTGTTCCCGGACGTCCCGAATGATTTACAACCCTCGCCGTTTGTCGCGTCTCTATTCTCTTCATCTATCCCTCTTCCCATCCCTCCCTCTCTCGCTTACCTTTCAGTTTTATTCTATCATTTATTGTTTCATAATCATATTCTTTTATTCTATTATTCATTGTTACCAGATTTTTTTTTCGAATTTTATTGTTTTCCTATTTTGATTTTTGTATGGCGGTTTGCGTGTCGGAATACCGTCCAGATCTAGGACCTGGAATTAATGAACAATGCCTGTATATCTCTCTATATTTTCCTCCCACTATCGGTCCTTCTTTTGTCTACGTTTCAATGTTAATCTGTCACATATTGATTTATCTACATCTATTTTATAATATTCCTCGTCATTTTTATTTCTGCATCGTGGTTTGTGTGCCAAAGGATATTCCAGATCCCAGTAAACTGATACACAGTGCCTATCAATCTCTCTATATTTCTCTCCCATTCCCCCCTCCCCCTTCTTTCATCTACATTTTCGTTTTATTCCATCACACATTGCTTTACCTCTATAAATTTTATATCATTGTTCTTCATCTTCATTCTTATATCGCGGCTTGTGGTCCAATGGTACCTATTAATCTCTCTCCACTCTTCCCGCCCTTTCACTCTCGCTGCAGTCCATGGAAAATACGCCGATAAGTTTTTTTATCCATTTTCCATCAATTTTTTCCCATTTTTTTTTTCATCCAGCTTTTTTTAAATCATTTTCTTTTATGCAAGCAGAATATTTTTCTCATTCGCGAGGAGTGTTCAGTACTCGCGCAACGATATCTCTGGGATATCGCGTTATTATTGTTATCGTGTTTATCTCCTCTCGAGAGTCTTATGCACGGTCGCGGTCGAATGAAACGAGTCGGGAATAAGTAATGGCTCGGTTGGTTGACTCGAAAAGAGGGCCTGAGACGAGACGAGAGAGCGAGAGAGGGTTTCCAGTTGAAAGAGCTCCGGGGATAAAAGTCGACGTTTATATATTCGCGGTTTGCGGGTGGCAGAGGAACCACCACCACCACCAGCAGCAGCAGCAGCAGCAGCGACGTCGTTCTTCTCTCTTCGTAATCGACGTGCCTCCTCGAAACATTAATCATCCAGTTTTCTTCCTGCGTAACGTATATAAAATATGTAATCATTAAAGCAGTTGAAATCTCAAACGTCGGAGGAAACGAAAGTCAAGAGCCGGGGATTTTATTTTCCTCTCCATTGAGCTATGATATAAAAAGTTTCTTTACGTTATTTTTATATATTTTTTTCTCAATATTTTTCTTTTAAATCCATAAGGAGCTTGTGAATGAGCTGCACCGCGACAACGATGCTATTGGCGACTGCGATAATAGCGCAATAAAAGTTGAAAAGTCTATTCCAAGGCTGTTCATGAATTATTAATTTTAGGCGATTTTTCACTCGAGGTGTTCACGAGCCTTACTGTACATTATTTTCCGGGGAATTATAAAGCTATGCATTAATTTGTAATTATCGCCACAACTTTGTTGAGTTATTAAAAATTACAGATGAAATATGGATTTTTAACGAAAAAACGTCATTTTGCCGCTCCGTATCGACTTTAAAAAAGTTAAATTTCGTTTATTATTCATCGAGACGAGAGTGGAGACTTTTTTTTTTCTCTCTTCAATGAGCCACGGTACAAAAAGTTTTCTTTCATAAAAAGCTCGCGATACGCCGTGACAATGCTTCGAACGCTCGGAACTTTTCTCAAGAGCTTGATAAAAGTTTGTAGCGGATCGAAAATAGACCGTAACCTCTCGTAGTTCGCTGGTCGATTTGCAAATTTCAGCCATTTGACAATCCCACGAGTCAAATTGCTTATGAACGTCTCATTAATTTCGAATTATTCTCGCGACTTTTATCAAGTCATTGAATATTCCGATGACCCGAATAAGCAATTCAATCTTTCCTGACCTCCTCGTCGAGTCGACCTGCGCGGATCTCATCTGCTCGCAGATTGAAAGATTTCGTATTTAGTCTTTTTATCAAAACGAAAATTAATTAATTCCAGACTTTTAATTACAATTTAATGAATCGCAGTGCGATATATTTCTTCGTCGCCATAATCATGGGCCACGTGGTGACGAGGCTTCTTCTTCTGGTAAAGAAATAAATGAATGAATGAATAAACAATCGAAAATAAATAAAAAAACAACGACAGCAAAACAATTCCGCCAAATCTCTTGGAGATGACTGCGAGAGAAATACATCCCGAAAGTGCCGGGTAGAATGATGCAACCCTCGGACCAAAAACCGAACGATCGACCAGATTTGACGCTGGAGTTGAGTTTCCATCTGCTTTACCTAATCTTCTTAACACCCATTTGGGCGGCTCAACTTCCGAGAAAGCCTAGCATCGATGCATGTATGCAGCGTGGAGAGAAGACCACTACGCGCTAAACGAATTAAAGAGTTTTCAATTTGTTTGAACACATCGAACCGATATAGGGTACTTCAAACTAGATACTTGGAAAATCGTCACCGACAACCTTTCATCTAACAATTATTTTTTACTTATCCCTGTTGTTATTATAATTATAATATAATAATAATAATAATAATAATAATAATAATAACAATTATTATTATAATATAAGAATTATAATAATAACAATATTATTATTATTATTAATTATTATTATATAATAATAATAATAATAATAATAATTATTATTATTATTTTCATTAATTATTATTCGTGCTCCTAGACTTCTATTCGAAAAACAAAATACTTCTTATCGGAAAAAAATGGTACGCAACTTCGTCCGGGGGTTGACGAAAATTATTTCGCGGCTTCGACGTTAATCCAGCGAATTATGCGCTGATTCATCGAGTGCATTCTGGTGAGAAAAGAATGGTACGGAGCAAAGGGTTCGGGATCCGGAAGGGGGGAGGGGGGGGGGTTGGCACGAACGATTTCGACAATGTGTGTGCAGCGTCAAGCGTACACCGGCAAGAGAGGGTAGTACAGAGGATAGGGCGCGCGCTTGCGCCCCTGGATTATACCGGCGGGATGGTGGCTACACCATCGAGAGCTCTACGCGCCCGCTGATGGAAACACGGTGCTTGCCTCGACGTCTGTCCTCATCGCTCCTGCGTCGCATCGTCGTCGAACGAGCGAGGGAGCGAGCGAACCACCCCCAAGGCGCGCGCGATTCCGATCCTCGTCTCGCGTGTCCCTCTATACGCTCGAGACGTTCCCTCAGTTTCGCAACGGCCGTACACAAGCTCGGACACGGGTCCGGCGCGGTCTGATCAAACCGGAAGTGACAACCGGCACACGGAAAATCATGTAGACAACGACGGTCCGTTTGACAATTTTTTTCCGTAGAAAACCTTGCGCGATTGTTAGACGCAAAGATAAAGATGATGAATAAATTAATAAATCAATGAACGAACGAATAAACGTTGCACGATAAATAAAGATAATTGATCAAACGAATGAAATACAACGAAAAATGATAGGTGCGAGACGTTTCGTGGATGTAACGTTTGAAAAGCAGTAAATCGTCGGTGTTGATCTTTCATACATCGATCGGTAACGATCGGGTGTTGTTGTTGATTTTTTTTTTGTTGGAGTTTTTGTGCAGTGAATAAAGGAGACTTATAAGAGTCGAACACTCGACGATGTTGAATGCAGTCTGGTTTGTGTTTTTCCTAAGGCTGACCATCACCGGCTTCTGCTATGCCAAGCAAGGTGAGATGTTGACTTACCCCGTCGTATCAAAGGATTTTGCGCCGCAGGACGAGCTCGCGTTGAAAAAAAAATTCTTTTACGGCTTTTAAGCGTTTTTTTAAAGTTTATTTCGTTTATTTGCAAGGCCTTTGGGAATCGATTTTATGTTTTTATTTTTACCCGGTGTCCGTGACAAGCACTCGATTCTATGATGTCACTCGTTTCTCCTTTGAATCCTCGTCTCGGACCCTTCGTCCCCGGAGATGATACCCGACGTCGAGAGCGGAGGTGCGGCATTGTGTCGTGACCGAAGACCGCACTCCGTACCGCAGAACGGAAGTAGGATAGAACACGTGTAATAATAATCGTGAGCCGATATCGGAAATTATTGATTTCCCGTAATAATGGAAAACCCATTGTTCCGGATTTAATCGACAGGCCGATGGACGAATCGACGGAGGATTGTTCCACGAATAATTCGTTGCACGATGCATTTCCCAAGTGCGACGTTTATCACCGCGCGATGATAAACCATCGATTTTAATTCCCTCTTCGAGCTTTCCGATTATCAATCGAAGCACGAACTTTTTGATGTCTCGACGAATATATTTCCACGGAATTGGCAATTTGCGAAATTGTCAATGGTTCTTCATGGTCAACGTATATCCGGCTTTTCATATGCTCTTTCTCTCGGTAACCAACGGTTCGACAAAATTTCGGATCCGAAAGGCTGTGAGCCGAACCGCAATAACCACCGACAACCCGGATATATATTAGCGTTCCGCATGGACTTTCATGAACCATTCGCAATCACCGGGGTAACACGCGTTACGTCGATTCGGAAAATATATTCGCGGGCCATGAATCAAACCACTCGCTCATAAATACATCGTCGAACGAGCTTAAAAGCCTCGCGTGGTTTCACCATCAATCTCCATACGTTTCGCGTTTGCCACGCGCATACCACGTCGTACAACGCGAATTTATAATCGAGCTTAAGGAGCTCGTGACTCGATCGTGCTGAGGAATTTTTTACGCTTTTTTTTTATTTTAATTTTTTTTTTTAATAGTTGGAAATTACGAGTATATGGCGAGGACGTGAATGGGACGATAACGAATACTATGGGAAAGGTAGAAAGATGGGAATCTTGGGGTCGGGGTCGTATATCGATGGGATGTTTGGGTAAATTTTAAATTTTTGACAAATTTTTTTTTTGTAATAATTTTGGTATGTTAGTTTTTATTTTTTTATTTTTGTTGGATTGAAGGACTTATGATTTCAAGCCCATTTTTTAATTTATGGAATATCGTTTGGATATAGTGATTTTATTTATTCTAAATGCTAACAATAAGTTTGGGACATTTTCTCGTGATACGTTATTAGATGGTATTTTGAAGTAGTTACGGTTATTCGTTTTAGTCTGTTAATGAAAAAGTATCTGGCTAATTCCGGCTGTAAAACTCATAAATCTGTGAACTTATTGATTCGTGCCTTCAATAGTTTGGCCTCATTGTCTCGGTGCAAATTGCATCGAAAAATTAAGAACAAAAACTTTTCAACTATTTTTCAATTACTATAATTATATTATAGCATGGTTTGTTTTAGAAATGTTCCAATCTGATAATGATCAACGATTTCTACTAATTACTAATTCCAACGCCAAATTTTAGAAGAAAATAATGATAATTCTAATGTTTATAAACTTCGGAAAAAAAAATTGCTGCCCGAAAAATTTATTTAGAATTGTAAAATAATCCTGCAGGTTATTAGTATATATATATATATATCAAACGACGATATTATTATCAAAGAGCTGGGCGAATTGCAGTTGTTTTTCCGAATCCAGTACTGTAATTCCGCGAAATGTGGTAATCCGGGTAACGTGATGGAGGCAAAGTTCGCTAACAGCTGCCATCGGAATAATATTCCCTCGCGGATATTTTCAATTTACGAAGTACTCGTAACATTGCCTGTTTAATTACACAACATATACGAAACTAAATCCCACGTTTTCCGGAATATCGATAATACCCAAAATACGTTGTACCGCAAACACCACATCATTGTTTGGTTCGTTTACTGTGCAATATTTGATATTCCATAAACCTGCAGAGTTAAATTCACTTTTTGTACGATAGGTATTAATTCTACTTGAATACTCATTACTTCAGTATCTTTGTAGAAGTTTTAAACCAGAGAGAGTACAAAAAATCTTGAAAACTGGTCGATCGGTTCTCTCGCAAGAACTGTTTTAATTTCAAAGCAATTTTCTTTCGAATTTTAAAGCAAGAATAGTTATATTGTTCCTGCTGCAAACAGACAATTTCATATCAAATTTCATTTCTTTCTCTCATGGACCAACACGAAGCATCATATGCAGTTGTTGCGAACTCCAATCTCGATGAGTTAAACATTTTCAACGTAGCCGGACTAATCGGACACCTTTTGTACAAAAATATTCACATAAACAGGATGAAGAAGAAAAAATTAATCAACGGCTCTGTTAAAAGTATCCACAAACATTACTATTAATATTCAAGGTCAAAGCAATTCCATATTCTTCTACAGCGGTTGAAGATAATATTTCTCAAACAGTGATCAACAAGTAGAGCAATTTCGTAAAGTTTCAGCGGAACCTATGCCGCATTTCAAAGTTTCTCAGAAATCTCTCCGCGGGGACGCGCAAAGTGCCGTCGGAATAACAAAAAAACTTTCAACTCGTCCCCGTGTACCAGCCTCACTTGCTTAAAAATATCTAAATTGAACTTTGACAATTTTTGCATAAACAAAAACTGGTTTCGGTCATTCTTCATAGGCATTTTATTCACAACCATCGTCAGTAGTTACGAAAAATTATTAAAACCTCACACTTGTTCGGTGCAAAGATTCAATGGAAATATAAATGTTGGAATATGTTTCCAATCAAACAATTACGATTTATAATCGAGGGAGAATTAAAATGTTCACAATTTTGCAATAATTATAAATAATTCAGATGAAATATTGTTTTATGATGGATTCTGGTAATCGATAACAATTAAATTCAACAACAATAACAAATAGAATTCATGATAATTCTTTCATAAAATCTTTTTAAATTCATTTCCATTAAATAAATGCCCATTCCGGGTTCAATGCCACGCATTCCCTTGAGGATCGGTAAAAAAAAAGGCTCAACAATGTCGACGTGCCAGGGCCGTCGGAATCATTGTCGATATTCGAGTCCATGATCGTCAAACCGGCGTAAACAACTCGCGGGGCGTGTAAGTAGTAAAAACACATATGCGGTCAGCCTTCGTGCAGCGTGCTACATATTTCGCCATCGAGGGTAGTAAAATCCGGCGCCCGTGCGACGGTTTACATTCCGATCGTCGTGAAAGTTTTCGCCAGCGTCTCCGGGCGTCCAACGTGTTTGGGCACCGAAGCTACAACCATGAATTGTCTCTTTCAACGAAAATATATAAAGCCGAAGGGTGGGGTATAAGGTCGGCGAAGCGAGGGTATATCGTGGAGGAATTCCGTGCTGTGTGTCGTGTGCACATTGCAGCAGCGGATCCAACGGGGTCGGGGCTATCGAGCGACGAAAGAGCCGGTGATACGCGGTCGACCGAATTCGCGGCTCCGCGCCAGAGAGAGAGAGAGAGAGAGAGAAAGAGAGAGAGAGCTACATCGAGCAGCCGCATCAAGCAGCTACACGCGGCAGTGGAGTAGAGTTCGTATGATCCGACAAGATAAATATGCTTTGCTCGGATTCAACCGCATTTGACACCGAAACATTTTCAACCAGCGTGTTCGTCGCGACTCCAAATGCTTCCCTCTGTTTATCTCTCTCTCTCTCTCTCTCTCTCACTCTCTCTCGTCCTCTTCAATCGCGGACCTCACCGCGGAACTCGAACGGCTCGCACGCGGCTGCCGAACTCTCGGAGTTGAAGCCGCGTGCCCTGTGTTCCGCCCGGCACAACCCATTCGAGTAGTGCTTGCACGGTAAGCTATTTATAGGTCGGGCGTAAAACCCGCAAATTTCATCGGCCCCCGACGTGCATTCGCGTCGCGAGGCTATGTGGTTTTCGTTCGTAACACAAGGACGGTATGTATTTCAACGCGTTGTAGATGCACTTGGCGGTGGCATTCGGTGCACAACGACCGTCCCGGCGAGCCAGGGTTGAACACGTATGGTGAAAACAGAACCGTGAACGAGGAGTTCGTCGAGAGTACCGGCCAGTTAGATCGCACAGCCAACACGACGAACGTTGTCGGGGTTTAACTATTTGCCTCGTCTTCTCCCGTCTCGCTCTTCCGAGTTTGTCTCGATCGGTCTCGCGTGCTCTCGTTCGGGCAGCAACGGAATATCGCTGTTTAAACTCGCACCCCGGAATCCTCGAAACCGTTTCCTCTTCGACTCCACGAGAGAGGATTTCTCTCTCTCTCTCTCTCTCTCGCTCTTTCTCTCTATCTCTCTCTCTCTGTAGTGCCAAAGAGCGAATATTCTCACTTGTGCCGTGGTCGATGCGTCGACGATGTTGGGAGAGTTTGCGGATCAACCGGATATCGCCCCGGGGGCTTTTCGTTGAACGAAAACAGCAGTTCGCTTCTCCGTTGGCTTCGGAGATTGGTTACCTTTGGTTCTCCGGATCTGAAACGTAGAATGTGTATGGCAGGGTGATCCAAGGCGAATATATACATACGTATATATTGAGGTGGCCCTTGGATGGAGTTAAGACGACTTTTGACCAGAACCCCAGCCTCCAGATTGGCTCCGAATTAATAAAAAAAGGGTCGCGAAGTCCCTCCGACCGTGTCGTTGGAATTTTTGTTTGTTGCATCCAAATAACGTAGGTTTTTTTATCGAATTTTGGTTTATTCATTACAGCTGGAATACCAACGACAGAAAAAATGTGGTTACTATGCCTCCGTTATCAAAAAGATGCGTGCTTTTTTTCTTTTTAGTTTGAATCCTCAAAAACAAAATCGCGGATCTAATACGATGGCTTAAAAATAAAAAATCTCCAGCTTTAATAAAAAAAGTACTCAGCTTTCTGGTAAAGAAAGAATATCGAATAAATTCAAGCAACTAAAGGCAAACGTTTAAAAAAAATTATCTGTAGCTAATCTGGGGGTCGGCTGGTAAAAATTTGTCCAAACCTCATATAAGGACCACCTAGGTAATATATATATTTATATGTTCGATGTAACGGAATACAGTCATGAGATCGATCGAGAGGGCGAGACAATCGGGAATCGCGAGACGGGATCAAGGAGCCCTGCGACCAATTAATATACGAGTGCCAGATGGAGTTTATTGCATTCTCACAAAGGCGTTGGAATATCCACTCTCGAATGAAACTCGAGAATTCCGCGCTGAACGAAACCCGGGAGCCATCGAGCCTCCCGCGAAACTCGAGTAGCGTCGGTGAGAATCCGATTTTAAATTCAAGACGACCCCAGCTCGATACTCCATAGTTCTGTCGCCGCCTGCGGCTCCCTCGGAAGAAAAAGAACCAAGCGACGCGTTCATTCGTTCGGAAACGCGAAAACGTGGCGACAAAGACATCACGATGAAGGATAAGACTTGCAAAACCGTACAACCGAATAGAAAGACATTCATCCCGAACGAATAAAAGAAAAAGAGAAATAAATAAAAATAGGTTACATTCTTTTTCTCATCTTTAACAAAGAGTATACGAAATATTTATCGGAGATCTTTCTCATAGCCAGATGTTGCGATAAACTTTTTCACCGCAATTAAAGCGTTTCTGAAAATTCTGTATTTTATTTTACTACATTTTTTGCGTTCTATTATTTATTTTGTTTTTTCTTTTTTTTTATCTTACTTTCTTTTTCCCGGTGCGATCCCTGGGCTGCTCGATTTTCTCTCAGCTGCGGCTGTTGTCCACGCGGCAAAAGTGGAACAAATTTACATCGTACCGGAATATCGAGAAAGGCTCGGGCGATATCGTCTAGCCGCGGTTACACCAAGCTCAAGCATAAGCCCGGCGCTTGCACGGATTAAAATAACAAATTTTCCATGCGGCTTTTCGCCCGCTCACGGCCCAAGGGATTTTCCCAGAGTTCGCGACCGCACGGCTCCGGCACGCACACAACATTGCGCTACCGTATAAAACCGGAGATTTTCCAATGGGGTGATTCGCAGTATTTCCGAACCGAGAGGCGACGGGTGACCCTCGTGAAAATCCTCGTACCGAAGCTTTTCCGCCCTCCAACACGCACTCCGACGTTACTCGGGCGGCCACAGGTTCCGTTCGTTTGCTCTTCATCTCACTCTCACTCTTTCTCTCTCTCTCCCTCTCTCTCTTTCTCTCCCTCTCCCGCGCTAAAACAGCCCCGGTCGCTTTAATCGACCGTTCGCGTGAATTACGCATTTTCCAGGTCGACGATTTTAAGGAGTCGACCGAAGGCGAGTCCCGGCTCGCGCTTCTGGCGTGCCAACTTTTCAATTTTACTCGCGCATAATAAAATTGTACCGTTTTGTACGGATGTATAAGCAACTGGTGCTCCCGGAAACTGGCGAAGCGCGCCCGACCGAGCACGGAGAAATTGAAAATATCCGTATACGTACGCTAATTAATATTGCCTTCCCCCGTTCCTCGCAACGAGGTTCGCTCGCGACTCGAAATTGCGATTCATTGGCTCCTCGTTAATCGCAATTTCGGATTATTCACGATCGGACGTTTTTCCATTTCGGCTTCGACGTGGAACGAGACGTTTGGCGATAGGGTGTGATACAATATGGTTTTCCGGGATACGGGAGTCGGGTTGTTCGGTAGAATTCGGAGACTGTGTTGACTCCAAAAATTATGAATTTGCATACTCTTGATGAGTTATGAGCGTTGTGTTTGTCATGAAAATACGGGGAAATTCAATGCTCGATATTCCGACGGCCGGAAATCGTAATTATATTGTGTTTACTGGGAAACATGAATTTTCCGGCGAATGTACTTGTGAGAAATGTATTTGAATACCGTTTTTGGACAATGTTTGCAAAATTATGAAGAACGATGCTGAAAAAGAATAAAATTTCGTCATTTTTATTTATTCCGTTGCGACAGGCTATAATTTTTATCGCGGATTGAGGTATCTTTGGCTTTTCGAAAAATATTGGAAAAAGATTTCGCGGGGATTTGCGAAAAATTACAAAAATTCCATTGTCTATAAAAAAAAACATGAAAAATTTATGATCCGTCGCAGCATGTCGAATAAAGCGTGGTTTTAAAATTTGAACGATCAGCGAAAAACGCGTTCATCGAACTCTGTCGAAAATAAAAGTTGAAAGCATTTTTGGGAGCTGATGAAAAAAGCTCGGAATGAAAAAAAAATAAAAATCGACTCTGGAGGCGACAGGACACGAAAAAATCATAAAAAAGCGTGAAGCCAATACCTCGGGCTAGCTTAAAAAAAACGCAACCCGATGATTCCATGGAAAACCTCTCTGCTCACGAAATTGGCTGTCACTCATCAAAATCTCATCAGTTTCGTAGTTCAAGCTTTTGAAGAAAAAAAAAAGGAAAAACGCTTGCAAACATAAACCCTTCGGAACATTGGAATAAATTATTCACCATGAAAACTCTAGTGAAATAATTATGGCTAATATTAATACATTCATTAAAAATCTTTCCGTCCGGTCGTCCATTCGGTTGGTTTACTACTGAAAATCCAAAACTCAGTGTAATACACAAAGTTTCCGCAAAATACAAATTAAAAAAAAATTCCGTCACCAGTTATTATCATCAACCACCGGTCCATCATTCTACCGAACCCGAATGTCCTCCCATCTCCTTCTCGCGTCATGGAATTCAACTATGCGGATAGCACGCGAAAGTAGTTTAGCCGGCTACGCCAGTGGAAGGGCGAGGGAAATTGGATTTAAAGTTTGTTCCATCTGCTGGTCTCGGTGTATCCACGGACCATTATAACTTCTAACGAAGACCCCGAGCCACGGGCGAAGCTCGTATAGGCCTGACCGATATTACACGAGCGAATCCCCCGCCCCCTCTCGCGTCATTGTTGCCCGTGCTAATAACCCACCGGCGAATAACACTGAACAACGTCCACGAAATTACCGCCATCTTTAATCGACTTCCAAAAATGAGGGGGTTCTCAATTGAGGGTGTATTTTTTTGTGTATGTTACGCGATATCTTTGCCGATTGCGAACCGATTTTAATTATTTATTTTTATTGAATAGGATATGTCTTGAGGAAGGTCTCATTTAAATTTAATGAGAATATTCCACCTCTGAGGGTCGAAAATTGAAGGATGAATACCGTTTATTGAATTTCGCCCGCCTTTCATGACACCCACTTGACGCGCAAGTGTGGTTCCAATAACGATGAATTGAGTTTTTATGGAAAGGCAATTAAAATCGACATCAATACTTTGCCTATGTGTACAAACTCAAACTAAAGAATGAGAAATAATATTTTTCATTGCTTCAAAGGAAGAAGCATTGAAGGCCAATACACAAAATTATTGATACTCAAATATTTGCAATATCTAATCAGTTATGTTAGAAATCGCTGCAAGCCAAGGCACCAACACGGAGAAAATTAGCTAATTAGATATCACAAGTATTTGAGTATAGATAATTTCGTATACTGTTCTTTAATGCTCTCTCCTTTGAAGGAAAAAAATATTATTTCCAATTTTTTGGTTTAAGTTTGTACATACGCACATAGTTTTGAAGTTGCGGTTTCTTTTTTGTAAAAAAATGTACTCGTCTCTTTTCTTCGTCATTTCATCACTCAAAAATCTCGCTTCCTCGGCATCGCGTAAAAAAATCATCCGACGAAACGTCGCCGGACACGCACGCAAGAACGAATTCTAGGTCACGCAATAGACGATCCTCCTTCGCTCGCTCTCACGTGTTATTTAACACTCGACTGATCCATCGGAGAATTTCAAGCGCAGTTCGTTTCACTCGCAACTGTTGTCCGTCGAGCGGAAATAACGCGAACGGACCGTACACGTGTACGAACGATGACGAGAGGAACTTGGACTGAAAACCGGCGTGCCAATTCCACGCGAATCGTTCGCGGCTATTGTGCAACGTAGCGATCCAACGTTTCATCCCCCTCGGAGCTTCTGGCCCAGGGCTGTAATACGCCCCGCTGATAGTGCACCGTGAAAAGCCCAGTGGCCTATTCGTCGCTCACGTGAATTCTGCTTGGTTACGTTTTCAACTGCATCGAGAGACTGGATCCAGTGGGATCACCTCGTTTGCCAAAGAGAATAATTCTCGAGCCACTTGCGCTATTACACGACTGTCATCCAACGATAATACCTTTGACTGCCCATTGGAATATCATAGCAAGCTCTCTAGTGCACCCGATGACACACGCTCACTCACACACGCGAACGTATGCTGCTATTACGGGCTTACGCGGGTGCAGAGGGTTGAATAAAGCATATTTTATCCAATTAAAAAATATGAAATATGAAAGTTATTTTATTTAAACTTTGGAGCATATAAAAAAGCAACGGTTGATCGATACTTTATTGAATTTTCGTTTCAAAAAATTGTAAATTCAGTGATTGTAATCTGGTTTTTGGAGATTCCGTAGAAAAAGTATCCTCGCGGTGGTCAGGATAGTTCATGATAGCTTTATGTATAATCAAAAAACCAAATATATAAGTATAGCTCATGATTAAATTAAGGATTTAAAAAAAACTGCAGTTTAAATGAATTTTTTTCAAATTTCCAAACCCCTGTGAAGCTCTCAATACAACAACATAGATCCTAACATCATTCAGTATTATTAGCTTGTTGAACATTTAAATAAAAAAAAGTCACTCGTGAAGATTATCCAGAAATTTATAGTATTCCACAGTAGAAGACGCCTCGAATAGTCAGCCGTAGAAGAATGCTTGCCATTTGTGGAGATTACGATAAATTCTACTTTACTGGTTATTGTGAGAGAGAACGCGAGTGGAAAACCTATGTAAATTTGATTGGCATTCATTTCATAATTTCAAGTTTCATTGTTATGCGAATATTGCGATGGTTACAAAAGAAAAATAGGATACAGCTTTATTTTTCATTTTGTTTGAACTGGCAGCAAACTCCCTGTTGGTTCTCTTTGAGAAATTACGTTTATCGTTTTTTACTTCTATGCGGACAAAGCTTCGTATTCTGCTTCGTAAAAGCCAGGAGCGAGCTCTTAATATTGTGCTTAACGTTTGAAAGAAAGGTATGGATACTTGCGTCGTGACAGTGACAGTAATTTTTATAAGAAATTATACAATTTTTTTTTTTTTCATCATTCTGTCGAAAGTCGAAGAATTTTGGGCTAATGCTTGCTTGATATTTTGAATTTTGGAAGGGTTGAGGTCCTTACAGCTATATGAAGAGAAAAATGTAGAATAACAAAAAAAAAATGTAATCTTTCGATCGATGTAGTCCGAATTAAATTATAACATTTTCCAATAATATTCTATTTGTTAATCCAATTTGAGCTGAGTACCTGCAGAATAGCGCCATAAAAGGTCAGAAATGTTCGAATAACACATACTAACGCGCCTACTGTTTTTAAACCTTCCTTCTCACGATTTTAGACCGTTTCGAATACCCCAATGTGAAAATTCCGATAAATTTGACAAAAATGAATAAAGCGTGCAGTTTGGATGGCTGAAAATATACGGCTGATACATTTCGTTCAATTAATTATATCGAAAACGTCTGTGGAAACTTTTTCTCTCGAGATATCTCAATCGCGAATGAAAAAAATAATTGTAATTACTGGCGAAATAAGAAAAATCAACGTCACTGGCAATTGTTGTATCAAATGCAGCGAGGTTACGTAAATTTGATTGGCAGCTTTTTTCTCGTCAGTTTCCTGCGTTTCAGTTTCATTATTTCGCAAATATAAACTCTGATATAAAAAGTAACGGCATGTAAAGTCTTTTGTGAGATTCAATTAGCTTCAGTTCCAGAGGTAAAATGCGCGGTTCGCGGAGCTTGCAATTTATTCCATCTCGCACAAACTTTTCTCTCATCGAGGTACCGTAACATCCGGGAATGCTCGGTAGAAACAAATGTTTATAACCGTTCCGACACTAAATTACACTTAAAGAAAAAATTAAACATAATTTTTTCCGTGCTATTGAAAAACTATTTTTTAAGCTCAATGAACTCAACAGTTGCGCTTCTACGTTTTCAGACAGGTGGGAAATAATAATTGCCGGAGAAACCTTTGTAAACTATTTCAGAACGAATAAAACCACGAAGCTAGCTTTGCTCGTACGATTTCATCGATACTCAAAATTCATGACATTCTTTTTCAAACATTGGTGCTTCCAGCGATCTGCTGATAAACAAAAGCCTTCTAACATATTTCCAAAGAGTTCCTCGTATACGTTTTTCAAAGATAAATACGCGATTGGCGCGCCGTGCAATTTATAACATCCCGAACGAATAAAAAGAAAAAAAACTTTCGCTCTCTGACGCATCCGACCTGGCACGAGTACCAGACGGTAGCGGAATGCTCGCAAATGCAATCCAAAGCAGCGAAAAAACGAATTAAGTGAACTTCAGTCGTAAAACTTTACCGCGGTTCGATTCATTACATTATCCCGTTAAAGCTCAAACCACCTCCGATCGATGAATAGAATTTGATAAAAAATAAAAAAAAAAGAAAAAACAAATTGTGAACTAATTTCCATAAGGGTTGAAAATTACTCAACCCCGTTGCAAAGATGAATACGCAGCTGGTAGAAGGTAGAAGGTAGAACGGAATGTCGAATAGAATTTTTCGAGTGACGATTGCGAGTGGCAATCGTTGTACCCCCGAGGGGGATGGAAATCCATGCGGATGTTTTTCAAGGACCATCGACGTCCGTGTATGCGAATCGCGAGGGATGAAAAGCAACGACGCCGGGGCGTTTCAGCCGTGGGCCACGGATGGCAGATGCGACGGAAAATCGTGTGCGAACGTCGAGTGCGCCATTGCGAGGAAGGGAAATATCGACAATTTAATTACCTTGTGACGTCTGACCCGGATATTTGGTACACGATGTTGCGTATTTCGACGAACGTGTACTCCACGTCCCGGGAAGATATAACGCCGCGGGAGATTCATCCCTTCCGCGATGTAATAACGGGCTTTGTCGTTCGGATATTCCGTGTATCGAGGTCCCGTGGTGAATTACGTCATTGCGCGAGTATAACGCGCGAATGGGAGCATCCCCGTTCGCACGTCAATAAGACGAGACGGTACGCGACGAAGTTTGAGGCAGGATTTGGGTTATAGACGCGCGGCGAATGGGAATGTAGCGAGCCGCCAGACTGGCATCCTCTCGCTAATCTATCCTGGTAATTAAGAGGGACAACGTGACTACCCGTAATTAGGGATGATGCGGGGAGGACGAAGGGGAGGGGGAGAGAGAGAGAGCGATGGGGAGAGGGTGTAAGCGTTATCCAGATTATGCGTACGCGGGATGGATGCGTTCCAACGATTAGACACAAACATCTCCATCTTCACGTATATCCCATGCATGTATATATGAACCTTCCGCGACCTACTCTCTTGATCCACTTCTACTCGTACATACTCCATTCGTGTTTCCAACAGGCGTTTACATATTTATTGGATTATCGGTGTTCCGTCAACCGAAGCAGCCAGATGCCCGTCGCAAATTTACCGTCCCGTCAATATTTTCTCGATACTCGGGACTCTGTATCTCTCCAGCATCATTTCTAAGATTTTTTTTTCTATCTCAACCACTGCATGAGGGAAGTTGATAGTCTTTTTTTTCATGGAATTTATTGTGGAGAAATGGAATTGTCAATTTTATTCGTGGATCAGAATTACGCGAGCGAAAATATTAGAAAATATAACATATGCTGGTAAACGAAATTAAGTTCAAAGATACTAAAACCTTAAAAGGCTTTTCGAACTTTATGTTTGCTCGAAGTAGAATCGTCAAGCTCGGGAAATCTTGATGACGTAGAGTATTCTGACTGATGAAAAATGGATGAGGAAAGGAAAGCTGAGCACAAATCTCGACGGCTGAATTCGTTACTTATTCGCGCCTTCGTACGAAACGACTTTACATTTATGCACCACAATTACATTTAGAAGTCCGAGACTTATTTATTTACCCATTTATTCATTTATCAATTCATTTATTCATGTGTTTATCTGCTTATTTATGTCAAAAGCGTTGAAAGAAATTTTTTTGAATTGCAGAAAAGGATCCGAGCCCTCAGCGGGAATGCAAGCTCGAGGGTCTACATCCGCTACTCATCATTACCTACAGAAACATAACAATATCGGTGAGTAAGAACGTACTCCCGCGTTTGAAGCTACATACGGTAATGTCGATAACGCTTATATACATCCAATAATCGACGATCGATGAAATGTTCACTCCGGAGTCGAATTTCACGTAGCTCGCATGACGTATTATTCAAGATACATTGATACATCTAGCAGTCGATGAAGTCTCGGTCTCGTGGTCGTTGAAAAGTTCTGGCTGCAGCTGATGAGGGTTGAATGAGGTCTATTACGGACTTCCATGAGGGTAGCTAGCTATACATATATATATATATATATATATATATATATAATCGTTGAAACATATCAATAGAAAGTAAGGAAAACTATCAACGGCAGTAGCGCGTGGTTACGTCTCGTTCTCCATTAATCTCGTATATTCATGACAGTAAAACCCCATAGCCCGGCGAAGAGTCACGCGCCAGGGCGGAACCTCATCGTGCTATTCAACCCCACAAGATCGAACATCATTATCCCCAGGCCCTTTTCATTCCGGACCGAGAGTATTGCCAGATTGGTAACGCGGATCTTTCGAAGGCCCAGCTTCCGGTCCGTGAAAAAAGAAAAAAATGCTACGACCAACGGTAAAAAGCACATTGGCCAAGCATCATACCCCGATGGGCTTTCTTCCGGCGATACTCCGACGCACGTACGACGTCAGCGGCCTCGATCTCTTCCGCATCTATTCATTCTTCAAGGATCAAACCAACGACGGAGCTGCCCTCTTTCATCACGGCTAACCAAAGAACTTCGTGCAAAAGAAAAGCCAAAAAAGAGA
The DNA here is from genome assembly GCA_963971145.1 of Sussaba pulchella. NCBI lineage: Eukaryota > Metazoa > Arthropoda > Insecta > Hymenoptera > Ichneumonidae > Sussaba > Sussaba pulchella. The sequence goes on along the minus strand of OZ020167.1, from coordinate 11,037,061 downwards.
GAAAGTAACTCCTCAAAATCCATGTCGCATCGAAGACCATCGCTCCCGAACCAAGATTAATATCCCACAGGGCCGTGAAATCGAACCACGTCCGACTATCCTCTACCTGTACCACTGGGAAGACCGAATAAAAAAAAAAAAAAAAAAAAAGGGACTAAAAAACTATACTTCTATTCCAATTCCCGGAGTGGTAACTCGAAGCGATGCGATTGTATGTGGCACGAAGAGAAAACGTGGCGTCACGTTGTCGAATCCACGGTGAATCGGATTACGTCGTCAACGTGGCTGGTCGGGGGATATCGTGCGAGTGAAACGTAGGGCGGGTAGTATTCTCGGTTGCCGCGGAGTCATGGCGAGCTTAGCAAGCTTGGGATGCGGATGATACTCGGACGGTTTTCGAGCGAGAAACACCGAGGTAGAATAATATCCCGAGGAGTCGTGGAAGATGCGAGTATTATACGTATATATGTTACGAAGGGTATAACCGCGTGTAGTACGTAGGTAGAATCGGGTGAGAGGGAAAGAGATGGACCGAGAGAGGGATAAACTCGACGGCAAGGACGATGCGGAGATCCCGTTCGGCGTTATCCTTCGTTATACCAGTGTCTGGAGAACTACGGGTGAAGAGATGCTGCGCCGGTTCATCGGCAGACCGTTACGACCGGGTCAGACGGGAGAGAGAGAGAGTTGAAGTGCGGGAGGAGAAGGAGCGATCCAGAGAAGGATATCCCAGTGCGGTGTAAGGGTAACGCGGCAACCAAGCCAATTTGTAACCAAATAAGACCCCGCGTGCACCGTTTATTCCTTTCAATCCATTAGGCGTCGAGCATTACCGCGAGTTCGCCGCAGGTATTTACCATTTAAAGCCTCGGGGCGAGGAACTACCCCGTCGCACGACTCCCGTCTCGGCTCTCCGACGCCCGTATGCCACCCACTTTACATCCGAATGCGGGAAATCCTTCTGGCCCTCGGTTTTACCACTCGTTACCGCGTGCTTCGTGCTTTTCCGTCGAAAACTCAGCTCTCGATTCGTACATGGTTTTCGTGCTACCGCGAAAGTGTACTTCGGTGTCTTTGCCATTACTCCCCGTCGCAGAACTCGCACCCTCTACCCGCGTATCCAGTGGCGCAACCCTTAATCAACCCCAACCGGAGACCTTTTCCGCGACCTCTCGAAAAGTAATGTACGCGGGATATATTCGGGTTTCGTCGGGAATATCAAATTAGAATATACCGAAACGTGGGATGAGCATTATTTATATGGAAAAAGGGAAGTACGTACGAATGGTTCGGGTCGTTCCTTTTGAGAAGCTCGAGATAGGTTTCACCCGCGAGGGAATGGAAATTAGTGAAATATTTTAGAAAGGGGAGAACGACGAGGATCGTCGAAGCCGCAACGTTAAACCGACGAATTTCATTCAATTTCGTTCTTCGACCCCCCGAGTGGCGTACGTTTGTTCGTCTCCGTGTTCTTCAATTCCACGGATCCCGTGGATGGTACGTGACGTTCAACACGGTTCTGCGATACGAGGGGATGAAGGGATGAAGAAACAGGAGGGGCGAGAATACGTGTGACGCAGTTCGGACTAATCATGAACATATTTCTGCGGATGTATATTGCTTCGCGTTGCTGTGTGTCCGCACGTACGCGGTGGGTATTCCACAAGGTGGCGGTGAAAGGGGTTGAGACCGGGGTTGTGTGTGTACGGGATAGAGGGCGTAACGGGCGACCACTCGGAAATTGCCGACGTCGGGACAACGTGCCGCCGGCACGACACGTCGTTACGGCCTCATAACTGCTTCATTTTATTTTCGGTAGCGAGAGCCTCTCCCGGGGCCAGCTGCCTGCAGGATCATCAACGAGGGCTGCACCGTGTAGTCCTCTCATCCCTCGCCCCCTTTGCCATTCCACGCTCGTAAACGAGGCGCGGAATCTACCGTGAAACACGTGTACACGTAATAGACGCGATGCAACATAGCGAGAGAGCGAGGGAGAAGTTTAAAGAGAAAGAGAGAGAAAGAGAGAGCGTGGCGACTGAATTCCACGTTCCTCTCTCTCTTCCCAGCAACAACGTGATCGCACATAGCCACGCCATATCCAAAATTAAAGCAGTCCGAAAAGACTGGCCTGGGGTACGGTGACCCACGTTGCTCCACCAGCGAGAACCTTTGGGATAATTTTTTTATTCATTTTCTTTGCACTTTTTTTTTCTTTCACTTCTTGTTGCTACTCAACGAGGTCGGAGAGCGTTTAACTTCAAAGGTGAAAAATTTGGCCCACGAGGCACTCGACCGAGTCGCCACCCGGTAGCGCTGTGGGGGGGGGGGAGGGGTTGTTCGCGGTATATTCTCTGCCGATCTGGGCCAAGCTTTTTTGGCTTTTCACGAAAATACGACTGTATCCGTAAAAGTATCCGACGTATATATAACTTCATGCTGCTTTATTAATCGGAAATATGAAGCAGCGGGGATGTTGTATATATTTTCGCCGTCGGAGAGGGTGGAATTTATTGGCAAAAATGTATTCCGTTCGGTCGAGAAATATTGTTGGAATTCGATGCGGTAGGTTTTTTTTTTGTTGCGGCGAATCCGACGAACTTTCAAACTTTTGTGATAATCTATTGGCCGATAACAACGCTCGAGTGGAGTTTTAGGTTTTTTTTTTTGCTTCGACGATTTTCGATTGCAAATATTGCGAGGATGCATTTTTAAAATACTTCGAGTACGATCAAGCAGACGATTTAATGAAAAAATATAATCGTCCACTGCAACACTTCGGAATCGCGATTCGATACTAAAAAAAAAGATATTCAAGCCTGCTCTTCAATGAAAATAAATCCAAATGTTATTCGACACCGAGAAATTTCACTTGTAGCAGATTAAAAATTCAACAAACTATCTCCAAAGAATTCAGAAATATTAGAGTGAATAAATTTTCGAGGGTAAAGAAAAAAGAGAAAAAAAATCCTTCATCGATAAAATCATACGAGTCATCACTCCTTCGACTCTCTCGGTGGTTCGCGTCCTCGTCACCCTCGTCGCATTACAATATCCAACGAACCGGAAGAAACCGGAAAACCCGGCGAATCGTAAATATGGATTTTCCATGCAATTTTGCGAGCCACGAAAATTACGATCGTAATATCGTAGGTCAGCCGCAAAATATTCGCCGAGTTGACGAAATACAGCCCGTGCGAAGGGTTACACTCGCGTAACCGGAAAAGCTCGACGCGTCGAGCTTGGAAAAATGAGAAAAATGTCACAATACGGCGAGCCGTAGACTCAAAGGATCGGTGAGTTTCACCGCGCGCCGGAAGTCAGCGAAGGACCGACGTATGGTAACGCAGAGAAATATTTTATAACGCGTGTGGAGAGTTTAACAGCGCGCAAATGTACATTGTCGAGCCTTATTGTCGCTATGTATTCTGTACATCCCCAGCAACGTGTAGCTTCCGCGCTTGACACTTATTTCACCGAAGATACAGATATATACGTGCGAGAAAAAATGTCAGTCTCCCGTAGCTCCGCAATATCGCTAAAAAATATGTTATTTCTCCGAGAGAAATAACGCAATATTCGTATTTCGCGAACCCAGCAGCATCCTCGCATCCGGCGAACAAAATTCGAAAAAAATAAGTTGAAAAAAAAAAACTACGTATCTACTATATACACGATAAATATACGCAAACGTACGTAACGACTGGAGAGAGCCACGGAGGAGGATAAGTTTGCGAAAAAGTGACGCTTACGCGTTGGTCCATTTGCGGAAAATTTATTTCTCGTTCCTCAGCGCACCTTCGAGGAAGATCGGGAAGCACCACTGGTGCGGCAGCCTCACCACCACCACCACCATCACCATCACCATCAGCAACAGCAACGAATTCCCACGACGGAGATATCAATGCTCCGAAGTTATGTAGAATGCCGGTCAAAAGTTTCGCTTCGAAGAAACTAGCGGAAAGGGGGAAAAAAAAACTCGCACAGCCGAAGACGCGGGCAAAGTCGCGAACGCGGAGCGCGGAAAAACGATGCGACTCTGAGAAGGATGAATAAATAAAAAAAATTGAAAAAGTAAAAAATAAGATGACTGGAGATAGCGAGGGACTTACAGAAATGCGAAAAGTAAAATTCCGATCACGAGTCGGACGTCTTTCGATCGCTCGATACTTTGGCCATCGTGCTTCCGCACACACGTGCGCGCGCGCATACACACGTACACGCTCGTACTCGCGCGTTTCTTACGAGCCGTAAAGCGTGGTAGCGAGTGGCGGAGAGCACAGGCAAGATCGAAGCAGGAAGCGAAGAGAGAGAGAGAGAGAGAGAGAGAAAGCAGTCGATGCGCCGCGGGATCGTTAAATCATACGTTAAGAACGACGAGGAAGCGAGAAAGTACGACGAGAGATCCAAACCGTCCTCCTCACCCTGCTCCCGGCAACGCTCGCGTTGCACTCGTCCAACTGTCGGGACTGTCATAACTTTGCTCCGGGCGGCCGGAATACGCTTTGCGCTCCTGCCGTGACCCGGGATGGAAACCGGGAACGGCACGAGAAATCCCCCCTCTTCCTCCTCGTCCTCGCACGCCACCCCCTTTTTCATCCTCCTCCACCTCTCCGGCCCCTCGGCGACGTATTGCTCCGATGCTTCCCGCTCATCCGTCCTCGCGCCAGTAGTCGAACCACACTCCGGGCTTCCCTCCCCCGACCTGTTATCCGTCCCGACCGTGCGAGCTTTCACTGCCCCGCGTACACGACACCGTCGTCGTGCTACACACAACGTGCCATTCCGCTCTCTCGCATCGACGACCGTCCGACGGTAATACCACGGCTAACTACAATCGTAAATGTAAATGCAAATGTAAATGGAAAACGTGGAAACGTGACGTTGAAAATTGACGAGAGAACGATGAGAACGAGAAAATGAAAGAGAAAAAGAAAATAAAAATTGTCGCGATAGTAATGGTTAGATTTGAGGTCGTCGAAGGGAGGAGCTTTGCGGCTTTTCTCTTTGCTTGGTTTTTTACTTCTTCTTGTTTTCTTCCGCTTCTTCATCTACTTTTGTTTCTTTTTTTTTTTTTTTTGTTATTTGGATTTTTTTTTGTAAGGAGTGAATTGGAGTGCGAGGGATTGTAGAGTGAGACGGACGGAGTAGGTCGGGCATCGTCGCGTGATTTCCAACGGTAGAGCATGAAGAATCCGTAAAGTGCTTCTTCTTTCGTCGCGAACTCTTTCTGCCCTTGTTGCGAATTGTTCGGAATGGAAACTCACCCTCGTTTCACTCGGTGATACTTCGTGAATCCTCTTAATTCCACTTCCACGATCTTCTTGCATTCTCTCGGATGATGTATATATAGGTACACGGTTTCGTTCGCGTCTTGGGGGTTCTTCATCGTCTCGTCGGTGAAGATTCTCCGGACCGAATAGAATGCAACTGCGTGTCTGATATCGTCTCGAGTGCGGAGCGAATGCTGGATCACGGCCGGCTTGCATCACGCGAATCTCGTTGTTCGATGCGGAATTCTACAACGGTTTTTATCTCATCGTCGTGCGATCCAAGAAACGGAGAATAAGCACGACTCGCTAGATAGATTGGAACGGACGTTTCTCGTGTCTTATTATTTATTCAACATTGTTCCGGAAAAGTTTTATACCAGAGCCATCGAATATTCGATACTAGAATAGACAAAAATAAAGTAAATATTGCTATGGAAAGTTGAGCTAACGAACGGAAATAACGATGCTCGATAAATCCGAGAAGATGAAAAAAAAAAAAAATGGGAACAATAGAACCCGAGTAATATCCGGATGTAAAAAAATGTTTAGGTGCGTGTATATCAGCTTCCAGCGAAGCCGTTTTACAATTTTGTTCGTAGTTTCGCATTTATCGGTCGTTACTCGACTCTCGTTAGATGGCGATGTTATCTAAAATTTTTTGCTTTGTGATAAAATTTCGGATGAAAAATTCGCAGAATATTATCCAGTGAATAGTTTAACTGACATTTATCGATCGACGATAATTGAGTTACGAGGTTCGCTGAAACATTATTCGATTTTCATTGAAGCTGATTCTTTATAATTCTCGTTTTTAACATTTAAAAAAATAAACCGTATAAAAAATGACGAAAATATCGGTGTGCAGAAAACTGCATTGTAAATACTGTAACCTTTAGTTATTATCTTATTATGCTTGAAATAAGGGATAAGAAAATATTATTCCGAGTTCACTCAATACTTTAGGATGATCGGATTTTTTCAAAGGTTCCATGAGAAACAAACGAAAACGTTGAAAAATATGATGGAAAACATGATAACCCAATTTCATGTATAAATCAAGAACAACGTAAGCACAGACATACCGTAAAATTCACATTTCGGAGAATCCAAAATGATAGCCAATCTCCGGGCTGGAACCCGAGACACGTCTGAGTCGCGAGTCAACACCCCCATAGATCCTTCCTCCCAGAAACGCGTAATACATCGCGACAATTCGAAATACAATAGTCAAAACAAAGTTGCATAGAATTGGATCACGTAACACGAAGCATCAGAAACTACGAGAGAAATTGTACACGTGTATAATTCTCCTTCGAAAACCGTAGAGCCCAGTCTTGCTGGATGCAAGTAGTAAACCCGGGGAATAGTCAGACGTAGGTAGGATGTATGTGTCAGCGTTCGAGGCTGAAGTTTCCACGTTTCGCGCATGAATTTTCCGAATTTCCACGATGACACGATTGTGTGCTATGATGTTTCAGGCGGATAAGATTACGGTGCCCCATGGCGAGCGAGTGACTGCGAGGTGTCGTGAGCTCGGCAGGTACAAGCTTCTGGGTGACGCTCTGCTGCAGTGCCGTAACGGGGCGTGGAACGGGAAGCCTCCATCCTGCACCCCGACTACCGCCATATCTAATTACACTGGTGCGTATATTACCGTTATATTATCATAATGTTTCAGCCGGCTCATCCTCGTACATCCGGACACGTGACAAATCCCACAGACCGACCTCCTTCCAGCTTCCCTCGTCCGCCCCTCCGTCTCTCGACGTTCCACCGTGACGTAGCTTCTCTTCTCCGTATCTTCCCCGGCATTCCCGAACCTTCGCTCGGGATAACCCCCGTGGCGAAGCGTAATAAATTCAACCCGTTATACATTCATCCAGGCGGATAGTCTGCCAGCAGTGCACCGAAGCTGATATGAGGATAACGGATACACGTTCGCGTTTAACTTGAATTTTCACGCTGTTATCCTCGAAACACGAGAGCCATTAGAGTATGTCGACCTGAGAAAAATCGAAATCGCAGCCGTCTCATCGCCCATGTAATGGATAAGGTGTTGCTTACGATTTGTGTAATACATTTCTAACATCGAAACGTTTATCGATTCAAGGGTAGCAACGTCGACGTGGAGGGTCGAGTGACTGTGCGTAGTTTTTTCGAACGGAAAATGGTTAATATCGTGCCCCGTTGATTCCCTGGACATAAGCTTTCCCCAGGGATGGTAGAACTAAGCTATTTCTTTCATCGGAATTTTTTTATCTTCCTCGAGTCGCTCGAAAAAACCGTGGGTGAGTCAGGGGTCGAGGCTCGTTAGGGGAGAGCGAGTGATAGGCCATGTCGAAACGAGCCTTTTGGGACCAAATTGTCGTCATCACTTTTCTCGAATGGCGAAGGTTTCGTTGGGCCGGGCTTTCATGGCGACGTAGTGCTAGACGGAAGGGTTGATGGGTCGTGTGGTGTAACAATTTTCTATGAACCATGTACCTCCGGCGTGTTGAATAGGACGCGCTTCCTTTGATTCTGTTCATGTGGTTCCAAGCCCTTAGTTGGTGACACTGGAGCTGGCAAAGTTTGTGCTTGGCGCATAGTCAACGCCCGGTCGAAAGTTGACGTCCAACTTTAAGACGTCCGCACCGTCTTCCTCATCCTCGAACGGCCGTTAACCGCAGTCACCGCTGTTGATGATGATGTCTAAGGTCGAGTCGGGCCAGTGTCTATGGAGAATGTGGTACTTCACGTTGAAAGGTGGCGAAATCGTTTCTTCGCGTTATTCTTTCGTTCTCCAACTTTTTTCAGTTCTTTTTCCGCGTGAGCTTGCATTCCAGCGAACGAGCGAAAGCTCCGCACGATGAGGACGCGCCGTGCCACACACCGTCCCACCGGAAGTCGACACTTCTAATTACCCACGGAGGCACTTTCTCGGTGGTTTTCCAAGTGCTATAAGTTTTCGAGTGGCGAGACACTCGGGCACGAGCCAGAAGAGAACACAGACCGCGTAAGCTCTTTCCTTAAGCGCTTATTAAGCGCCGTTTTTCAGGACCACCTGCGTCGCATCTCCGAGTCTTCATCGTTGCTTCCCGCGAAGAGACCCGGCACGACCCGCCCCGACGCTTGTCCAATCTTCCCCTTCCATCTCTTTAACCCTTCCTCGTTATCTCTTTCAACTCTCATTTTACGCTGGAAACTCGTCGTTCCACGTTCTCTCCCTCCTCCACACACGCACAAAGCCGCGACGCAACGTACACAGACACGTTGAGGTAACGGCAGAGATGGAAAGGGACTCTGTAGCCAAGAAATTTATTACAAGTTTTAACCGCGAAGCCCTCCCACTCGCTCAGGTGAAATACCAGCCTGCGAGGATAACCTCCAACGTTCACGAGACTCTCTCAAAGACTTTCGGTAAAAGTTGGCGCGCGCTTCGAGTCTTGAAACTCGAGGCTTTGGATTCGACGGTTAGCTTGACGAGGTGGATGGGCGAGGCATCGACCTCGCGGAAAGTCGCTAGATTGAATGAACGTGAAATATAAAAGCAAAAACGGAAAGGAAGAAAATAAGGCAATGAGAAAAGAACCGAAAAACGTAAAAGATACGGGTAGGATGAAACGGAAGAACTCAGCGTTTCGGGTTGACTGATAATTCTTCGAGCGTAAAGAAGATCGAGAGAAGCGCGAGAAGAAGGCTTGAAGCAAAAGGAAAGAATTAAAGAAAGTGAAGCGGTGGAGTTGCAGCTTGTAAAATTTATTACGAATTTTCATTACGGCGAAGCTCCTAGAGAGTTAAACGGTACGCAGCGAGTGAAGAAGTTGTTGCAACGAAAGGGGTAACTTTCACAAGGGTTTCTTGGCTCGATTGTTCGTGCAAACGGTTACCGCAGGAAGCACCGCGTGGTAACATCAACCGCACCGAAGATTTCCTCGCCGTGGCTTGAATAAACAGAGCAAGGAAGTTGAGAAAATAATAACAAAGCTTCCTTCACGGGGTGTCAAAATAAGTGGCAACCGCGTTTTCTCAAAGTCGCTGTAAAAACCCTCGATTGCAAGTCCAAGACAAAGACGTAGGAGCAGAGAAAAATAATGACGGAACTTTCTCAAAGGCTTCGAGCTTGACGTTAGGAGTTAACGCCGAGCAGTCCAGAGTCGAAGTTCAACATCAGCTTTACCGAGCTTTCCCGGTGAACCGACCGAAGCCCGAATGAAGACAGGAAGTAGAGGAAATTAAGAGAAAAGGCCAGCAGAAGGGTTGTTTTCTCCAAGCAACTGTGAAGACCCTCGACAAGAAATAGGACTAGAAAAAAAAATGGAAGCCCGCTCGAAAGCAAGCAACTTGATGCTTCGGGCTTCGAGGACGGTTGAACCCTTCGGCCCCAGCATGGCCGAGTGCTCGTGGCAGACTGTACCAGGCGCTGAAGGTATATGAAGAAGAGAAAAAAGAGAGAGAAAAAAAGTCGACAAGCACATCAGCGAGATGAGAACGCAAAATACGATGGAACAGAAGCGGAAGAAGATGGTCCGAGACACGGGCAAGAGGGGAAGGCAAGTCCAACGGGAAAGGAGGAAGGGATGCGAAAGGGAAAGTAGGCGAGACAAGCATAGATACTTGCGGCTCGTGGATGCTTGGAAATGCAGACAAGCATTCTACGTTCGCCGCGCTCGTGCTCTACCGTTCCAGTCGCGGCCTCTTCGGATTTACTTTCCAGCCACGTAGCCGAACCTCCGTCCTCCTCGGGGCCCCGACGTTCGCGCGAGCCGCTTCCTCCGGTCTTCCTCTCGCACCTCCCGCCCGCGACGTCGCGCTTCCTTCCTCCCTGCAACGGCGAAATCCGTTCTACGTACCACAGCTACCTATACTCGCAACACGCAGTTGCACAGCCTTGAGTGGCTTCAACGTTCCATCCCCCACCCTCGCCGCGACAGGATCGCATCGGCTTGCACACATTGTAACCCAGTCTGACTCATCTACATGCGCATTTTTCTACGTACAGCAGCGTGTGCTCGTGCGAGTATGGATGTGTGCACGCCTCGGAAAAGCTCACTCGCGAAACGCCGGCAACGATTCTTCTCGGTCTCTGTCTCTGGAATTTCCTTTTCCCTCTTGGGTCGGCTTTGCGAACGGCCAGTCACCTCTCTGGTATTCGCGTTTGCTTTCCAGCGCGGCACTGCTTCCGTGACGATTTCACACGCCAATCTCTCTCTGTCACGTTTCGTTCGTTCGTTCGTTTCGTCTAGTCTCGTCTCGTCTCGTCTAGTCTCGTTTCGTCTCGTTTCCTCATTCGTACGTCCGCGTTCGGACATTTACATTTCCCCAACCCCCGAAATAATGAGGAGAGCGAGCGATAGGGAAGAGAAACGAGCCGTGGTAATAATCCGGAGCTTCGCGTATTGCGAATTCATGGAAGAAAATCGAGCGTGCGGCGAAACGCTGGTAAACGGGTTCAACAAATCGGCTCTCGTGAGGTAACGGGACGGAGCCGTTAATATCGCAAAGCGCTTTCCGGGGATTCCGAACGTTCGTCCGACACGTCGGCGGCCCACTGCTCACGAAACGGTTTTTACGACAACGCGTGAAACGTGCCAATCTCTTTCTCGCTCTCACTCGTTCTTCATCGTTGCTTTTCCTACTGTCATTTGGTCTTTCTCTCTCTCTTCCTTTCTCTGTCCCTCTCTCTTTCCCTCTCTCTAGGAGTCGAGCGTGGCCCTGCTCGCAGTCTCGCGAACCTGGGGTCGAAGCACCGCAACGCGAGAGCCCGTTGAACCGAGCGACGCGAACGGCTATACGCTCGCGAGAAAAAAGTTTTAAAAAAAAAAAAAAAAAAAAAAAAAAACGTAACCAACCTGTCCTGTACTTCATTTCTGCCTCTGGCACGACCGACAAAAAATGCAACGTGCGCCGCACATTGACCATTCCCCGACGGCTACCTCGTTCCACCCTCTTGCCCCCGGGCTTCTGGACGAAAAAATTCGACTGGCTGAACACTGATGTCGAATTTTAGCTACAAATGCCGTCCGCTCAATATCACCGGACCCGACTCCGGATAAAATGTTCGAAAATTGTATTAATCATTTTTCACGGTATTGACGTTTTTTTTTTGCCGTCGCTATTATTCATGGAATATTCAAATCGCGAGGTTTTTTCGTGTTCGGTTATTTTAGTTTTCGCAACGCTTTTCGTCGAAATATCGATACGAATAGAGGAGTATCTATAGTGCATTTCGGGTCGAGGGATAATTTTGGCAATGAGGAATGAAATATTCCTACATGAATAACAGGAAGAGCGATGACAAGTGGCCCAATTAGTTACCGATGAGTAGCGAAATTGGTTATAAAAGCTCCATGATCTATTTTCAATACATTGATTTGCAACATTCCTTTTCCTATATCGACTTATAAGATTTTTTTTGGATATCCCCACACCTCACAAACAATGGAAAACTAAAAAAAAACCCCTCGACGCTAGCACCACTAACCAAGGGTCGAAAAAAACGCAATAAAATATACATCACCGAGTCCATAGGTAACCACTGAAAACGCAGCAAAAAAAATATTGCACCCAAATATTTTACGCAATACAATATATCAAGTCTCTCAACCACCGTACTTCTCTCGCCTGCTCCCCCTTCTTCACCTCGCACAGCGATGAGAGTCAACAGCCCGCACCTCGCTAAATTCATTTAACGCTTGCGTTAAAACACACGATATTTCGGGGTTATGAAATTCACCCCCAACGAAATACAACACACCGCGTACATTTGTTTCCCGAGTGCATTTGTCTCTTCGTCTCTCTCAGCGGCGATTTACCGTGAGTTCCTGCGCCTGATGACGCGGTTCCCGGGTTACATCCGGTCTGAAGGTGGCAACGAGCGTTTGGTGTTTCAGTATCGTGTTTTACAGACCGTACGGGGTTTTCCCCGGCGCCCCGTTAGATTTCCGTTCGCGCCTACATCCATCCCGGCAACTGCTGTTGTTGTATACAACAACCCGGGCTGTGTTACGCAGTTGTAATGGCCGCGTGTGCGTTCGCATCGCGTGGTCGAGATCCGGGTGTGTATCCTGTACGACTACTACAACGTTGCTATAATTAAGGCCGAGTAGAAACAATTAATCACAGCGAACTCTGACCCGCCGAGTGTTTACGCCCGTTCGTGTTCGCAAGGCCCGGTAGAGCGGCCGAGCGGCGATATACCAGAGTGAAACAGGGAGTATAAACTCCCATCCCACCCTGGCCTTCCCCTCCCGCCAGGGCCGCTGCTCCAACGGAGCTATATTTGTGTGCTATATGCCAAGTACTTCGGAGTACGTCGACTGGGTGGAGTAGAATCGCGATAGGTCTATGCGGCGCTTTCGCTTCCTCGTGTGTTTGCCCCTTCCGCTATTACGCCCCCCTCTGTAGCGAACCTTAGCCCTTTGCCACGCTGCAAAGACTCCGGAAACCCCGCGCTCGAGATTCTCGAAATTCTCGGAACGAATTCTCGGGAGAGAGGTCGCGAACAGGGTCGTTAATCCGTCGGGAACAACCCTGTCCCCCCTTCGCGGCCTACCGCCTCGAGCACCGACCCCTAACGTGTTTTCACGAACCACGGTTGTTCCAACGGCAAAGATACGACCGACGCGGAGCGACTCCGTCGTGTCCATGCACGCGAACAATACCCCACCGACCATTATGTCCTGTCATCAGGATTGATAAAAATATTTTTGTCGTTCAAATTTCGATCGATTCAGATTTGCATTCCGTCTCACGGGTTCAGAATCTCCCATAACATTTTTTCTCATCTTATTCGATTGGAAAAGCTTTCTACTGATGAGTTTCCTTCTTTGGGGAGCTTTCACAATTTATTGTACATAAATCCGCTAGGATCACCCGTGATAACGAATTTTCCAAAAACGTCGGAAATCTCACTTCCCCAAATTTAAGGAAATTTCCTCCAACCCCAGCGACCCATCCCCACGACTGTCCTCATGATTTCATACACTAAAACACTTCTGCTCGTCGATCCTTACTGGTTTCATGGTCAAACTATTCATATATTTCTATAAGATACATCTATCTTTTGATTTTTTCACAGAGAACGTGCCACCGACGATAATGTTCGGTTTGCCGAGAGGATCAGCGGCGATCGAGCCGTCTGGAACACTGGCCGTATTTCCCGGCAGCATACTTCATCTCGAGTGCTTGTTCGCTCGACATTTCGGCAATCCGGAGTGGACCTGGACATCGACGTTCCGGCAGTACCTAACCGGTGAGCATAAACACCGGTATTAGCATCCCCATCAGCTCCACGAACATTATTCTACCTTCCTTCGTTCTCCCACACCTTCTCTCCTTCGAACATACCGACATTTTATTCGCCATTTTTTTATAACCCATCAAACCCGCCGACTTTATCTCTTTGCATTCCCGAGTGCTACGCGTTGTGGGTTGCGCGGGGGGGGGGGGGGGTGGTTCGATCAACCCCGGCAGTTCCCCGGTCACGCTTTGGCCACAATCTCAAAGTTATACTGCCGGGCTTTTACCCTGATGCTTGAGATCACCGCAACTCGCCGTTACGCCGCGGCAAGCTGCGGAGTTAACGTTGTGTATCCCAGCGAACTTCTTTTCCCGACGCGGAACGAAGAAAAAAACACAAGAATAAAATAAAAAGAAGAATACACTTGTGTAAAAAAGCTCGTAAAAAGCTTGAGCGAAGAAGCGAGCGTATCGCGAATACGAATAGAGCCGGTTTCTCGAGCGGCCTCTTCGCTTACAGAAGCAGCGTAAACAGCTCCGTACAAGCTCTCATCTCTTTTCTCCGTCCCGCGAAGCGGAGAGCTTTACGCCGCGTATTGCGCCTGTAACGTAATACACGAAAATAGTGAAATACAACATTTGGCAGAACCACTCTCATCCGCTTCCCGTCTCTTGGACTTTGCGCTCCGGAGCTTGCGCAATATTGCGGTGCCGAGTAAAGCTCTCTCTCGCGTTAGTGCGAATATACCGAAAGCCCATCCCCATTATACGCTAATTACGTCCTGAAATGAATACAAATGTTGAACATAAATAGATAAGCGTATCTACTGGAGTCGCGGCGCTAATTTCAGCCCCTAGTAGAGTACACCGACGCGACTTGCGGCTAGCGTCATGAAACCCGAGTTTGTTATCTAAAATTGTGCATGAATAATATAGCAATCCGAGTATCGGGCGAATCCTTCCATATTCATTCATATGCTGGGTATTTAGAATTTTTTTCATTTTAACACTCATTTCGACGCAATGGCATATTTCACTCATGTCAATAGCCGGTATCGGGTTAACTACCGGAGCGTTTTTCGTTCAAATTTTTTGTCTTTTCCCAGAAGTTTTGACAAATCCGCTAGAATCCGCAATTAAACTTGTTTACGGTCGAACAACACCTCTGACCAAATATTTCGAGCTTTGGGATTTGACAAAAATTGCGTTTGATTTCACGTAGTCATTTACCACACGCAGGGTACTCGGGTGACTACCTATAAAAATTTATGAACGAGGGAGATAAATGTGAAAATGAATATCAATCATAATGCTAATGATAATAATAAGTAATGGCTGGCTGTTTCCTTCGCCGGACCTACAATGCGCCACTGAATCGATCCGTCTGCTCTATTTCAAAATGTGGGCAGCTACAGCAGAAGACGGTTGACCCAAAACCGTTCCATCCTAGCCGGCCAGCGACCTGTGATTTACTCCCAATGTCTCCGAAAGTTCTCGAAGAGCTTAACAAATATTTATTCAATAAATTGGGCAAGCGTGTATAGCTATGCCACAACGTCGACAATTCAGAGAATTGCTACAAAGGTTGATTATCGAGGCTGCGACATCGGATTTGCATGGTTTCATTGAAGAGCAGCCATTCAATAACGATTTCCACGAAACGGACTATCACGAGAGCTTGAAAATCATTGACCGCTGCGACGTCGATTAAATCGCAACGTTACGGCCTCGCCTCGGGCCAGTCGTGGACGAAACGGAATCAAAGGTTTACGCCGGTGGCGTTGAAATTACCTCTGAAACAACTGTCGAGCGTGTAGAAGCCGTTGCTTCTGCGGCTGGTTGCGCATATATATATCGTCCAGGCGGCCGTCGGAGCGGTGCGGCCGAGTCCAACCCCTGAGGGGGCAGTTGAGGAGAGTTATTTATTGAATCGCGGTAGACAGCGAGGTTTACCATGGGGCTCTGGCAATCGCCCGGTTCATCACGATGAAACATTGACGCGGTAGCAACAAGATCGTCTATCGCACGGCATCCAACGTACCTCCCCAAAACTCTCGCCCCCGTCCTACGCCATCCTCTACCCCGCTGGGTTTCGCACTCTCAGTGTGCTATGCACGCGCGATGCGCGGGTAAACGTTTCCCGAGGCTGGCCCTCGCAACCCCTCGACACTCGCTCGGCCGCTCCCCAGAGAAGGGTAGATTAATCCTCGACTGAAATCTACCATCGAAACGTGCGCTGCAGACTTATTACGAGCGGGCAGTTCGGTGTCACAACGATTTCCCGGGAACCGTCGGTAGTGGTTCGATGACGGATCGGCAGGTGATTTTCCCGACTCCGGAAACAGTCTGAGGCCCGAGTTTCACCCTCTTTCCTTGTTTTCGTCGTTGTTTATTTACGCAGGAACCTGATGGATTTTCGTGGAATCAATGAAAACGATTGGAATTGAATCTCCGGATTCTCCTGATCTTCCATTGACACACTGAGTCATTTTGACATTAAAGTTTAATAAATTGATGATTTTTATCAATTCATTTCAGCAGGTTATTATATATTTGCTGAATTTCAATGCAGACGTATTGAGTAAGTGTATTCCTTATGTATTCTATGAAAATCGACCGACCGTTTGTTAATGGCAGGTGGAAGAGGCCCGGATGAAATTTATCCGGTGTGTCAAAATCTTAAGCAGAGATAAGTGTGCCAGTCTTGGGTTGATTGATGAGTTTTTCCTCCCCCAAGGCTGCCGGGAATGATGACGAGAGAAATGATGGACGGGACAGGGTTTTCGTTTATACAGCGCGTATCGTTATTTCGTATTCTTACAGGCTGGGCGATAGCTGCTTCGGAAAGGGACTGGAAGTACAGACTGTCGATATACTACGCCAAGATTCAGGATTCCGGGGTTTATACGTGTTCCACCCCTCGAGGCCTCGCCAATTCGATCCGGGTTCACGTTGTCGGTGAGTCTCACTTATGTTGACAGCAATAGCCCTCCAACCCCTCCCCGAACCTTCCACGTCACTCCCTCATCCTCTTTCCCATCCCGTCCGTCGAGACTACTCCCTCGAATACAACGGATTTATTCCGCAGTTTCGTCGACGTTGTGCAAACGTAACGGACGCACCGAGAAATTTTCTCGGAAATCCATTATCTGTATTACAAATTCCGTTTTCTATTTTACTCGTACGAGAGAAAATTTACTCGCGGTGGAATATTTTATTCTCCCTTTAATTACGCTACGATGAACATTCATGCAAAAATATCCGGCGTCCCGTTGTCGTGCATGAACCAATGTTGATTCGGTATAAACCAAAACGGAGACGCGTTTCGCATGTGCTCGTCCGTGAGCTAATCTCACGGCGTATGTGTGTTCGTGCTCCCCATATCGAGGTCAGATGTTGCATACATGGAAAACGTTGTGTAACGCGTGTGTAAGCCGGTGTCGCATAGCAATAAAGTTATTTCAAACCGGGGTTACGGCGAATTCCGAGAGAATTCAAACCCGCGTCCGCGACGGTTCCACGTTCGTCCGGAGGAGGCTCGGTTGCAAAATTTACATGTCAAAGTCGCGGTTCGGCAGCGTGTATCATATATATACACACACGCGTAGCTATACTGCAATGTCTCGACGAGGAGTCATATATGTGACACGCGATGTTGCTTGCTCGAGTCTGCGTCGTGCGATTCCGACGATTCCAAACAGTTCTTCGATATCCTCCGGGTTTGGTCGTACGAGGGTTCGTTTTTTTTTTTTTTTTCAATTTCTGTTTTTCCATGCATAATTATGAAACTCCACGAGCGGAAGTTGATGACGCTTCCGACTGGCTGCACCGACGCACACTCGTCGCACGATGGCAGTCCGTGCTTTCATTGCGGGAGCATCGCGGCAACGAGACACACGAACCGAGCTCTCCGTTCGCTATTTTTGTAATTACTTTTCGAACAAAGTTGCCGAAATAATTACCCGTTCCGCCGAAGCAATTGGCAAAGTTTTAAGTACATTCTGACGGAATTACATCGGATCCCGTGAAAACGATTCATTTGTATTTATGAAGTTGGAATGAAAACAATATTCGATTTTTTTTTTTACGTATTATTTGATGTTTCCGTATTGTGCGAATGTGGCTGCGGGGCTATGAGAAATGTGGGGAAATTAATTAAGTTAGTTGGGTTGATGAATTTATGTGTAATTGATGCGTGGAATTTTTTCGTTGCGATTCACAGACGTGCACTGTCCGACGATTGGTCCGCCTTCGGGGCCACTCGTAGCGAACATCCAGGGAGCTCGAATGGGTCAATCGGCGGAATTCGAGTGTCCAACGGGTTACCGGTTGGAGGGCCCGTCTTCGATCACCTGCCAGTACAACGGTGAGTTATCCCCGAGACGATTCGTTCCCATAAATGTGAAAACGAAAAAAAAACAATACGACGATTACTCCGCACAGTCTTGAAGAAAAGATCGCAATGAGGTTTCAACCAATTTCAAAAGCTCCGAATAAACGTTGAATGAAATTTTTGTTCTCGCCGGTTAATCACGGTTTAAAACCGAGCGTTTAATCACGGATGCGCGTCTGCGTTCGGATCAGTTTCCCAAGAAAAGAAATGGATCCTTTATACCCGGACGGCAGCGATGGAGGGGAATGAGAAAAGTGTGTACACTCGAGCAAGCAGATAGCAAAAGAGAAAGAGAACAGGGACTGCCACGAACGGAGGGAGGGAGCTTGGTTTCCACGGATCCGCTTTTTCGTAACCCCCCGTTAAGCTCCGGTACTCTAGATTACCGTCAGTTTGTCTTTTTTTTTCGTGCTCTTTTTGTCTTTGTTTTTTTTTTTTTCGTTTCCGGCGCAACGAAGTTTAATCTCGCAAACTGCACCGCTCCGAGTCACAAAAATAAATGCCCGGGCAACATCTACCCACCGTTCGGTTCGTCCTTGGCTCTCTTCTCTCTTATTCAGTCTACCGGTGCGTTCCTTTTGCCCAGCTCCATCTTAATTGAACCGGTTGATAACCCGCTCGTACTTGCGAGCAGTTGGCTTTATTACGCTCTGATTCGAACGATCCAACGGGACTCCATTCTCCCCCCGTTTTTCGCTCCGACGTTTGCCACTTCGTCCCCGCGCTGCCCGTCGTTTTCATCTCCCTGTTTCACTCGCTCTCGCACTCCCTCGACGGTGCTCGCCTTTCAACCATGAAAAACGAATGGCCCACTTATTTCAAATCACTCTATCGAGGCTCGGACGCTGTTTTCCTTGGCACTACGAGAAACGCCGCGTTCGAAAAAAGAGAGAGAGAAAGAAAAAAAAAACGAAGAATAGTTCGAGAGAGTGAGCCGTACAGACGAAAATCACTCGATCAGCCAGATCGATCGAACGATTCCTATAAAATCAACGAGATTACGAGCACGTTTATCCGCGGATCGGACGCTACGCTCGTCCTCGCCTCTCTCTCTCCCTCTTACCACCCTTCCCTTCCGGTCAACGTGAGAGTTTTGTTGCCCTCGCTCAACAATTCCGTTTCGGTCAGCTCGTGATTCTTTTTTTTTTTTTTTTTTTCTGTTTACCCTTCTTTTACGGCAACTCCCTCCGGCATACCAATCCGAAATCGACCGTACAAAGTTATTCTCCGATATACCTTTTTTACTACGGTTTTCGAACGTTTCGATACCCGGACGATATATTTTAGGGAGTCAACATTTATCAACGAACGAAGCAGTGAAGTATCGCAGTTGAATGAAATTTGAGGGGGTTTACTTGTTTTGAATCTATTTTGGTTTTATTTTTAACGGGAGAATGATGGGTTTGACGGGGAACGCGATTTTAGAGTGGGTTCGTGTAAACACGGGAAAAATTTTTATCGGATCTGGATGAGGTTTTAAGGGGAAATTCGTCTGGGATAAGGTTTACAAATGAATTATTCCCAAGCAATTGGTTTTACAGAAGTGGGTCAAGTGACGTTTTTTGTAGAGACTTCGATTACCTTCAGAAACCTATCGGGAAGATACTGCATGATAAAATCAGACTCGTGAGCTCCAATAATAATGAAATAAGCGACTTTGTAACGTTAATCAAATACAACATTTTTTTGGCGATCTTCAGAGAACCAAAGTTCGACCTTTTCGATAAAAACAAAGTGTTGATATTCACACCACAACTAAATGATATACACTGAAACTGACGCCCAATGACAGCCGTTTTACGGAAAATCTTCGGCGTTGGTAATACACGAAAAACGTACTACCTCCACCATTTCTGGTAAAACGCTACGAATTAATTCCAATTCCGAATATAATCGTGTGGATGTGATTGAAATTTGTTACAGGAAAATGGTCCGGCGAGATACCTCGTTGCGAGGCGATACTCTGTCCACCGCTGGAGCCGGCAAGCGCCAAGCTCCAGTTACTCAAGCACAATAACACCGTCGGAGGTCGCGCCGTCTTCGCGTGTTTGTGGGGTCACGTGCTCACCGGGCCGCAGAGCATCCGGTGCGAGGGTGACGGAGTGTGGAACGGAATCATGCCAACTTGCAAGGGTGAGTTTGACGGAACCTCAATTCTGACTTTAACGACTTCATCACCGACACTCCGCCCTCTGCGTCGTACGAAGATCCACGTCGTAGTATAATTGCACGGTGATATATCCGTGCGACCGTGGTATAGACGCGAAACGATAATTTTCTCGGCACTCACGAGCAGGCTACCCATAAATACAACCAAGTTTCCGAGTTCTCGAGTCGAAGCACACAATAAAGCGCGAAGAAGAGTATAAAAACCCAATTTAGCCGAGCAGGGCGGTTGAAGTCGGAAGGATGGAAGGTGGAAGAAACTGCGCTCTAAAATCAACGAGACAATGACGAGAAATAATGCGAAGTGTCCTATTCGAACGCAATAAAGTCGACGAATGTATGAGAAATGTGAGCAAATAGGAGTGGAGAATGCGAGAAAGATGGGAAAAAAAGAGCGAGATGAAAAATTTGGTTCTCGAGGGAGATCCGGCGGAAAATGAGTTTCTGCGGTGTGGTCAGGTCGATTCAATGTCGTGAAGAGGGTCGGATGACAAGCTGCGAAAAAAGCTTCTGCGGGGAATTTTTTTTTTTCAACGAGAGGTCAGATAATTACGGGGAAAAGTTTGTTGATCACGGAAAAACGTTATGATCCGGCAGAGCAGGAGGGTCTGAGTCTCGTCAGGATTAAGCTAGCGTGTCTGTGGATCTTTTCTGAGCTTCTGTCTTTTCGTTTGACTCGCGGGCGCGGGCTTTTGCCCTCGATCCTGACCCTTCTTTACGGTATAACGCTCGACACCACCGGAAATTGGTTCGTTTAAGTTACTCCGCAACTTTTCTTCGTTGCCCGAGTCCGTCGCCTCGCCGATGTTTCGCCCACGTTGGCGGCGTTCACCAACGAAGCTTCGTCTCTGTGGGCTCGGCTTCGACGTTCTCTTCAGCGAGTTCGGGTTATTCTGCGGGACTGCGCGTTCTGCGCGTGACAACATTGTACTGCAGCTATGCGCCGTGCCGTGATGTGTATAGTCGAACGGTGGGTGGAAATGGGCGAGGTTGTTGTTGGGGAGAGTCTTGGAAATTCGGAATGTCTCGCGGGGTTCAAGTGTGATCCTCGAAATTCTGCGGTACACCGGGAAGATCGTCGGGTGACGATTCACGGCATTGTCAACCTCGTTACGTCCAAGCGGCGTGCGAACAACTGCGTCGAATCTCCAACCTTGTTTGGTGTCGACTTTGCCCATCTCAGTCTATCCTTCTGTCTCTTTTCTCGATTTTTCGCGTTATCTGGTAACGCTAATAACAAAGAATACGTTTATAGTTATGATAAGATGCTCCTCAGCTTCTCACAACTGTTTAATCACCCTAGAAATCTGAAATTTCGTCGATAAGTAGATTCTCAATCTTTTTTTAATTACATAGAAAGTAATTTTTTTCCACTTTGAGTAAATTTATAGTTTTCTAACTATTTATTTACGATTGAACTCGTTTTGCTTTGATTTTTTCTTCTGGAAGTATTCAATGCAGTATTCATTTTGAAATGAAAATATTTTGTTCGCAATAGTCCATAAGATCGAGAAACAATTCTGAGTATTGATAATGAAGAAGATTCTTTTGCGAATAATGTTTGCGCATACTCTCATTGCCTATGGCAAGCAATCTCCCGCGGGGGGCAATCTCCCGGCAGCGAGAGAAAAGCAAGAGTGGAAAAGACACGGGAGGGATAGCTGGGGGAGGGGTAAATCGGAGAGAACTCGTTTGTGCAAGAGCGCAGGGGGTTGGGGTAGTTCATTGGGAATCGTAACTGGCACTTCACAGTATTTTCGAAGACTCGGATCAAAACACTTGTAATTACAAATAAGGGTCTCTCGATTCTCCACCAGTACCGACAATCTCACTCCCTCGTATCCTTTATTTTTCTCCCCCGGAAATACAGTCGCGGTGGAAATAAACAAAAATAAATGAACACAAAAACGTGCGGAAGAATAGAACTTGGTATACGCATGGTGGACTCAGAGGGGTGATCAAGCCGTGTTTGAGAACGAACGCTCTTGCGACATCAACCCCCTTTCGTCCCCCGGCTTTGCCCTCGTGCAGAGCTAACGAATGAGGAAAAGTTCGACGTTGAAAAATACGGGTCCTTCCAACCCTCTTGCGGTTTACGCTACAAAACCCACCCTTTGCCGCAGTTTTTACAGCCAAATTTACATTGTAGCTTCGCAAAGAGGATATATGACGACGTATTTGTTAGCCCGTTGTCGTCCACCTCTCTTAAAAATGTCCAACAAGAACGCCCAATTTTTATTTTCTTCCATGCTTTTTATTGTTCTCAGAGATAACGTGTCCGTTTCCGGTGGTCCCGAAGAGCGGAAAGATCATGGAAAACGAAAAGGTCTCCGGACACAAAAGACGGGGCAAAGTGCACAAGGTTGGGACCCTCGTGAGATTTTCCTGTCTTCCGGGTCATCAGCTCGTCGGAGAAGGCTCGATAATATGCACGGAGAATGGGACCTGGTCGCATCAGTCACCTCTCTGTAAGTTCATCTTCGACAAGATTCCGTCGTTTCACCGAATAATCCATTTCCAATCGAATCAATTGTTTCACCGACTTATTCCATCGACCGATCATCAACGACCCTTAAATTTCAATAGCAATTCAAAAATCGTACTACCGTCGAATTATCAAAATAATTCGAATCAAGCAAAGAAAACTCTTTAACTACACCCGCACACACGAATCTAAAATTCCATTCATATTTTGCGACCAATATTTGTCGGAAACAGTTCGAATAAAAAATAAATAAAGAACCCTTATTCCACATCGATGGCGCGAATGTGTCTTTCGAACCGAACATTGTTTGACGAGAACGTTTTGAGCTCCCTCGCACAATCATATATGCACGTATTCCGAACTCGGGGTTTACCTAACATTGCTTGTTAAACCGAACAGGTGAAGTGCGATGTCCATATCCGGGAGACCCGCCGCACGGTATAATAGCTCCGTTGAAGTTTTGGTACAAACCGGGCGACAATATTCAAGTTACTTGCTCGCCGGGTTACGTGACGCCTTTGGAACCCGTGAGAAAACCGACGTGCAGAGACAACGGTATATGGAGCGGGCCTCCGCCTCCGTGCCGTTCTTACAAGGACGTCTGATGGGATCGACGCTTTTCCACGTACGGAAACTTCGTCCGAAGCACACAGGCCTTGACAACCGTGACCGGAGGGTAATTGACCGAGGGAATAAAAGGGAAGGGAACGTATTTGCAATTGTGTACAGAGTGTATTTCCCGAATGGTGCCGATCGGTGCGGTTGCGACGGTAACAAACGTTAAAACCGCACGCGCGCTATGATGAAATTACGAAAAAAAAAAAAAAAAAAAAAAAACGGAAAATAAAAATAACAAAAATAATGAAATGTATCGTTATAGAAAGACGAGTGGCATGAGTGAATTTAACGAGAATATATATATGCGGAATACGTGAGTGGAATGAATGAAAAATGTGAGAATGTGAAGGGCGGGCGACGCGAGTTCCCCGCGACGCGGAAAGCGGAGCTGGCTTGTTGTTGCGGCATTCGGCGAGGAGAGAGAGGGGGAGGGGGGGGGGGGGTTGTTCACGTTGCGAGTTGCACGTGCACGCGTGCATGACGCGACCGAATCCTCGTTCTCTCTCGCTCTTTTCCGGCTTTATGCGTGCACAACCTTCTTGGTCCCACATATATAACACGACCGTGGCAAAATGACAAAAATATATTGTATACATATGGCAAGGAGGAGAGAGAGAGGGAGAAAAAGAGCCAACGACGGAATCACAGAGGGATGAAGAAAGGAGATCGCAGAGGGGGGGGGGGCAGAACACGCGTGCACGAGCGTGGACCAAGCGAGCTGTAACAGCGGACGAGGCTGTAATTACGTTTCCACCGGTTGCGAGCCGGAAGTAGCGAAACGACCGCAAACGATAACCCGCGACTCGCATGTTCGAGAGCGTGAGGCAAAGGATGGTCGGGAAGAACGACGAAAAGAAAAAATAGTCTGGATCTCGCGCGCGCGCGTGTGTGGGGTTTCGCAGTTAGACGGGGGTGCGACGGAAGGTCGGCAACGCGGCAAAGGACCGCTGCGGGAGAACGCGCAATTTTCTCGTTTATTTTTCTTGCAGGCAACATCTCTGGCCCTTCCGGTCCGCACGGCGCGCCCGACCGCTGTTTCTTTTTACAACCCGTTTCGGCTTTTTTTCGGCTCTCAACCGCGCGCGAAACACTCGTGCGTGCTGGTTCACCGTCGGCGCCACCCGGGGGGGAGGGGGGGGCAGGGAGGCTATGTACCGGCGTGGCGGGCTCTTGTGTTTCGTTCGTCGCCGCTGGTGCTGCTATTACCCCGGCGAACGGAAGAAAAGAAACAAGCGAAATAAAATAAAATAACCTAAGCTTGAGAGCCAACGGTGCTGGGAAAGGGGCAAAGCCGAAGCGTTGGTCTCACGTAAAACGAATCGCAAGAACCGGCCAAACAGATGGCACGTACGAGAGAAGCTCGGAGAGCTTGCGCTGCCCGGTTCGGCCTGCTGCGCAAACTTTTCCAGCTGGCAGCCACCTCGTCTTCTTCTTCCTCGCGTCGCTCGTCCTTCCTTCCACGTCCATTCTTCTTATTCCACTCTTCACACTCGTCCTTTTTCCCGCTCTCGAGCTTCCTTTCTTCTTCTCCCGTCGATCCCCTCGCCCTCGGCCATCGTGTTTTACGCCATTGGTTTTTCTTCGTCGACGTATATATCTCGCCGGTAGTTACAGCCCCGACGACGACTGGACTTCGGAGAGCGGCGATGAGGGGCACGCGGCAAGGCGGGGGGAAAAGGGGTCGGAAGCGGTCGCACGTCGCCGGAGCTTCCACGGTGTATTTGCGGAGAGAGATTAATTAAGCCTCCTTTAGTACCCTCTGGGCGCCACGTAGTGCGGGCGGTGTTGGTAGGCGAGGACGATGTCGGAGTCAGGACCTTCCTCCTTCGTTTTCTCGCAGTTCTCCACTGTTGCTTCGGTTACTCCGGCTCGAATCCCACCTCCTCGCGTCTGCATCCACGACAGTGTCGTGTCTCTTCCTCGGCATCACTCCCCCCCCCCCCCCCCCCCCCCCGTCTCTCTTTCCCCGTCGCATCGCCCATCGTCGAACCAACTAACCCCGTCGCACGTGTAAATACGATTCGAGCTTTGCGGTGACGGCGAACTCGCAGGGCCCGTCCTCCGCTGTATAAATGAAAAGTCAGTCGGGACTAGAGAGTGATGTCGGTGTTACGAGAGAGATAGAGAGAGAGAAAACTCCGCGGATGAGGGTTTACCGTGTGGCGAAGGAGGGAAGGCCGGGGTGGACGAAGGGTCGTATAGGCCGTGTTCGTCGCGTCGAAACGGACGACCGGAAAGTGTACACGACGGAGTGGTTGCTCGATTCCAACGGCAAATACGATTCAGCCAGTTCCACCGCTGCCTCCGTCTGCCGCGACTGTTGTTGCCTCAGTTAACCCCGTGTTTCTTTTCGTGCGTCTGTGTATGGGTCGTGTTGATGGGCGGTTGGTTGAGTTTGCATCCGCATGCCTAAAACTCGTAGTTGTATAAATTAAAGTTTGGCTGGGCACGAGGACGTAGATTTAGAGTTTATTCTGCGGTTTAGCGATAAAAAGTATAAAATAGATGCCGGAGATTCTGGAAATATAAGCGAAAAGCGCGCGCGCGCGTGTGTGTGAGTGAGAGAGAAAAAGCGAGAGAAAGAGAGAGAGAGGGAGAGAGAGAGAGAGAGAGAGAGAGAGAGAGAGAGAGAGAAAGAGAATGAGAATGCATCTGCGACAGCATCGCTGACCCTTCGAACTATTGACCACCATCGAAAAAACCCTCCCTCGAATCTTTCCCGATTCTTCTTACGTAATTAAGAAATATTTTAGAAAGTTTTCCTTTCGTATTATATATTGTACTTGTATGAAACGATAACGACGAAAACGATGAGGAGCCGACGGTACTCCGTCATAATAAAGGTACTGTTTATTCTTTAATGAAATATCTGATGTCTGAATTATTGAATTAAACCCGATACGTCGCCCATCCACGTTGCGATTCCAGCCGGCGAGACGTTTTCAATAAAATTATTTTCGGATGATGTGTCTTTCGTTGAATTATTTAATCGTGTCGCAGTGACCCGCGTGACCCGTGTCCCATTTAACCGTAGCGAATGAGGAGCGAATAAAGCGAGGTAATGGCAAAGGTTCGAAGAGAGTGGGGGCGAAAAGAGAAGAAAATGGAAAGACAAAGCGAACTACCGGCAGGGAGATACGAGAGAAAAAGTGTCGGGGGTTGTAATCCACGGGACCCGGGATAGCAGCCGCTCTCGGCGATGATCGAAGAGAATGAATATCCTCTGGGCGAGCAAAGACTCGGCGACGAATCATCTCTCTCGCTCGCCTCACGCCGCCTAGGTTTTTTATCTTTTTTTTTCTTTACCCACCTCTCTCTTTCTCTCCCACTCCGTGCCTCCTCGAGCCCTCTTTGTTCAACCCCCGTTTTCCCTTTCTCATTTTTCTCCCTCCGGTACTTACGAGCGACTACACCCACCGACCTCGAACCAGTCACGTTCTACCTTCATTTTCCACGCTCGAATTCCTACTTATTTGCCGGCGCGCGTAAGTCGTACGAAACGGGATAAGGTTAAATCTTCGCCCCCAGCCTCGCTCCATGACTGGATCCCGACGCGAGATGAAGTCGGCCGGCTGGTACTGCATCGGGTTGGCTTCGGAAACCTTTATTTTCGGAAAATAAAAATTACGTTCCCAAAATTCGTCGAATTCCAAGGTTTGACTGTTCGTGTCTGTTATAAAATCTATCGGCAGAACTTTGAAATCTAATTACGGCGTAACATAGTTCGATAAAGCCGTAGTTATATTGAAAAATGGACAACATGTAAAGAATAATTTTTATCGGCATCAAATGAACAAAGTAAGAAAATAATTGTCTCCGCTTACATGGCATTTGGGCTGAGGCTTATGACAATTGTCGTTAATCTACTTTTACGACAGAGGATGAACGTAAGAATAGCTTGATTCTATTCTTTACTAATCCAACTATTTATGGTAGGCTCAAACTTATTTTATTACTACTACAGAGGTCGAGCGATCTCTCTGGTAAGGGTCCGCATTTTTTCTTGCCCTCAGCCGACGACTTGTCTTATCACAATCATTATTGAGCTGGATCATAAATCCTTCCCCTCTATTTCCAATCGAACCAACGGATTAAGTAAAGAAAAAAACTTCCGCAAGAAAAGTGAGATAAATACACGTTACTATATCATCCACGACGATACATTTGTCTGTGTATCAAAATCCTTCCGTAAATTTAGCTCTTATCTCCGACGATGTCACGGCAGAATGTTGACTCGATGGCATTAGTAGCCATTCGCACACCGGAACATCCCGGAAGAGCGAAAAAAAGCGTTTTCTTGTCACGGCCCACGCAGCAGCGTTCACCCTCGTCTTTTCCGGAAGGATGGTCCTGCACCCGAGAGATAGTCAA
Organism: Sussaba pulchella; assembly: GCA_963971145.1. NCBI lineage: Eukaryota > Metazoa > Arthropoda > Insecta > Hymenoptera > Ichneumonidae > Sussaba > Sussaba pulchella. Next base: position 11,009,538 of record OZ020167.1, on the reverse strand, counting down.
AGAATGACAAGGACGGGGATGAGGTTTCGCCTCTTTCCGGATCTTCAGGAGCGAGAAGGACCGAGAAAAACCAGTTCTCGCTTCGTCGGCTTGATGAACCGACTGGCGCGTTTCACGTTCGTCCAATCGATCCTCCGGATCGCGGCTCGAGTTTTAAAAGCTTCCTCCTCTCCGCAATTCCGTCGCCCGACTCGTCGACCCGATGGTAATTCTTATACTTCGTCTAATTTCGCCGAGACCCGATGAGTTCGGAATCGACTCGAAGCCGCATGACTAATCTCGACGGAACGAGAATCCTCGAAATAGTCCGGGGTTTCATCATCCACGAAGACCGTCTCCCGAAAGCTCTTGTACACATGTGTTACCTCAGTCCCGATATCGGAAATCGTTAGCGAGCCGCAAACTTCGAGAGCTTATCGAACTTCGCGGTTAGTTCGTCGATCGACTGGATGAACGACCGACTGATCGGTCCACGCGAAATTGAAGTTGTCGCTCGGCGAAGGTTCTCCGAACGGGGGGGAAAAAAAAAAGAAAATTCCACGGAAGTAGAACGAGAGACACGTTCGTCATTGGAATATCTCGGAAATTCGAGACGCGTATTCGGGAGTGTGAGAAGTTGGAAAAGTAGCCGGCTATAATGTTTCATTGGTTATATTCGAAGGTGGAAAGTGGATGCAGTCGCGGTGAGCCAAAGCCCTTTGTTCTTCTTACCCGAGAGAAAGTTGAAGTTTCGTAGCCGAAACTCCGGCTTCGTGTCTCACGAAGCAACGGGAAAGGCGGAGGGTTGTGGGACGAAGATCGGGGGATGGAGATGCATTGAAACGGAGGGAAAAAAGATGCATAGGAATGGAGGACGGGATGAAGGGATGAGAAAACGGAGGAGCAGAAGGAAGAAGATGGAAGAATGAGATAATGCTGGTGGGACCGATGAGGTTTCAGTCTGGTGATCCGGGAGGAAGGGTGTTGGGTAACTCGCACAAAGTTGACGATGACGACGGAAACGATGAGACGAGAAGCGAAGGAAGAAGAAGGCAATGGGCGGACGGTGAGGTAGAAAGAGACTCGCTCATGCATTACAACCAGGCGTCTTGCCGAATAGTCCGCTCGCTTGAGCTCGGCTCTCGTCGTACTCGTCGTCCTCATCAGCTGACAAATGTATTCAAATATATTTACCCTCCCAGGGGCTTTAATAATGCCCGGACCGCGAGGTATTGTAGGGGGGTTGGTCCTCGTACCTCGACCCATCCTACCGGCATCCATACCCACTCGTGGCAAAACTCACTATCCGCTTTCCACGCGCTTTGCATCCCTTCCTCTAACTTATTCCGACGCTCCTCGCAACGATGACTATACACGACTTGGCTTATGACTTTGAATGCCACGCTACGACGTCTTCAACGTTTTCGGATGAATCATCCTTTCCTCGGGTTTTTATTCCTTTTGGACGAGAGAACTGGATTTACAAAGTCCGGGACTCGGCCGGTCTGACTATCGAAGGTTTTGTCACTTACATCGAATTCCGGGGCTTAGAATTTATTTACTTTATTACTTGATCGTCGCATCAACGATGATTCTACGGGGCTTCGTTAACCGTCGGCCTCTGTTACCTGCGTTATCGCCATTTCAATTATTCCAGTCACGAGAATTTTCACGACTTATCAGTTTTTTTGGCACACGGATCGCTCACTTCACAAAGATTTGTGCAGAATACCCTTTGATGTAATATTTTTCTTAACTCCAACAAAACGTAAATGAAACGAGTATTTTATAAATGAAGAAGAAAATAAATATTCGATGTATTCTATTTTTTAACGGCCATAATCGTGCATCAATTTGACACGTTAAAATCTCTCAAGTAAGGCAACAACATCGCTCAAACGACTGCGCGTCACTACATCGTCGTGTAACATCGATGTAGAACTTTCCTCGTTTCCCTTCCCGTCCCCATTGTATTCCCCATCCGCACGAAATATGCGAGGATCGCGTAGAATTCCAACCGAGGGAAAATCCGTAAGGTACCGAACCCCCGGATAGTTGAGATAATTGATAAACTTATGGTAATGAAGTTGCGAAAGAATGTGCAGAAGATCGATTCACGAGGCAAGGATTAACTCGGATGGTCGCAAGTTGGCACATGCGATTCCGCGATCGTTCGGGTCATCAGCATTGGTGGAAGCAAAAACGACAACCCGCAAACATGTTCCGCAAGGAGGATCTTCGAATTGAACGAAGAAAGCTCGACTAGAGCTCCGGGCAAAAACAATTAACCTTCCCTGTCAACCCCTTCTCACGTTTTCGAATAATGTACATCTCGCGAGCACGAAAAAACAACTGGAAAAAAGCTTGGGTCGAATGGGGGTTGGTAGTTGGTAGCGCTGGTTGTGGCAGTACCACAGAGGTTCGTGCACATCGGGCCTGCGGGAAATCGTCGTAGTATCAGACCCCCCCCCCCACAAACACATACACGCACGCACACACGCGAGAGGATAGCGAGCGAGAATGAGAGTCTGAAGAGAATTACCAAGGTAGAAGATAGCCAGCTCTTCCGTCGTGCAAAAACAGGGCTGGAAGCGAAACGGAATAGGGAAGCCAGCTTCCCCATAGTGCGCAAAGGTGCTACCATCACGGGAAATTACAATCCGTTGGCCGTTATTCCTTTGCCCGTACCACGTTCAACTCGACTGCCGCCCTATCTCCCTTCCGCGCTGCCTCACACCCGTTTTCTCCCCCCGTCTTCTAGGCACTCGAGACCATCAGTCCCTCGTTAATGTGCCACCCCTGTTTTTGTTTAGCCAAGTTTATTTCCAGCAATTTGGTTCGACGTTGCGCTCCTATCGCCGCTCTTCGGGCGGCTTCACGAGCTTTCGAGATATTCGATTAATCGATTACAATCTCTCACTTCCTCGCGGCACTACCGCCAACGGTGTTGAGAAAGTACCGTCCCGTTATCTCGCTCCTCCCCCGTGCCGTGCTCCATCAGCGTCATCCCTCGTAAGTTAAGTAACGCCGTGAGCCAAACTTTTCCCCCGTTGTCCGATTCAACGAGTGGATCTTTACCCGGAAAAGTAAATCCCATCGTCCCTGTAACGGGCGGGAGACGGAAAACATAGGTATTGGTCCGATGATTACTCTCCGGGAAAGGGGCTGAAACCTTCGGCCAGACATTTACTTTTGCCGAGGATGGGGCAAATAAAGAAAAAAAATTATTTCGTGAAGTCTCAGTGTGATTCGTCAATTTTCACGACGATTGCGTTCAAACACTTTTGAATTTGTTGTTCAATGGCGCCTCTTCGTTCTCGGCCATCCACCGGCCATTGTGTCAAGTGTCTCGTGTTCAAGTTTTCAGGACAAACAATCGTTAGTCTTCAACCGATAACAATGCAACGGTAATAATGATTTCGTCCCATTGTCAAAATCGGGACGAGAGTCACTCCAGGCGAAGGTCGCAATTTTAACGACTAAATAATATCGCAAAAAGTGCAATTTTCCTCGTAAACTCAATAACCGTGACTGAGGCGACGAAGATGCGGCGCGTAGAGTTGAATATTTCGTTACTCTTTCAGTATCTGGTTATGAAGAGAAAGGTAGGAGGTCGAGATAAGGCAGGTTGAAGCTGGCGCGGTTCTAAATTAATTAAGAGACTAATCAGGCAGTTCGTGTCGCGACGCATTTAGCGCAACGGGGTGAAGGGACGGTGAGGTTACGAGGCTAGGAGTATATGTGGATGATGGAAACAGAGCTCCGACGGGGGTAGACCCCGCGCTTGGAGCCCGGTCGAGAACGATGAAGAGCGAAACGCCAGACGCCGAGCTCTAATTCGAGTAATGCTAGCTTCATCCTCCGGGCTCCGGCAACGCACCCTAACTCACCTGCTGGCTCCACAGGCTTCTAGTCACTCGCTTTCTCTCGCTTCTTCTCTTATTCTCTCTCTCGCTCTCTCCCTCTTTGCCACTGGAAACCGGCAAATCCAGCCGAGAGTCAGTACTAACGCTTTTCCTTCCACTTCTCCTCCGCTCTTCTGTATCTCTCTCTCTCTCTTTTTCTCTCTCTTTCCTTTTTTCTCTCTGTCTCTCTGTGTTACGTTTCGTGACTCCAGTTTCCATGACGAGGTCGTCGTTTCTGATTTCGGACCGCTCGACGGTTTCGTTGCAACAGAAACGCACGATGAGGCTCCCCGGAGTTTCTTTGTGTCGTGCGAAATCTCATTTCGACGGTTGGGCTTTTCCACTCACTCGCTCATACGCACACCCCTTGCAACCGTGCGAGAATATTTCGCTGGTGTTTTAGGGCATTGTGTTTCCGTACAACGTGCGAGCTTAGTCGGGATAATAGCTTACGAAAAGTTTCTCTTACACTCGAGTTGGCCGGGGTGGAGTAGACGACTGTTTCCGCTTCTTTCTGGAAAACGTAATTAAGGTTCAGCGTTTTTGTAGCACCAGAATCGACGATACGGATAGTTGCGATGATTATTTAAACTAGTCATGTTTATAGTTGTCACGTAAAAGGACAAAACAATTTTTTGTGGTCCGACGTAATTCACTGGCATATTGTTCGATGAACAAAACAAGCTGTTTTTTTTTGGCAAATTGTTACGAAATGTTTGTCAAAATTAATTTCAATTCGAACGAAATAATACATCGAATTTGCCGGAATTAATTAATGCTTGCGTTGTGTTCAATAGACACTTGATCAGATTTGATCAAATTTATAATTGAATGAGCAACGCTCGTGACTGATCTAATAGCGTATTTCGATATTTACTTCGATGCGATCCCTATAAAACAATATATAACATTTATGAAAATTAGTGAGCTATTTTCAATACATTGTTAAAAGTCACCAAATCAAATACCACAAATTAAAAATTCATTTGGCAACGCTCATGACGAACGTACCGATGCCTTCGACTATCTACTCTAAATTTGTCGTTGAAATTGAAAGAAAAGAATTGCAGAGAACGAAAAACGACGTTGAGATTGGGTTGAGATCCTCGAGTTTATTGTTTTCCGGAAGCACGTCGTGGAAACAGTTGTTCATCGAACGAATGTGGACGGATACGTGGTAGACAAAACCGATTTCACCGCAATTCGGAAGTGCGCGCGCGTTCGCGGTGGCAGGAGAGGGCGGGGGAGGTGGAGGAACTGGTTGATACGAAGAAATGGGGGATATCTGAGGGTCGGGTAGTCCCTGTCGGTGTAGGGTAATAGCTCTCGAGTTCTCCGAGACCCAACCAACGACCCGAATAACCCGAGAGTCGAGCCCCTTTCGTCTTGGAACTGGGGGGGAGGAGGCGGGAAGCCTGTGTTCGAGAAACCGAGTGGATTCCCTTGTCCTCCTCGTATCCTCGAGTACGTATACACGGAAACAAACGAGAGCTCGCTGACCCGTTTGTGCAATTCTACGTCAGTCGTGCGCTCTTCTATGGCTGAGAAACTCGCTCGGGGAGTTGGAAAAATGATGATGATGATGATGATGATGGAAAGAAGAGACCGCGGCAGCAACATCGGGACAGCAACAGGGTCGTCCGTTGAATTCGTTGGAAATATTTCGCTAAAAAACATCTCACGATCGTCACACGAATCTTCTGGGAATTTACTTTCGTTATTAAAATACTCGGCATGAAATTCGATAGATACGAGAAATTCTGATGAGAATTATTTTTCCTTTACTTTTTTAATGGATACGCATACTGTTTTTAATTTGAAAATATGTTATGTTTTTCGGTATTTCGGATCGTTTGTAGCGGTGTAATTAATTAAAGTTTCGGTTGAATTTAACGAAACGGATTACTTTTGCACGAGCAAAGGCGCGCAAAATGAAAATTAAAAGCGACACAGGTTTAATTAAATCCGTCGCAAATGCATGAGAATATATGGTTTATAAAAAATTCGGGACGGTCGGATGTTGGTAACGAATTTTTTTTCACGCAATGCGTCCGGTATTCATCTCATCATATTTTTTATCCATATTTTTCTTTGTCCCGCGAATGTGGACAATTCTGGAACGATTGTTAAATTGTAAAATGTAGCCGACGAGTGGGCAGTATGGACCGCAAACCATCAATTTTTTAGCCGAAAAATTTCGCGAGTTTTGTTGACACGGTCCTGTGATTTTTGTCCTTCCCATTCGATACGCTCGACAGTGTTTCGGGTATTCTCTGAAAAGCTGAAAGTTCAAATTTCAATTCCAACATGAAATATCGAAAAATGAAATTTCAATTTGCCCCCTCAAGCTGTTCCAACGGCAAGGAAATTATTAGATGTGCATTTGACGAGCTACATTTACCAATTTCCAACGTTTTCAAAAACATTAAATGTCGTCCCACGTTTCATCAACAAAATTAAAGCAATTTTCTTCGTGAAATGAAAGAAAAAACTGCAGTATCATAATTTCCAGGGCTCGAAGCCGAGATGCAAATTGCCAAGTCGATGCGAAAACCCCGACAGAGGGTACGCATATTTATAGATCGCACGAAGGGGTGAGTGTAGCACGGGCCAAGAGCGAAGGACCCCGAGGTACTTCGTTCGCGCAAAAGCCGGTTATATATACTCGTGTAAGAATTAGTTTCCCTAATTCACCGGATCTCGAAATTCTCGTCGAGTCTCTTTCGGGCCGCGCCAAGAGAGTTAGTCCATGGTACACGAGAGGGTTGTGAAACTCCTCGCGTAACAGCTGCTAGACCTCGTAGACGTTAACACCGCTCGAGGGTGGAGAGAATATTGCGCCGTAGAGCCGGTAAATTCGCGCGGCGAAGAGGGTGCTCGCTTTGAGTCTTGACTGGTGGGAATTTCGCGCTACCCCTTCAACTTACCCCCGGCAAATCATAGGACAATGGACTTTCTCGCGAGGTCTTTCAGACTCTCCGGTCCCCGTACCAAGCTCCACCGGGCATTTCCGGCCTCGCCGGGGTGGCGTATAAGCTCGCGAAAACCGCGAGACCGGTTGTGCTTGCTTCCGGTTCCGGTTGAACGAGCCACGAGGGGGAACAACGACGACGACGATGGCGACGGCGACGGCGACGAAGGAAGTCAAGATTTACAGCAACGTTTCTCGACGATATAAATCACGGCGAGGGAAAGAAGCAATTATTCGATACGTTGCGAGATGGAAAATTTTATAAACGACTCGACTAATTGTCGAATTAATTGCATTTGATAATGAGACACTACGGTCAGGAAAAATTGAACTTAAACGGAAGAAGAAGAAGAAAAGACAATGTCTGTGTCTGAAGGAAATATAGTAAAATTTGTAGGGAGTTTTTGCAGATTCGCAACGATTTCCTGAGGGAAAAAGAAGACGATGAAGAGGAAGAAGAAAAAGTATTACGCGGAAAAGAAATAGAAGAAGAAGAGTGACGAGACACCTGCAACGAAGTAGGACATGCGCGCAGAGGGCGAAGGAGGATAGTCGCGAGAAGCCGATCCGGGGTTGTCCCTCGAGACGGCCCGGAGGTACCTCGACGCCAGCGTTTCCCGTAAACTCCTCGGCTCTCGTGCTTTTCCTGCGATCTCCGCACTCGCCTCATCTATCCATCCCTTAGGTTCGCGTGCAGATCTCAACGTGTATAAGTCCCGTGAGGATTTTGCATGAGGCTATAGCGATCGAGAGAAAGGGAGAGAAAAACCAAGAAAGTAAGAACGAGAGAGCGAGAGAGAAAGGCAAGAGGCGAAGAGGTCGGCTTCATGCCAGCCCGCAGCAGCGTTAGACACTGATTTCCCTTCAGTCAAATTCGTTTTTCGGAATCTCATTAATTCCCCTCCATCGTAGCTGTGGTGAAAATAAGCCAAAGATTATACATCGACTATTAAATAATAATTATCCGACGAATATTCGATGATCCAAAGAATCGTTTAATATTTTTTTCGATCAACCAACGTCCAAGCGTTTAGTGCTGAAAGGGTTGAAAGGCGATCCTCGCGCGTTATGAGAGAAAAAACGACGAAAAAGTTGTGTTCGTGGGGCTGTGAAGAAAAAGCGTTTGTCGGTGGCTCTTTGGCCGGAGGGCGAGGGTGTCGCTCGGACGACAAGCATGGCATAGCTTTTTCCTCTGGCTGCTAGGATTAGAGAACTTGAGGAGTGGGGGGGACGAGCGAGGGTCGTCGTCGTCGTCGTCGTCGGGTCTCCTGCGCCAAAGGGGTGGCAAAGCCAGAGCAGCCACCGTCTCCGCCGGGCCGACCACTAATGCCTCCACAAATCTCTTTGCGGCGAGGGACACAGCTCGCGCGTATCCAACTGCTACTACGCCGTCGCTGCTGCTGCTGCCGCTGCTGCCACTGCTGCTGTTACTGCAGCCAGTGCCACCGCCGCCGCTGCTGCTGCGAGATGCTTGTGACCGCTGCTGGCAAGGTCTTCCTGTCCGCGACAACTGTCACGCTGTTTTGCGGCCTCCGGCAATGCGCCACTGTCACCTCCTCTGTCCACCACTGCGTGTGTCTACCGCCCCGGTGCTGGCGAGCTCCCGTTCCCTTGGCAGACCCATCGCGCCATCACACCCACCCGTCTGACGACAATTTTCCGTGGGAATAATGGACAGAGCGGAATCCGCCTCGGGGGCTACGAAAAAAAACCCAACAAAGCAAACGCGAACGAGATAAAACTGTCGCGGGTACGACGATTTAGCTGGGCAACATAAATTTGGGGCATCGCTGAGACAATTTGTGAGCGACTGATATAAATTTTTTATTTGTCTCACAGGTTAATTGAAAACGAAGCTTTACGAAAGCGAATAACGTGTCCGCTTCGTGATCGCGGAGAACGCGAAATCGTAGTGGCAGCTGCTGCTGCTGCTGGAGGTAGTTCTACCGCTTTTCGTGCTCCTGGTGCTTCGAGGGTTGATTGGAAGTGTGCACAGATATAGTAGAGGTACGTGTGCCCCGCTATAGAGACATTCGATTGAAACCAATCGAAGCAATCAGGGCGTATAGCTATATCGTATATACCTATGTTCCCGTGGTAAGGAGCGATGAGCGGCAGGGGAAGGAGGGGGGGGGGGGGGGGGGGGGGGTGAGGGACGATACGCCAGGCTTCCGGAACCGCAACCTATATATTGTATAATACTGCGTAGCGATCCTCCCGGATGTTAGCCTCTCGGGGTAACACCACGGAGCAGAAACGTGATATACACCGGAAAATCCGTTGCCACATCGAGGCGATAAACCGTCACAGTCTACCCGTTTGCCAAATATCGGAATCCGCAAATATATGCACTAAATGTTTAGACACGAAACTGCAATTATATTGTATATACGTTGAGAATGAAGTCCCTCGGTGTTGCTGACGGCGCGAATCTCGAGCTGCACTTTTGTATTTATGCGTAGAGATATTTTAACAAAGATTGCGACGTTTGTTTATTCTTATCTTTTCAATTATATCCGACGGAATTAGTTGTGAGTTTTATCGTTACGATCTGTTATTCGATTCAATTTTGTAGAACTGAATCACGTCTTTTTATCAATTTCTTCGGTACCAGAAAATAGGGCCAGACGGTTTTTTAGCCTTTTTTACGTATTACACTTTCCAAAATCCGTTTTGATTATTTTCTTGAAATATATTTCGAAAAACTATACCCAAGCACGGCTTTCGAGTGAGTTCATTTACAGAACAACGCAAAAAAAATTGCGTAACATTGCACAAACAATTTCTCGATCATTGCTGGAAGCAAAACCCTGAATTATCGAACACAGAAATTCCACGGTAGTTCCAAAGGATTCCGAAGGTTCGAGCGTTGCAAAGTTTCGAGGGAGACACCAGGCGCCCATGGAAGCTTCTCGTCCAACTAGTGTTACATAATATCTCGGAAACTATCTTCGAACTATCATAAATCACAACAACATATTTATCGGCAAGGGTGAGGGTACGACGGACGGTGCAGCGGTGCGGGTAGCTCGGTATAGGGGCGGAAGGAACCAACAGAGGTTGGCAAAGAAGCGCGAGACAGTAGTGATCTTATTAAAGACGCTTTGATGAGAACGGATTGGAAGCTGGGCGTTGTGGAACGAGGTTTAATAGCTTATTCCCGGCGTAAAGCGGGCAAACGATATCCCGCGAAACCGATGGGGAAGCAGGGGTTGGGAAGGGAGAAGCTTCTTGCCGTATATCCGCTGGATGTGCAACGCATTTGCTATATCCCTGCAAACAGCTTAATAGGCGAAATTAATCCCCGTCTCGATCGATCCTCGCCCGGTGTTACGTGCCTGGCCCGGAGTTACGCTTCTGTGATGCCGCGTGCAACTTCAGCACCGGGACCAAACCGTCGGCGTAGCTTCGTGAACATCAACCGAGGAACAAATTTTGTGCCAATGAAATTATTTCCCCCTCGGCTAACGAAATCCTCTTGCCCGACCGTTCGTTTCCCGTCAATCGAAGCCCGCGACTACTAATCTCCGGATATCACATGCATTGCCACGAAACGACGAGACGGACGGTCCAAGCATAAGCTCGTTCGATCCACGGTTCGGTAAAAAATGCAATTATAATGGGATTAAAAAGATCCGACGTTAAGACGCGACGGAAGTGAAGCCCCAGTCGGTAATTCAAACGCTAACGTTATACACAGTTAGCGTCAGTTTGAACGCGCGAGCGACGAGCGCTTGCGCAAAAATTCGGAGATTACGATTGGTCGCAACGTTTGCCCGGCGGTGGGGGTAGCCTCACGCGGCCAATCGGAATCATGGATTCTCGCGCGTGCGCTTCACCCGCGTCAGTTCGAACTGACGCGGGCTCTGTGCATAGCGTATATAAGGACAAGGTACGACGACCACCGGTGAGATTCCCCAGGGCTCCGGTTTAACGACCTGGCCTAATGCGTTTCCGCGGAGCGACGGCGGATCTTCCACAGTGGCCTTGTCGCCCACGGGCCATTCGCCAAACTTTCGACTAACGAGGTTTGAGCCTCCGGACCACGTCGACAATCGGCCGTGACGACGACGATGCCACGTTCCATCCCGTGCCGCGTTTCGCGTCGAATTATGACGTGGAAGTTTGGTTGCTACTCGATATACACAAACCAACGGCAGAGATACGTTGATAACGCATAACCGGGTCATATGTTGCAACGGCGTGGGAGGTACGGATGGGCAGAGGAAGAGAACGGAAGGGGAATGGGGGACGAGAGGTTTTAGGCGGTGAACAATCGTCGAAGAAGTCGTCCGTCTACGACTGAGCGAACGGAAGTCGTGTGCAGCTGGTGTATGTGTATCCCGAGGTCGGCCAAACTTTGGCAATATGCGGCGACGGCGGCCAGCATCAGCGGCAGCACCAGCAGTAGCAGTGGTATCACATAGAAGTCTAAATACGGTGGGCGCGGACTCGCGCACGAGCACCGAAGAACGATACGTTAAACTATCGCTCCGGGGTTTCTCCATGTTGGTCGCGGTATAAATTTTCCTGGCAAACTTCCACTGCACTCCCGTGTTCAACCCCTTTCTCTCCTCTTCGTCCCTCCGCACCGCCGCGCTAGCTCACGTTCCCACAGTGTCCCGTCATTTCCCTTCCTCGTCCGCGTCCGATGCACCATTTACCGTTTCGTTTTTCGTACGCTTGTATATATTGCCGGCTCCTTCTTTTTTTTTTTCAAACCCGATTCAATACGTATATTTGTTGTGTGCCAGTGGGTCTCGCCCCCGAAGGGAAGAGTTGCGAGCCGATCTCCGAACTACTTCCCCACTGATATATATACTTTCTTCTTCGGTCTTTCCGTACTAACTTCTTCATTGGATTTATGCAAATCGAATTTATGTAATAACGATAATTCAATCGAATTAAGAGCGATGAATATATTTTCAAACAATTATTTTTCGTTAAATTCGTTTCTGTTGTTTCTACCGAAAAGAATTACTATTACTCGCGTTTTTCTTTTCTTTTTTTTCATAGGTCGAGGGAAATGTGATAAATCCACGAGGTGCACAAGTCCTTCGGATATACTTTCAGTTGAGCGAAACGAGCCACCCCTGTATCCGGATTCGTCGGGTCCGATATCTCGCTTCTTTAATTATAGCCACCCACTAGACACCGATCTCGCCCGAGCGACGAAACCCGAGCCCGATATGTATCCGTAACCCCCGTAATTTTTCACCCCAAGACCGTGAGCCTTCGAGAGCGAATCCATGACGGCGGAGAATGGATTTTCGGTTCTATATAGGGTATACCCATTTCCATAGAGCCGTGCGATGGTCTCACTTTCTCTGGAAAAAAGTGGAACAGCCATGAGATAGGATATTCCTTGCGACAGCAGGTAGATAACTTCCGAGTCGACTACTCGATTCATCCTAATACCCGTGACTTCCGCGTAGATCCAACGTATTCGTCAGTCCTTCGAAATCCGTTTCCACTCATTGACTACCCCTACTCGACCCTCATCCACGTTTCACGTGTAATAAAGAATTTTCGACTCCGGTTGCACTAGGGTAGAATGAAGCACGGTTACGCGGAGGAGACGAGGAATCACGAGCACGAAAGCCCGAGTATAACCGGGTGAAAAGTGATCGACGGTACATGGGGCTGCGTGTTACTGGGGAAGGGGGGTTGAAAATTAAGTAAGCTACGACACGTTTACGAGTGTGGCAAGGGTGAGTTGGCGTGCCAGTGGGGTTAGTTATAACAGGAGCCATAGGTAGGGGGCGAGGTGTGGAAGGAAGCTCTTTCAAAGCTCTCGCAATATGTGCGTGCTGTGGGGCTTATGTACGAGCCAGTACTCTTCGTAATTTACCGAAGAGCTGAAGGGAGGTCAAGAGAGCGGAAGAGAGAGAGAGAGAGAGAGAGAGAGAGAGAGAGAGAGAGAGAGAGAGAGAGAGAGAGAGAGAGAGAGAGAAAGAGAGAGAGAAAGAGGATAAGGCCTAGAGGAACCGTATATAGCGAGTTTCGGTGCCACCAACGATTTAACGTTCACGTTGCGCAACCCCCATCTCCCGTAAGGGTCGTCGTCGACGTCGTTGTCGTAGTTCTCGTCGAGGGCGTTAAATAAACTGAATTTATCAAGCCAATTTTCCCGTTACCGAGAGTTTCGGCTTGGGCTCGTTTGCCGTACGACTACATATATATATACGTACCGTTCGTTATGCAGCCAGTGGCCCTTGCTGTATTCTTAACCAGAACTCCGGATGTTTCCCGAGGGACTCTTGTTCCCGGCTCACGCGCCTCTCATCCCCGACGAACGTTGCTACGTCGCTCCGTCGGAAAATTCGTGTTGCTCCCTCCCGACAAGCCCAACGATGGCCCGGAACGTAAGTACCTGAGCCGTTCGATGTAACTCGCGTACGGATCGGCTATCCGCCCTTATCGCGTCGAGACTCAAAGTCTCAGTGATAAAAGAACGTTGCGATAAAATCCAATTCGCCGTCTCGTTAAGTTAACCAATGAAAAGCCCCGGATAGAGAGGCCGAGACGGAGAAGAGATTCGGGCACGGGCAAATTGCTCGCTCGAGAGCCACACCGTGGGCTCGCCCTTAGCTTCGATGAAAATTCAATTCTCCACTCGTTTGGCTAACTCGTGGAATAAATTCAATGTGGAATAATTATTTGGAAAGTCTTAGCGGGTCGCCGCCCGGCCCGGGAAAATGACTTCGGGTAGAATCAATTTCTTCTTTCTCCTCCTCTATATCTCTCTTCCCCCCGACGCTCTATCTCTCACCGTGTCTTCCGGTCTTACTCGCTTCGTCCTTTTTTCTTTCTCTTTCTTTCTCCGTCGCTGTCTGTCGTCGTTTCTGCGACGTTCCGCACGAGTTGGCGGCAAGAAGATTCGCTACGAGACGATGTACGACGAAAAAGCTAGCGCTGTGTGGTCGGTGGCAGGGCCGAGATGAGGACACGCGCGTTCCCTTCGACCCCTCGAGAAAACCGAGTCACGGACCGGCCAAGAGTCCGGCTGCACATATAGAACTTAGTGTGGCGCGGACGCACACCGGGTCCACCGTTACGACACACCGTGTAATATATCGTGTACATATGTATATATGTATACAATATTCGAGCAGTCGACTAGCCGGCACCGCGGCCCCACACTGCAGCTCGCCATTGTTTCCCCTCGGTGACGTCAAGCGTGACGTTGGTTCGCTTTGTCACTGCAAGCCCGGTTAACCGCGTACAATACTCTGAATCCCCGTTGGCTATACGGTATTGGTGCCGGGCGGTGTGTCCAACACCCACCCGCGTATTCGGTTAATCGATCCGAAAGCCCACAAGCTCCGGCTTCTGATGTTACTCTCTTCCTTCCTCTCTCCCTCCCTCTCCGGCTCTATCTCTCTTCTATCGTTTTGTCTTTCGTCCGTAGCCTCGTCCACCTTCTCGGAAATGTCCGACGTTGCATTGTTCGACACCGGCAACGGAAATCCATTTTGTCGCGACGGGCGAGCGAAGACGGGCACACCGGGGGTTACTCGGAAAATTACCGAAAGTCCGGAGAAATTAATGTTTAAGTCATTGCGGGGTCTGGAATGATTTCGAACTGACGGAAGATGTTTATTTTTTCAAATTATTAATCATAAGGATTCGGTTAATTATTCATTTTTGTTCGGAATGAAAAAGTACTGAATCACTAACCATTTTTCATTGATTCATCGCCCATTCATATACAATATTTATCCTTTCAAAACGCCGAATGAATCCCGTACTCAACTGGAGATTTTTATCCGACATGAATTCTCTAAATAAATAAAAATAAATAAAAAAAAACAATGCAAACAAATCTTCTCAACTATTGCCCGGATATTGACAAAAAGAAAAATCAAAACTCCGGGAGAACAGATAGCCGACGTATTTGCGATCAAAAAATTCCACCGCACGAGTCGTCGCTATATGCGCGTTACACTCGACTGAAGTCTTTATAGACTCGAAGCACAAGGATTTCAACCATCGGAAGTCCTCGGAGCAGTACAAAGGGAACCAGAAGCCAGTCATCTGATCGAGCCAGCCGTTTGAATACTTTTCCTATCTCCGTGGAGGTGGGCCCCATGGAGCAGAAGCCAACAGAAGCAGCATCAGCAGCAGCGAGTGACACGGTTACCTCAAGGCCTCTTCGACGTGCTCAATTCTCCCGGTTCTGCGGTGAGGAGATATTTCCTTCGAGTCCTCAGACCAGGAGGAGGACGCCTAGCTACGTTCCCATGTGCATACACATGGAAACACCATGGAAGCACTTCGACCTCGCCGACCTCTCCGATGTCGACGACGACGACAACGACGACGACGACGAATATCCCAATCGCTGAGAGCCTCCGTGCCGGGGCAGGATCAGGATACTTTCGTGGCGAACGCGATATTACGAATGGCTCGAACGATATTACGTAACCACGAATATATATATATATATATATATATACATATCCATATGAAAGACGAGACGATCGAACTAAAGAAACGAGAATATGTCGCTGGCTTCCCGTTCTTACTTCCCTCACTCCCCGTTGCTTCCAACATCCTCTGCCATCCTCCTTTTGCCGCCGTGCAGCGGGAGGAACGTAAAAACGAGGGTGAGCAGAGACGATTCCGGCTGGTCCGGGCTTACCTCAGGAATTCTGGCGAGGCTCCAAGCACGTGAAAAGCGTGCTGCGAGCGCGAGACGAGAGGCTGAGAATATTACGCACACGCAGAAGAGCGAGCGATGTCTCGTTTAACTCTACAAAATTCCGACTCCACCGCCGTTAACTTTACACCAGGTCTTGTATCACGGCTGATTGAAAATCACGAAACCGAGGATCCACGCGAAAGCGAGTGTAATTATTGCTGCGTAAAGTCAGTATTCTGTCGAGTCAATTCTCTTTCGAGTTAACACAATGTAGAGTCAGTTTCATGTGCAGTCACAGAGGATGAGATTCTTCGAAAAAAAAAAAATAATTCAAAAATAGAATACTACAGACGAAGAATATGAAAATGTTTCTCTACTTCAGACAATTATTCCGAGTCTCACGAATCTCGTCGTTGCTCTGGTTTTCATTAGCGAACGGAGCAGCCGAAGGCCCGGAGGGTGCCCGATGTGCCAGGGTGGATAATAATTTGAGGTAAAAATGCTTGTGAAGCTATCCAAGCGCGTGTTCAACAGTGGCTGGTGGTTCGCCAGTTCTCAGGCTAGCGAGTCTGATCTTCACGTGGCAATTCTACTGAAGGTACAAGGAAGTGCTCGGTTCGTGGTAGAGTCGTGGAAGAGAACGCCGGGGCTACTGTGCCAGTGCTCTGGTTGCACGTCGAGGAAGGAGGGCGGATCTCCTTTGTCTCTCACTAATTGCGACTCTCACCCCCTGTCCCCTCCGTCGTCCTGCATCCTTCTCCGTTTGACGTTCGCCCCGGCCGTTTCTCCCTCTGTCGTTCTCTCTTCGCGCGACCCTCCTGTGGGCAAGGGAAACCAGTTCGCCAGATCCCAAAGCCCATCGTACCGGGAAGCGCTTTCATACACCGCCAACAGGCCACATTGTATACGGAAAATGGACCCCGAACCGGCTTGGACCAATGAAACCGCACTGTTTCGGCCTCGCGCTGGTCGGTCTCTCGCCGGAAGTGGCATCCACAGTGGTATTACCGGGTCAACTGTGGTTATTAGTTCACCAACGAGCTACTGAATCCATTCAAATCTTAGATATTAGTTGCTCGCTAATAATTAACGAGGACAATTGGAACAATCGAACCGGGGCCAACGATTGTGTCGCATCGAATATGTTCGTCCGAGCAAAATCGATAATCATTGTGAAATTGGATCTGTCCAACCACGGACGATAGAACGATGTGGGATAATAGGAAGTATGTTAATTAATATAATGCCGGTGTACATTCGTTGGGTCTTCAATTTGATGTAGTGGCGTGTGGTTGTGATATGAAATAATTGGTTCGTTCGATATTACGATTATTGTCCGTGCCATATTTAAAATCTGGGCAACCACGTATTTCACCGCACGACTGCACGCTGACCTTTGTATCGTCCGATGGTACAAAAGTGGGGAATTGGAGCGTTAAAATTGAAATTTTCACGTGCCCCCTTAATTGCTCGACGCACTTCGGTGAGCGCTTGGCAGCCGGGCTCAAAGTCATTCCCATTTTCCCTTCAGGATTTTTTTTCCGGTTCGCTATAACGAGCTACAGTTCCGTGAAGAAAAAAAAACGAATTTCGAATTGAATAGCTAGCTGAAAAAATTAAAACCGTGCAAAAGCTCTGACTTGTTGAGTTCTAGATTGCCGACTATCAAGGAATACGGGGGTTTGTCACCGGGTCAAGCACCGGTTTCGACGGTTGACAGCAAAAAACGAGGTATCCAACAAGGAGCTGGAATGGAAAATGAGGGCCGTGCAACACGTGCTGGAATAAATTTCAAACCTCCGCGTTTCCACGTCACTGTATAGTCAAACGTGTGTGTGTGTGTGTGTGTGTGTGGTCTGGCCGAGAAACTAAATATACAGCGATACATGCATATTCGCATTCGACTAACTCCGGCCAAAGCGAAAAACGTAGATGCAAGGAAGGGGTGGGCGTAGAAAAAAAAATAACGAAAAAATAAAATAATTAAAAGGAGAAAAAATAGTATAAAGTGGAAAAAAACGTTGATGGCAAGTAGAGAATACGCTGGCACGACAGCTCGACGATAAGTGGAGGTACCCAAGAGAATATTGTACGTGGGCACGGGTGGACGATAAAAGGAGAACATCTACTGTGTAACAATAAGCGTTCGGGAGAAATTATGTGACCCACATACGCGTATCGGTGATGACCGGAAACGGCGATTTCCAGGCACAGCGGGATTAATCAATGAATGCCATTCATAATTTCAAGGATTTTTATCTTGTTGTACTGGTTGACACAGAAATGAAAGGCAGCCCTCGTGATACGAATGCTTGAAGCCGCATCGAAAGAAAAAAAAATCCTTATAATCTGGAAATGGTCTGAAAGGCGAGATTTCGCACGATTTATCAATATTTTTGTAGCTCCTTGGAAATTAGGATCTCATTTTCTCTATCTTTCTCTCACGCGTGACATTTCTGTGGGGAGAAATAAAACGTATTCATCTGTTAAAGTTACATTTCTTACAATTTTTCATTTCCACTCCCTTCGATCCATTTTTGATCTCTAGAATACTTCGGAAATTCGTTAGTTGCCGAATGGCGAGAAAAACAATATCGAGCGATGTTAGAGCGAATCTAGACCCATAATAGGCCGGAATTTTTCACGCCGTGCGTTGAACAGAGCGATTCGTCGACGACTTTGCAACCCTATTCAATTTTTTACGTGTCACCTGAATATAGAACCCACGGAAAAGTATCGCGCGTTAGCGCGAGTTTTCGCGATCGGAAACCGAGTCGTTACTCGAAGGCCGTAAACCCCAGTTGGGAATAACGGGCGAATCCAATGTAAAAGCGAGAGAATCGAAATAGTCCCGCGTCACCTTTAGCACTGACGTCAAGATTTTTATTTCTCCCTCTTTCTCTTTCTCTCATTCTCTCCCAGTCATCCTACGTTCTCCTTTTTTTCTTTCCTGAACCGTCTTTCATACCGCACACCAAGGTCCCGCGCCATTTTTGCGTCGTTTCCATCTCCGGTGGTGACGAGAGTGAGCGTAAAATGCTATTGTTGGCGCGGTGGGGGCGCACGGGGGTGGCTGGAATGGTGGAAAGATGTGAGAAAAGGCCAATGGTGGGCGGCCCAAGGCGGAGAGAAATTAGAAACCGAGGAAAAGGGAGAAAAATGGAGCTTGCAGCAGAAGCAGAAGCACGAACGTTCGGTATTCCTAGCCCGTTGCCCGGTGGCACGACTCGGCGACGCCGAGCGTCGTCTCGCGAGTCTCGAGGTAATTTAGTGCGTCGTTTCCCTCGCCCAGCTCTCGCAAACTGTGTCCCCGTCCATGAGTAGAAGAAAAAAACACGCGGAAAAAAATAATAAAATAAAATCGCACCCGCACACGCACACACACACACACACACACATACACACACACACACACGAAGCTGTAGCAGTGAAACCCTCTCACTCGTTTCCGCGTTGTTTTCTACAGCCTCCCCCGCCACTAAAAAATAATACCAGCAGCCTGGCGTCGTCGACTGCGATACCGGAGACCGCGCGAAGAAAAGAAACCGCGAGGCACACCGGAGCTTCGCACGGATCCCTCTCGCCGGGTCTCGCCTCTTCTTTCTCCCTTCGTCTTTCACCCTCCGCCACATTTTCCATCCCTCTCGCGTCACGAAGGGGCTGCACACCAACCATTTTTAAATGACCTCGTGCACTCGCTCCAGCTTCCTTGTATTTCTCGTTGCGGAGTGCGGGAGCTAACGCACTTAGCGAAATGGTTCCGGCTTTTTATGGGCTATCGAAGCGCGTATATACGAGCTCGGTATGCAAACTGCATTGTGTTACGCTATACGGTCCAAACGAGCCAATGTTACAACTGTACATGCCCGGCAGCTACTGATGGTTATACGACGGTTGGAAATACGGGAAATAATCAAGGGCTTTGTGATTCCTTCGTCGTCAACTTCATCCGAACTGTCGGCAGTCGATGGAGCTATTCGGGTTTTTTCTGTGCAGTTTTTTTTCCACCGCTGCATGATTTTTCTACATTTTTTATGGAATTGCAATGTATTGGAGATTTTTCCATGCAGTGAAATAGGAACGAAAATGGTTTTACGATGGCCACTGCAAATCACTGTAATATTGAAATACCTCAGCTGTGCTGGGAGTGACATTCAATAATGCGGGCTTCAATTCTCGAATGGTAGCAATAATTCCATTTTTTTTTTCGATGTGGAGAGATCATCGGATTATGACCCAATTTTCTATATTGAACATTTCATCGAATCTACGATTCATCGATAAATTCCATTTTTAAATGTTTTTCAACGACGTGAATGCTTCGAGTAAAATAAAATCGAACGAAAAAAGAACAGATAAATTGGCAGAGGTCAGTGCAGACAATTTTGTGTTTGGAAATAAATTACTGAAATCTTTTCGGCGGTGATATTTTTGATCCTTCCCGTGCTCTGCTCAACGAAAACCGTTGCGAATAATTTTCCAAAAATATCAAACATCCTTAACAAAATTCGACCACATTCTCCAGTTTAAAAAAACCGTGAAATAAATTTAAAAAATTGCTAAATTGCGCGAAACAAAATTTTACGAGGTACCAATTAACAATCCACGGTTAAGAATAATTACCCAGCGACATTAACTCCAATTGTCCGAGGCAACCGCGCCGGTCTGGTTCCAACCCCGGAGAACTTCCGAAAAAAGAAAAAGGAATCAAACGAGAAATAAACCCACGAAAAAGAGAACGAACGAGGTTGCGGATGAAAGCGCGTGGCAGATGAATCAGAGAATTTTTTTCCAGGTTTCCGTCTATCGAGCCGAGTTTGTGGGATGCAATGGGGGGGCGGTGTCGGTGCGTTATATTCTCTCGGCGGTGTGTGGCCTCGTCGGCACGGTTAGTCGTCCCTCGGAGCTTCTCCACCGCGTCTGCCAACGCCAGAGGAACCGGATTCCCGTAACGACCGGCATAATTTTCCACGCGAACGTTCGCGCGGAGTCTAATTGTTCCATGACTATGATTAACGGCGGGGTTGCGCGCATGGATTGTCCGCTTTCTCCGCCGGTTCGGCTCTCCCCCCCGTTCTCGACCCCGCGAGAAAGCTGTTGGTGCGGTCGCATGCCTACGTCAACGAGGAGGTCTCTGTCGGCCAGAACGTCGAGCCTTCACCCCCCCCCCCTCACACGCCCCGAGGGTGAATCGTTTCTGACCGTAGAACGCACAAGCTCGAATATACAACCATCCCCGCGCTTATACGTATAACGGATATACATATATGCATGCATTAAAAGCTCGACAAAGCGAGCGGAGGGTAACACGAAAATCGACAATAATTTACACCCCAGTCCCATTGGGACGAGTTCCGAGACACGAGAATAGCAAGAGCGAGAGTGGGAGAGCGAGAGGCAATTTATCCCAAAGAGGCAAGAGGCAAGAGCGAGTCTCGCCGTTGCCTCTCGAGTCTCTTCGTACACACACGAGGCGACCTCCGAACCGACGAATCCACCCCCTCGTATTACATGCATGTATGTATGAGCCGAGTAAATTAAGCCGCGACGGGTATCGCGATCGCGACGTTCACCGCGTACCATCCCCCGTTTCAACGTCCGCACCCCATCCCCGTGCCCCAGCAGTACACGGCGCACGCGGTCGCAGTCATCCTTAACGAAGACGCACCGCTCGGTGCTTGGAGCTGAGAGAAAGTGCGAATTTATGTTTTCAATATATTTTCTCTCGCGTATGCGCGAGGGTTCGGCGCGGGCTGTACATAAATAAGTGGAGAGAAGAAACGAGATTTTTGTATTTTACCTTTTTTTCCATCGTACGCGAGCTTGCGCCGAGGTCGTCGCGTGAGAAGAGGGAACGGGGAAGGGGAGAGGTTGAGACGCAAAAAGAATTCTCGAATTCTACGGGAAAGTATGAAAAATCATCGCCGTACGCTTGCGAAGCACTTCGAATTCTCGAGACAGGTTGCGACAGGTTACTATGATTAATTTTACTTTTCGAAGTGTCTGCCTATGTATATTCCCGGGTGGTTATGTGATGGAGATATATCATTATTATATGAGCTTGAAGTATTCTTGATTATCGGTGAATCTAAACTGACAGAAGCTCTTCAGATAAGCGGAAGGGAGGAGAAAAAAAAATATAGATATATATGTGTAGATGGCAGCGGCGGAGGTGGGTGAGGACACAGATGGGTCTAGCAGAACGCCGGTGCTCCGACACTCGAGTCCGATACAGCTGCGACACCGGCATACATGGCAACCAACGACGAATCTTCTCCGGTAACATAAATTACGAGGCTCTCGCGGTTTCCAAGCCCCCGCTCACACCGCACAACCATATAGCAGCTCCGATAAACGCGTTATCTCTCGCTCGACGTTCTCTCGCGTGACTCCAGCGCACTCAGCTATACGGCGCATGTACGAGTCACCTACAATCTCGGGGTTTTCAATCTCATTAAGAACGTCGCGTGTGCTCCAGTCATAAACGTGGAGAGATCTGAAAAATTTGGCGATTTTTTTTTCTTTTGCGTTTGGGGAAAATGTCACAGATAGGTGGATGAGATTAACGGGGTTTTTAGTAGCTTCAGGAGCGGAGTTTTGACGGAGAATCCAGGTTCTAATGGTAAACTCGGGAATCAGATCGCAGTTTTGATTATGAGGGTGCATTTCTTATTTTTTTTTACACGCTGAAAAAATTGTGAAAGATATTTTTTAAGATCGTAGAAAGGATTGCGTTTTAATTACAAAAACTTTTGACCTAAATAAATACAAAACCTGGCCCCGATTCGTGAAAAAATACAGCTTTACCCGGAATCCCGTTTATAAATTGATACCCTCACAATTTTGTCGACGAATAAATTTTTAAAAACCACGAATATTCTCCATTTCTCGTAACATAAAAATCGCTTCGAAGTATTTATAAAACCGAATCACAGCCGAGTCGATAATCCGTTGAAAAAAAAATCAAACCGCTCGAACCAAACCGTCGTATGGAAAAATAATACGAACTATCGACGAGTGGGCTTGATTCGTTGGGCTAAACCGGGATCCATAAGCACTCGACTATTGAATTACATCAATCTCCGTTTTCGACGTATTCGCGATCATCGCACATGGCGGTCATCGATGCATTCGCCGAACGTTCGAAAATATATATTTTTCACGGTGAACGTATGTATCCACCGTTAATGCCTGTCAAAATTCTCAATGGAGCAAACACAATTTTTATATTTGTATTGACGAAGAATCACGGAACGATAGACAGGAGGGTGAATAAATCCGGAGGATTTTCGGGAGAATAATCGAGACAGTGGCGGACAGGTCATCGCCAGAGTCGAGCCAAGCGGCACTGAAACGCGTGCATACATAGACAGTCTACCGATACAAAGTAACGCGCGTACATGCAATGCACGTATACTCCGCGTATCTATACGCGATGCGCCTGAAACTCGTTTTCGGAATCGATGAATCGCGACGCACCGGCGTTGAATCGGTGTGCCAGAGCGCGTGAGCTCACTTTTTACCTCCCCTCGTTCTCCCCCCGACCCCTCTCACACCCGAAATCCCGCGCAGCCCCCATTTTTCAACAGTTTCGACGAAAACGAGGCAGAGTATCGGGGTGCGAACCTCGGGGACAGCGTTTTCATTTTTTTCCATTTTTTTTTGTTATGTTTTTTTTTTCTACGTGCTCTCCCCTTTTCATCGTCGTTCTTTTTTAAAAAAAAATTTTTTCCCCGCACAGCCGCACTGTCTCTCACAGTGAAACCTGCAAACACCCGAGAGCCCGAAGGTCGGGACAACATTTTTCAGTGAAATTTCATGAGCCAACACGCGCCGACCAACGTAGTAACAACACGAGCCGCACAACGATAATACACGGGCGCACACGCGCATGGTTTTTGGCACGTATGTGCGCGGCGGAGGTGATGCATGTGCAGTGTTCGACGCGTACGCGCGAATGAATATAGCGCATAGCGGATGCTCTCTCGTTTTCGAACATCCTCTGTCGAGACATCGATGGCGTGTGAGTGACATCGTATAGTCTCGTATGCGTTCTAACCGTCGGTAGCGTGGGTTTTTACGGTGTATTTTAGTTTCCGAGTGGAGGGGAAAAAATATAAGCGAACTACGTGCGATTAAACGAGATGGGAAATCGGGTTAGCCGCTATCGGGGTTCGGATGGTCGTTCATAGGTCCAAATATCTCGAGATTGGTCGATAGATTTTGAGCGATTGATGAGTAATTATCCAGGTTGACGTGCCTGAGAGTAACGAAAAGCTACGAAAAATGTTATCTAATCGCCAATGGTGGAAATAGCATTTCCCCCTTAATAAAAAAGGGAGGCTTGGGTGAGGAGAAAGGGCCTTTTAAACAATCCCTAAAAAAATGAATGAGGTCATAGTATCCAAAAGATACTTACAAATCATCGACCCAATCCAAGGCTACAAGGATTTCAATCCGATGATTCGAAACTTTCCTCCCCGCATATACGTCGCTCGAGCTTTCACACAAGCGAATGGCGAGTTGCAATGTCTTCAACGAGATCCACTTTCCCACGCGCACATGTGCGTGTTCGGTGAGCCTTGTATTTCTCCGGATGCCTCGCGCGAGCTTGCCGAGAAGCTCGAGGCAATTCGAGCGTACGGTGACGGGCGGGGGTGGGAGGGAGGAAGGGTTAAAGTTCGTTAACGTCGACGAAGTCCATGAGCGACTCGATATGCACCAGACTCCTCTCGGCGTTTCGCTCTCAGGTGCCGAGCGTTGCGGGATTCGCGAGCTAACGTCAGAACGAACGAGCGATCGCTAAGAGACGGAGACGACGGATGAAGAGAGACGCAAACGTGGAAGCGGGACGAACATAAAATATTCAGTCTCGAATGTCTCTACAGCCACGGCGTACCGAGTTCTCTCGTCGCCCCTGTCACGGTCTCCTGATGCGACTTTGGGCGGATTTGAACGCGCGACGGGCTTTCCGAACTCGTTTGGGGTTAGCGAAGTTGCACGCGACGCAACCGAGAAACGATAACGTACCCGTCGGTTGCTCATCGAGAATTCATTTCAACGAAAGTATCGAAAACTCAACGAGTGTCGAGTAATTATAATATTAATTGATTGATCGTACGACGTTACCGTTGACCTCACGTTTCGTATTATTTATACGTAAAACGTGAAATGAATTTTCCGATACATCTGTCTGAGATCGCTGCCGCGTTTTAATTACAGAATTTTCTTTTTTAATTGAGTTTATTGTTTGGGAAATAATTTGTTGACCGTAATATTTTTGCGCTGTCGCGAGTTTTAATTGAATCGCGTTTGGGTTTGCGGTGAGCGATTGGATTTATTTTCTCGCAGTGTGCGGATTTTAATCAGCGCGTTGGATCTGATCTCGTGCATTCGTTGTACTTTTTTACTTTGGCGAGATTGATGGATCGGTATGGGACTGAAGATTGTAGATGGATTTGCGAGATGTTTGATATTGTGGTTTTTCGTGGAAAAAATTATTTGCTATTGAGAATTATTTAGAATCAAGATTATACACAGCGTCCGTCGAATTTGGGTCGATTGTCTTGCAAAACTAAAGTTTAGGATCGTCGAATCTTCGTAGAGAATTCATCCCCGATTCCATTGAATAATGCATGTACATCACGGTACGAATTATCTCGTGAACTATCGAACATTTCCAAAGTCAATTTTCGTATTCCACGGCGATGCCGATTGGCAGTTATGGAATATTTAAAGCAACGTTAGCGACAAAATTTCAAGCTTATTATTATAATTTACCGCAAAAAGCCAACACCGAAGACATCTCGAATTGCGAATGGAATATAACCCAACAAAATTAACGGAATGAAATAATTTATTCCAGAATTCTCGGAATTAAAATAAAAATTACCTTCCACGGCGATTTTTCTTTATTATACTTACGTTTCGTAGATTTTTCAGAATTAATTTCCGACTGCGCAGGCATGACTGGCTCGTTTCCTGTTTTCTTTTTTTTTCCCCACCTAAGGGCCAATATCCTGATAGCTGGCTGAGAACGTGATAACTGAAACGCGAAGTGTCGGTAGGGTGGCGCCTACGTAGATATATATATGAGTATCTGGCATCATGAATCTCAAAGGTAGGGCAATAAAGAACCTGATCGACATCCCCCAAAAATTCGAGAAAAAAAATGTACTCGAACGAGAAGTTTTTCAAGCAACCCTCGAGTCTCTCGGCATCGAATGAAGAGTCCACTATATCACCCGCCAGCATCACGGATGATTCAAGATTTTCTCCTTTCTCCGGTGTCCCACATAAATTTCTCGGAAACCGTATATATTTATATCGGAATTGTGTTATCGGTTGTCCAAAGTTGTTATCGACGAATGCAGTCTCCCTTCTATCCATGCTCCTGCTTTTTCCCTCGTTTTATCATTATTATCATTATTATTATTGTTCCGTTTCCGATCCAGGGAACGAATAAATAAACGTTTCACGACGACGAGATACGCGCGTACGCGACAACGGGCGGGTCTTCGGTAGCCGGCAAAGTTGTTTATCGATTCGGACGATGCTCGGCGACCACCAGCGAGAAATAATCCACGTCCGTTTGTTTCAATCGTCCGGCGTGAGAGTGAGACGGATAGCCGAGGGAATCGGTCGCGCTCACGGGGGCCGTGAGGAGGTGCCCCACCTTCCGTTTCAGTGCGAAAAACCGTAGAGAAGGTGAAAGAGACGAACGGGAGATTCCGGGTGCAGGACGGTCGTTTCTCGGCGGTTCGATAAATCGCTCGAGGCGCGCGACGTCTAGCCCTGTTCCTTCGCCGGAGAGCCACCCCTTCCCGAGGGCGCTCTCGAGGAAAATTTCGAATCTTCCACGCAGGCTCTTCCGTACCTCTCGAAGGAAACCCATAGTCGTCGTTTGCTCGCCCTTTCCTTCCGCCGGAGGGTTGGGAACGGGACGAGGGACGGCGAAAAAAAAACAAAAAACGCAAAAAACGGCATACATACAGAGAGAGAAAGAAAGAGAGAGATGGAGAAAGAAGAAAAATCAAGGAGGAACTAAACGGGAACAGAAGAGAGCGATCCACTCGACCAAAGAGGAAATGGAATTGAAACGAGAGAGTGTAGACTCGAGAGTGTAAGGGTAGTTACGTAACGTCTGGCCTCGGTGCCAAGTGAAAACTTTGGACCATTCGGTCCAACTATTTTGCGGGACTGGTTCTCAAAGTTATTCACCTTATCCACCTCGTTCGCCTGTAAAGCCAAATGTAGTGTCACGCGTTGCAGGGGCTTTCGTAACCTCTTGTCAGTTACTTTTTGCGGGGGAGGCTTGAGGGTTGTGTTGCCTTTGCGTAGAACCATTACGTTGAAACAACACGTCGCATGTAGACGTGTTCGAAGTGACCTTGGGGATGAAGAGGAATGAAATTACGGAATTTCGTTACACGCTGGAGTTTAGAAGGTCGTAAGTCGCACGGTTCTGTCAGAGGGTCGAAGAATATTTTTGTGTCTTCGGCTCGAGAATTTGTTAAGACGTTACTTCTCTGAGAAATAACCAAGAAACAATTTTTCTAGTAAATCGAGCTTTTTGCAAAGTAAAATGTCGATTTTTTCATGTTTTCAAAGAGAAATCTTGTTACAACGAAATTCGCTCCACATCGATTATTTTCGACACCATAAGATATTCGAAAAAAAAACTATGTAAAATATTCGAAAAATCCAAAACATCGTTGTTTCCATGCCACACCGATATTTACACGATTATTCTGCGTACGCGATTTCCATCCCCCCCCCCCCCCCCCCCCCCCGGCAGGATATCCGGCCAATGTTACGACGTTGAGGGTGCACCACGAGTACACTAGAAGCATCGGGCGAGCACGATTTCAATCAAAATCTGTCACTGGCTCACTCGAACGATAGAAATACCTTTCGATATCCATTCGTAACAAGAGAGGCGCGATGGAGACGGCAAACGTGGAGAAGGGATCCCGCGTTAATGGGGAAACGTGTACAGTTATCGGAGCTTGCGGATGGAAATCGATCAATCGTTATAGGTAGTAGAGGCAGTTGTACACCTACACAGAAAAGGGAGAGAGAGAGAGAGAGAGAGAGAGAGAGAGAGAGAGAGAGAGAGAGAGAGAGAGAGAGAGAGAGAGAGAGAGAAGGATAGAATGGGTGTTATTCGCGACTACGAGGCGAAGAGCCGCGAGTAGTAGAAGCATACCTAGTTGGGTATCGTTGCGAGAGATCGATTCCACGAACGTGGCAAACATCAGTCCCGTTTCTCTCTCCGTTCGTCCCACGTATTCTCCGTTCATTACGTGATCCAGGGATCCGCGACGCTCGGGCAGCCAGATCCTCATCCCCCCGGCTCCATCTGTGCCAGCATCACCTTCGGCTCCGACGAACTGTGGCTCCTCATCCTCCACCTCTGCCCCCATCTCCTTCTGTAAATGGCAATTATCGAGCTGCCTGTTTCCCTTAATGAAAGCATAATCTGAAGTTTCCATGGGGTTGGCTTCGGTGAGCGGTGAAACAGAGGGTAAAGGCAGCAACAACGGTACGAGGAAGCGCTGTCTATCCCTCTCTCCGTCTCTCTCTCTCTCTATCCATCCCTCTTTCGCCCTTCCTCCCTTCCCATCTCACTCCTTCACATTACGTTATCGCGTGTCTGTGGACCATTCACCAATTGGCACACGTTGCGAATTAATTAGACGATGCTTTAGTCCTGTGTGTAGGTGCTAAACACAATGGGAGCTTCTACATTGCATCGACGTTGGGCAAACTCGCGTGGAGATCCACAGTCCTGTTACAATCGTGCGTGCATGTAGACCGAGTGCTTACACGCACTCCCGGCAACCCTCGAGTACTCATTTGCTTCGCAGAGCCGCGCTCTACGAAGCATATAGTCGTGGCGGGGGTATGGGGAGCTAGAGAAGACGATGCCAAGTCGGCCAAGAACCAAATGAGAAGGAGTGAGGGAGAGAAACAGGGAGAGAGAGAAAGAGATATATACAGAGAGAGAGAGGGGACGCGAGATGCCTCGAGAGGAATCAAGGAATCCTTGTCGAGCAGAGACATTCTCAACTCCATCCTGGCAAAATGTAACAACGCAAGGGCAAAACCGGTTCACCACCAGGGTCGGGAGGACGAAACGCGCGAGCTTTTGCCACACGCGCGTCACGGAAACGAGAAGAGCCGAGGCGAATGGTTTTATTGTCCCCGCCAATGCCAACATTCGGCGCACGTGCGGGTGGGTCTACCTTTCTACGGGCTTTCCTCTCTTACGTTATTTTCCTTTGGTTCCTATTTTCCAACCTTCTCGAGGTGTGTGTTCCCTCTTGTGTCGTCCGTCAAAACCGTAATATCGCGGCTGATTGTCCGCACGTTTTGTCGACTCGCTCTTTTTTCGGTCGTAATTGCACCGCTGATGCGATTTTTTTTTTTTTTTTCGGACGACTTCTGGTCTCCAAGGCCATACAAATTGTAAGAGACGGTTGGAATTTCGTAATATCGGTCTGCATGAGATTTATTTACGGCAGATCATTGATTCATAAATTATACGATTTACATATATACACATTTTTTACTGGAATTCTAAATTGTTGCTTAAAGATTAGAAAAATGATTTGTTTTCAACAAAATATCCGAATTTGGGAAAATATGAGATACTCTCGTTACGCGGACGGTGGAATGATTTGATAAATTATCGCGAAAGCCGAGCAAGGTGCAAAAGAAAAGTCGAAGAAGGAAAAAAATGTTCATTGGAGAACGAATAGCCAGGGTGGTTCGATTCTAATTCGATAAACGTTTAGCACGAACCCTCTGGGCCGACACTTTAATAATTTACGTGAGAGGCTGGTCCGGAGCTTCGGGTCTCGTACAGCCGGGCTAATGGGACGTTCCGACGTTTTTCCCGAAGCCCCGAAGGAGTGAAACCGTCCGAGCTTTGATTTACGCACTTGCCAGATTCGCCTCTTCCGCCCCGCTGGCTTCTTTCTTCCCTTCTCGCGTGCCAAGGGTGCAACGAAGAAACGCGACCGAGGTCTCGAACGAGAGGAAATACACCCGACGAACGACACACAAACTTTTCTCGATTCTCCCTCGCTGGACCTCCGATTCCCGCCGCTTCATAGCCGCGCGGAAAGAAAACCACCTACTTTCTTTATGAATAGAACGTTCTTCGGCATTCTTCGTAAACAGTCGTAAATTTTCTTGCACCGTGGAAGGCGCGATCTCGGCAACGCGAGGGCGACAAACTACCGGGCTCGAAGGTTTCCCAACTCGCTCCGTGACTCGCGATCTCCCGCAACCCTCGTCGAAGCACAACGAACCGAACCGGAATAATTCTCGGTCGATTCCTGCCGCACCGGACAACCGATTGTTGTCCGAGGTTCGACCGGAAGTGCGACCGATAACTTGTCCGCGTTAAATTCATTTCCGTGCTCCGCTGACCGGAAAATTGAATTCCGTTATTGTCACAGCTAAACGCCGCTGTGTTTCGGACTTTCTGTTTATTATATTAGTATTGTCGGGTGTGCGCGTGGGTGTGCGTATGCGTGTATGTACGTGAATGCGTGACTAGAACGGAGCCTGGACACTGTGGGTTCGATGCAAAATCGGGTTTGGAGTTGTGGACCACGAAGGAACACTCGAAGGGCGTGGAGGCCACGAGCCCGGCTGACTCAACGTATACTTAGACCACTGCTTCTGCTCCGGATGGTTATGCATAATGGCTGAGCCACTTCACCCTCGAGTTATATCCTTATATATCGTCCTGTGCACTTTACGGCTGAGAGCTTATATCGTGCACGCCCTTTGTCCCTCCCGCGGCATCGCTCTTCATACCGGAAACCCGAAAGGGTAAGACTACCCGGTATCTGGCCGTGCAATTTCGCTCGAATGTTGCAATCAATTTTATACCGTCGTATGCACGAAATTCGTGGAAAATTCTGAGAAACTGCACAAACGCATCATCGTTCTTATTGTCTTCGAAGATGAAGACGAAGGTCTGCTTAGAGAAATAAAAAATTGAATTTTTGATAATCTCGCGTGTTATGTTTTCATCGATCATTCTGTAAAAGTTATTTTCATTCATATTTGTTAAAGTTTTACCTATACACGTATTCGATATGCATTCAAATGGTAGTACTACATTAACCACAAATAACGTCGAATGAAAAAAATATCGACAAAAATAAAAGACCCTACACCGAAGTTAAAATAAAATGACTGAGAACCTCGACTCGTATCAGTTTTATTGAAAAAGTTTTCGTCTCTCACCGTAAGAAAAAACCAAATGGACCTTCGTAACACGATAGCGAAGTTTTTTTTTCCTCCGAGATCCTGTGGAATCTCAATCGCCGAGTTTTGTGATAGAATTTCAAACGACCGAATTCGTCGGTATGCTCAAAGTGCTGCTTCGAAGAAGCGTACCGCGTGGATGAAAGAAAAATAAATCGTGACGGAGTCACGAGCATCCACGTGGACCG
The DNA here is from genome assembly GCA_963971145.1 of Sussaba pulchella. Classification (NCBI taxonomy): domain Eukaryota; kingdom Metazoa; phylum Arthropoda; class Insecta; order Hymenoptera; family Ichneumonidae; genus Sussaba; species Sussaba pulchella. The sequence goes on along the minus strand of OZ020167.1, from coordinate 10,978,563 downwards.
CGTGTGATAATGTCCGATCGGAGGAAAAAGGTTCGTGGAAGCTGGGAGCGAAGGGCCAGAGCTGGACATTCCTTCGGTTTTCCATTTTCTTCTTCGGGGTACATAAGATCTCGTATTCTCGATACTACGGTCCACGTGAAACTGGCGTCTGGGCGTCACGCGTGAAGATCTCCGTTTACCCTCCCTCGTCTTATCTCTTCGGTGCGAGTGATCTTCGTCGAGGTCCGTGTGAGGGAAATAAAAAAAGTTTCAGGGAAATTCGAGTTGCCTTGGAGCACCGGTCTGTCGAGAAAAAATATATATATGCGAGGGATGCTGCTGCTGCTGTTGCTCCCTTCGGCTGGTTGGTGACTTATTCGATCCCTCATCTTTCCTCTCACACGCTTGAAATATTCCGAGAGACCGACGTCCCGCCCATCCCTTCCGACACGCTTTTACAAATATGTGTTCAGTTACGCCCTCCTATTCCCCATGGGCTAATTTAATTGTCCGCGGGGACTCCCGGAAATATTCAGCCCCCGCACGAATTCGTAAAAAAAAAAAAAAAATCGGTTGCGAGGGTGCGAAACATTTTTTCTGGCTTACCATAAATCGACGCGTTGTCCGCTTTTTTCTTTTCGTACCCAATTTTTTTCATCATAGTGGTAATATTAAGAGTCGACGTTGCAGGGGCTGTTTCGCGTTTGCTCAACGTAATTTTTTTATGAAACGAAAAAAAATGGTTAAACGAAAATATTGTCACTGAAGGGGCTCAATTGGGTTCTCTAAAAAGTTACATAATAATATTTAAATCGAGTATCGAGGAAAAGAAAATATCGTGAAAGTTCCAAACAAATTCCATGATTCATCTCTCTCTTTACTTCAGGAAAAACGTAAAGCATTTTCGATTTTCTTCATATTCGTGTCAATTTTGAAAAAAATAGTTTTCCATAAATTCGTCTTTCCTTTTAAATAATCGATTGACACTCCGAAGCACGATAAAAATTTCAGGATTAACAGAACCGTATTCCCAGCGAACTCCACATCCCCGAGTTTCGATGGGAAAACAGAATTGGACGTCCAATTGCGAATAGACGGAGAAATATTCTACATGCACGGTTGGAAAATACGAAGTTACATATTTCGAAAGATAGAAACGGGGGAAAATAATATCGGTGAAGTTTTCCAGTGTCCCTGAGCTCGGGTTCCATCGTTAGCCACGAGTGGATATTGTGTTGCCGTTAGTGGAATACACTCCGCGAAGTCTCGTCGAAGTCGTCGTTACGTCAGGGGTAAAGTCGGAACAACTCGGTGCTCGGTTTGCCTCGTCATCTGCTCTTCGCGTTATACTTTCACGAGGGTTAACCCCTCTCCTCTCTCTTCCGGTCCCGGAGTGGCCATTCGACTGCCCGTTCTCGAGTACTCTTTATCGTGTTTCGAAGAAAACCCGGCGCTACCGCTGGTGCTGCGCCCCTCGAAAAACACTGACTCCCGGAGTACACGGAGTATCTCGTTAACGTACTCGGGATGCTGCAATCATTTTATCTTTGACCCTCGATGCGCGATGCTGCTTCGCATACTTTTCCCAATGAATATCGGAACCACGTCCGATCCTCATTCAACGAGGAAAAGTTCGTATAATGTTAATCAATTGACATAGAAATGACGACTTATTGTTTTCTACCGTATCGACACCGATCTGAATTTTTTCGATTAATCGACTCGCAGAAAAAAAATCATCCCTACGATAACTGGGTGGGAAAGCGTCGTGTAAGAGGGATGTCGGTCGAGCAATAGACATATTATAAACTACAAACTATGAAAAACTAGGCGGAAAGGTGCGATAATTGGTTTTTTAAATATTCGAAGTGCTCGAAAAAAAAATGCAAAATATAATTACAATCAAATTATTATGGATGATGGATATAATACAATATACAATCTATAAATTGTTAAAGAAAATATGCAAATTATACAAAGTTTCCGAGAAATATTTCTCGCTAGCGTTAAAAGGTATCAAATTTAAAAAAAAAAGCCAAAAACCAAACAACCACCAAACGGTAAATAAAATGTTCCATAAATACGACAAACATCCCGAAAAAATCACCGAATTCTCACGATATTCAAATACATTCCCTCCCAAAAAAGAAAAAAAGCCGAAAAACCGAAACGTCGACCACATTCATTCCCATCCGACGGATTCATTTCACCGAGCGTTAATGCACGAATCGAGCTGTGACGCAAATAGCGCACAACGCTGTCTCATTCGCGTCTACAATTCCTGGCGTTTTTAACATAATCCATTAGTTAGTCCTCCGCAGCGTGCCGAGGGACGTAGCGGGGTAGCAGGGTAGACACGAAGAGTGGGAAATTGGTTGTGGCCCTCGTTTCGTCCAACAGCGGGGCGCGCGCAGACTTTCCACGTGGAAACCGACGAAAAAGCATTTTCATTTCCGGAAGAGCGATCGCGGCTCGCGCATGGTATACATTTGCGTAACGCCTGAGCGACGATCCCGCAATTTAATGCGGTACCTCGGCAATTTTCAAAGGGATATAACCGTGAGGGGTGGTGGAGGGGTGGCGGAGGGGATGCGCCGCGCGAGGCAAAGTAGATACCCGTAGGAAGCGTCTAGCTCGGTGCATAAGCGACTCTCGGGCTGCACGTAGATCCCTAAAACCTCACCGGCTACGTCTACACCCGCGCGAGGGTTTTGAAGGGCGGGGAGGAGGTGCGAGGGAACGATCCTCACCTCTCCCCAATTTACCCTCGACGCTGTTGGATCCTTTTATGCATATGCAGCACCGTGTGTTGCGTCGTTTATGCATTCGCTTCTCCGATCCCGAGGTCCGGAATACGAGCTCTTCCGAAGCAAAGCCCATACGTATATACGGGAAACGACACATTGAGCAAGCTCGCACCGGCAGTGAACTTCGCCCGGAATAAGAGTTTCAGACAGTCTCTCTCGGCCCGAGAGTGAAATTAACATCCGTAAGTCTGTCGTACTTGGCCCCCCCCCCCGGGACCAGCCGAGTTAAGCTGCAACACAGACCCTTCGAACCAATACCAGAGCGTGCTCAGAAGCGCTTAACTCCTTCCCCTCAATTTTCGTTACAACTTGTATTACTACAGCGCGAAAATGATAATGTATTGTCGTTAAACAGACGCGCAACGGCCTCGGGCTGGAAATCATGATGATAAAAAATAATTGGAAGATAAGGAAAACAGGAGTGCGCGAGGTCGTCGGAAAAAAAAAGGAATCAGTAACGGCAGAGTCTTGTCCGGGGGTTTGGTTGTCAGTTTGAGAATTTTTCTGGGGAGCGTCTGAGAGCGACGCATTTCCGGTAGAGGGAAAAAAATTGTCCATTCCCAAAAGTCCCACGAAATTGATTTAAACTGATTACTCGCCCGGAAAAATCAACGAATTGGATGACAATTTCACGCTTTGATATCACCCAGCAAATAACTTTGATGAATCAACCAATTAATCACTTCATCCAGTTCTGAAGTTGATCGACGAGCTGTCTTCCGTCTCCGCTGAACGACTAATTAGTTACGTGCTAGTTACCTTATCAGCCGGTCGACACAACTAAAAACCAGTCCTTGCCAGGGAACATTTACTCACCCGGCCCAACTGACCAGTTTCTTAATAAAAACCAATTTAATTTCCGGGCCACATCTAGCAACGCCAGTGTCTGATCAACAAATTGCAATTAGAACATCGAAATTCAATTAAATTTGATAAATAAATCAGCTGACATAACCGATCAACCAATTAAAACCAACTGACGACCTTCTCCAAGCGCCTACGATTGTGCAGCCGCTCGTGGCTGCCAATAAAAAAACCTCCCGTCACGTCGGGAAACAATTAATTCCCCGACAAACGAATAGCTCGAGGGACTGGGCTTTAGCGTTATTGAACGTGCATAGTTCATGAAGTTGCGGTACTTATCGCACGGCGAAAGCATTTGCACTTCGATGGTTTCGGGTAGTCTCACGTCGGTGGAATAGGCAGGCGCTTGTCTCGAGGTGTAGTTTCGCCAAGATTGCCGTGAGGCACATCGCTCGTGCATCGCTCGAAGTAGCTGCTGGTAGGTCGGATGCGGGAGTGAGATTCGAGTATTTAACTCGAGTGGCACCCCGTCCAATAAATCTTGCAGCGATGAGGAGGGCCGCGAGACGAGCGAATGGCGAAGAGGCCGCCAGAACGAAGCGCAAATTCTGACAGCACCGAGCTCACTACTTCGTACCTAGGCACACTTGTATTATATATATACATATAGTTATATATATACATATGTATACATGTACATGTTCACCTCTTGCACTCGACCTGAGAACAGCCCTGGGGCATTTTACGTCGAGGAAACTACGGGTAGTCTTATTCATAGAGATAAGGGCTTGGTAGATAAAAGACAAGGCCATTGTGGCGGCAAACTGAACCGAGATAGACGGAAACTCGGAGTCTATACTTTGCCCGGGAATATGTAACGAATTTGCTTGCACGAGAAAAGACTGTTGGGTCGCCCTATTCACGACGCGTTTGTACGAAACGTCTCGTTTGGTAACGATCGTCCCAGACAATCGTGTCATTATAGGTCAGACGGTTGAACCAAAACCCAAAGATATGAAAAATAATCATTATACATCGGGGTCAATTATTTTCTGGATGGATCGTTTGAAATTACGAATATATTCTGAATATTTTGGCTCGAGTGCGTTTTTTAATAATGATTTTATGTCTGTCCGGGTATCATTGATATGTGTAACTAATTTGCAGTTTATGAAAGCTAAAACGGAAAAATGGATTCTACAGAGAAGGGATAAATCGTTCGGCGGGAATAATTAGATTGGTGCCGAAACGATTGATTAACTTTAAAATTAAATTATTTTCCAAGTAATTCTTGCAATCAATTATCCCTAGTAATCAAATTTTGAGTAATAATTTCCGAGTTCGAATTTGATATACTGAGGTCCTCCAATTGACGGTGTTGATAATTCTGATTAACTTTCGGCGCAGTCAGTCAGGAATTTATACCAAATAACATTCTTCTTCAAAAAATCATTAAATAATATCAAACCAAGGAGTATTCCAAGAATTATCGCTGAATCCCACCGGACGAATCCACCTCCGGAGGGCGCAGCCGTCCCCCGTCACCCTTACCGGTGGATCAGTAGCAAAGATCTGCCTGAGTCCACCGAAGTATCTGTCGGAGATATGGCGGTGTAAGATAGCAAGGACTCCACGGAACCGCGGACGAAGCTTACGACGCTCCCAGAACCAGAATCCGGCAAGGATCTTAAAGTCTCAACCCTTTCCCTCATTTCTTTCCCTCTTCCCCGACGTTTCGAGAGCACAACACAGCCCCGAGCTGTGAGAATATCCGGGTTAGCCGAGGCTAAGACGAGCCGCAAAAGCGTTTAAGAAGAATTTTATTCGACAAGACAGCTGGCAACTCGCTACCTCACGCTTCTTTTCTTTTATCCTGCGTACCACACAGCCATAGCTCGCCCCCCGTTTCTGTTTTATTCGCTCTTGGGCTAAGATCGAGAAAGACAAGGGCGGAAGGGACGAAAAGAAAGATACGAGAACCAAAGAAAAAGCACCGCGCCTTCGCACCGAGCGATAAGGTCGAATGAACAAGAAAAAAAAACCCAAATTCTTTTCGGAAGCTTCCGGTGCCTCATCCTCCCCGCTCCTGTTACCTATACTCGCCGTAGCGGCCCGCCTTTCAGCCTCTTTCCACGCAGCATCCGCGTTTTTCCTCCGGGCCATTACTAACGAGAGTTTTACAGTAGTACGAGAGTAGCGGAGAGACGAGAAGTGGATCTCTCATCCTTGGCTCACTCCACTCACTTCAATCCCTTTGCTTATATCCTCTCCTTGCTTTACGTACACGTATTACGCCTATGTACGCGTATACATAGTCATGTACTATGTATACGTCGTTAAGTCCCCTCGGAAAATGGGTTTCCCGACTTTCTCTCTCCCTCTCTCTTTCTCTCTTACTCTCTTTCTCTCTCCATCGCTCCTCATCGTCGAGAGCATCTGCGACATGAAAGAGAAATCCACGACTCTCGAGGCTTTTCCATTCTCCAAACAGCCACTGCGACTATCACCGAACCAAGGAGAATCGAAAATTCTAAAACGCTAACGGACTCGGACTCGGGAGCCTTTACATCGCGGTGGCTCATCGGCTCACCGCCTCCTCGCTGCACCCACATCCCCCGCACTCGCACTCCGCGCGACTCGGAATAAATAAATAAATGAATAATTTATACGTCGAAAGAAAAATCCACGCGTCGGTGCCTCTTGTCGTTTTCGATGTAAGCGGATATATATTTATATATATATTTTTATACAGAGATCGAAGGATTCGTCGCGTCGAGATATCCTCTCGCGCGTCCTTTTCACTCCACCCGCGCCGGCTGCTGCGGGTAGGACTCCGGGGGATGATCGTCGATGACGAGGGAGACGCGGAAAGAAAAAACTTTGACCATCGAGAGAGAGTGAGCCAGTAGCGCGGATGGAACCCGGGCTCGAGGGAACTCGAGCTACGCGATATGTACGCCTATGAAAGATGGCCGGGCTTTTTTTCTTTTCATTTTTTTTTCCGAACGCTGCGTTCGCAGCAACGAACGTAAAAATTCCGGCTCAATCCTCGCGAGCCACTCCACTCCGTCGTCCACAGCCTCCGGGCGTTGCGAATCAAAGAAATTTCATATCTCAAGATACATTTTGGACCGCCGGGATAAAATGTATATTTCGTTTGAGCCATTGGTTCGGTCGTCGAAGAAAAAAACGAAGAAGAAAAGAACCGCGGTTGGTTTTCCGCATCTCTCATCTCTTTCACGATCCACAGATGGAAGCCTCGAGATGAAAAGTGAATTTTTCGTTTCACCCTCCACCGGCCTCTCGCCCTTCTTTCCCCACGAGATCCATAGCCGCGAATAGATCCGGTATATGGAGGAGCAAATAGTCCGAGACAGGATGTGAAGTGCGTACAATGCGAAATACTTGAACAAGAAATACGCCACAGCTACACGTCTTCCTCTCGGTTTTCACGTCAAACTCCAAGCTGTCGTGGCGTATTATACGTTTTATTTCTTCGTCTCGTCGCACTCCCGTCTTTCGCGTTGTCGTTCCTCATTTTTTTTGTTTTTTTCTCTTCCAACCCCACTTCCGGTTCCTTGCGCAGCTTTTTCCCTCCGGAAAGAACAAAACTCTTTACGCCAAGCGAACAATCGTACAACCTCGCGCCTTTCGCCACGTCGTTCTCCTTTTCCACGTCGTGGGCTTTCCGACGGCGAGGGTTGGGGGCGGGAGGGTGAGAGGTTGAGGAGAGAGAGAGAAAAAGAGAGACTGAGACAGTGCGAGAGAATCGTCACACTGGTTGACGGCTGGTTCTGCAAGCCTGACGCATTCCCAAACACCTTCCAAGCTGTTGTATCCTCGGTTTGCTGACGAAAAAATTCGATTTACGAGACTTTCTCGAAAAACTCGAAGTAACGCACGAGTCCCGCTGTTTTTCCTCTTCATCCTCCACCTTTCCCACACCCACACACGGATATTTCAAAATTCCCCTCGTAATCGTGCACGTCGTTACGCAGCGACATTTTTATTTCTTTGTATTTTTTATCATCGTTCGGCAGCCCGAAGCGCGCACCTGTTCGCCCGATGTCGTAAACGACCCGGTCACGCTCTTAATGAAATCGCGTAAAATTTTCCGAGCCCGCTGCGATACCGAGGGTCGACCGAAAAACTGCCGTCCGGCCCGGTGGCAGCGGTAGTTGGCATGAGCGCGACCCAACCAAGCTGTCGTACGACCGAGGGTGACGATGAGGACGACGACGGGGGTTTTTTTTTCGACGTAAAAAGTAAATTCGTATCAGCTGCCGCGGTCCAAATATGGCCGTGTGACAGTCGTCACTCTCGTCCGAGCACAAGCCATGTCATAGTCAAAGTAACGTCAAGCGAATATTACTATTATTTTGTTTTTCTTTTTTTTTTTTTTGCGTTTTTTTCCCCATCACGAAAGAGTTCCATGGCTTTCGCACACAGGTCGCGCGTTCTACTCCATCAGCTGCTCCCTCTATCTCGTATTATATGACTCATATTATACGAGTTTTTTATGGCACGGACAAGAAGTCCCTTCGGCCGCGACCGAGCACACTCTGACCCACGCATGTGGAAAAAAAGCCGGACAATTTATCGTCGGATCTCGCAATTAAGCTTTTTTTTATAGACATATATATATATATTTTTTTTCGTTCTCTCTTAACCTGCGAAACTCGTTAATGTCGCACGTGAAGCCCTCTATACGTCACTCTGAGCCGGGTTTCTCGGTGGTTGGTACGAGAACACACGCGTTAGAGTCGCCGAATGTATCCCGGCCATGAGCGTCCGGGGGTCAAGATGGTTATCCTCGGGTTCTTCAGGGCGTTTCTGTCGTTAGTTAGAGTCACCGGAAGATCAGCGACCTCCCCTCTTTCACCCCGAGCTGCGGTTCGCTCGGTTCTATCGTTGCGAATCTTAATGAGGCCGTTAAATCTCAAGGACGAACTAATACGGGTCGGTAAGCGAGAGGGTCGTGAGTGGATTCTGCGACAGTGAGTACGAGGAGTCACGATCCGGGTTTGGGAACGATGACGATGACGACGTCTTCCGGTTTGCGGGACGGTCGGAATCGATAGAAAGGACGGATAAATTTGCGAATAAAGTCGCGACGACCCATGGAGCCCTCTTTTGCCGTATCAATGATACACGGGAAGGATGTACGCGGGGCTAGACGGTCGTGCGAGGGTCAATGGAGATTATCCGATTGGCGGTATCACGTCGACGGGGTAGTCTCGGGTCTTGGAAACCTTTCCTTCGTCTTCAACCCCCCTGGCCGCGAAGGATAATCCACCTCTTTGTATGCATTGGTCGCGATTGGTGCGTTACGCTTTCTACTGTGTAGTTTGCCTCTCGATCGCACGGTCTGCGGACGAGCGCGCCCGGACGAGATACACCCTTGCGAGACGATGGGGGTGGATGGACGCGAGAGATTGCTCGGGAACTTCCCGCAACCGTACCGGAAAATCCTTAAGGATATAGTGGCCGTAGTCGCGGCTGTGCCATTCGATACAACAGTCGAAGTTGTGTACATGGATATGTATGTTTGCTTATATATATGGAGGCCCGTGCGGGGCAAAATGGGGATGAGGACGGAAGAAAAGATTCAAGGGATGCTGGGAAATCGGTAATGCTTACCAATGGCTGATAAAAAGAAATTTGTGTGATTATGAAGGGATAGAAGTAGATAATTTGGAGGTGGAGGTGAATGAGTTGATTCCATGGAAATAACATAATAATAATAATAATATAATAATATATTCTGCTCGGATACGAGGTTGTCATAATTTAGTCAAAGGAAATCGATAATAGCCATGCCATTGAGTAGCCGGTATGTGCATGGAATAATGGTTGAATAAGTATTCCTGGAAGCGTTGTATGACTCGAATCAGATGTTCAACCGAATTCCAATGTACCGGGATTTCTTTTGGTACTTTGCGTAAATCATTGAATTGTTTCATTTATTTTCCTTACTTATGGAATATCCCATTTTGCCATGCTTGTGAATCACATGTGACCGTTCCGTTTAGCCCTGATGTCCCATTTTGCCACGGATTCTCATACATACGCGTATACGGCGAAAAAGGTATACGAAGCGAAAAGACGAGTATTAAGGTTTTCGTTTCCCCTAACTGATGCTCGCTCGCCAGCTACCTTTTCTCATCTCTCCGGGCTTGCGGGTTATCCCTGGCAACCCCTAGCACGACCGAAACGTGCCTAATCGAGCTTTCAATCTCTCCCGTTGAGACTCCCACCAGCCTCCTTCTTATATATATATATACCATATTCCGACCGAATATAAAACTCAGACGAACGTGTAATATACTTAGTAGGAGGGTTGTTACCCAATGCGCGCTGCGTGCCTCAGGGCGAAAGCTTTTCTGCGATTCATACCGCGAACCTAATAGATCGTTGATTTCCCGATAGGTTATGTTATCGTTATTATTATTATTCATCTACGGATGTCAGAGAAATATCTTTACCGCTGTCGGTGGCTGTTTATGACGGCTCAGACGTTTGAGTGACGGCCATCGGATTCAATATTCTTTTCTTCTTATCGCGAACTTTCTTATCATTAATAGAATTTCGGCAACACGTATTATTATGATTGTTATTATTGTTATTATTATTAGTATGATTATTATTATTTACATTTAATATCAAGAAAAAAGTACAATTTGTTATTGTCTTGAAATAAAATTTTGATCGACGAGAAAAAAATATTTATCCGGGTTCCATTCAAGTGTAAAGAGAATTGTTTAACCGTAGTTTTTTGCAAAGCAATAATTTTTTTTCACAACCAATTTAAAAGCCAAACGGAGAGGGTGAAACGCCGCAACCATTGGTTTGATGAACTTTCCATTGAGTCGTCGACAAGCTGTCGACTTATGCAAGGCACATTGAGGAAGATACAAAATACACAGAAAACCGCAATGTACTTTAGAAAAAAAAAAGAAACTGTTACGAGTGTCTGCTGGGTCCCTCGGCGATGGCCACGCCCAGATCCCTGACAAACTCGATGTGCTTACTCACGGACGGTACTGGAATACGCCGTGTTACGGTGTTAAACAGCTCGTCCACGATTGTCCAACTGATGGGTGTGCGCGTGTGTGCGTACAATTTTTTTCTTTCGTATTTTGGAGCGAACGATAGCCGCCCACGAAGGCAAATAAGTGAGCAAAAGTGTCGGATGAAAGTAAAGAGGACCGCAAAATTGCCCTGAACTGACGAACATCCCAGCAACCCTTCTCGACATTCCAAATCCGGATTAAAACCTTGTCCTCGTATTCTCTCGTATTCCCCGCCCTCGCCTGCCGTCAATTTACCCCACGTTTCGTCAGCGTTGCGTGGTCGAGATCCTACCTACAACCCTTCGCGAATTTTTTTCGTCGTCGCTATCGCACCCTGCGAATCCCAAATTCATCCCCCGTGGAAAAATAAGTTTGAAAAAAAATTACCTTGTCTGAGACTGCAAAAAAGCCTCGCGCCTGTGGCAATTATATTCGTTGAATCAACAAATGTTTGAAATAACAACTAAACCCTCAATATATCTATTTTCATCTTATCTGTTTTTATGGCACGTACAGTTTAAAGAGTTGGTATATGGAATAAGTCTTAAAATCAGAAAAATTCTTCAGAAAAAATGTGAAAAAATGTTTAAATCTCCATCGTGAATTTTATTTCTCAAAGTATCAAAAAGATCTCCGATACTTAAGCCCAAACTCGGTAGTCAAATTCGTTGGATCGCTCATATATATATATATATATTATATCGTGGGATATATATTTATGTGTGAGTGAAAATCGTGTTTGGAGCTTTCGGCAAAAGCTATATCCGATCGCATTTCGTCGTAACCACTGCGAAACACCCCCGAACCGGTCTCTCCCGTCGACTATCCAGCTTCCGGACAGTCGTTGGGGAAGCTGTTTGGAGCTTTATTTACCGCCAAACGTAAAATATATCACTGACCTAATTCGTAACGATATTTTGCCCATGCGGCGTTGCTCAGTTGGCGCGCGTTTTCAACCCCTCCCAATCCCCTGTCGTCCCTCGGCCGCGCGTCCACCTTCGCTGTCTCTCTTTCGCCGTATCTCCGCGTGGAAAGCTACTATATTTTTCCACCGCGGAAACGAGGCTGCTGTGTACGTGTGTGCCGCACGTGTTTCGCGAGCAAACCTCGAAAACCGATATATCCATCGTCCGGTCGATCTATCTGTTTTACAGATTGTGCTGCAACATTTGTTTTATCGTTTTCAATACTCGAAACTGCGAGAAAAGAGCCCGACTCGAATGTAATCAAAATGTCCCGTCGATTATCAATTTCGGATTTCGTTATTCAATTTTCGATCGTCGAAGTTGCCGCGATGAATTTTTCACGAGCTCGAAAATTAATCCAACGATCGGAGACAATGTCGGAAATTGAATTGCGATGGTGTCAGCGACTGCTTCCGGTCCCTCGTCTCGAGGTGAGCGCATATGCAATCGAACTTACTTTTTGTTTTTTTTTTCGTTGCAATTTCTTATCATGAATTGAATTTCAGTATCACATACAATAAGTAATAATAATATAATTATATAATACGTATACAGTAGTAATAATAATAATAATAATTAATAATAATAATAATAATAATAATTAATAATAATAATAATAATAATATTCATAATATTATAATAATATTAATATCATTAATAGTTATTATTATTATTATATTATTATTAGTATCAATTATTAATAATAATAATTCATTATTATTATTATTATTATTATGATATACGAAAAAGGAGAGAAACAGCGCTCTCACTGTAAACCCCATAGTTTTCTCACGAGCAAAATTTCCAAGTCGCCAGGATCACATATCTGTGTTTGCTCGAACGGACGATGGACCGGCGTTGCGCGCGAGTTTCGCCGTTGCGGCGGAGAAAGCCAGCTTCCTATTTGTTTCCCTGTCTTTCTCTTCCCATCTTCTACCTCTCCCTTGCTCTTACTCAGCCTCGGAAAGTCTCCCGTCTCCGTCTGTCTTGGTACGGTATGAAGTCGGTGCAGCGCTGCTATACAGCTCGCCACTAAAGTTTCTACGTTCGCTGACTCTGTATCCGCGCCTGCCAGTTCACCGACGAGCTATTCAACCTTTTCCCACCTCTTTCTCATGGACCGGCAGAAGCGACGCGGGTTACACTTCTCGCTCCCGAGTAACGTCGGAAGTTCTGATTTTAGAGGGTTTCGGAACCCTCACCGTCGAGTTTTCAACGCGTACTCTCACCCGCACCTGCGATTCGTTCTTTTTCTTTTATTTACAAATGTTTTTTTGTAAATTTGTTTGATCTTTTTTCTTTATACACCGTGGCTATGGAGTAACGTGTGAGTGTATGGTTTGGACGGAGTGAGAGTGTTTGGTTCTAATCTAGCTAGTGATGAATTTATCTGGGCATCGAAATAGCGTTATTAAAATATAAGCAAAGCGCTCATTTATACGCAAAATTATCTATCTAACTACGTAGTTCACGAATGTAAAAAAAACCCTCAAATATTTTTAACTGTACACATGCTCACGATGATTCCCGTTCAGTCCAGCAAGAGTCGTGATTTTCTCCCCGAGTTTCAGCCGAAAGTACCCATTGAGAGTCCGCCGGTACGATCGTTCCAAATGAACGTGATCGCGAATCCTCGACGTGTCCCTTGTTTCCGGCGTATACCCCGCAATCTAACCTACATCCCTCGGCACGCGATAGCCCTCGAAGAATTTAATTTGTCGATCGATATGGCACAATGATTTCTCCTTCCCGCCGAACGAGAACCTCCGAGACGACATCTCGAATGTTCTGCTCGATATTACCTTAAAAAAAAAAAGAAAAAAAAGAAAAAGAAGAAAAAACAGCGAAACGAGCGTTTTGTAGAGTAAGATTGACTAGGCTTTCGCAATTAAACGACTATAATTTCCGCGAGAACCGTTTTCACCCTCTTCATCGAAAGTCCCATTCGTCTCGGCGTTTCCTCCATTTCCACCCTCCGCAACGCGATCGTTTCTCGCGGCCCCTCCGCGCCATATACATACATATATATGCATATATACGCATATATACCAAACCCCAACCCCAAAGCTTTCGTTCCTGGCTTCCGATTCTCGACTTCCACTTTACCTTTTAATTACCGCGTTCGGACGTCAATTACGTTGAAACGCCGGTGATAAACGAACTCTCGCCTTCTGTACCATATCGCGGCAATTCCCATCCTCCCGATTTTTCCGGCAACGGAATTTGCCTTTCCCGCTATATCCGTTTCGCCCCCCCCCCCCCCCGCCACGCTGACTTCCGGCTTCGTGGACGCCGGGATCGCAACAGAAATCGGGATGCAAGACGATGGTTGCAGTAATGAGAGAACAACGAAACGGAAATATGATTGCAATCGCACGAGTACTCACAATTAAAATTTATCCACTCGACAGTCGTCGGATTTAATTCCCGACGAATATGGGATCATATCGTGTGCACCGAACGGAGCTGTGCGCCTTGAGGACGGTCGCCCGATGTGTCGAGCGGTGTTAGCTCGACACCGAGTACAGGATAATTGAATTGCAGAATTTCGTTCTTATTGAATAAATAAAATTGATGTAATAATTTTTTACTTTGATCGACTGAACATTCGTATATTTTTGTAGTGATAGTGATGTAATCGTTTCAATATTCTGTTTATTCGCTTCTAAGAGTTTGTCGCGTGCGAGTGAAAAAAGTAACTCAAAAAAATTTTTTATTTGTTTCTATCAATCGATCAAAATTAACGTGAAAAAACTGTCGATCCGCTGAAATAAAAAATAAAATTATCGAACATGAATCAAAGTCATGAAATCCAATGAAGAATGAAACTATTAAAGAAATAAATGATAGACAATGAACATAATGTATAATTATTGAAACAATCATCAACGATCATTGGTCCCCTACTGAACTCCTTTCATGTTAATTGAAAATCAAATTCTTCAATCAATATGAAAGAAAAAGGAACAAATAAATTCTCAACATCAAACTGAATCAACCCAGCTCCGTCGCGTCCCGAGTTCCCAAAGGCACAACGAAACCTCAATTCAAGCATCTTTTCCGATCCATTCACCAACCCCAGCGAGAACCACAATAATTTCTATACCTCAAAAGCCCAAGGCCAATCCACGACGCAGTACGTTATAAAATGTTATCCGAGCTAACAACTCGTAATGGGCGCACAGGTGGCGTATGCGCACGTGCAGAATGTGAAAAGCTAATAACGCAGCCTAGATGCAGCGTGTATACGTTCGAAAACGCGATATCGCCCTCTTACGCAACAGACGAGGGGCGCTCGAGCCCGCGCACGTGTGTGTGTGCAGCAGGAGCTTGCATTGTACGTTGGGGAAACCGCTGCAAGCTCTACGTGCATTGTGTAACATTGTACAGTGAAACAAATAGAAGCTCGGCGATGCAACGCCACTCCACACACCGCATAATAAATAATTCTGTGCTACACACACCCTCTACACATCGGAGTCTGGGAGCGCGAGTTCCAAACCACCCTTTTCCTCTGGCTCACCCTTCACCGAACCTCCTTCCCTCTCTCCGTCTCTTTTTCTCTTGCCCTCTCGCTCGTTCTTTCCCTCTCTCTCTCTCTCTCGCGCTTCTTCGCTCTGCGTCCGTTTCTCGCACCCTCTCTCGACATAGTTTGGTGCTCGAACCGAGCATGACCAAACGGACTCGTGCAACGGGGTAGGAAATTCCAGCGTGCGTTAACAATAACGGATCGATTTCTATAGAAACTCGAGATTCCGCTACGTCGTGTTTCCGCGATGGGACGAGTGGTATATGCCTGCGTCCAGGCTTGTTGCACACTCGATGTGCCGTGCAGCATACAGCTCATTTATGTATACATGTACATACGTACGAGTATTCTCCACCAATAGCCGAACCCTTTCTACGCGTTACGCCCTTTGGTCCATCGTCGTTTGTCCCTCGCGACAATGTCCTATAATAAACACCGATGGTTTGCTACGGGTTACCGTTGAAACGGAGCTCCGTCGACGAAAACCCTGTGACGCAACTGTTGGAGCAACGGATGCCGGATATCCGACACCGCAATTCATGATCTCATCGCGCCGATAGCCGGAGGATTGATACTGTTATCTCTCCTGTCGATATACCCGGGCTCCCAGTACGTTATCATTGTTGTTTTCTTATCGACGTGGGAAATGAAAAACTCTCGTTTGGTCAGCGTTCGAATATTTCAGGGTTGATTTTTGTACTTTTGAAATTTTTAGTCTTTCAACCCTTATCGTTGTGCGGGTTAAAGTTGGAAAATCGTTGATTATTAATTAGTTGTTAACCATTTTTTTTGAATTTTTATTTAGAATGGCGCCATAGCGGAGCCAGCAGAGAACTGAGGGTTAAATTTTGAATTAATGATTTTCAAATTATTGATCAAAAATTTAAATCGAAATTCTCATTTTACCGATGATTCAGCAAACGCTCACGAGGTTTTGTTTCATGTATTTTTTCCGCCCAACCGCGAATATCATCGTTTTATTTTCGAAGACGCCGAGAACAACGCGAAAAAATAAGTTTTCATTTTTTTTTAATTATCATTATTGAAATTGCATCGTTTTGTGCAAAATCCGCAAACCAAGCTTCAATCCGCGATATTGGTTTTGTCGTCCAATCAAGGCCCGCTCGTGAATCGCGACAAAGAGACATTTAAATTGCTTATGATTTCGAAGCATTGCGTTCTATAGGTATGTACGTCCGTTCGCAAGTTGATTTATTTACGATTATTCAACATCGACTCGATCACGAATGTCATTAGCAGCAAAGCAATATCATGTTCTTCACTGTGTGACCCTAAAATCTCTAGCTACAATATCGCTACGTACTACAATGTACGACCATACGCATACACATATACGCACCTCACGTTGCCGTTTATTCTCGTCACTTACCCAACCGGTCTGGCAAAATTAATTTCGTTCCCGATTAATCCGACGACACGTAAATTTATCACCCCGATAATAAACTCGACAATTACCGACAAAATACAGTACACAATCTACAACAACCTCCCACTCCTGCAGAAATAGCTCGAGGGTGCGAGAGATACAACGCTGGGGGGGTGTAAAAGGTATTTTCCGAATTGGGTGTTTCGATGCGTTCGCTCCGGCGGTACAAGTGTAGAATCTCATCGCGATACCGGAAGCCCGGAAGGATCGAACATACGCCCCGACGTGCCGAAAGCTCGTGCGAAGGGCAATTTAAGACGAGGGTGGAAAAGGGCAGAGAGCGTACCGTCCTCAGAATTCTCCCTCAATCGTTTGCTCGAACGCGTTGAGCGTGAGAGTAATCCGTTTAACGACGTCGTCGACGACGACGAAGACGACGACGACGACGACGACGTTGACGACAGCGAGGACGTCGGGAAAGCTATGTGCCAACGATTTCACGCTTGCGGGGGAGAGTATGCGTCGCGAAATTCCACTCGGGGATTTCGATAATCGAGTACTCGAGACAGCTTCGCGGATTTCACGAACCGCGTGATGAACGACGCGACGAGTTTGCGAGATTTCGATAAACAGGTGTTTATAACGCGTGACACTATAATTCCCACAAATTCGTCATTAACGGGACTCTGATTCGAGCTGCGATTTATCCCACCGAAGCAGAGAAGAAGAAGACAGACGGAAGACGAATCCCCGGCACAAATCGACGACATCGCACGCGGCAAAAGCCTCGGAGCAACCAATAAACGCTTCGATGCCCGCGGCTAACGCTTTCGAAACTTTCTCTCGAACTCTCAACCCCGCGAGAAGCAAGAAGCATCGATTCTAAGAAAGCGCGGGGATATATTCCGTTGCCGATTCTATGGGAGGAAATAAAATATCGCGGCTACGTCCTCGCGACGTTTTAATGGCTTTTCTTAATCGTCGATCGAAGCGCGAGAAACCAGCCTAGCGTTACAGCCGTGAGAATCGCGGGGCAAAGATTCGAATGAGAGAAAGAACGAGCGACGGAGAGGGGAAATTTCCGCAAGCCTACATCGCGAAACCAAGACGCGTCTCGGTATCTATCGTCGCAATGGGAGCGGGTACTCGATTTTAGACCTCTTCTCGATCCTCATCCTTCCACCGCTCCGCGGCTCTCGCTCCGTCGGCTATATATTATAGCTTCTCACGTATACGTACTACCGTAAACGCTATATCTCCGAGTTCACGGTTCGCTGATCGAATCCGCACGTATTTCCAGCCTGCGCGCAGGAAGTTTTGCACCCCAACCAGCTTCGGATTCTGAGATGAGGGACCGAGCCGGATTTTCGGTGCTATGTCTTTTTCTCTCTCTCTCTCTCTCTCTCTCTCTCTCTCTGCCTCTCTCTCTCTCCCTCTCTCTGTGTGTCTCTTTCTTCCCCCCCGCTCGGTTCTCCGATGCTTCACCGAGTCGCGTGCTATCTCGATAGACGGATGGGCACAGACAATCAACGCCGGCCTCGAAATTCGGACAAGGATGATGTACGTGAGTCTCGAACGAAAAAGAAAACTAAAGGATGATTTGTACGAAATATTAGCACGAAGAGAGGAAGATATATTTGATGAAATATTTACGGACCTTCTAAGTATGAGACGAGCTCGGTTTGACCCATATATTTGTCAGTGCCGGAAGTTTATTGCGTTCATTTGTTTATTTATTTTATTATTTAATCTAAAGATGCAAAACTATGTTTTTCCAAATTATTGCTATATTTTCTCTACTACATTGTATCAGCGACTGTATGATTCTTTGCATTTTGGTGTAATTTGATCTGATGTATGAATTGATAAATGAAGAAATCGAATATCCTCGAGATGCTCTTTATTCGTTTTGTCGTTGTTAACAATTGAATTTGAAGCGAAGAGGAAAAATATTTCTAGCATCCGCCTCCATTCCTCGCAAGATTTCAGAGTACCATCTGCGCTCTGATTTTCGTAACTATTTCAGGAATACTAGAATATCCTTTTAGATCCTCTAATTTCATATAATCCCGCGGATATTATTGCGGAGATCTTACTTCGCTGACAAGTTTAACATTACTCAGTATCGTGCCCTGCTTCCACAAATAACTTACCGTGTCACACTCAAAGCCTCTCCGAATGAATAAGCAATAAGCTTCCTATTTCAATCGACAAAATTGATTACGAAGAAAAACATATGTCACACAATTTCGTCGCTTCACTTCAGAATCTCCTACCTCGGAGTCCTTCCCGAGGGATTGTATTCTTCCACGTGTCGAGACACGTAGAAAAAAATGACACAAGTCCGGATGATTTTTTTTTTTTTCAACAAAAACCCTTCGAGACTTTATATAGAAAGCTGAGACAGGTTTCCCGGACTTCGGGTTGTACATCGTATCGCCATTTCTTTTCTCCCGCGGCTTTGCCGCTTTTGAAAGACAGGGCGGCTTCTGACCGCGAGCTCAACACCGCATCCCGACCGCGAGCTCGACGGAGACCCCTGGTTATATTGCTTATATTATTCCGAACACCGCGGCCAGCAGTAGCAACAGCGGCAACGGAGGCAGAAGGAAAACCCAGGAACAGAAGCGGAAGCTGGGCTTTCGACCGAAACCCCTTGCTTCTTTCCGCCCCGTTCGTCCCTCGCGCGCGGTCGAAACTTTAAACGAGTTTTGTAGACGAACCCGGAGCTCGCTGCGTTCAACGCCATGAAAGTGTATAGAAAGAGAAAAGAAGCGTTGAGGCGAAAAGAGTCTGAGAAAGGAGACCAAAAAATGAAAAAACTCAACGAAAAAAAAAAAACGAATCTAAAAAAAGGGGAAAAGAATCGGAATGCGTTTCTTTCCCGAAGGCAGCGTTCGGACCTTCCACTCGTCTTACAGTCAAAAGCTAGTCGATTTTCCGCAACGACTCAACTCCTTCCTCGCCGTACGCTTTTCATCCAACCTCCCAACAATTTCCAACAATTATTTGTTTATTTTGCTGATAAACGGAACTTTCGCTCGAACCAACGATCATTGAGCGTTTCGAGCTGCGCGATTTTTTTTTTCCTCTATCGGCAGCGATGGTGGATTGAATAACATTTCGAATCGTTGTAAAAGTATGGCAGAATATTTTATAGCAACCGACCCAAGCGATATCTTCTTCATTCGCTGTTGAAGAAAGAATAGAAACGAAATAAACAACGCGAAACAAGTTCATGAGAATTTAAAAAAAAAACCAGTAAAAGGAATCCGTCGTATCGTCCGTGCGGATGGAGAATTAAGTTCGAATATTGCACTCGACGCAGGTAAGTCTCCGTGGAAATGTGTAATTTCAATATTTTTTCAATTTATCTTACGTTTCTCCGCCACCCAGAAAATCTCTTGATCCTCCATGAAAATTATTCCGGAAAATATAACGCGAGATTCTCAACCGCTCATCTGTTGGGAGAATCTACGAGAAGTCAGCTTCCCTGTTAATCGTTCAATATTTATCTTGCATTGAATAAAACCGTTGTACAACATAGACATGGTTAATGCGGAGCCGTTACGCGGCGTTAATCGATTGAGACGAGGGAGACGTACCGGAAGCGATTTCGAGTTGGTAAGTAAACTCGGGGTCGAGACAGGGAGGTTACTCCTGCTGCTGCTGCTGCTGCTGCTGCCGATGGTGATGCTGATGGTGATGCTGATGCGGAGAAGAGCGAAGGAGAAGAGCAGAGGAACAGCAACAGCAGGGGGGGAGTTGCCACACCCTTTGTGCAAACACTATGTAATTATTAGAAAGCGTCGAGGCGCCACGGCACAGCCTCGATGGAGTCGTAAGGGAACGGTCCAAGTGGCTCTTCAAGAACCGCTGTAACTGTGCTATATACAGCGTTGTCCTTCCCAGTGGTACGTGAGTGTGTTCTATAGCTGCATCGAGAGAACCCCTAGACGACGTGGAGGACCACAGTAGATATAGTCAGCGTTGGTTCAGCCGCAGAGCCACAGAGCGGTCTGCCTGGCTTTCCCATCCCTCTTCTCCACTATCCTCGGCCCACAACTAGCCCTTCCTCTCTCTTTCTCTCTCTCTCTCTCTCTTCATCTCTTCCTTCTGCCCCTCCTGGTGATTCTCAGCCCTTCTCCTCCTCACGCCCTCTTCCAGAGCACCAAGGACCATTACTGCCCGGTGGAAACTTTGCGATCGAGTTAATCGCCACCGTTCCACTGCTGTCCCACCAGGTCTGACAGCAGCTTGAACGCTTTTCCCCGGATTAGAAATTTCCTCGTGTTCCAACCATCGCCACCGGTAGCCTCTAATTTCGGCAAGGGACACACCTGCGAAAATATCCGGAATATCATCTCGCTCACGGCTCGTCGTTACTCGGTATTACGACGGAGCTTCGTCCATAACTCATCGGATTTGGTTATATGCATGTATATGTTCGTAGTACATGTTCGAATACAAGTGCCGGGGGAAATCGTGGACGTAGCGGAAATTTTCGTAGACGAGGAAAATTAATCAACGAGACTTTGTTTCTATAGTTGAAACAATGTCGGTAAGCGCGATAAATGGTTGAAGCCGTCGTTTGGACAATTGAATTTTCGTCGAATTTTTTGAGGGTTCGAAACATGTTGATTTTTTTTTCATCTGGGTTCCGGAGAATCAATTAAATTCTCATGATTGTAGGATGTTCTTCGAATTTCGATTTGTCGAGCACGCGAGATCACCAACTGTTTTTTGTAAACGATTTGATTAAATTACTCAAGTTCTCAGAACATTTGTTTAGAGCCAAAAGACTTGACGAAATAATAAAAGGGCTATGTGTCAGAGGCTACAAAAAATATCCATTTATCGCATTAAAACATCTTCGGAGATATAAACCGAATAGACATTTTTGTTTCAGCGTTATAAATAGCAAAGGGACCGAACAAGAGCGAAGCGAAAATTTCCGTGTAAGCATGACCCTATTATCCGTTTTTTTTTTCTACACGAAAACTACGAGTACGAAATTTTTTAATTCGAAAAAAAGTCGAAGCGGAGAAAAAAGTTTCACTTGAATTTTTTCCGGGACTTCGAGGTGGCAAAGTAGTACAACGACTGAGGGGATTTAAATTTCGTGTCGCGACGAAAATCCCTTGAATAACATTTCACAATTAAAGTTCGCCCTCATAGCGGGAAATTTAAAGACAATCGTTTATCGACGGAACTCCGAGCGAGATTTTTATGAAGGCTGAATTGATGAAAGGAAACAGAACGAAAAATAATAAAAGAACAAGGAAAATGAAAAACAATGAAGAAAAAGAAGAACGGAAGAAAAGCGAGGATGTATGCTTTGAGGCGAACAAACGGAAGGTGAGGGGGGGGTATATAGGTTCCTTTCTCGGTGCTTAATTCCGTAGCGAATTTTCCGCGAAACTCGGAAAGCTAAGGCGGGCGTAACGATTAGGCGTTGAAAAGTTTCAACCCGTTTTGTGTTTATCTTCCTACGGCCCTCTTCTTCTTCCACCTCCGTCCCAAGCCCGCTCTCCCCGCTCTCGCCGGTCTTGCAGCTTCGCCGTAAGGCCAACAATTCTTTCGCTCGCAGTTCCCAAGGATTCTTCAGCTTTTTATTTTTCTCGTGCAAAAAAGTTCGTCGAGAGCCGACGAGAAACGTCGATGCGATGCGAGCGCAACGCGGCCCGAGCGCGGATGGACTCGCGAGAAAATTTAAAAAAAAAACTTAAAAAAGAAACATAAAAAACGTTACATAAAAGTCCGAAAAAAGTAATTGACCTCGATGCAGATACGGAGCCGAGGAAGCGAGTTAAATACCATCCGAGAACGCGGCGCGACTGTTAAACTGCATCGATTTGAGTTAAGCGAGAATCATGAAACAAAATAAATAAATTCAAAAAAGAGAAGAAATTGAGCGAAAAAATCCAAAAAAAGCACGAAAAGCGAGGGAAAGAAAATTGAGATTCGTTCGTTGGTTAGTCGAACCGTATAATTAAGAAGCGTTACGAGTCAATGGAAAATCGTCGAAGCAATTCAAGCATCCCACGCGGGTGATCTGCGCTTCTAATTGTTCGGGGTTCGAGATTGCGACGGGGGTTTCGTGGGACTATCGTCATTCTATACTCGAAACGTCCAACGAAGTAAATCGTAACGCAGCCGGACTATTGGTCACTGAATCGACCGTCTGTGCGAACCGGAAGTTAGTCTCTAGTTTCATCCCGCACTTGTCCCCCACCTCGCACTCTCACGCGTTTACATGTATAACGCTTATATATATAAATATATGTATATATCTATAGATACATATATGTGGCTCTGTGGCTCCGGCTGCAGCGTGGAAAAATTTATCGCCGGGCAAAATGAATTTCCGCGGCTCGGGTAAACATTGTAAATCCGATAGGGCGAGAGAGGGCGCACCACTCGTGCTGTCTAGGCTCATGCTCTCGTGTACCAGTTTCTCTCGCACTCCCCAAACGGGTGTAACGTTCTAACTGTATGTGTATGTACGGCTTGCGATACATATATACATGAAAATTGTGCTGCTGGGTTACGCGCGGCGCGAACGTATGGCGTACACATTAAGCCGACCCTCCTAAATCGGGATTCAACGGCCATTATTCTCACTTTCGCTGTCTCTCTCTTACTCTCTCTCTCTCTCTCTCTCTTACGCGCGTCCGAGTGCTCTCGCGATACACAAACACACGTCCTTTATCTTAATACACCGAAAGGCCGCGGAGAAATAATAGGAAGAAAAACCGAGAACCACTCCATGAACCCCGTGCCGCAATCTTTTTAATATCTCCGCTGTAATATTCATTCCATATAACATATATAACGCACGAAATACAATAACAGCTCTGTCTACATTTTTTTAAACCTCTTTTTCCATTCGCATTTCGTAATCTTCTTTTTTTTGCACGGTCTGCGAAAAAGCGAAAAGAATTCGGAGGTAAAATCGGATCGATTGCAGACACGCTGCTTGCTGGCTGATGGTGCCCCGGCGTTTAACGGTGGTGGTGGCATTGCGCCGATGCCGTTGTGTCGTGTAGGTGAGTGCGAGAAGCCTCGGGAGAAAAACTGGCTACGAGCAATGACAGAAGAAATGAAAAAGTGTAAGACGAGGGTCGAGACGGGGTTCGGGTGAGAAAGAAGAAAGAAACGTGGAGAATGAGAGTTCGCCGGATACGGAGAGGCCGCGGTCTCGACGTCGCGACGTAAAAAGTCCCTGAGACTCGGGGATCTTACTCGAAGAGGACTCTGGGACAAACGGAATAAACTCCCCGGGGCTATCGATACCCGAATGGCTCTCCAGAGATACGTCCTTCTCGCCTGCGTCAGTCATAGTATCGTTCAGCGAGCGCCTTCTGTATCCGATATAACGTATATACACCGTTTCGAACGTCGAAAGGGTGTTTGCACGCGAAAGAGGATAAAAATAGGGGAAAAAGACCGCACTTACGGACTCACGGAGACGTAACGTGTATGCACTTGTATCCATTGACGTGCGAATTGTCGCTTTCGTGGACGAAATGTGCTTTTATCGCGCTTAATTGCTGAGAAGTATTTATCGGTTTATTTTAAATTTAGTTGGATCTCACGATCGGTCGGTTATATTTATTTATTAGTTCATTGAATAAGTTTGATCCGTAAGCTGATGAATAACGAAACAGTCAGGAGTCTTGCTCGAATCATTGCAACAACGAAGGTTGATGATTGAAAAAATCGATAACGACGATACGATGTTATTTTTTACTTTTAAACTCGTAAAGATGGAAATAATTTTTTTTATCAATGCACTGATATTGATTATATTCCGTCAAATTTCGTTGAATAAATTTTATATTTTATCAATATAAAGATAAATATTAATTGTCCATAAAAATTCTTCATTCCGCCCATAAATTATCAACAAACTCTTACCCAGAGACAAATAATCATCAACGTGGGTTAAGAATAGAAATAAAAAAAATACATAAAACAAATTCCTGTCTCCTTAGGGTTTATAACACTCGACTTGAGTTCCAATCGACACGGCTACTGCTCCATACGCCGTCGTATTTCCAAACGTCACAAAATGTAACGACCCGACGACGCGAAGAAACGAATCGAAGGAAGAATTGTCAAGCTCACAAAACTCTCACTCGATGACGCACAGCTTCATGGTTCTCGTCTTTCTTTATGGCACATTCCAAGTCTGCCACGTTCATCCGCGTTTTCT
Source organism: Sussaba pulchella (assembly GCA_963971145.1). Classification (NCBI taxonomy): domain Eukaryota; kingdom Metazoa; phylum Arthropoda; class Insecta; order Hymenoptera; family Ichneumonidae; genus Sussaba; species Sussaba pulchella. The sequence goes on along the minus strand of OZ020167.1, from coordinate 10,953,801 downwards.
TTGCCTGTTCTTTTTTTATTGCTCAACTACGCCCGCGGGATTCATTCGCAGGAGGATCAATTGCGGCAATGTCCTCGGATGTGACCATAACAAACCCCGAGCAAAACAATAACGCCATTCATGAGTAGAAACGTAATGGAGATTTTGGCAGCCGAGCAATTTCCTTCTACAACACTGCCCCCCCCTCCTCCCCCCCTCCCCAACCAAACGATGCCCCCGACGTTCGCGGTGCATGAAGACGTAGTCCGCGAGATCGGCAAAGTGTGGGTAATCGCGTCGAGACGATTAAAATTAAAGCGTGTCTAGAACTTGGGCCTGGAAATAATCCGGAAGTGCGACGAGGCGATGCCAGCGAAACATCGGACCGTCTCGTTCCGTACTTCGAGCAATCCCGAAGGAAAACGTTGAGTCCGCGTGGAAGCGGGCGAGACGCGAGGAAGAGACGCGAAAGCGGGATAAGAACGATAGAGGGAATAATTCCGAACGATGGGGAAGCGAAAGCGTCGAGCGTGGGGTCCAACTTTTCTTGTTAGGTCTTTTCATAAATAATTAGGTGCGTTGGTCGAGAATGCGAGTGCGGAAAAGGGGCCATCGCGGGCGTAATCCCTTCGGGGAGCCGAGACCGCGCCAACCCGAGACTCCAATTATTTCTACGACTTTGAAATCCCGGAAAAAAAAGAAAGAAAAATTAATAAAACGGAGAAAAAATAATGTCCATGGAATATTTTCTTGTGCGATATATCGTGGTAAGAATTGAAGAAAGGGTGGAGAAGGGTGGAAACGGTGGTGGAGGGTGGAAATATTTTGCAAAAATCAGGAAATTTGAAAAGGAGGGAGGAGATAGCTCGGAATATCGGTCGGAGTTAGAAAGGTGGCAAAAGTGTCGAAATAGCGAAAGTTTGTCGCCGAACCGCGATTCCGGGTTTTACTACTTCGCTCGATCCTCGCACTCGGCAATCTCCCTCGCTCGTCGGATCCGCTCGTCGTCGTTTCTCGTTGGGCTCTCCTCGCCTCGACCACGGAGGGGAGGTTTAGGACCCTCGGGCGATCGAAAATCGCGTGGTTTCTTTATCGAAACCCGTGGAAAGTTTTAATGGCGCCTGGGGTGAGATAGGGCGAGCCCGGGAGGTTCGAAGGTTCGGGCCAACCGTCGCGAGAGCCAGACCCACCTTCGCTCACCCCCCTGAACCCCGCGGCTTCGAGTATTACCGAATTGGATGGTTAGCGCGGAGTTAGTACCGTGGTCGGTGGAATTGCACTCCATAATGGCGTCGTCTATTCCCATGGCCACGATCGTCGTCTCACTGTTGGCTAGCGAGGTCTTTGAGAATATAATTACGTGACTTGAAGGGACAAGACGAGACGAGGGATGCGATAAAAAATAATTTTTACCATTTTTCGAGGGTTGATAATTTTTAAACCACGACGATGTCGTCTCGAAAGAAAGATGGATGGGAATTTTTGAATTTTCAACAATGACTTTGTTCCTTGTATGGGAAATTCTACGTTTATCCGGTAAATAGCACCTGTATGCAGCCTTGAAAACCGGAAAATCAGATTCCACGAACGTACCGACATCAAAGTACCGGACGTGTGTACACACTTGTCGTACAGCACGGTTTTGTACTCCTGCGTGGCCCTTCAACTCCTCCCCTCCCCCTTCCTCAACCTTGTTGGACGTCTCTGCTGCTACTGCTCGTACGCTACTTGGACAAGGATATGTGTGCTCGACGACCTCGTGCTTACAGCGCCACAAGTTGTAAAACAAAATGTACTTCCGGTTCCATGACAAAGCAGTGGATGTGGGGAATGCGATGCCGTGCTTGAGCTTTGGCTCTGGGAACTCTTAAACTCGTTGGCTGAGAGTCCTTTTTATTTCAACGACGAACAGAACCGGTTTTTTTTTTTTTTTTTTTCATTGTCTTTGACATTTTGACGCTGAAAGGAAGTTACGAGGGTTTAATGAGAATCGTTGACTTCTATTCTGAAGGGAGTAAAAATCATTACGTACTTCAAAACGAAGAACCATAAATAAGTCTTAGAAATTAATCTTGATTCATTCTGTATATTCTCTTCATTGATATATTAGACAAAAATAATTTCACCGCACGAACAAACTTCTCACACGTGGGGACTCACGAATTATTTATTAAATTATTCATTATTATTCGAATCAAAAATTGTTTTCAATCAATGTTTATTAAAAAAAGATGCCCGCATTTTTGTCATAATTCGATACTATGCGCTCGGATTTTTGTACGTGAGACAGCGAAAGAGTTAGAGCAAAGTCATTGGCATGCGTCTGCGAAGCAAGAGAGGAAAACCATTGCTCAGCCCTTGAGCCCATTGGATTCGGGTTCTCAGCGAGTGGATATCCTCCGGCGCTGGAGTACAGGGAAACCAACGCACTCTGTTCAACGCACATACTCTCACGAGCCCAGAAATCCCATATCCAGACGTATCTTTCTCGAATTCGAAACGTATTACTCCCGTGGGAGTTCCATTCCTGTATTCCTCCCTCCCGAGTCTTCGGTTAGCCAACAGAGACTCCCGACTGTAGATCTACGTGGTTGATTACTTCCTCCACGTCAGGCGGGAGAGGAATCCTCGTTGCTCCTCCAGAGACACCGTCCAGAAATATATCTCCACGTATATGGGCGTACGTATAGGGCAATCCATGACGATATACTTTTTTCAGTCAATTATTCGATAAACAATGCAAAATAAATTTTTCAAAGATTTTTCCAAGCCGTTGTATCTAAGGTATGATTGTTTTTTTCGTCGAAAAATTCAAAATCTCACATTCAACGTGAGAAAAAAATCATTCACGTCTGAAAGCTCAAAAATATTATTATTCGTCATAGAATTTTTTCGGATTTACTTTAGATTTTATTAAATAAAAGCTTTCGAATTTCTCTGTAAAAACTGTACGAATGTTCTCTCAATCCGTTTCTCTTAGTCCTCCGACGAGTAGTTTGGTACGGAAAAACTACAAAGTAGATCGGACGCAGGAACATCAGATTCCGTTCGACGTTTCATGGGCCGTCTTATATAAACCTGAAAGCCGCGAGTTTTTAACATTCTCCGGACATGACGACGGCGAAGACGGAGAGGTTGTTTGAGTAGCTTCACCGCGCTATGTCGCGCAACGTGGCTCTGTCGCTTCGGCCCTTTCACCGCTGACAATCCCTTCCCCCCTAAAGGTCTCTGCGGGACCCTCGCGTGGCTCCGCTTCGCGCCCTTTGATCTCAAAACCCCAGCGTAAGCTTCTCGCGGTCTTCCACGATGAAGCGAAACTTGAACGTTTCTCCGCGACCCATACGCCCTTGCGCAAGGGCCGCGAGGCTTTTAAATGACCGCAGAAGCGAAACTTTGAAAATTCCAAATGTCCATGAGCGCATCAGACTCAAAGCTCCGTGGGGCCAAGTAAGAGTGGCTTTATCGAAGTGAATAAGTGCTTGCTGCGGTCGGACATGAGATTTAATCAGCGATGCAACGTTAAATCGGATGACCAGTCGGGCATCTCTTCAGGGCATTATTGCTCCGGCTCACCTAATATCCAAGGGTCCTTAACGCACGTGTGTACACGTGTGTGCGGGTGCTTCCGGTGGAATACCTGCGAATATCGAGCACGCGAACCGCATGAGCGTTCGTGCTGGTGTAAGCACATCTATACATGAACACGCGTGCATGGAGATCACAGAGAGAGCGTAACTCTCGAACGTACGTGAGAAGACGAGATCTGCTGTATGTAACCCTATATACATGCTATATACGCAATACTCGCCTGTTCTCTCTCCCTCTCCTCGGTTCCATCTCGCATTGCATCCCTCTCTCTCTCTCTCGTTCCCTCTCCGGCTCACTCGCTCGCTCGCTCGTTCTCTACCTGGCTACGAGAGCCACCGGGGAACACGTACCTCGCGTGTATATTTGTATGGAATGTGTGTGTGTGTGCATGGGTGTGGCACGAGTGGCTTGGGGCTCACGAATTGAATCGAGTAGCTGCTGACTCGGGGATCTCGGGCTATGCTCTCCCCAGCATCCCCCGATGGCTGCCACCATCGCCCAGTGAAACATCGTACGGTGTACCAGTCCGACTACGAGCCCTCGTTTACCTCTCGCTCACTGGGAATTTTTTTTTTTCCTTCCTTCTTTTTGACTTTTTCTTCTTTCTCTCTCTCTCTCTCTTCTTCTCGTTCCCTCAAGCTTCCTTATCCTCACAGTTTTTCGTGTCCCAATGGGACCTCTTTCTCTCCGGTCTATCAATCGACCCACACCTTCAACCTCGTTCGTACTCTTTTCCGACTTTACTTTTCCGTTCCGTCGATAGACCTTGCCATGGACGACGTCTCGCGGGCGACGTCGGAGTAAAAAAGGTGTCGCGACGACGCGCAACACTGCCTCGAGACATCTTGTCACGCGTTTCGCCCGCCCTTCGAACTGCCTTTATTCAACAACCAGTCTACGACCGACCCTTCAACCTGCCCGGTTACAGCTACGGAATAGTTAATCGTTTCAACGACGATGCTGAACTACCCGCTGATAGACTACGACGCTTGCCAATTCCATTAACTCGATAGTGACATGAAGAGAGAGAGCGAGTGAGAGGCATGTTTTCGATGATGCTAAGCGATGGAATCGGTTATAACTTTTTAATACTTTATTTTGCCGTCAATAATTGAATTCTGACGAGAACGAGGCCGTAGGATTGCTGTCAGCTGAAGCTTCGTTTAAATGCTAAACAATTTTTATTCCATTTTCCATCCGTCATATTTTTAATAACGATTTTACGAAAAATCTGAATCGATTAATTTTCAGAAGAATTTCTATGAAATTCCTTGTTCAAATAGTGTTGGTAAAAAAATATAAGACGAAAAAAACACCAATATAACCTGCATCATATTGCTATAATTCAATGAAGATAGCAATTAAAATTTTTTTTTTCATTCGAGAAACATCGATAACCCTTTCGCGATAATACCATCCTTCGTTGATTCTCACGATTATTTTTTTCTTATTCGGAAAACAACCGATTCTTATCCCGTTCGTTATTTCCACAGCCTTAAATTTCGTATTCCATCCAACACGGCGAGCGTACAACTCGATTTCGCCGTCGCCTCGTAACCTATTATAGTAATACCACTGTTACGTACCGGCTTTGATAGTCTTCGGTGAGGGTCTAAGGAAGGAATCGAGACAAGGAGGGAAGAGCGAGATGAAGAAACGGAGAGCGAGAGCGAAAGAGAGAGGGACAACGATTGGGATGCCGAGAAAGCAGAGACTGCAGCGTCGCGGGACTGCACTGTGATAGAAAACGAGTGTATAGTACTGCAAAAGCGTTACCAGCACGAAAGTATCTATTCGCGACGTTGGAGAGGGTTTTAACGTTTACGTATGCTCGGAGCAAATGTTGCGCTCTCGTGGAAAACTTATTTCCCTCTTAGTCCGCTCGGGTTCGAGGAAGCGGTGCTTCTGGCTCGCACACCCTCAGCTTTCCTCTCGTTTTCTCTTGGGTTTGGATCTGCGTCCCGTTCTTCGTTCGGCGCGCGGCTGCTGCTGCTTCTGCTGCTGCTGCTGCTGCTGCGACGAGGAGTGGAGCGTGTTCGAGGTCGAATCCCGAAATGTAGTTTGGATAGCCTTTATCGGTAAAGCCGGTGCTGTGCGCTACGTGCTCTTGCGAGTGCGCTACCGCTTGCTTGCTCGCTCGCTTGCTTGCTTGCTTCCTTCGCTGGCCACGGCTCGATTTCATCTCTCGGATTTCGGGAGCCCACGAGGGGGGACGAGCCAGAAACTGCCGGGGGAAAGAGCACGATAGTGCACGAGTACACGTCCCAGACGATTCGGGAACGAACGACCGAGGTTAGAGGCCGAGAGGGTGAGAAAGAAGAAGGGGTTGGTGGGTTGAAGCGGAGGAAGAGCGAAGAAACTCAAGGGTGGCTAAATTAACCCAAAACGTTGGACGAGATTCTTATACGTTTCTACAGTGTGATTCAGAATAACGAAGAGAGCGGCTTGCGTTATTCAAAGAGAAATGAACGTGAAGAAACTACACACGGCTGGTCTCCGACAAAAACGTAACGCTCCGTGGAATATTTTATTTATTACAAGTTTTAAAAAAGAGACTTTTTGACGGGTGTTATGGATGGAGATTGATAGATATTTTGAATCATCTTGTATAACGTAAACACCGTTTTCTCGACACCACCGAAGCCCTTTACCGTACTACAACAAACGCCTGGCACGTACGCCAGTTTATATCGACGTCGTTATATCCACTATTCCGTTACGATCGCTTCTTCCTCTCCGTTTTCCCTACACTTATTATTTTCTTTTCTTTTTCCCGACGGTCATTAGGGCCTCGGGTTGCCTCGGACGAGTATTGCTGCACCAGCATACAGTACGTAATACATAAAACAAACACTCGGGTCTAACGTAAAAATGGTAAATATTTTTCGTTCGTCGAAGACAAAGTTGTTCCATGAGGATGAAAATTTGGGGGACGGGAGACAAGTTGAGATGACGAATAAATTTTCCTCAACCCCGAGCTCCGGGATTCTGCACACGCTGATGGAAATTCTTCGTCCATAGCCGAGGTGTGTACACGTGCGTGGATTGTCTAATAGAGAATCGCGTCGACGACGACGACGAAGACGTGAAAGACGAAGAAAACGACGACGCCGCGAGAGAAACAACGCGCACGCGTTCCCGTATGGCTCTTCCATCTTCCACCGTCAACGACAAATTGACAAAGTTTTCTCGAGGTGCGAGAAATCCCGTTCGCTCTCGGCAACTCGCACGCATCCCCCCCCCGACCGTTAGACACTTTGATTTCGCAAGTTCGGGACCTCGTGCAGTTCGAGCGTATACCGCTTTCGGATAATATACGGATCTTGGATTTTCGTTGAAGAGAATAAGAGCCCGGAAAGTAATTTTGTTTGTGCGTCGCTCGCGACGAAAATTCGGAATAACGAGAAGGTGGGGGAATAAGGAATGAGCTAAGACGCGATAACGCATTTTTTTGCAGGGGCTGTTTTTTATGTAGGTCTTCGGTAAGGCTGTGTTGGTATGCAAATTTGTGGGGTGACGGTGTAAAAAATTTGTTTTTTGATTTGAAACTTTTTTTTTTTTTTTTTTTTTGCGTGATATCGTTCTTATTTGGGTTCGGGGATGACGAGTGATTGTGACTTGTTGGGGAAAGTTTCGTTGGATAAGAAAAAAACCCAGGGGCATCATTATTGATTACTATTTTTCTCAATTATATCGATGCTGCAATGTCTTTTTGACGACGAAGGAATCGAAAAATAACTTTGCTGAAAATAGGTCAAATAAGTTCTTTTCCCAAATAAATACACGAGCAGCTACGTGAATTATTCTCCAGAACCTTCTCACCGAGGATCAAAATAAAGAGAATCATTTTCTTTCGTCTAAATGCTCTCCCTGTCCCGACCATTCAAAATCACCCCACAACTCCCGTCAAAATTAATTTAATCATCGTTCCAAGGCCTTCAAAATTACCACGCAAATTTGCAATCAAATCTAATAGTCACAATTCGCCTCACAAGCCTCCCTAAAATCACACTCAAATCATCCCCACGGCACGTAAATGCAGATTAGCCAAAGAAAAACTTTTAAAAAAACACAAATTAAACGTAACACCCAAACACGTAGCATGTAATGTTGCGATAAAAAGTTGACGAAATCTGTAGCCGAGGTCGTCCGTGTCGAGTTTGGTATTCCTGAGAGGCATTGCGGATAGATACGAAACGTGGAAGAGGATGGGAATAGAAAACCGTGGTGGGAGAACGAACCACGGGCAACACATTCTAATCGAAAACGCAAGCCCTACGCTCGCTGATGCGACAGAATCCCGATTGTCGCCCGGGGCTGCTTTGTCACGAGGAAACCAATAGGATGCTATTCCGTCGTGTAACGCGGCGAGGGAGCACAACCGCGCTATCCTCTCGTCGTTTCTCTTCCTCTCATCTTCCTCCCCATCCTTCTCTCGTCCTCACTCTCCCCTCTCGTCGGCGTTTCCACCCTTTACCATCCCGACAGAAGCGCGGCAAATCCTTTGCCGGAATAACCGCACCCCGACCGCTACGTAAGCGTCGATCAGGGTCATTCAGGCTCGTTCCGATATCTCGCTAGTCACTGTACTCGTACATATCCGTTCGTTCCTGCAACGAGAAATCGAAGAACGTGTTTCGTTCACGTACTTCGTCGCTCGCTTTACCCGCCAAAAGCCCGCATAAAGCCGCTTCCCTCCCGATGGCATTATTATTCCCGTCCAGTCAATCACCCACCCTCTGCCACATCGAACATCACTATATCGCCTCTCAAATAATATATGCCCCGCAAAATCCGACTCTGCAATCAGCACACGCGTGTACTCGCGTCCTCGTTGTACATACGTACGTTTTACCAATCAGTGCCTAATTTATCGATTTTCGGGGTCCTGGCGACCCTCGTTCACTCGATATTTGACGCATAGGGTTCGATCGTCATTTTCCTCAATGACGATACTGTACCTCGATAGGACGGGTGGAATTTTGCGTGCATCAACAACCCTATCGCGAGAGCCGCACACGAGGCTGACGAAATGCTTCGGGCTGTCGGTGCGGCAGCCTTGTGTGCACCCAATCGTCGAGGTTTCCGCTTCGAGCCGTCGTTCCAACATCTTTCTCTCTCTACCACACGGCTGTCCGTCTATCCGTTCGTGCTCTCTGCGAAGCCGATGTTGCCGCTGCTGGAGGTGCTGCTGGTATCGACACGCCAGACCGTTATAATTGCTCGTACATCAACGGCGTAATTCACTTGCCGATATTGGCCGCGAGGCATACGCCATTACCTGACTCACCGGAGGAAGAGAGAACGGGAGAGAGAGAGTGAGAGAGAGGCAAAGCAGAGTCAGTTACGGTGCATCGTGCTGCTTCCGACGCTGCGACTACAGCTTCCGTCGTGGGTCTTGTCTGACCGAGGCCGATATCAGGTGTACATGCATCAAAGCCTTTTTATACCTATTGTCCCGACGTTCCCTTGACTGAGGTCCCATGAATTATGTACCAGTTTGTACAAAGGTCGGTTAACGCTGCTCGCTCGAGGACAATTAATAAGACACTTGTTTCTACCTGAACGGTATTTAACGATATTCGATATTGCATTAAGAACTTGTTGCCGATCCCTTTTTAGAGGAATATCGATGCAACGAGAACGAGCGTCGGATGCTTGTAACTCTATCTTATAGATAATTTGTTTTACCCTTTATGGAGCTACCTCTAGGAGCAACTATAAGTTGTTCGATTTTTTAATATTATCGTGGGGTAGGTGTGTGATTTTGCAAAGGTGGATTTTTTTTCGGTATTGACATTGCCATTCAGTACGTAAAATTGTATTGTAAAATATTATTATTATTATTATTATTATTTTTAATAATAATAATAATAATTATTATTATTATTATTTTATTTATTATTATTAATATCATCTCCACTACGAGATGAAATACCGACCGAGGGGTTGAAGAATTTTATCACCACGAAAATTCAATAAAAATACAGATGTGCGTACGTTTTTATATTTTTAGATTTTATGTTTTATAAGCCACGGGTATCATCATCCATCGCTATTAGATAAAACGCGTGGTATGCATTCTTCGCGCGGTCTTTCCGCAGTCCTGTAAACATCCCGAGGGGTGGAAATCCCCGTGAACGTGGACCGAGCGAGCACGAGTGCGAAAAAGAAAAGAAAAGAAAGAAAAAAAAAGTTTCACCCCTCGCGAGACAGCGTCTTTCATGCGCGAGACGTTTTGCCGCAGCGCCGCACAGCCACCGATTTATTCCATCTTTCTCGCGCTTTTCATGAGAGCACAGTCGACGTGGTAATTCCAAGGCGCGAATTTACGGCTCCGGCAACCTCATCGCTTTCCCGATTCTCGGCCTTCAACCCCACTTAATTCTTTCGAGAATGACAAGGGTCGTTCCGTCGATAACTTTTTCGACGATGAATCGGTGATTGATTACACCCCCTACCCTTTTCCCGATTTTCCGAAAAACGTGAATAGAGACTCCCCCCCCGGTTCCGTACGCATCAACCGAGGGTCGAATCCAGCGGTTCGACGCGTTTCAAGATATAACTCAATTTGTTGGCCCTTTTAGGTCGCTGCTACCCCCACGCCACCTATGAACGCCCTCCCACGGCTGTCTGCTACATTCTGAATTCATATCCACCGTTGAATATTTCATCAACATCGATGAATTATTTTACACGCTTAATCAAATTTTATTCATCGAACTTTATAAATTACGCTCATCAAATATTCCACTCGAAATTTAATGTCAATAATAATAACGTAAAAATCATCTGCAGCGAAAATACCGCCAACGCCGCGAATCGCGACAGTTCTTCAATAAAACATTCGCTCAATAATTCACGTTATTTTCCAATCAAAACAAAAAATAAGTGAAAAAGCAAATAAAAAAGCAAAAGCATCTCCGAGTTCCAACAGCAATGAAACCCAGAAATCCTCGACGCAACAACGATAATTACCAAAAAACCAATACCTCCAATATTAATTCACCCCATAATCCTATGAAGCGAAAAAAAAACGAAAAAAAAAATGATGACGCGTTCCGCTCGGATGATCCGACATTGGCATGAGCCGAAGATCGTGCAAGGTTCTCGTGGCAGATTGTACGGTGACGCGTGGAAAAATGGGAAGCATGGCGTCGACAACGTTGACGATGGTGCGCCTCGGGGATGTAGGAACGAGACGAGAGCAGAAGGGCGACGTACCGCTTTCACGTTTCCTCCATCGGAGCACGATGGGGAGAAGCGCGCGGAAAATCCGCTCGCGTGCACGGAGCGTAAGAGACCAACGAGATTCAATTCAATGCCCGGACCCACTAACCGCGCCGACGAGAGTGCGGGCGATGATGATATTGCACGCTGAAGAGCAGCAGCAGAAGCGGCGGCAGCAACGACGGCGGCAACAGTGGTAGCATGCATGCAAGGAGGCTTGACGAGCTCGCGTTTCCACGGTCCCTCTTGTGCCGCAACGAAATAGATAGAACGAGCGAGCAACGGGCTGAAGAATTTCGGTACAACGCACGGGGGATGCGAGGAGAACCTGAGAGTGATGAAGAGGAATAAAGGGAGGAAGAGTACCATCGTGCGAAGCATCCCTGCTGCACAACCCTACATCGAAATACCGGATGGAATACACGTATAGACACGCACACACGATGAATATATACGACACGGAGATCAGCCGTGCAAGCTTCGAAGCTCATTTTCCACATTTTTTATCCCTTTTTCGCGTATTATTTTAACGTACATCGCGAACGGTGCGCACGTTACACGATAATTGTGGATATAAATGTGTAACTTCCTTTTTTTTAACGATGTACGAAAAAAAAATTAATAAAAATAATTATATGAGACGGAAATTTTTCTGTAATGTAAAATGTTCGAACTTATTTCGCCGCGGGATAATAATGATAATAAATATTCATTATCTCTACGAAAAGTCGTTGGAAAAATTGTAAAAATATGATAATGGAGATTACAAAATGAAAAAATACATATTTCTGTATTACGGCTCGTTAAAATTGACAGAGAGGGATTGGTTTATTTCTAATAATTTAAATTTCAAATTTTCATAACCAACTGCGTCGCCAATCACTGTTCGCAGCTCGCAACTCCCCAACGTCATGTAACAGTCGAATGTACGTCGACAACGCGACCCTCCGTGCACCCCTATTGTCGAAGCACTCTGCGTCATAAATGTATTTCCATTTAATGACCAGATTTTTAGGTTTCTCGCGTAGCGATGTTCCGAAGCGGACTAAATTCGCCGTGTCTGAGGGTGCAAGCTCTGAAGAGTGTCGTGAAAGGTCTGATCTCTTGGTTCCCCCGGAGGGTGCCGGGCCCGAGGTATTCTCCGTGCTCGGTCTCTCATCCCGTCGGGTGCCAAGCGTGTGCAAAGCCCGGGGGAAGGAGGAGCATCAGCTTTCATCCCTACGGCTTTCGAGACGAGGCGCGAGAGCTTTTTATTCTTCGATGAACACACGACGAAACCAACACCAGCACCAGCACCAGCATTGCTGCTGCTGCAATGACGCAGACCCTCCAACAGTCTCGACGTCGGGTCATTGAATGCTTTCGCCGAGGGGAAACGAGAAAGCTCTCTCGTCAGAATGTCGGATATTATGTTTAATTGATGAACCCGCAGACGCATTGACTACTTGCTGTCTGATCGTTTCAACCGGGGTTCAAGTCCGTGTGCCCGCCCTTCGCGTTTGTGCGGCACCAACGAGCTTCGTTTCTGGCTCCGCGTCTCACTGCATTTCCTCGGTGCACTAACGGTGAATTATTACGGCCTCGCTCACGATGAAAAGTCGCAGTGACGCAATCCCTCGCGCGCTAAGTAGTTATGGTCGACGTGCAGGCGGTCGGACAAACGGAGAGTGCTACGGTCTAGGTGCCTAGTTTTACACCGCATGTTCTAGCTGCCAGACGTAGCGGCAATTTGCAAAGAGGCGAACACTTGAAAAATGAAAAAGCCCCGGAGGCTCTTACGATTATATTAAAATTTAATTCGTTTTACGAGGATGAGATGTTAATTGAAATTTTATCTCGAGGATTTTTATAATCATCGGATAGTACGGGAAACCGTGTTTGGGAATGGTAAAGATATGTTTGCTTTCGTGAGGACTCACAGTATTTTTTTATTGCATAAACGAGGTGGATTGAGGCAGTTCGTAATGAGGTCAACTGAATTTTTTTTAATTTCAACTAAATACTTGACTCGAATGTTCAACTAAATACTCGAAATTGGAAATTGATGCGTTTCAATTTATACGATTAGACGGAATAAAATAAAATACATTTTCGTACGCAAGTTAATCCACAGCCAACAATGTTTTTACAACGTTGAATAATTCATCCCCTGTATTCAGCTCGACTGGTTATCGTTGGTATGTTTTCAATTGAATTTCAAGACAATTTATCTCATCCCCAAATCCGGCAAACCCCTGGCCAACGTTATCCAATAAAAATTGATCATTTCTCACACAATGGATGATTGTTCCGTAGCATTCGGGCTAGGCAAACTCCAAGAGCGAAATCGTAATAACGAGAGGAAGAGAGATGGAAGAGAAGCTCAGCAGCCACAATGACCAATTAGCCGTGTGGCTGATCGTCCCCGCGACGTCGCTCTCTCGCCCGTAAATCCTTACTAAGCCTCGCGGCTAAGCTCGCAGGGCGCAATTGCAGCGGCAGAAGCAGCGGCACGAACAACAACGGCAGCAGCAGCAGCAGCAGCAAGCGGAGAAGTAAGGAGCGGAGGACGAGAAGGTTTCGCCTCAGTTTCCGAAGTGGATGGCAAAGGTAAACACAGAGTAGAGATGAGAATGTGCGAGACAGATCCTTCTCGCTCGGAATTTCAAAGTATCTCACTCTCTGCTCTCTGTGCTCTCCACCTCTCTCTCTCTCTCCCTCATCCTCTTTATCTTGATCTCTCTCTCTTTCTCTCTCTCTCTCTCTCTCTCTCTCTCTTTCTCTTGTTCTGGTTCTCTCCACGTATAGATTTATCCCGCAACCCTCGTCGACGAGTTCCCCCGGCTGTGTACATCGATACGTCACACAGGAGCATATCTACGTTATCCTCTCTCCTTTATACAAACGTTCGTGCGTCATGTGTCCTATATAAACGTATACGTTGCATCTCTCGAGTCTGGAATACCGAATCCGAAATTCCCCGATGAGATTCGGAGCCCAAACTGCGCGAACAAATACGTGTGGCCGGGTAGGTGCGGAGTCCTCGTCGAAGCCAAATGCGATACTACCACAGCCGCAGTATTTCGTAACTACTCGGATAATCCATAGTGTTTCGTCTATGTGCTCCCGATAGAGAACCATCGATGACGATATATAGCGCAACCAAAGTTTTACCGTAGTCGATAAACGTGTTTATCTCTTTGAAAACTTTTTAGGGAGTAATTTCGGGACAACGGGGTTAACGATTTCGACCGAAATACCTGGATTCAGGATAACGGCAATGTTTCGACGCGATTACGCACGTTTTGTGGAGAAAAATCGTGATTTTTTCGTTTCAATTTTAATTGGAGGTAAATGAGTACAGGCTGCATTGTATTTGTTTGAGCAATCCATGTTACAATGGATTCAAAAATATTCTTTTCGGTCTTCTACAATCTGTTATGAATTTTTGTCTATTGGTAAAAAAAAGTCGGTGGAAGATTTAAAAAATGGCGAATAAGAAGCTGTCGATAGATCGAGAATCGACTGATCGACTGACTGCAGTTCTTCAAAGCTTCAGGACTTTCCGGCTGAGGAAATTGAATTTTACTTCTCATTTGCTACCCGGAAACCCACGAGAAGCCGAGAGTCGAGTGTTCAAAGGGCGAAAAACTTTTTCCTTCGAGTGGACACGAATGATGACGGAGGAATGAACGGTTCGAGTACTGCGTTTGAGTAATATATCATAAGTCAAAATAACTCTCATGGCGAATAGTTGGTAATAACGTTGCCGCTATTGCCCGGTGACCTCGTAATTCCCTAGATCCTTTATTTCTATCTTCTTTTCAATTTCTTACGAGACGCCGAATTTCCACGAGAGCTATCGACTCGACGGTTCAATCGACTAAACTGAGAACGCCTCCATGCTACTTTCTTGCACATACACACACAGCTATATATATAGTTAACTCCTCCTCTCGAAAGTTGCATTTAGTACAAGGTTCTCAATGTTTTCTATCGCATTCCATCGCTACCGAGAGTTCTCGTTTCGTCGACTCCATCTAATCGTCTCTGCTACACACCGATCGCTCGAGAGGTTTCGTTCCCTTCCGCTTTGGCTCGTGCTTACGTGCCAAAGCGGATTCCGAAGTCTCGGCTGCGACGGCCCCGAAGCTTCCCCCGGAAGAGAACGAAGAAGACGAGAAAGACGTTCGCGAGGAAGACGAAGAAGCTCCGCACCGAGCTTTGAAACCGTTTGGAAAGTTTTCGCGTGGCCGTACAATCAAGAGTGTGTAGCCGGAGCAACCGGAAAGCTCGACATAACCAACGGACCATCCCGAGTATAACACCGGTAAAATCTCGAATTTCTCTCGTCGTTCGCGATGCCAGTTTCCGCTTTCACGCTTACGGGACAAAACTTTTTTCGTCAATTAAACTTTCTCACGCCCGTGTGTACTTCCGGGCTCGCGAAGACAACGGCTACGAAATTTCTTTTTACCGTCGTCGCATTCGCGCGAACCGCGAGAAAAAGAGGTAGAGGGAGGAAGAGAGAGAGGGAGATTATTTTTCTTATATGTTTATCATTTTTTAAGATAATAATTATCATTTTTTCAATCAATCAAATAAATATTATTCCAAAATTAACCTTTTTCCGTCGAGAACCCACGGGGTTCGATTCAGGTACCTACACCAAGAGGATTCAAAAAAATGCAACAACGAATAACAAACCCGTGAGCTTATTATAAAAAAACTCGGTACGTCAAGATACCCCTTTCTCCCCCGCCCGCCGCTACCCTCGCGACTACACACCTCAGCCATCCAAGTCTAGAGGTAAAAACATCCTACGTAAATATTCGGCGGGAGCTTGCGAAATCGTTGCAACCATAATCGACATCTGCTGCAAGACAGAACTCTGAGTAGCCGATCATACGGCGATGAACAAAGCCAATATTTTTTCTTGACCATTTGTATTATTCTTATGCTTTCTCTCTCTCTCTCTCTCTCTCTCTCTCTCCCTTTCTCTCCCTCTCTGTCTCCACCCGTCTATCTATATCTCGTACTTTTTCCCGTGCGAACATGTCGTTACCAGAGAAATCGTGTTCCAGATGGGTGAAGCGCCATTGCGGGAAGATTTTTGCGAGCAACGGGAAAAATGGCGAACCCGCTGCATCCGGTAAAAAATAAAAATCGCAGCCTCGAACCGCTCCACACTCAAACTCCCTGTAGACGTGTTCGCTTATGATTGTGGGAGTCCCTGAGTGTGCGACGATTTCCGACAAAATGTTACCGCGAACTCCGACTGGTGTGGCTTCAAACGCAGACTGCAGCAGCGCCAGAAGCAGCCTCGGCGACAAGCTCGGCACCAACAGCGGAAGAGCCGAGTGTCGCCGGAAGAGTTGCGAACTGCGTCGCGTCGTTTCTCCAGCTGGTGACTTCAGCTGCAGTACCTGAGACGTGTAGATGATGGAGAAGACCGCGCGGAATAGATCCAAAGCTGCGATATCTCTGCGACGCTGGTACTCCCCTCCTCCGCGCCCCTTTTCTCCAACATTTCTCACAGACGAAGGGCATTGAAATATAATTTATCAACGTTTCTACCCGGATATCGGATAAATTTCCATATCGTCCAGCTTGGGCGCGAATCGAGTGGCATCTACAGTCACGGCGAGAATAAAAAGTTACGAGCTCTCACCGACGCGCTTATCGGGTTACCGTCTCTTGTATCTCGTTGCCAGAACCGATAGACGGGAATGGAATTTGCAGGAAAAAAAAGAAGGAGAACGAAAGGAGAGAGATTGGGAGTGGAAGAGAAAAAAAATGTCAAAGGAGCGATATTTGCGTTTTTAGCGACGAGGCTGTTCGAATCGCGGTGGAATTGTCGAACAATGGCGATTGTGAATAGTCGAGAGTCGACTTCGAGCGGTTGCTGCGTTGTCCTTCGGTCGTAAAAGGGTTAGCGGTGAGGATGTATAGTGGGTTGGAGTTTATGCTGATGCCTGTGGGAACGCTTGTAAGGTGCACGGAGGTTGAAGACGTTTTATGGGGCATAGCGAGCTGAGGCTGAGCGTCGACGGGAATTACCGGACGTTGGGTTGCAACCTAAAGAATCTTAATGACACCATGGAATGCTGGCATAAAAAAGCTGAGTTTTATTTATTATGCTGCTGGAAAAGAATATTATTTTTTACACAATTTGTTGAAGAAGAAAAAAATATGCATTGAAGAAATAATTCAATGAAAAATAAATAAATAGCAGACAATATTTTATGTCTTGTGAGATCGAAAAAATGGGGAAAATTATTGGACGAAACTTGCAGCAACAGCGATAGTCATCGTCCGAATAGTCTACATAAATATAAAAGCTCGAAATGCGACTATCCGTTATTTTATTCCCTCTGAAAAAAAAGAATCATAAGAAAAATATTCATCTCCGGAATACAGAAAAACCCGACGGCGAGACTCGTAATGCAATTTGTCGAAGATGTTTGTGCGAGAATACGGGAGAAATAGTGTGATTAGACAACAAGCATCGGTCGAAGAACGACGATTTTCTTGATATAATGGGGGCAAAACTTTCGTTCGAACGAACGAAATTACGATTGTGCGTATACGCCGAGTCGTATGGAAGAGAGATGGTGTATGGGTTTCGTGAGTAAGCGCGAAGCAATTGCGATATCGATGCTCTCGATCATGCGAAGGAAATGGATTGTGGGACGTTCGGGGGTTTTTCTCGCGCCCGAACAGAAGCGAAGCGACGAGGCATCGCCTTCCATATATTTATATTTCTTTATCCCCTTAAGAAGGCATCGGATATTCGGGCCGAATGGTCCGGCTATAAATCTATCGGGGCAGGAAATAAGGGTGCCAGGGGCGGAGTTAACTCGCAGCAACAGAGTGACTAAAGCCAACGACTACTGCTCCACATATATACATTAGGGTGGTTGTTATTTGGGTCCTGTGCGAATTTTTATTTGGACGGGTTACCAAACGGTTCCGAAGAAAAAGATTTATTTTCAGCTTGTTCAAAAAATTCTGGTCCGATTCCAATCATTGCCCCTAGCCAGGTGGATTTTTGTCCCAGCAACATAGCTATCGAAAGATAGAAAAATTGTATGTACTTTAAAATAGCAAATTTATTGCGGTTATTGAAGATGGTTAAAATTGAACTAAAAGGTTCAAAATAGGTTTTAAATGTTCAAGTTTTTGTTTTTTTTTTAATCGAGCTCCGAGCCGTCTTAAACGAATTTCAAAAATGACCCAAATAAAAACCACCCTTATAATATATTTGCACATAACTGCTTCCTCTCTATGTATTCCATTTCGACGTAACTGGGTTATTTCTCTGTTTGGTGCGATAACTGGAAGCCACGCTACGCTCTCGCAATTTTCTTCATTCTCCAGTTTCTCAATTTCCTAAACGATCGACCTACCTGACCCTTCGCACTCGCCACTTTCCTTCACCTCGTTTTAACTCCCCCGCCGCCCCGCCATTCGCCCACTCGAACTTACGCCCTTATCGCCGGCAAGTAAAGACTTGGAAAACTCGGGAGCACAACTCCGCCTCTACTTAGCCTTTCTTCTGTCTCGGAATACGCCGCTCCGCGGATTTACCGGCGTGGACGCAGAGAAACCCTCGCGTTTAAATTCGATTGGTAAAGTGGCTCAAGAGAGCCGGCAAACGAGAAAAATGCTTTTACGTTGATCAGGGAAAGACACTTGGCGTGTAGATTCGAAGATAGTCGGAGCCAAGCACATTCTTTGAACTTTTTAAATTACGCGGGGCAGCGATACACGAGAAAATTGGCAGTGGCACAAACTCATTTCAATCTTCGAACCAATCTGTTGAGAAGATTTGCGAGAAGGCTCATTCTATTCGTATCTGCTATTGATTTTTCAAGGCTTCGAAGTTATAGTAATTTATTTACATATTGTAATTTTTTAATTATAAATGAACAAAGTGTATAATCATTTCCGACCAATCATCCGATTCTTTCCAACATAATTTTTCTTTTTTTTCCAATTTTCAATAATTGGCGATAAAAAAAAGATAATAATTTGATTTTACAAATCGCTCGAATTAGTGATTAAATTATCGACTCGTCGAATAATAAAATCACGAATTAAATATTACAAGATGTTCCACATCGAGTCAAAATTATCAAAGTTAATTATAAAACCCTCAACGATAATCAATAATGCTCTCGAGGGGTTTCCATCAAGATTTTCCTCAATTCACGATAACGTGATAAAATACAATTTCTATGATTACGAACGACCGAATCGTCGAAAGTTACGCGTGATTTTCTGCCAAGAATACTCCGCAAATGGCCGGAGGGAAGGAGGAGGGCGGATCGCGGTTTCGCGTCGTTTATTCGAAAATCGTCTAACGGGCCACGACGAACGTAAGTCAATTTACGATCTATAAAGCTCGGTACATTAAGTGCGATCGTAAAAGCAACTCTTTAAGGTCCCCGCACACGGTACTAACGACGCCCAGTACATTAGAAACACACGTGAAACGAGCTGCTTGCCACAAGCGTCCATCTACGGCCAACCACGACCGACTCTAATACGATTTCGCATCGGCTCGGTCTTTTAAACCTTCGTTACAACCCAACGGCATTTCACTCGCAATAGCTCGCGCTGTTCGTATTTTCATCCATCATTTATCACGGTTCGACGATATTAGCGCTAATATAATTTCGATCCGACACGATTCGGTAGCGTAAATTATCAGCGAGATAATTATTTGTTCAACAATGGCTTTTTTTCAATCGCAGGGTAATCATTGATCGTAATATTCAAAATTTGCACCCGAACGTTGATATTATTGTGCTTTTGAGGCATTACGTTCATAGATAATACGTAACTTTTGGCTCGTTGGATGAATGTATTCATAGAAACCGAGTGAGGTTAATTTAGTTATGCAAATACACGTTATGAAATATCCACCACCGTTATTGGCGGTGTTTCTCGTAAAATAGCCTTCTCTGTTATCTCCGAAGCGCAGATTTATTCGCCCCGAACGGAAACTTCAATTTCTACCAGCTCCAAAAAGTCACAGCTTCCGAACAAATGGAAACGGTGCGCTTATTAATTCAAGCCCCTGAAAAACGACTATCGCATTTTATTTTTGTTTATAAAAACGATAAGTGCTTTCCCGGAATTCAGTGAAAAATAATTAATAACCTGAATTTATCAAAATTAATTTTTACGAATTTATATTTCTGCACAAATAATAATAATTTACGTGAAATTATTTCTCGAACGAGTCCGAAGGGTTTGATCCAACCCAGAAATGTCACAACGGATGTATTTCGAGAAAAGGAAAATCCATTGAAACTTTATTCGACGATTCATCATGAATTGTGAAATTAAATAAAAAATCTGGAAATATATTAAATCGGCTTAAAAGCTTCGCCAGAAACTCTACAGCGAAACAAGTTATAACCGAGCAAAACCATCAATTAAACTCTATTTTCAGATTGCACTAAAAGTCCGTTCAAATATTCACTGACTTCCGCGAGTTTCCGCTTCTGTACTTATTATTTTCATAAATTATCCGTACGACCTCACGTGCGCCAAAACCGCTTAAATCACGATCCTTCGAAACTCAACTCGTGGTTATTTCTCCAAGCATCAGAACGAACGGATACCCATTCTCGAAAAGAGGGTCTATTCAGACGGATGAAAATGAACATTTTAAGTAGCATTAGCGGGTCGTAAAGGGCGAGCTACGAGCCCTCGACTCCAGCCTCCGCGAAAAAGCAACAATCCCCAAACCCCGACGGCTGCGAAGCTTGAAAAAAAACACACACACACACACAAAGAGCAAAGAAAAAAGTAGACTATGAGGATATCACAACAACCCTTGCCGCAACGTGGAATACCGTGGAAAAATCCGCGAAGATGCTCCGTTGCAGCGAGCACGCGCTTCAGCTATAATTGCCGTAGATTGAAAAGCGTGTTTACGTATATACAGATATGCTGCGTTCGGGCTGGTTCACCGACGAACAAATATGGGGGCTCGAATTTTTCGCCGTAACAGCGGCTCTATTTCATTTTTCCGTTGTATCCGGCGAATTACCGAAGTCCGTGCACGTGCCACTCACGGATATAGTCGTAGCGCCGGGAGCGCGCGTACACAATGCAGGTGGATAGCATCGGTGTCGATAGAAATGCGAAAGAGTGCGGCTCGCGCGCATTGTACATCACTGAATTTTTCATGTTTCACGGTGAAACGAGCTTTTCGAAACAACCCCCCCGGCACACATCGGTACACACGAGCCGTTGCGAACTATCCAGACGGGCAAAGAATATCGCCAACCGAATGGATATCGATACGTGTCACCCAACCCCGTCTTTCCCACCCACCGCGAACGATTGTGTGTCGAACGGAAAAACAAAGACGAAGGCGAAATGTATTTATAAATTCAAGGATAGGTCGGTTCTCAAGCTCATGAAAATTCGTACGAGCCGTGTACATGCTCGCGTTCGCGAAGAATCGAGAACGAGGGTGATAACAAGAGTGATAACAATAACAACGCGAGTCCACAGCGCCAATTAAACTCGCATTTCAATTCTGCATTGCGGACCAACGCGAATGAAATTGTATATCAAAGCGAGATTCTTCGTTACGTCGCGGGAAAGAATCTCTTCGTTCCTTGTTTCCGGGGGAGGGTGTTTCGTGAACCTTCCGGTCCTTCTAAAGGACGATTAATTAGCGGCATGACACTCGCGGGCAATATCCACGGAGCTCGGACTGTTGCTGTTCGACGGAATAATCGTCGTTTCCGTCGCTGCGGATCGCATGTGGGGTCGCGGCTGGCACTTGCATATTCATCGAGTCTTGAAGTGCTGTGATTCAGCGGGACGAGCACGGCAGTGTTTTTAACGGTTATTCGTTGGTGGAATAGGGCTGACAAAATCATGGGGAGGCGAAAAATTGGAAGGAAACAAAAGGTCGGGCGTACATCGAGGTTGTATGGGATTTGGAAAGTTCGTAGATACTATGTGGGAAGGGCTACATGTAGGTTTTGGACAGGATTGAGGGAGAACGCAAACAGGATCTGGACAGGACACCGATGAAACGTAAACACGATTTTTCCGGTGATTTATAACAATTTCTACCGGACTACTCCCCCATTCAAGGGTGTTATCAAGCAATCGATTTTTTTATTGTTATGCGGGACAAAAATGAATGAAGAATATAACCTATGAAACCCTTCTAACCCCTAATGTGGTCGATGATTTTTTTACCATCTTTTGGATCCTACAACCTTACTAATTTTTTTTCCAATCTTTCGGACCCCCTTCCCCCGCCCCACCCAATTTTTTTCTGAGAAAGATGTGCAACATCTTTCAAAGCGCTGCCGAACGCCTCGAAAACTTACAAAAACTCCGGCAAGATTAATGACAAATCACGATGAAACATCGTCAAACCGTCACGCATCGAAAGTCTGGCGAACATTTTCATCGAACGAGATTTTTCCTCTCGACATCGAAAAATCGCGAAAACTAAATAATCCGAACCAGCGAAAGCTCGTGCCGAAATGCAACGGACTTTTTTGAAATTTTATTTTATATTTATTTTTATTTTTTTGGCCTTTCCGGTCTCGCTGTTCACGTCGCATTTCTCTATTCTCTATCCCACCGAGTACACAGCACCCGGAATTGGATAGAAAAATTGAGTGTAGGCGATTTTCCCATTTCGCGAGTGATTCGAGAGGTT
Source organism: Sussaba pulchella (assembly GCA_963971145.1). Taxonomy (NCBI): domain Eukaryota; kingdom Metazoa; phylum Arthropoda; class Insecta; order Hymenoptera; family Ichneumonidae; genus Sussaba; species Sussaba pulchella. The sequence continues at coordinate 10,931,315 of OZ020167.1, read as the reverse complement.
CGGGGCATCAGTCGGTGTATGCGATGCTCGATGTATACAGCGCGAAGAGAGAGAACGAGGAAGCAGGAGAGAGAATTCGTTGGGGTGAGGAAGGAGAGCGACTGAGGGTTGAAAGAGAAACGCGGACGACGTCAACGTGCGTGAACGGAGACACGGGGGACGCATTTTCGTTTGTTCGTGTTCGTTGCGGCGCGCTTCTGGTGCGACAACCAACCCTTATACGGATATTCCACGGCAGTAAGACCACACGGCTTCGCTGGGCTCTATACCGGGTGGTCCGCGCAACTTTCACACCCCGTATAACTTGCGAAGTATGCATCGTACGAAAAAATTTTGTGGACGAGTATTTGCGCTATAAAAATTGTGTACACTAGATTATATTGGTCGGAAGATTACACAGAATTACACAAGATTACTTTTTTGTGCAGATTACCTGTAATTCTCCATCGAGTACAACCAAATGCAAAAGATTACGTGTTATACAGGTATCCAAGCCGCGCGGACCACCCTGTATATGCCGAGCTGCGTTTATGCATTGCAACGGCAGCAACAACGACGTAGTCGAAGTGCTTCGAACGTGAAACAAGCGCGTTGGAGTGAGGGCGGACTATAGGCCGTCCCGTTCCCCTTTTTTCTCCTCTTTCCACTCTCATTTTCTTGCCTTCCAATGTTCCGTCTGATTTCATATCGCTAAACTCTCGTGGGACTGCAGCCCGATTTTACTACTGAATTTTGCTTCTTCTTCCTTCTTCGTCCGTCTCGTTGGGCAAAACGCGCGAGCGTCCTTATTACATTCCCTAGTAATGACTTCCAGCCGAATTGGCGTCGCGTGGCGCGAGCTACGACTTCTCGTCGCCGTCGTCAAAAACGTCGCCAAGCTGAGTCAGACGTTCTTGAGGATACGTAGCGGGTTACTTTGACTCCGACGCGTTACTCTGCAACTTATATTTTTCTTTTTCTCTCTTTTTTTTCTGCTCTTTCCATGTTCAAAACTCGCTCTGTCTTCTGTAACGGAATATTTTCGACCCGCTCGTGTCTTTTTGCACTATAAGAAACACTTGCTTCTGGTTGGGTGTGCCGCTTCGTGTTCGTTCGACGTTTCGCTCTCGTCTGCCTGCTCGTCAAATAATAAGAACAGCTTCATTCTCCAACAGCGTTGGAATGAAAAATTTTAATTCAACCTCGCTGCGGTTCCGACCACACGTGATATTATTAAAAATGTTTCTGGCCTTTATGACCACCGCGTTGTTACCAAGAATGGACGAGACTCGCTTCTTGGAAAATTACGGTCTTTGTTTGTTCGACAATTTGGCTTAGGTTAATTATTTTATAAATATAATATACGGCAACGTAGGAGATGAGGTTTTTTTTGGAGTTGGTTACGGGGAACGAAGAGCGGAGAATGACGGAGAAAAGTACGGCTCGCTCGCGTTCGGTTCTCGCTTCCGTGGATTGGAACTGTCGCTTTGGAACTTTCCGGCCTGTCGGTCACCCGATATATATTACTTTCATTTTCAGTCGAGACAACTTCATTTGGAGGAAGACATATAGCTCATACGATTTGAAAAATCTTAAATAAAAAAAAATAAAAAAATTATAATAGTAAATGAGTATTGCTAATGTTATATTATGTGTTAATAAATGAGGATTATAGATTATCATAATTTTAATATTATTATTATAATTCCATATAATTTTTATTATATGGGATAATTGGAAATATTCACTCCCAAATGAAAAAAATGCATCGATTGTAATTTTGATTCGTTGTCTCCTTGGAATTTGCAGGTCGACTCGATAGTTATGTCATTGATAATAAAGCAAGCTAAAGTTCGCTGATTAATCTACGTATGTCTTCGGGTTTCTCGTAAATTTTGAAAATTCGTACTTTAATCAATAATTTGTTTCATTTCCATGAAAAATTAACGAATTTCCCACCACGTAACAACTAAGCTAAATACATCATAAAATGAAAACTAGATCATACGTTCCCGTTTTTCTCTTCGCTTTTGCAAAAAATTGCTGGTATCAAACTAATTGCCAAGGGAGTGGAAAATAAAACTAGACGAGTTTCAAAGTAGCGAGAGGGCGCCAATCTCCGTTTATTACTCACCTTGCACTTTCCGCTCTCATCGCACCAAGCTAATATTACATACACCGTCAGAATTACCCCAGAACATTTTTTGTTTCAATGCTTTTTTTTCTTTTTTCAATTTTCCCCAGCGATGAAAAATTCCGTGAGGATTTTCTGCTCAACATTCGCAAAGAGCCGGCTGATTTCCGGAGCGTGTCAGCCGCGAGCACGAGGCCGAGGAATTCGTTTGAAACGCGTGCGAGCGAAGACAGAGTCTCTCGTGGAGAGTCCTATGTCGGGAGGATTTGGCGTAAGCGGATGGTCGAGCCGGGGCAAAGGTCTCCGTGCGGATAGAATCCGGAATGAAAGGGTGGCGAAAGCGGGGCTTGTGACCTCTTTCCCGGACCTCGGACGTCGTTTTCCCGACGCATCCATTAGCCTTTCCTGCCGGAATTAACGCTCGGAATAGCGCGACGCGGCCAAATCGCATCTGCCCCGCGTTGTCGGGTTCGGGTGCGGCTGGACTCGCCATGCCGCAACATCCTCACATAGTTGGGCGATAATTCTTCGAATTTGCAGTTATACAAGATCCAGGTCGTGACAAAGCTTTAACATTATGTTGTATTTTATAGGAATTTTCATTCTGTTTTCTAAAATTTTAAGAAATGAAAGGTCGTAATTATTTTTTTTTTTAATTACATGTTATATAATCAAGGACAAAAGGGTTGCCATGAGTACTGTTATTATATTGATTGTGGTTGTTTGAAAAGGTTCTGTAGGGTATTTTACGTCGATTTATGGGGTGTGCGCGGGACCTTCAAATATTTTAGTTACTTCAATATTATTCCGATAAATTGGATGATAATCGTCAGAGGAATGGTGTAAACGTGGCATGAGATGACCTATGCATGTACATTGTTTTTCGTAAAGCAGGGTTCGTACCCATTAATTTCCATATGGTCTTGGACTCGAACAACAACCACCCCGATATAAATAATAATAAACTTTCTGCACATTTTATCGACACCGATTATACGAACATAATTTACAAAAACGAATGTAAAAAAATTCCATTCGATAAAACTTGCAATTAAAAAAAAAAATGGAAATTCCATAAAACAAAACCAAATTGATATATATCTTCAGTGTTGGAGAAAGACGTCGTTTAACTTGGCAAGAACGAAAGTGCGAGGTGTCGTCGGTTGTTCGATAAGTTCGTAGTTCGTTCGTCGTCAGCGGTACGACCGTGTGACGAGATAACCGCAAAGTTCGCCAGTCTGAGTATAACGCCGTCGAGTTTCCTATCCGGCGTCATTGATCCTCGGAGAGTTGTTGGAACAAACTCGCCCTCATCCTACTCATTACCGCTGTTTCATCGACGAATTTTCGCAGCGAAATTGGTCCTGCTTCACACGTTTTACTTATCTAAACCGCTGCTTGAACCGCAGCTGGTGCTGCCACCTGGCGTGCCCACTCGGCTCGTTATATCCGCCTCGACGCGGTTTGAAAGCCACCTCGAGATCGGTACGAATCAAGTATCCCGACACGAACTCCGTCTCATGGACCGAAGTCGGAGAAACCGAACGCTAATTGCGGAGGAATTCGAATCGTGGTTGTCAAGGGCGTGTTAAAATATTTGAAGGGTGCGTTGCCAAGATTCGCCGCAAGCGTAGGTTTCAATGGTGACCCCGGTGAAATAAGGGTTGATGTTTGGGAAATGCTACGAAGCAAGCAAGCGGAGGGGTGCAAGACGGCTGAAGCTAGAATAATTGTAACTGACACCGTGATTAGGCGATAGCCGAAAATCCGGCAGCTCTGCATCTTCCCGCTAACCCCTGATTCGAATCCTTAGGGATCGTTGTGCCCTAGGAGGATCGATAACAGGAGACCCAACTTGCCCAGATTAGGCTTTACAAATGTAAAATCAAAATCCGTCAAAAATCCTAGTTCGACAGTCACCGCCACGAGCACCCGAATCCACCAAAAGACGTCTGTGATTTATGTATGTCATTGGGTATATCTCCACCCCATGGTCTCCCTACTCTGATTACCACCAATCGTCTTTTCCGGATTCCAGCGCTTGTAGGTAACGGCGACTCTCAAAGAAAGATTCCCGTCGCTTTTCATTACCTTTATTTGTCCCTTTAGTCCGGTTTCATGTGATCCAACCACCCTCAATCTGCCTCTGTCGTCTTCAACTCGAAGATATTCGCACGATTTCACTGAAAGCTCCATGGGTTTCGTGTTTCACTTTAATTTGAACATTGTGACCTACTTCCGGGCGCTCAACGCGCATATCTATAACTATATTCATGCACCGCAGGACCTTGGTGCTTTTGTACAACGAAACAGCAACCACCCGAGCTTAGCTAGAGGTAATACAGCGGCTCGCAGTTAGCCGCCGGTTGAACAAAGCCACGTCGAACGAGACGTTTGCATCTTCGTCGAACCTGAACGTTGGTTCTGGGCTCTCGGTCGTCGCAAACTCTTTGTTCGCGATAACCAAGGGCTTCTGTTAATTAATATCCTTCCCCGCTGACGAGTCTTCGACAGTGATTTTAATAATAACGGCTCGGCAGGACCCACGGTTAATCCCGCAGCCAGGTTTTCGTCCTGCACACAGCCGGGCTGATGGTCTCTTCCGTTATACACACCGTTCTTCGTCCCGCATCCACAACGATCTCTCAAAGACTTCCGGCGGCTCTCGGCGGCAACGAAACTCTTCAGCTTCTGCGAGGTTTCACAAAGAGCACCCGCACGTGCTTCCTCAAACCCAAAATTTTCCTCGTCGACGATATTCCCTTTTTCTCTCTTCCCGCTGCCAATCTCGCTCGTTCAACCGCGTCGCTCTTCCTTCTCAGCCCCGAAAGCTTTATCGTATCAACTCATTAAGCCTTCCGAGGTACTCGACATCGACGAGACGCTCGGGGTTACGTTGATTTATGGTAACGAGACAGGCGTTACACCGACGCGAACGAGCGAGACGGCTCTCGCGAGCTCGAACGTCTCGCGAGCACGCGTAACACCCGAGTTACTCGCAGTAATTAGACAATCGCAATTCGAGCGGAAACCATTTACTTTCGTAGGCAACTTTGTGCGAGTTTGAGGACAACGAAATGTTTTGCTTTCTCGTAATTTATACTTGAGTTCGTAATTTAGTTGTATTGTTATATTTATCGTTCGTATTTATATTTATTATTCTTATCTATGAAAATTATAATCGATCCTTCAATTGTTCCATCTACTGATAATCGCTTGATCAAGTCCAAATATTGAGCTACCTCGAAATTTGGATTTATATTTAAGATGTAACGTCCCCTAAAGGGGGCATGATTAGCCTATTGGATTCATATTTATCTCTAATATTCATAACATATATCTACAAAAATTGTATTTCGTCCAACATTTTTCCAGGCACTTTGGTAACCTGCATAGAAGCTCCCGGAAAATTCCAAACAAATTTTAACCTGATTAAAGCTTTCAAATCAACCTCGTTTCGTAAATGAAAAAAAAAAAAGCTTTAAAAAACTGCAGCGAGTAAAAGTTTGAAATAACGCAAGTGCGTTGTTGTTCGTTTGCTTTATTACGGGAAAAAAACGGGTTATGTAAGTAAAGTAATAGGGAAAGTTAGGTGATAAGGTGGCTTGAACGTAGTACGAAGAGCAAACGAGGCAACTTCTCCAGTCGCGAGATGATGTGGAATGAGCGAACAAGTGACGGATGGGCTACGAAGTAAAACAGGGTGAGCTCTGGTAACGTTCGATCTTCGACTTGACAAGAAGTTTGCCGCGAGGGCCTATCAATCAAACTCCCCCTTCGCCCGTGTCTCGCACGATTTTTCAACCCCGCCCCCCCGCCGCGAACGCCGTGGTATAATGCTCGTCGGATAAAAAGCTCGACCGGAGCGGAATAATTCGTCGGGGGTGAGAAATAGAGGGAGAGAGCGAGAAATCTTGATCGGAGTGTCTGATAGGAATCGCTCGGAATCGGTAAGAGTGCAACCCGTCTTATAGGCTATCTTGTTTGTCGATCTATCGCGGTTGATGATGATTTTTCGACGGAGATTTTTGTAACACAGAACGGAGAAATGCTGGCGGCAAAGTATGTGAAGATACACGGAATGAAAGACGAGAAATGGACGATCAGAGACAAACTCAATCAGTATCGAGGGATACTCAAATTGCACGGTTAGTCACGTGATTTTGTACAAGCTGTAACAAATGGTGGGGAAATACTGAAAGATCCAAGATTTCGAAGTAGTGTTTATTTATTTATTTATTTATTTATTTATTTATTTATTTATTTATTTATTTATTTATTTATTTATTTATTTATTTATTTATTTATTTATTTATTTATTTATTTATTTATTTATTTATTTATTTATTTATTTATTTATTTATTTATTTATTTATTTATTTATTTATTTATTTATTTATTTATTTATTTATTTATTTATTTATTTATTTATTTATTTATTTATTTATTTATTTATTTATTTATTTATTTATTTATTTATTTATTTATTTATTTATTTATTTATTTATTTATTTATTTATTTATTTATTTATTTATTTATTTATTTATTTATTTATTTATTTATTTATTTATTTATTTATTTATTTATTTATTTATTTATTTATTTATTTATTTATTTATTTATTTATTTATCTATTTATTTATTTATTCATTTATTTATTTATTTTTTAATTTATTTATATATGTTGCCTTCATTTTTCCTACTCTGCCATGATCTTTAAAAATATTTTTAAAATCGTTTCCAGCACGAGACAAAAAACTCCGAGTTGTCGAGGCGGCTAAACTGAAGAAGAAAGTCTCGAAAGAGCTCAAAACCCTCACAAACGACGTCAAGGAATATCGTGGTATCGTCAACGATGTCATAACCGGCGATACGAGACGAATGCACACGGTTTTCCAGGGCCACCGAGACTTTCAGCTGGCCTTCGAAAACCTCAACCCCGAAGTATCCCAAATCCAACAATACTTCGAGGAAAAAAATTATCCTCAATAAAATGCCATTCACTCAATTCTTGTTTCCAGACAATTCTCGATGCAGTTTTCCAAGACAGTTCTCTCAAACGAAAACAGTTGGATAAACTTTATTATCAAAAAAAAAAGAAAATGAAAGAATTCTTTGACCTGCAGGTAATATTTTTTTCCGCTGAATAAACAAAATGAAAATAAACGATTAAAAAGGAAAGGAAAAAACAATTTCGCTTTGATGGAGGAAAATTCGAGTGTAACTTGCTTTGCCTCTTTGTGTGAACTTTTTCGTTCCTTCATTTATCCTCGCTGTGTGTATGGTAAATGGCACATAGCCGTGGCAGTGAGTACATAGAGCTATCGTTGGCCAAAGCGAGTTCGTCGAAGCTTCGTTGTTCCCCATCGACTGGCCGTGGAACACGCGAGCTCGTTCGCGCTCAACACGATTAAATTATAAAATTTGCATGGTGAAGTTGGAGTGCGCCATGCTGACGGACAAATACGAGGGCGAACAAGAGTGCCCGCCGAATTACATGCAGCAGAGGCTCATAACGCGTTACCAGCAGTCAATGGCCAAGCAGAACGCGGCTAAAAGCATTCGCACAACATACCGCGGCATGCTCAAAATCTTGGATAAGGTTCACCTTTAAATTCTCTTATCGTGGGCTCAAGATGATGCGCCGAGTGTCGCCTGTCTCGCTCGGATGGCTACGATTGCAGGGCAGATAGCTGAATCTTTCCGTGTCATTTTTCTCCTTCACCTTTGATTTTGAAGGTTAAATATGAGAACGGTTTACTGTAGAATTTTGAGACGCATTCGGGTGTTTACGTTTTTTATCGAAGAGATTAATAGCAAGCGAGAAAAGCACTTTACAGTTTTCTTACCGACCGAGTAACAGCACGTCAAAGCGAGATGATGTGTTTTGCTCAGTCAGCAACAAAAACTGCGAACCATTGTTCTCCACCGCTTCGAATCTTTCGGGTATTAAAAAAAACGATTCACTGCATCTCCGTATTGTGCAGGCAACCGTTCTCGTCTTTTATCCGTGAAGTCAATGGTGGCGGAGAACAACACCGCAAAAAATCAGCAATCTTTCTCGCACTGTCAACAATCTGAGAGCCACGGTGGAAGACTGCCCTGCTTATAAGTAAGCTTTCGTGCGAGCTTGCCCTCGTCCTGCAGCGGATGCATGCAGAGGCATGCAAAACAAGGGCAAGCTTGTAAATAGGCAGAATCATCTCATCTAAGAGACAAGACGACACGTAGCGCATTGCTTGAATGAAAATAAAATCAAAAGAAAAAAATACCGATAAATTTATCATGCTCTCGCCGGGTTAGGACTCGATTTACTTCGACGCCGTTCTCGACGCTCTGAAAGAAGACAGAACGTCCCAGTGTCGAGTAATGCTAAAAGCAACGGTAATGGGACAATTAGCGGCTGAAAATCTGGATGATACGAGACAGAGATACAAATTGATGGCCGGCGAGGTTTGGATAAACATGAAGGAGAGGGAAAGGACTTTGAACGTCGTACGGGGTCAGGTGGAGGACCTTTGGGCTTTCGCGCAGTCGTTGGTTCGCGTGGAGGTGAGTACTCGAAAAGTTTCCACAGCGACATCTACGTAAAAATGGTGACATAGGTCTCATAATCATCATCAACGCGACGTCTTTTACCGACGGTCGATCGATACAACAGTTTCTCGTGTTACCGACCGTAGAGCGATGCAAATTTCGCGGCGAAGGGCGGGAAAAAAGCCAAGCGGGAGGACGACCTCGATGGGCAGATAAAACAGCTTGAGGATACGTTCAACAGCGTCAAGGATTCTCTCGCCGTGCGTTCCTACGAGGAATTGTTCATCAGGTAATTGGGGGAGAAGGGCGGTCCTTCGAAAATTCATTTCGACCCTGCGGTGGGTAAAACTCGCGTCTCTTTCTACATGCTTAAAGGGCCGCGGGTCTATCTCTCTCTTACTCATGGCATAATTCGGATTATATTTCAATTGTGCCTCACGAAATGCAATAAAAGTCCTATGAATTACCCGAAGAAAGAGCCGTACCTTTAAATGAATATATACGGGTATGGTAAACATGGAATTGGGAGGAATTTTCCAAAAAGTTAAGCCCTGACTCATGGTAACGGTTTGATTTTTTTTTGTCTAATTTATTTCACTACCTAAATAAATCTTGCAAGAATTGAACTTGTCACGTACGTAAGGAAAATGCATAAATACATATATCCGTCTGTATAGCCGCCGGAAAATTATATTATTGGAATAAACACCGTTTGTTGTTGCCGCTTGAATGTAAACAATAATTATTTATTCGCCCGAAATCTTGGATCGTATTTCACTTACCGTTGTAACAGACTCGAGGATCAGATGAAGCAAAAAAAGCGACTACTGGCGCAATTCAATAACAATTTTAAGGAACGCGACGCGTTGTTGAACGAGAAAAATCACGCGCTTCTGATACTGGCCACTCTGGAGCACAGCACGGTCACCACGACTGGACAGTAAGAACCTACCACCCTAGTAAAAAATAATTCACTCGCGTAGATGCTTCTTTATCGACGTGATGTTTCGCGAAAAAAAGGTACAAAGCCGATAAAAAATCGATGCTCGAAGAAATCGAGGTGCAGAAGAAGCGGGAAATCGATAAGAAAAACTTGCGTAAATCTCGCGGTGAATTGCTGATGAATATTCGAGCGGCGCTGCAAAACATGCTTGCAATGTTGGTTTGCGTCAAGGAAACGTCAACGGACAAAATGAAAAAAGGGATTAAAGAGACTGCGGAGAAAAAAACGGTTAGAGATAAGCCGAAGGAGCAGCCGGAAGAGGAAATCCATGAAAAATCCATCGGCGAAGACGGACAACTGATAATTAAATGTGATACCGATGGTAAATATATAATAATAATTGTTTACAAACGTTTAGAAAAATGTAGAAAAATTAAAAAGAAAATTTAAAATAATTGTTCAATCGTAAAAAAAATTTAGAAAAATATAAAAAAAAAATCTAGATTACTTGTTGAAACCATTAAAAAAATTATAAAAATGCTTAACTTTGTTTTTTGTAAAAAGCTTTGGCGCTATTGGCGCAAGTTAGCAACAAAATGAATACTCTGTTCGCAATGAGCAACATCGAATTGGATGCTGATAAGGAAGAAAAAGCCAGAGATCTTTACCAAACTTACGTCTCCGATTATCGATCGAAGGTGAAATTTGGAGAAGTCGAACCAGAACCAACTGGTATATCAATTTTTCGATTCCTCAATCAACTCATATCAATGAAATAATATTTCTCCAATCATATGGTGTAAATTTTCCTTCTGATCCTTCGGTGCAGGAATATTCGTGGAGCACGAAGTAATCGACACGTCGGTGATGACTCGAGCGGAAGTTAAACTGCGAAGCCGGCAATTACTCGAGTTGAATGCCAGACCAGATTAAACGTGTTGTATAAGCGATTTTACAAGATTTCAATAAAGTAAATAAATTTATTCTATAATCATCATTTTTAAATATTTTTTATAATTAATTCTCGTTTTTTCTGCTCGTTGCAAATTAATTCGCCCCCATTGTAATTAATTAATTGAATTAATTGCAATTTATTTAATTCAATGAATTAATTAATTATTTGTTGAATCGTGCAAATATCGTTGAATTTATTCTATAATCATTAAAAATATTTTTTATAATTTATTTTCGTTTTTTCTGCTCGTTGCAAATTAATTCGCGTCCATTGTTAATCAAATAACTGAATCAATTACAATTTATTTAATTTAATGAATTAATTAATTATTCGCTGGATCGTGCGAAAATCGTTGAATCTTTTTTAAGGGTTATTGTGGTCTACAAATTTTGCGTTTTTACCCAAATATAATTTTGTACAATATTTATTCATTACAATATAGAATTTTTTTTTTTTTTGTTAAATTCATTCAATTTCGTTGATTCTGCCCCAACGGAAATTTTCTTTCTTCCTTTCGAGTTTCAACCACGAGGGCGTGTGCTTCGGCACCGGATGTGCGTTGGGGAATCTCAGTGGAGGTTCATCAGGTTTGAACGGATGAATCTTCTTCATCTTCTTCAGAAGAAAATCCTTGTTTATGTCCTTAGGATCGCGATATTTGTCGAGATAAAGATTGAACGGTTGTCCCTTGGGAAACCAAACTTGCGGCCTGATATACGGCGCGGGAAAATCGTACTCGAATATCGGTTCTTTCATCTCTGATGTGATGAGAAAAAAAAAATAAATGACGACATCGTTTAATCAAAATTTCAATGCAATTGACTTTTCAAATTAACTTACTCAAATTGTTGTGATAAAAAGCTTTGGTCGTCAGATCCCAATCGGCTTGGAAGAAAGCCAAGCCGGCGGGAGTAATAATATCCTGGTGTCTGCGATAAAAATCCAGCGTACTCCAATTTCTCTGCGTCAATGACAGACTGAACACGAAAAGAAGACGAAGAAACATTCATTAATCGCCCCAAAAATTAGATAGTTCGATTCGTCAGGACGAAATGATTTTTACCAAGGTTGTTCTTTTTTGTACTCCGAAAAATCTATTTTGCTGTCTTGCTTGTAAAGAACGAAGATGTATCTGCAATAGCCGATTCCTTTGGCTGGAATGGGTGTCATGTAATCCATCAAAAGATCGCCTTTGGCGATTTCATTTCCCGGAATGTTTCCGCTGAAAAATGAAGGAACTCAGCTCAAAATGCTCTACGATGGGTCATCATCGATGGCGACGAAACAAACTCGAATGGAATTGGAGAAAATTTTCGTTTCCGAAACTCACATGAACCAGTGGCAAATTTCTTTGTCGCTGTCGACTAGATTCCCATCCGGCGTGGTCATCAGCAGAGTCCACAGGGTGTCCGGCGCTGCGCTGTAGGCGACGCTGGGTTCTTTGGATGTTTCGGAAGGCTTCATGAGATTGCCTCTGTGAACCGCGGTGAGCAAATCGTCTCCCAAATCGTATTCTATCTGCAGAGGGACAACGGGCGAGAAATAAGCGTCTCCGAAAAGATGTTCGAACACGCCGTAGTGAGTGGCTATCGTCCGACAATGTCCGGGTCCCGATAGCGTCAACCATTCCTCCTTTGTTTTATCCAAATCGATCAGCACTGGTGGGAAATTCGTTAAAATTGCAACGTTGAGAACAATGAACGTCGTTGTAGTAAAAAAATGTCAGAGCATGCTCTACCGACGTTCTTGTTTGCGCGCTTTTCTTTCCATCTGAGGATCGGCTCTCATTTTCTTCACATGATCGATCCAATGGGACATGATTTCCGATCTGGTCACATGAGGCTGTTTGAATCCAATATCGACTTGATACGAAATTTCGGGATCCTTTCGATTCAATTCTAGAATAAGTGAGTCGCAACTTAGACCAATCGGAGGACTGTGATTGCTTTGGCGGCTGAGTCGATGCGGGACATTATTATTTCATCTTTGATCGGATTGTCAGTGCTGACAAAGTCGAATCAATTAGGATTGAGCGAGAAAAATAATACCAAAAAAAAATTTTAAGAATGAGACTGCGAATCAGAATCGAGGCAAGCTAAGATAGAGAAATCAACAAAATCAGACTTTTTGTGTTTTTTCTATTGATCGTAAGACAGTTCTGACAAATTTGAATCAATTACGATAGAGCGAAAAGAATAATACCAAAGAGAAATGCAAGTAATACTGATCGAGACTGTGAATCGGAATCGACACAAGCAAAAATAAGAAAATCGACAACCCTTTGAGGGCGGACAACAGTGAGCCAACATTTTTGTTCACCAACCAATTCCGCACCAAAATGGAGAAATTGTTGGGTTCAATGTTCGTTAAAAAATAAGAAGATTCTAATAATAAATTGCTCGATTGTTGAGATAGTTTGATCGCGCCGGTCCGAGCAAGGGCAGACACCGACAAAACCTCGAAAACTGTCGACCGAAAAACATCACCGAACCTTCCAACCGTTGATTCAAATTTCTGGCATTCATCGGCGCTTTTCCACGAATCAGATGTCCATGTCGCACTTGTTGTCCATTAATTACAATCAAATCGCCGCTCAAGCGACGAAACAATCGACTTGCCATCGCGGAGATCTTCGAACACCGATCCTAACCTAATTCGGATCCGACCAGCGCTATGAAGGCCGAAAAATATATTCGTAGAAATTTCGTCGACTGCTCCCGCAAGACGATGTGCTCCGTCGGTAACAAAAACTCTAAGCCATTTTTCTACCCCCCTGTGGCTTACTCAGATAAAAGATAAGAACGGATGACTGCGTCTTGAAATACTTCAGTCATCTATTCTCTTTATTCATCCAAAAAATGAATAGTCGCGGAGAAAAGCACTTTCGCAAAAATGCAGCTACAGTGGGTCAAAAAAGTATTAGTACACCTTGATTTTTTGCAATAACTTTAGAGACATAAGTAATATACCAACAAACTGCAAATAAAGATTTCTTTACCAGGAAGGATAGAAGGATTATGCAAAAAATACAAAAATTTTAATAACAATTAAATTTAATTATTTTTAATAATTTATATATAATAACAATTATAATAATTATATTTAATAACATTATAATAAAAATTCACATAATCTCAGTTGTCAATTATAACAAATATTTCCTCTCTCGCACTTGTGGCAATCTGTAAAACAGACGTTACGAAATCCAATCAAAAAGCTCAAACCCCCAAAAACGTGACCTCAATTAACCACAAACCCGTCAAGCCCCTCAAACCATCACCTCTCTCCACAACCCCAAAGCTTTACAACCCATCTACTCGCAGATGAATCACCTAATCCCCGATCCTCCGCACCAATTCATAAACCGCGCCATTTCTCCGCCGACCGACGCCAGCGCCACTCCAAAGTCCCCCGGTTGACTTGACAATCAACAAACGCGCTCCGAAACCAACACACATGAATCGTGTACTTTCCCACCAACACCACCACCAACAACCATCGTCGTGACGTCTTCGCGCAAAAACTTTTCGATCGGGGCACGAACGAGCCCTCCGTCCAACTCGGTGGGGATTTACGTTCACGTAGACCGGGGCGACATCGCCGCATCGTCCCGTCGGGGGCAAAATCAGTCGCATCAGTAGACCGGAATTCTTCGTCGTTGCTCCGCACGGGCGGTGCGCAGGTGACGTACCAACTAACATAGTTCCGTAACGCCTAGATACCGGGTCGATGCCAAACGGGCATATTCACCCCGGAAAAAAACAACAAAAACCTTTAAAAAAAAATTTTTTTAAAACAAATCTCTGACGTATAAAACATTTTTGTGCATCGATAGTTCGAAAAAACCCTGGAATTAAGGGTTGCGCGGGAGAATCGTCGATGGGTTGAAAAAAATGTTTCACGGTTGTATGGTTTTCGTGGCAAACGGTTTTATGGAAAATTTGGAGTACATTTTTGTGGGAAAATAGTCGACGTTGTTGATTTTACGAAGGAGCTGGGAGAGAGAGAGAGGGATAGAGACGGAGAGAGGGAAGAAGAGAGACAGGACGTTACGTGATCCTTGGCACAGAGCGGTGTGAGGACATACCTGGGGGCCGCCCCGTTGGACGGTATCCGACCCAGCAGGACCCAGCAACGCAGCAGCATAAGCGCTTACCCTGCAAGCGGTCGTTACGCACCTTTTGGAAGGGTTCAAGAAAATCCCATAGCGAATTTAACGACCAAAGCTAAAGCTGCAAACGCGAACGCAACGAAACTACCTTCCGTCGTGTCTAATAGCGTCGACGTGCATCGGAAACAGTCCAGACAATTTTTCTTTTTTTTTTATAATAACCGAGTGTGCCGTTTTTCCTCATCTTTTTTGACATCAATCTGCGCGTTGTCCCGGAATTTAAAAACTTACGTGGTTGAAGAATAAATATTATTCCACGTGTAAAACAAACAATTTGAATAAGAAATAAATATTTCTTACGTTTCCAACGAGTGTTCCAATCACATTTTGCCTTGACGATGTTTATTTCGATGGTCCTGCTATTGCTCCGTTGAAGGAATAAAACGCCGAATCATCGATCGAACGACCTTTACGTGTGCGTGTGTATGTGTGTGTGCGTTTTCTTTCGTTTTATTCGTCAGATCGATTAAAACAAGACGTCGACCATTGGGTGGTAATTTTTTTTATTTATTTTACCGCGACGAGATTAATCGTCGACGCTGTGTGCGTTCGGTCGTGCGATTATCGCGTCCGAAATTATTTCGGGTAGTGTAACACAGCTAGAAGGAAAGAAAGAGAGATAATCGTTGCGTTGATACGAGAAATTGAGCAACATGTTGGGAGAACGAGGAAATTACTCCAAATTGGTCTCAAACGTCGTATCGTGGTCGGATCGTTCGCAGATTCCTTGTTTTCGCATCGCCGACGCTACAATGGGGAGATAACTCGGGCGACAAACGAAGAAGAAAAAAAAACAACAAAAACACGGGGCAAAGTCGTCGCGATATCGTATTCGCGAACGCGAATAGGGTTGGCTCGGAGCGCTTCGGTTCAGCCGCGAAAGGACTCGAGGGGGTGAGTTTCAAGGACTGCGATTAGGATCGCCGGTGGCGCGCCACGACGAACGGTGCGGAATGACGGAACTATTGATCGGGATCGCGGGAAACGGGTTTTCCAATCCCGTTACGAACAATGCGAACGGAATTGCCGGGGTTTCGAACGGCGAGGTTGTCTTTAGAACGAAAAAAAATGGTATTATCGGCAATGGAAATGGCGATCGTGGTGGAACTACGACGGCGAGTATTTACAGAAATTCGGAAATGCGTCATTCGCGGAGCGAAGACGTTTTGGGACCGGGAACGAGGTCACCGAGTCCGTTATTGGCGACGGCTTCGGAGGACGATCTCGTGGCCGCCAGCGGGTTGAGGGATTGCAGCAGTCCGGCTTGCAGCCCTTGTCACATAGGGGCGAGGGCCGGAGGGTTGCCGGGAGCTCTGGCCGATAGAATCGATCCGGAAGATTCTATTCGGGATATCGTAACGGAAAACGATCTCTACAGGTAAATGGTACAATGATGTAAAAATATATGTATGTATGTTCGTTAGGGTGTTTTTTGGAGTGAATAATCGGTGTTTGCCGCATTTGAGGTTCGGAGTGGGAAAACGACTAACCGAATGGGAGCTCAATCGAAATTTTTTGAGGGGTTTCGAAGTTATATGAATTTTATACGGTTGATTAACTCGATATGTATGCGGAATATGTTTGCACAGTTGGAATCGATGTTTCCACTGAATTTAATTGTCAATTCAATCACCATATTTATGTATTCGATTCAAACAAAGCAGAGACATTATTCATTTATTGCGGAATCGTTCGTTTGAGTTAAAACATTTTTTGTATGTTCTTAGTTATTGTTGTTGATAAAAAAACGTGTCATTGTCGTACCCAAGTTTCCTTATTTCGATTGAGCTATGTGGATGTGCGGGTATTTAGTATTGAGCGACGGCGGTGGTCGAATGGTCCGCATGGGACTTTTTGGCGCCATTCGAATTGGGTTGATATACCAGCGCTCGGTCGGTAACGAACACTATAAAGCATTATTCTCGGCCCTAATCGATGACCCGGACAAAAGACGCGAACGATTGACTGAGTTTAACAATTCTGCAGTCAACCGTTCTCGTATTTCACCCTAAAGTTTACCGTAGGCGGAGAAAACCACTTTTTAAAAATTCCGTCCGACGATGTGTAGCACATTATGTTGTGGTTCTGGTTGAGAACAAAGTCTTGCAGCATTCGTCATGGCATCCTGCATAATGTCAGACGTTTTTTTCCTGAATCCGTAAATGTTTGGGAATCTTAAAAAAAAATGGTGACAGTTATTGTTACCGACTGAGCATGGAATAGCCCGTGGGAAAGTCGTATCGGCCAAGTTTTCCGCAGTTTCCACGTGACCTCGCGCGAATGCGATAAAGTAGTGCATTGTGAAGAGTAATTCGCGAAAAACACTCCGGGAAGTGAAGGGGAAAAGCGGGTCAGGAGAGTGGGTGGGAAGGAGAGCTGAAGCAGGGTGTCGTAAAAAGCTTATAAAAGGCTTAGACCGAGATAAGCGGGCATTTGAATTGCAGATAAGGTTTTTGTTATTTGTTAGTCAGGAATAGAATATATTGCGTAAAGTACGAATAGAAATCTAGTCGTAAACTCTGAATGGGATTTTATTTCAACAATTTCGTGATGAAATTCTAATCGAATTTGGGTTAAATGAATATTTAATTCAGTTAGAATTTCGATGTTGAATTTTTGTTCGAAAGTCCTATTGATATAATAAGCAATCTATTTGTGGAGATTTATGATGGCAGGAACGTAGTGACATTGGAAGTATCGTCGATAAGCTGATAACGGCTGAACGCATAATTCTCGTGTGTTTTTTCTTCAGGCGGACAATCGCCGGTAAAAAAAAAATATTGAAAAATCAGTGAAGTCATCGCGAGAATATGATTTTGTTATTTATAACAAAATTATATTCTAAAAAATATAATAATAATATTTATTGTAATAATTATAATAATATAATATAATTATCATAAATTATATTCTAAAAAATATCCTTTATAATATTTTTTTAAATTTTATTTTATTATTTACAATATTTTTTCAAATATTATTATATTATTTATAATATTTTTTTTAAATATTATTATATTATTTATAATTTTTTTTTTAAATATTATTATATTATTTATAATTTTTTTCCAATTTTTTTGTGGCAAGACCGCGATTGAAAAAAAGAAAAAGCATTTGGAAGATATTAATGACTAGTCGGTACTTTGAGATCAATATTTGGCAGCGATACGCGCCGAGATGTATTTCTAGGACGTGAATAGGAAAACTGGGACGCATATGGCCCGTCGAGAAAGACGAGGGTCATTATCAGAGCCCAAGGAGGGCATAATCATGTCCTCGGAAACATCTGTACAACACTGCAAGCTCTCAATTTGCATCTCCCTGGCTCGTTCGAAAAACTAGCTCGTTAGTCTTGTACGTTGATTAGCAGTAATTCATAAACCCGTCATTAGGTCGATAATTTCGGGGATAACAAAACTTCTCAATTTTTCATTCCCACCGGAAATAACGTCTCGCGCAATCTGCTGTAAATCTTTTCCTTTCATTCCCAGCCTCATTAGCAATAAAATTAATGACCTACGATATCATAACGCAACTATACGAGACCACTCTAAGTTTTTTCGTCTTAATACACAAACAACGTTAAATGACGCGGAAGTTCGTTTCTAGCATTACATCGCAATGGCATTGCTTTCGATTGAATAAAAAAAACAAAGACAACAATAAAACGGTAGACCAAAATATTTATACACAAAATGTTTTGCCTGCACAATTTTTCCAACACAGCACTCTTTCGCATTCCAGTACCGTGGAGTAATTAGAAATTCGTTTGTATCAATTCACACATATAAAAACAATCAAGTAACAAATTTATCATTCAAGAATATTTTATTTTAATTCGGAATCGAGAACTTTCTAATTATTTATCGACGCGTTTCTATCGTTTCCGACAAATTACTCACGTCAAATTATTGTTGTCGCACTGAACGACGTTATAAATTTTTTCCGACTGCATCGTCAAATCGGGAATCATTAATCCAAGACCCTCGAGCGAACACACACACGCACACCCACGCCGATAGACGAACTTACGACCATTCGTGACCATACGTGGCCACACGCGGCCGTTGAAAAGATAACCGAGCGACGTCGTGAGTAGATAAGAGTACACCCGCCGGCTGAACTACATATTCTATAAGCGTCGTGTCTCGCAAACGGGTGATAGCGTATAATTTAAACGGTAAACACGCGATTACGTTAGTTAGATTCACGAGCGAAGCGTTACGTCAA
The DNA here is from genome assembly GCA_963971145.1 of Sussaba pulchella. Lineage (NCBI taxonomy): Eukaryota > Metazoa > Arthropoda > Insecta > Hymenoptera > Ichneumonidae > Sussaba > Sussaba pulchella. The sequence goes on along the minus strand of OZ020167.1, from coordinate 10,912,365 downwards.
TCTCAAGGAAAATTGAATTGATTCCATTGATATCGTACCGTCGAGGCAGGACGCACTTCCTGAACCATTTCATTCAATGAGAACTCACTCGCATATCTACCTGTTGGTTCAAAAAAGTTTTGATGCAATTATTTTCGTACTAGTTATTTTTTATTAGAAATTTTCAACAACGAAATTTATAGAATACATTTTTTTAAATGGTTATGAAAAATTGTAATGATGGAAAAAAGGCTTAAATGGAGTGAGAATAGAAGATGAATTGTCCCAATCTCGATGATTTCTCAGTTTTGAAAGACTGCATTGTTTTTTTTTTTTTTCGATTACACAGATTCGTGCTTTTCAAGAGGCACTACGACAAGTACGTGGCTCTGGCTGCGAGGTACGAGGAGGCAAGGGGATTGGCTTATTACCTGGAAGAACGTTATCACGAAGTCAAGGTAAGACGAAAGCCTTCACGGTTAATTTTTACGATTTTCGCGTCAAACCAGCCGGCTCCCACGGCCGCGGTCGATCGAAGCTACTATCCGAGTTTCTCTCGATGACGTTTCAAAGCACGTGGAAATAAATTCCAACGCAACTTTTGTGACCACGAATCTCGGATTATTCATCATCGCGCGAGTAACCATGATCTATTTGCTCACTAATCTTTTTTCAACCCTTAATCGTCGCACTACCAAATATAATTTCTCTTCCACCCAGACAATTTTCAAAAACCGATTGTGACCAAACTATCCGTCCGAAGCGGTTGAAAAAATTACAGAACACGCTTCGAACATTCCCGATAATGTGAAAAAAATTCATTCGTAAGAAACAAAATGGCGATGGGTTAAAAAAAATTCGCAAAGAGACGAAAACGGAAAGAAAACAATAACGTTTGAAACAATTGATTAATTATCAACAATCGTGGACTTCCGGTTGAAAAAAAAAATTATTTTCTCAATTTTTTCTCTTCACGGCAATGTTACAATGTCCCGTAATCCCGCAAACAATCGTTTTAACTGCTTACGGCATCCCCAACATCGCGTTTCCCGGATTGTTCGGTTCCTCATGGTTCGCGTGACTTCACGCGGGGCCGACGGGGCTTCCTCTTCGCTCGCGTTTCGTTTCGAGTATCCAACTATACGACGACAAAAACACCGAAGAATAATGAGTTCGACGAACCTTTTGTCCGCCCCGCGGATTATTTCCGGTTTGTTAAAGGCCTCGACGCACGCGCGCCTTTCTTCGAGCTCATTTTCGTCCGGAGCTCGGTTCGTCCTCGAGAATCGTCGGAACTCGAGATTCGTCGGAACTCGAGATTGTGTCGGCGCTTCGAATTCGAGGGTTGAACGAAAATAAATGAATGAAGGCGGGAGATGAAAAAAAAAAAAACAATGCAAAGATGCGATGAATCGATTCATCGAATTTTTAATTGAAGAAAATATCGACGAGCGCCTGCGTTTTGGATTAAAAAAACGATCGAACGAGGGCTTTTGCGATGTGATTCGACGATCCCGAATGGCTGTACAATTTATCGAAGCGCGGCCGTGGCTCAACGCTCGAACGCTTCCTTCGTTGATTTAGCATTTCCGCCTGTATCGTTCAATTTTATTTACTATCGTGGAAATTATTTATAATTCGGCTCAGTTAGCTGACGAATTTTATCGTCAGACGAAAATGAAGAAGAGAAGAAACAAGCTGAGGAGTTTCGTTTTCGAAAGAAAAAAAATTTGAAAAAGATAAAAATAAAACCAGCTGACGAGTTTTATTATCGAATAGAGAAAAAGAGAACAAATGAAAACCCGAAAAAATGCTTACTCCGAGAAATGAAATTCCGGATACGAAAAATCGTGACACACTGTGTGAACGAGTAGTCGGTCTGGTGAGACTTGACCGAACCCCCTGAATCGTCCGCGGGTTTTGCTTGATACGCCTCTCCGCAATCCGGCCTCGCGAATAGTATGGGAAAGTTTCGATATTAAATGAGCTAAGACCGCGGTCGTAAACTTTCATATACTCACCGACAATGCGGTAAAAGCGCGCTCGCGCACACGATCTCAAACATTATATATCATACATTCACGTACTTGCGCTGTTGTTAATACCAGAAAATAATAATAATCATGATAATAATAATGATAGCAATATTCGGTAAATTGATAAATTTCCATAAGCCATTGTGCAAATCGTATTATCGAAGAATTCTTGCCTCAGTTTTGATAACACACATCGAGCATGTTTCATACGTTCCAAGGCTCTATAGGAATTTTTATTACTCGCAGTTTCTACTTTAATTCGTGTAATTTATGGACTAGTTTCCATCGAAATCGCTCTAAATTATTCCTACGAACGCCGATGGAAAAATTTAATTTATCCAGTTACTTTCTTGAACGTCAAACTCGTGGGTTTGAGAAGGTTTCGTAGGCGTTGTCTGGTCGAACGAGAAGTAGCACAATTTTTAGAATCAAACGTCTGAGTAATTCGGTTTTTCTTCCGATTTATTTTCTCGAATGATTCAATTTATTCTCAGACGTGGGATTATTTGTCCTAATTTAATTTTTCACCCATGAACCGTAAATGTGGAATTAATACGGAGATCTTGTTCAAGTATTTCTATTTTCTTTACGTAGAATTTAAAAATCCATCTGATTTCTGCTCGAGTCAATATTTTTTTTTCAACCTACAAAAGAAAACAAAAACAACAAAATTACCACGAGTCAATTCTAGAAATGACGTCTACCGCATTGAAATGTCATATTGTAATTCGATTCAGCGGCAACCGTGTTATTACCGTCGGATAAAAAGATCCCAGGAAGTTACAATACAAAAGACCGGTTTTTTAATTCCTTTTTTTTTCATCTTTATTACTCCACAATGCAGAAGCGGTAAAGTGGTTCCAAGCTACCAAAAAATAGCGGTAAATTAATAGCCAGTACGTTTCCGGAATTTTCGTTCCATCGTCAAATTATTCACATCCATTAATAAAAACCGCTCGTTTCGATTCGAGACCGGTTAATTATAATCACGAAACAACTTTTGAAACACCAAAAGAAAAAAAAATTTCTTCTTCTCATTTCAACGTTAATTTCACAATACCAACAAACAAGGCTCTTCGGGATCATGCGAATTGCAAGTCTGATGCAACGATCGAGCCGAGCAATCGCACTTTCAGTGTGCAACGAGAGAGAGCGGCGCGCCGCCGGTCGAACGAGGAAAGAGAAGTTCAAAAAAAAAAAAAAAAAAAAAAACCAAAGCAAAAGAAAAAGAAAAGAATTAAATCGAGAAAAAAAAAAATCTCGTCCGTAATGCGTGCCTGACACGAAAGTAACGACCCGACGCTCGTTAAAAAAAAAAGCACACATGCACACACAACGTTGCCCCCTCTCGTACGGAATTGTCGAGGGAGTCTCGTTTCCTGCTTCCGAACAGGACGTTCTCGAAACTTCTCGTATCTCGCTGCAGCGATCGAGCTACGCGCAAACATTTTATTTCGTCCAAAAGAAAGAAAACAATCTCCGATTTTCACGCGCAAACCACAAAATCTGCGAAAAACATTGTAATACCTTAATTATCAATCTATATGGCTAAGCGCGCGTGCGGGAAAACGAGGGAATAGAGTTCAGATACGGCGCGTGAAGTGACAGACTATCCGCCGACGGACAACCGATACTTGTCAGGAAATCTCCTAGTTCAGAAGGAAGACATATAAAAAAAATAAAAAAAAAAAAAAATCACCGTCGTCGAGATCTCCCCTTTCGCGCAGTCATTCGATACCCACTCGTACACGTATCTGCGTCGAGACGCGCGCGCTCGCACGACATGTTTAGGGTCTAGAAGATAAGCCAGTGGTTGCATCGACGTCAGTGGTTAGAATGCAAACCTCGTCAGGGTTTCGAAACATTTTTTTTCCTTTAAATCTTCTTCTTCATCGTCGACGAGACGTTGAGACGGCGAGAATCGCGCTGCATCCTCGCTCACGGCCCGAAGTTCCGTGGCTCATTCGTTCTTTACGAGACCACGCCGTAACCGCACGTCTCCCGCGAACGTGACGTAACGGACGAAGGTCGAGGACGTGCGATTACGTGAGATCTCTGCGGCACGAAGGCTGCGGGACGGAGCAGCCTCGTTTCAGCAAGGTCGAAACGTCGTCGCGAAAAATCATCCGGTGTTCGGGAAAGACCGTTCCGGGATTTGTTCCAGGAGAAGAGGGAATCCGGTCTTTGCCCTGGATTACCGTGAGATTCTCGTTGGTGAATTAGCCAACGTCGTTGAATGCGCACGGTCGAGACCGTCGGGAAGCTCGGGGATTAACTCGTGGAAAGGCTATGGTGGCATGTCGGTGAAGTCGTCGCGACGTCTGCGAGCCCGGGAGAACCGAAGCCGATGGCTTTGCGCATCGGCAATAGCAACGGCAACAGCAGCAAAAGCAGCTACGAGCTCAGGCTTTCCCGGAGCTTGTTCACCAGACCGTGAGAGCTGGTGACCTCAGCGTGAACGCGCGGTGTTTCGAGGCCGTGGTTAACAGTACCGTCGACGAACCAGCCTGCGTTGAATTCTGTGGAGCGACTGGGAGAGAACGAGAGAAAGAGGATGTATGAGAGTGTATCTGTGTTGACTGTTTGTCCGTGTGTGAGAAAGAGAGAGAGAGAGAGGGAGAGTCAGGGAGAGAGGTGAGGCAAAGAGGCAAAGCCACCACCTACGAACACGATAATTATGCTACTCGTGGGCGAGATGCACGCGGAAAACTGTAACAGTGGAACGTGCGAGAGAAATAATGGAGAATGTACCGACATACGGTTATAACTGAATATCGCGACGACCGGAATCGCATACGAATCGCCCACGCGGATTTTCAAAGAACGTCCTGACCAAAATAAAGAGAAAGAAAGAAATCGGGGATAGTCGGGCAAAAGTACCGTAAGAGCGAAAAATAAATGCGTACCGTGCGTACAATATCGTCGAAAGGTTTTTTTTTTGGTTGAAGTAGATTCGTTGCGATTATCGTCGGGATTGATAAATAATCCGCGTTATCGGTTGAGATAAAATTATGAGGAACGACAAGGAATCACCACAGAAATTGATCTATGTGAACCTTCCCCCCCCCCCCCCCCCCGTACTCTGTGTTGAGTACGGCGTTAAGCAGTTATTGTGAAGACACAATAACTTTTGTAACGTTTGTGTTGTGAGTACACGGGAGTGAACTTGTAAGCTTAAAAAATAAAAATTGAAAAAAAAAAAATTATTTTTTTCGTAACTTTTTTGCGGAATTCGGAGTTGCAACATTATCGTAAAAAAACCAATTTAAAATCACGAAATATACGGAAACAAAAAAGAACAATTAAAAAAAAAAAAAAACAAATTTTCAAGTATTTTTGTCGCCGGCAAGAATTTGAAAGAAAAAAATGAAGCTAAAATAAAAAAATAATGCTCGAAATAAAATATTTTTCAAGTACGTTCGAGACCGGATGCGACACAAAATTGCTTGTGAATTCTCACCACGAGAATGATATCCCACATAGTTCTCGGCGCGATATTCCGCGTCGAGAACCGGAGAGACACAAATAAAAATGTGTGAAAAAAGTAACGCGTGTAATTTTAAATCATCGTGAAAGATTCGCCACGCGCGCGCCGTGAAAACCTCGAAGAAAGAACGTTAAAAACGCGAACGACGTTGGTGAGAAAGAACGTCGGAAGAGAGCTGGTGGGAGAGAGAAAGGGTCAACAACACGGTAATTCTTCTCGCGACGATGGGAATCTCGAACTTCGCGTTCACGAATGAACTTATCCGACGCAATATCGCAAGCGTTTATTGCGGTACAACGATGTGGGAGTAAGCGCGTTGTGTTGGTTCCCTTTCGCGTGAGAATGCCCCGAGGATTCGATTATTCTCGATTCACCTTTAAAGTTTAAAAGCCAGAACGGTTGTACCGTTGTTTTCACGGACGTTATATCCGTCAAGAGGGAAAGTATCGAAAATTCCGCGGGAGATCGTCGATCGATCATCGATAAAGAGATAAATTGATCAATCTTTGAGGTGCTGATACGACCGAGTACGAAAGTCCGTCACGAAAATTACGCATTCGGCGTGACAAATCAGAGAAATCTGTGTGAAATGAAAAAAAATTCGTCCAACAGCGCGTTGGGCACGCACGTGATAGGTTTTCGTAGTCTTTTTCACTGATATTCTCGAAGATTGTTTCTAACAAACGTATCGAGAGATATTTTGTATAAACAAATTTGCTTGCTTCAGGAGGAAGAGTTATTTTTTTATTTTTTCATGAACTATTTTTGCCGCAGTGATCGTTATAATTTTTATTGAAACAAGTAATTGAAAACTACGTATTGGGATTGTTTCAAGATTTTTTGCATCGATAGTTTAGAAATTAAAGGGGTGGGGGGGATTTTGAAAATGAAAAGCTCGTGACTGAAGAGTTGAAATTGGAAGATCCCTCAACATTCTTTGTTGCATTGTCAAAAGAATAACCCAAAGACACCCCGCTCAATGGGGTAAGTACGAAAAAAATGTAAAGCACGGATTTCGTCTGCGGGAAGGTGGTCGAAAAAAAATTAAAGTCGACGGAGAGATTACAAAATTCACGAGGAGACAATAACAAAATTAAAAAAAAGTATTAAACATTTCGAAGATCGATCGGCGATTATTCAATCGCAACGAGACGCGGAAGAGAAATAACTCTCGCAAGTTCGTGTGACTCGAACGCGTACAATACAATACGGAATAACCATAGGCGAAACCTTTTCCGATTAGAAAGTACCGACTTTGCGTCCAATGTACCCGGTTGTGTGCACGGTAAATCCGTTGGTCGCAGGTGCCTTGCGAGAGCAACCTCTCCGAGCGCCGTGAAATAATTATCATTTGTAATTGTTCATAATGGACTGACGCTTATCGTCGTAATTAGTCTTAATGAGACGGGGTTACCGGTCAACGCGACGCGGGTTCTCCGATCTCACCGTCTCGCCCGTCGAACAACGTTTATTCGTAACAAATTATCATTTGTTCAAAATATTTATCCGTGCGACAATGATTTCTGGTTTTGGATTAATATTTTCGGCCTTTTCAATGAATTTGAGTGAAATTCGGGAGAATAAACGGCACGAAATAATTTTTTTTTTTAGGTTTTCGGGTTACGCATGGCAATGTATTCTTAGTGTCGGATCAATAATTCGGCGAATGTGAGCGAAATACAGGAGAATAAAAATATCAATTGAATTAAATTCAAATCGCTGTATACTAAAATCAAATTATTATTCGTCAAAACTTTATTCCTCGCTACAATTATTATTACTCTCAGATCTATAATTTTGGTATTTTTGGTGAATGTCAGAGAAATACAGGACAATGAAAATATCAATTCAATTGAATTTAACTCGCCATAATTATTCCTACATTAAGATCTCTATTTCTGATATTCTCCATGAATGCTAGTGAAACATAGAAGAACAGAAAAATACCATTTCAAAATAAAATGTCTATCTTTGCGATACCTCTCCGCTATATCTTCAATTGAAACACAACAATACGAATTACCCGTACAAAGTTGTTAGCAATCAAACATTGCGAAGCAGTCGTACGCGTATTTCATGAATCCCGAGCGTATAACGACGACGCCGATGCACGAGCTTATTGCTCGCTCGAGTGAATCAGCGTAATTGAACTGCCTCCGATTTTTAAGACCGCAGCCAGTCAGTTATACAGAAGGCCTCAAAGAACCTCATTGCTCTGTAAAACAGTCACACACAAACAAACAAACGAACGAACAAACACACACGCGCAAGCAATATCAAGCGAACGCGCCTACTTCCATAATATCGTCACCAAATCGAGACGTCGACGAAAAAGTCAATCGTTAGATTCCACCACAATCTCCCATCCACGTCTTCACCTCCATTCTACGACGAATCACACTCGTTTCAACGTTTCAAGGCGCGGCGTTATCGCCAACAATGACGAATTTCCTCAAACCCAAATAATTTTCCGTTCCCCCACAATTTTTCAATCCAATCCGTCGAATTTTCAGGCCGAACGGGACAAGCTCGAAGAAACCCGAATTTTGTTGGAAAAAAGATTGGAGGGTTGCGAAACCGAACTACGCGACAAGGAGGAAGAATTGTTTCTTCAATTGGAACGAAGTCTTCGTCTCGAGGACGAAGCCGAGAGGATGAGAGCCGATCGGGATGCTTGCGTAGCCGCCCGCGATCGTTTGGAACGGGAACAAACGTCGGCGTTGCGTCAACTTCAGTTGCAAGCGACCCAGAACGAGATGACCAGAAGATCGTTGGAAAGAGCGCGACAGGACGTCGTCAGACAGGCGACCGTCATTCGGGCCGAACGTGACGCGCTCGAACGCGAGGTAAACTCAAACCGATTATTTTTTTTTTTTTCTTTCTATCCGTCTCCCGCTTGAAAATCCCAATTGCACGCTCGATTCGCGTAATTGTCCGTCTATCTATTTTCGTTTCGTTCTCATTTCGCGCGATGGAACGGAAAATAAACGAAAAAAATGGCGCGAAAACGTCCGATTTTTTTTTTTTTATTCGCGGGCGTCAGGATGGTTTCGACGATGTGGGGAAGAAATTGCGAATGAATGCGTCTCGATGAAGAAGAAGACTGAAAGAATCGCAATGTATTTTTTATTCTTCCTTTTTTTTTTTTTTTTTTTTATTCGAGGTCAACGAACGGAGCAGCGACGACAAACGACGCGTTATCGGGAGTACGAGAGCGACAATCGGGGCTTCGACTCCACCGATACTCGATACTCCACTCGTCGCCGTTCTTTCTATGTTTTTCCGCTACTCTCGTCTCATCTTTCTCATCTTCTTTCACGATTTCTTCGTCTTTACGTTTTTTTTTTTTTTTTTTTTCGTCTTTTTATTCCGCAACAGTACGCACAGTCCGTCCTCAGTACTTCGTCCGCCATCCGGAGCGAAGGTTTCCGGGTGCATGCGTACGCCGACTCTCACACCACCCTTCTCGTCCCCCCCTCGCCCTCTTCCTCTCCTCGCCCACGATCCAGGGTGAAAGCAACCGAGCGATCTCCATCGCTTCCTATAACCGCGTTTGCCTGGCTCGCGTTCGAGTTTCATCGCACATGCGCTTGTGATATGACTCGGAATATAAATAATCAACGGTGGTCATCGTGTACGAACCCCGCGCGCACTTTCTTTCGATCATGCCGCAACCCGGGCCGCACCTATGATACCGCAGGAATTTATTTTCTTTGTTTTTTTTTTTTTTTTTTTTTTTTACTTTTTGTTTTGCAGAACGTCGTGCTGAAGGCGAAGCTCAGAGTTGGCGAGGACGAACTCGGCGAGGAACGACGAAGGCGCGAGGAAGGCGTAGCCGCTTTGACGCACGAAACCGCGACCCTGAGACACGCAGCGCGACATCTACGAGCCGCTGCGCTTCACGCTACGTCCTGCCGACGACGGAGAAGATGTTCGGTTTGTCTATACGCCAAACGCACCTTTGCCGAAGTCGATGATTATCGCGACGAGTACGTATTACGGGGCTTCGAGTATTTTGCGTTTTTTGAGGGTTTTTTTTTTGGAATTTATATATTGCATATATTATATATTTATGAAATAAGTTTACACGCTTTTCCTAAAAAAAATTAGTTATTCGAATAATCACCCCTGAAAATTGAGGTAATTGAGGTAAAAAAATTAGTTATTCGAATAATCATCCCTCAAAATTGAGGTAATTTTGAGGGATGATTATTCGAATAACTAATTTTTTAAATTGAGGTAATTTTGAGGGATGATTATTCGAATAACTAATTTTTTTACCTCGATTTTGAGGGATGATTATTCGAATAACTAATTTTTTTTATCTTATTTTTTTTTTTTATCTATCAAAATTGAGGTAATTTTGAGGGATGATTATTTGAATAACTAATTTTTTTACCTCAATTTTGAGGGATGATTATTCGAATAACTAATTTTTTTTAAAATTGTATCTATCAAAATTGAGGTAGTTTTGAGGGATGATTATTCGAATAACTAATTTTTTTACCTCAATTACCTCAATTTTAAGGGATGATTATTCGAATAACTAATATTTTTTTTTAGGAAAAGCGCGTAAAGTTATTTTCCGATCGCTGATTGTTGAATTTATATTTTATTGCATTTTTGTTTATTAAAAAGAAGAAACTATGTTTCTTTTACGGTGGGGAGTGGAAAAAATACGCTTCGACGAAATAAAAAGAATGATCATACGGTTAACTAATTTTTTTTTATTTAAAAAAACGTCTAAAGCTATTTTCTCATCGATGCTCTTAAAATTCGTATTTAACCCTATTAACGTTTCGCAAAAACAACAAAATGCTTCTTCAGCCCAGAGAGTAAAAAATAATACACTTCGACAAGTTAAAAACAGATCATTCGGTCAACTAATTTCGTATTTATTTATTTTTTTTAAACATCGTATAAATTTATCTTCTCATCGCTAATCGTTAAATTTATATTACATTTCTTTTTCGTTTATTAGAACGAACGAACTTCATTTCTTCTTCCATGTGGAATGAAAAAAAAAAAAAAAATACGCTTCGCCGAGCTAAGAAACGATCGTAACGAGCGTCCTGATTCAATACATAATGTATCCTATTCAATAAAATTATTTGCCAGAAAAATATATTTCCAGCGCGTCGGAGAAAGGCGAAGCTCGCGAAAGCAATCTCCGCTTACAATTAGTTCGCTCTTCGCGGTCCATCGACTGCGAACCCAAGTTCACGGTTAAATCTTCGATTTTCTTCATTTTCTCCATTTTATTTGTTCCCAGTGGAAAATTGTTCAAGTGTCTGCAAGCACCGCTACAAGATCTGCGCACTTGGTTGCGTCCCAGTACCCCAACGTCTTATCCGGCTTTGAGAACGAGTTCGCCCCTCGATCGAGGAATCAGTTTTATCGACGATTCGGGCAGCAGTTCCGAAGACGAAGAATTTCCGAGCACTCCGGTCGCCGAAGTTTCCCTGTCGTCCGCTAACTCGGCAGCCGCGGCTGCCAGAGCATTCTCCTCGGATTCCGGGTAGCCGTTTCATCTTTTTCGAGCTTTTTTCTTCGTCTTTGTCAATTTTTTAAAGATTTTTCAACAAATATACGCTGCCATTGATACGCTGAAATAAAAAACTAATCGCGACTTTGAAAGATCGTAGCTCCGACAAAAATAAAGTGACAGATTACAAATGCTAATCGTTGCGAAGCTTACTCAATTCCGCGTCGAATGAATCATATTCGAGTGAATTACGACTTTTGTACGTCGAATTATCACGTGGGGAAGACAACAAAAAATAATTTCGATTTCGAGAGAATTTCCAACCCCGACTTTGACCCATGACCGAATCTAGGATTTTTCTTTTTTTGAAAAATCTGATAAAATTGAGGAAGCACCGTTCAGAATTCAGCTTTTGATCCATCAAAAGAAAATCGAAAAATCTCAACGGGTTCTCGAGATATCAATTTATATGTGGGAGCGTGCGGAATCAGCATGACGACAGTCGGTAGCCCGATTCGACGGTCTCGGCGAGTGTTCTGCTTCTTGCGCCAAGAACGAATCGCAAGTAGGTGCTCGCGTGGGTTACGCAAAGTTTTTATCATTGAATTCTGAAGTCCGAACGGTGCTTCCTGATTTTTTCCAGTTTTTAAAAATTAATTTCTCACAATCGGCAATGGGTCAAAGTTACGGTAGGAAATTCTGTCGAAAACGGATGTGTTTTTTTTGTCTTCTTCATGTAATAATTCGGTCCACACAAGTCTGAATTCAATCAATTAGGTCTCATTCGACGCAAAAATGAGTAAGCTTTGCAACGGTCGGTATATAAAATCTGTAGCTTCATTTAAGACGGAGCTATCATCTTTCAAAGTCGCGAGTCTGACAGTTCGTAACAGAAGTATTTTTTTTTCTTTCACCCGGAAAATTCGACGAGATTTAAAACTTTTGTCACCCATTTTCGCTTTCAGTTTCTCCTCGGAGGTCGGTGATCGAAGATCGCGCTCGTACGAGGCTGGAGGAAGCAGCCGAAAGATCAGCGAGTCGAGCAGCGAAACGGACGGTCAACGTCCAATCGGGACGTTCACGCGATCCCGTTGGACATCATCGTTTCGTAAACTTCTCGGCAGAAAATCGAAAGCCAAGAGCGCATCTACCGATGGAACATCCACGTGAACGCCACTTCCTACGTCAATCTTTATTTAACTCGAATCCACGTCGATTCTCTACCAAAATCCGTCGAATTTCCGATCTTGTGACAATGTGCTACCGCTCGGTCGGTAACGAAAACTGTAAAGCACTATTCTCGGCCACGATCGTTTTCTCGCCCGAAAAACGAGAACGATTCACTGCTTCTTAAAATTCCGCAGTCAACCGTTCTCGTATTTTATTCGAGAAATTGACCGTGACGCGAAAAAGTGCTTTGGGATGATGAAAAACTTTTCTCTTTGCACTTGTAAAAATTTGAGAGACACATACAAAATGTGGCAAATTACGTGAATGTTTTACGGAAAAAAACGAAGCAAAGAAACGGAAAAGCATTCGAACGAGACGCGTCAATGTCGACGACACGAGATTCGGCTCGTAAAGCGTCCAAACGTAAAGAGTTTGTTCGGAAAAATCGCGAGATTCTCTCGAATCAACACAGGGTAGATCAAACCACGGGTTGATCTTATTTTTTTTTTTTTTTTTTCCGATTCACACTTGCCCTTTCCCGCTCTGTCGCGATTTAATTACGCTTGTTAAAGAATATTGATATTCGTTATAACGCCGTCCGCGCGAGGAACAACAACGGACGTTTGTTGTTGCGCTATCAGATTTGTTACTACTTTCAGCATTTATATATTTTTTCGCGGTTTAAGAGAGTATTATGATGAATTATCGATTACGGCAACTCGTCCAAGATTAAAAAAAAAGAAGAAAGAAATAATAAAGAATGAAAATATAACTAACAGTTCCTCGGCTGTCGTGTCAGTAAAATATCGATAGTTATGCAATTTAATCGCTGAACGACCTCGCATAGAATTCCAGCAATTATTAATATTATTATTATCTTTGTTATTATTATTTTTCATTTGTTTTTTTTTTTTTTTTTTCAGCATTTATCCGCAATTTTATCCATTCGTACGTGGATAATACGCGAAAGATACTCAAAGATTAAACTCCCGTGTCTGTCCCTGCCCCGAAAATCATCCGAATTCTTCCCTCGTTTCGCAGACTCAACGAGACTCGAAACGAACCAAATTTACTGCCAATTGTTAGCAACGTTTGCAACGACGAACGTTGAATTACGCGATAATCGCAACGTTTTTAAAAACACTTGCGAATGAGAACGTTGCAAAATTATCGATTGAATATTTGCACACACGGACACAGTCAACGTTTTTTTTCGTAATAACGATGAAAAACTGAAGACTATTTATTAGATATTAATATAGACGAGCCTTCTAATGTACTTACTGCGTTAGTATTATCGAATCACTCGCGTATTGAACGGTATCCGAAAGAAAAAACAAAAGAAAATAATTTACAAGCGACGACGACCAACGTTATCACCGCAGGTGCTTGTACTTTAATTGTTGTTTTTACAATAACTTTTTGTTTTTTTTGTTTTTTTTTTTTTTTTTTTAAATACAACGACCACGAGGAATTGCAATCACGAGCTGCGGCTCACTCGATTTTTTTTTTCTTTTCGTAATACGTTGAAAGGTGCCTTAGTGTCATACACGAAAAAAAAATTTGAAAAAAATTGTTACGCCATTTCGTCAGACATTCCATGAAAAAATTGAAAAATCTTGCATTTACTCCTCGCTCATTCGTGAATTTTTTAATTCAATTGATGATAATTGTAACAAATCGGTATACCTTCAGAAGTAATGGAAAAAATAAATAAAAAATTACGTAAAATTGTATTGATTAGGAAATATACATAAATCGCGATCTTAGCCGTTATCTCCGGTAGGAATTGTACTCGAAACTTCGCGAGATTCGCAATTGTTGTTGCAAAGATTCTTATTTATACAAAATTCGCGTTTTCCGTAATTTTCGAAAAGTTCGTTGATCGATTAGAAATCCATGACAGATTTTCAATTTTTGGTAGATAAAATTATTCATAGTCGACCAAAGGATTACAAATAATAATGCATATGAATTTGCAGTTGCAGTTACACCGTAGATTCGACCGTTGCCCAGAAAAAAACAAGAAAAGATGAATAAATAAAGTCGATCGGAGAAATTACGTAGATCGGTAAATGCATTTCTTAGGAAAGAGTCAATTAATTAACTCGCTAGAGGATTTGAATCGTGAAATAATAAATTAAACTATCAATTAATCGATTGAGCACTAGATTGAGTCATGGAATTTGTGCCAGAAAAATTGTTGCGGTGCCAATTTGAAAAATTCGAAATCGGTCGTCGATTTAAGAAACTTTTTGCTCTCGTTTAATCATCGATGTTCATTCGAAGTTTCCTAATGTAACATTGTTCATGCAAGCATCACACTGGAATTGGCAAATGCATTGTTTTGATTTTGCGTACGAAGAGGTGGAGCGAAAAACATCTCTGCCATCCTCGACTCGTACGAGGATGATCCAGAAGACGTTTTATCAGGCTGGTGCTTCGTACGAATGAATGAATACCGAAAAGATTCTCATCACAGTTTGTTTGGCTATTAGCGAGGATTAATGTAATGTTACTGTTATACGATATCCATAAAACTATTGTTATGAAGAGAACAAAATAACGTTGTTGTGTAATGTATGTGCAAACTCGAATTGATTCAAGATAAAAAGAACGAAAAAATGAAGAAAATATTATAAAAATGGCATTCCATGAGAGCGTATTGTAATAAACGAATGGATGTTCATTGACGAAACGAAATTAGTCCTTTGCAACATTTCATCCTCGCACCTTGTTTCACATTAATTCTTCATCCCCAAAAAACGTTTAGACGCAAAAACAAACTTTCTATTCTCAAAAACGCTCTCCAATTTTTTAAATATATTTGCGATAATGCAGAGTCACGTGTTCGAAAATTCACGAATTTTCCGAGCTCCCCAAGTTAAAAACAAAATGGTGTCAAATTTCACACGATCTTCTACCAAAGCAGGGTACCCGAAATACCCGACTACAGTAATTCATTTATGAAATACAAATGAAGCGATATAAAAATCAGTATTAAATACAATGCTCATAATATACGAAGTAACGGCTGTTCGTTTCCTCCCTTCGTATTTACAACACGTAGCCCAACCCCTTTACCTGTCTTGTTTCAACTTGCCGGCACTTACAGCAAAAAGGATAGCCCAAACCGGTGAAACTCCGTGACGAGGGCTACCTGCGATTATCCCTTCAATGTCTTATTAATGATCTGAAATGCCCCAACGTCTACAAAAAGACTAAGACCTTCCTCAAGGCAATCTTCTCATGCCTACACCCATTTTCAAGGAAATTTATCGAGAATTAAATTTAGAAAAAACGGTCAAACTTACAGTGTTAGTATTTCACAGTAACATTTATACATGTGTGAAGCAACATCTTAAATTTTTTCAAAGGATTTCATTCGAAACTTTACAAGATATTTGATGTTGCGCAGGTCATGTCGAGAAAATTCTTTATCGACGGACGATGGAATTGCTCTCGTCCTGGTCATCTGAAACAAAATTATTTCTTCTCATTCTATTATTTACAAATGTGATTATCGTTCGGCCCTCTAATAAAAAAATTGTAAGAAAAATTTACAAAATGGCGGCGATTCAAATACTGTGGCTTTCACAATAAAATGTTTACTTCTCGTGGCCCAGAAAAAAAGTAATTATGAAGCAATACAAAAAAATTGCGGCTCAAACGATAGCCTGAAATATATTCTACATGTGTGCAAACCTGCAAGCCGATCGGCCCAGTAGCTTCTACAAAAATTGCTCGCCATAACATTAACGTAATTTAAAAAAAAACGCTTTTGAAGTTTCTTTACCGACCAACGCGCTCTCTAGATTCGCATCCGCTAAACCTCCCCTGCTCAGCCATTATTACAAAAATCACTAAAAAATCCTCAAAACACATTCTCAAAACCCCAACCTCTAAGAGAAAAAAAAAATATTTCTTTGCCCCAAACATATGAGAAGACTGCCTTAAAATCGTACTTACCCATTAAACCCCCAAAAAAAAACGAATTTTGCCGAACCCAAAGCATTTATCCAACAAATTCGGCACCTGGGAATTCCCACAACACTCAAAAACTCAATTTTCCCGCCTAGGATCCAAAATTAGTTCCCAAAACCACCGCCGAATTCTTCCCTATCGCCCCACTCGCGCGCACCAGCGCTCGTGGCGCCCTCTTCGTCCTCCCCCCTCTCCCTCCTCAAACACGCGGCACTCGCGGCAAACTTCTCGTCGATGGAGACGTTTTTGTTTCAGTCGAACCGAACGAAATGCCAATGGTGGACGGGTGGCGAGTCGCAGGTCACGCTTGGTAACGAATTATCATGTGAATAGTGATATAGCCGGTGAAGCGTGGTGTTGTAAATAGTAATCGGGAACGTGTGCGAGGGTCACTGGCCGGATAATAAACCAGCGTCTGCCACCTGAAATGTAAGTCCTAACCCCTTAAAAAATAAAAATAACACACACACACACACACACACACACACGAGAAAACAAAAGAAAAGTGCATTCTAAGCACAATTCCAATCATTCGCATTCGAAACATCTTTCGTGACTGATTACAACAAAATCCACGGAAATAATCGCAATCCCACAACAACGTATTTAATCATTGAATTCATTCATAAAAATAATAATAATAAAAAAACAACAAACGAAAAATTGATCTAACCCCAAAAATAATCAACTCCAATTGCAATTCGTTTGTGGATTCCGAAGAGAAAATAAAGAACGAGTGAGATAAAAAATATATCTAACCTCCGGACACGAAAATTACTGTATTACCGAGAAGGAAAGTCGCCCAGCTGGGCGGGGTAATACGCGTTCGTGTGCGGGTCTCTAATGATTCCACGACACAAGGGACCGACATCGTTCCACTGTTTCAAAGCCCCGTCAAGGCTTTTTATCATTTCACTCGCCAAACACTATCTGACATGTCGGAGAACCCCTCCTTCGCCCTTTGGCCCCTTACCGCCCACCGCCGTTTCGAACGTGTTCGCGAGTTTGATTTAAAATGGGAGCATTTTCGTTACGGCGCCCTTTTTTTCCACCCTCTTGCCGGTTGAAGCTTCTCGAAGAACGACTTTGTTCTTTTTCTCTTCGAACATCGTCGTCGCAATGTCTTTTATTAACGAAACAACGACGGTAATAATTAAATACATTCATACGCATACTCATATGTACACATATGTATGTATGTAGTCGAGTATCGTACGAGTGGGCTTCTGTAATAGGTGGAAAGGTTCGATACGGTGGCATATATGGAATTCACTGGCAGCGGAAGCATGGATTTTATCGTCATCGACGAAGATTGATTTGCAGTGATCGGTATGTGTGTGTGTGTGTTTTTTGATGGTGGAACAAACGTTGAATGGAGAATATTGCGTTGACGTGCCGACGAAAAATCGACAAAACCGCAAGAATCTCTCGTACTTCCCCCTCCCCTGACGTTTCTTACTGCCGCAGCTGCTGATGCCGCTGTCGCGACAGCTACTGATTCTTATTGTTTATTTTTCTCTTTCTCTTTTATTTATCTCGATTATTTACTTTCCCGTTCGCATGGGGATCGTTGCGGTGCACTGCGCAACGAAAAAAGAGAGCGAGGGAGGGAGGGAGAGGCAGAGAGAGAGAGAGAGAAAGAAAGAGAGGTCATAGAAAACACTACTATTATATACTAACTACTACGGACTATGAATATACTACTATATTGTTACTTCTATATATTATAGTAGTAAGAATTAGGCACAGAGTGAAAAGATCAGAGAAAAATATTATAAGAAAAGAGAAGGATATATGGAACAAATTTCTCTGAAAGAGAAAAGAAAAACAGAAGATTTATACCAGAGAGGGAAAGAGGGAGAAAATATAATAGAATGAAGAAGAATATATATTATAGAACGAAGGAAAATACGGAGATCGAGAGAGAAGAACAGAAAAAGATATATGGAAGAGGAGGATATACATACATCAGAAAAGAAAAAAGATAGGGAGATATTACAGAAAAGAGAGCGATGTATATTACAGAAGAAACAAAAAGACGGAGAGACAAAGAGAGAGAAGAACAGAGAGAGATATCATAGGAAAGAGGAAGATACCCACATATCAGAAAAGAAGAAAAAAGACGGAGAGAGATATTATTTAAAAAAAAGAGCGGAATATTATATTATAGAAGAAAGAAAAAGACGGAGAAAAATTCTGCGGCGTTACGGTAGACATCCCTCGAGATTGAGGCGCGTGGCCTGCTTCGTCTGTCCGTCTGTTCGTGTGTTTATTTTTTTATTATTTTCCTTTTTATCACACGCACGAGTATTCCACACGTCTGGACGTGTGTGCGCGTGCATGTGTGTGTGTGTGTGTGTGTGTGGGTGTGTGTGCGTGTGTGTGTGCTGTGCATGAGACTGGCGTCTGGGTGAAGCTGATGTTTCGAGCTCACGGAATGCATCGATCATAATAATTGGTAATGCCGGATGCGCGGTGCATAGATCGTACTATGCGGCGGACGTTAAAACGTTCGCGTACCATTTTCGTCGCGTGCGCCAAACCGACCGACCGACATTCCCGTACCGGTCATTACGGATCGACGTTTTTAAAGCGAGTTTTTTCAAACGCCCCGTGCGGTTTTAACGAACGATCGGAAAATGTCGCGGCTAGTCGCCGAGCTGGAAAAATTGCACTTCGGCCACGGCGCCTAACAGCTGACCAGTCTCCGATGCGTCAGGTGCCAATGAAATGTTTCCTACGGGCTATTTTACGAATTTAGATTGTTTATTCGTTGGATTTTATTCGATTTCGCGTTATGAGAATTTTGTGTCGCTATTTTGGAGAAACTGCGGTGAGACCTATGAGGAAAAATATTTATATTCGCGGTATTTGATGATAATGTTATGGATAGTTTTTTTTTATCGTTGCATCATTTGAATGACATTTCTTCCTCAAATTGGTTTTCCGATTACTTCCCCCACAAATTGGCCGACGAGGACATGGAAACCTGGCTGGTTATTGTAGGTCCAATGAATAAATAGATAAATGCACAAATAAGTAAATAAATAAATAAATAAATAAATAAATAAATAAATAAATAAATAAATAAATAAATAAATAAATAAATGAATAAATATATAAACAAAAAAACCTAGACCGAGTCTTTCATCCAAACGAAAAAAATAAAACACATCCCATTCACGGATTCATTCTAAACTATTAATCCACTTTTTAATGAGGAAAAATAAAAATAAAAACCAGCGAGCAAATAACATTTTCAAACAGAAAAAAAAAGTAAGCCGACGAATCGAACAATTTGCCAGGTTCGAATCGACCTTCCGTCTTTCGTCAATTCACAAGATCCGCCTCACGCTCGTCTTATCTCCCTCCCCAGATCCGTTTCCTTTCCCATCTTTGGAACACGCGGCTGGGAATTCAATGAGACTTGGGTCGAAAAAAAAAAGAAAAGAAAATGAAAGAAATAAAAAACGAGAAAAGAAGCAGCAACGATGGAAAAAAAAATAAAAAAAGCACGGCCTCGACACCGCGCTGCAGTAAGCGGAGGAAGCGGGAAAGGCAAAGTGTCGCTGTTGCCGTTGCATTCCCTGCTCGCACGCGGATTCGCGCGCGCGTGTGTGAGCGTGTGTGCCATTTCGCCGTGGGGTTTATCGTTTTCTCGCTCGGAAACTCCGTCAACGACGGGCCCGTCGGTGAAATCCATTGGCCGGGTGTTTTTCCGAGCCGAGAAACGGCGAAGGATGGGCATCGTGGCAGCGAATGACCCACAACGTCTGTTTCGAAGCGTTAAAAAAATTTTTAAAAAACCATATCGCCCTCCACCCCACGGGGTTGACTCTTATCAGCAGCTTAGAATCATGATCCCGCCTACGACCATGGCCGTCGTCGGTGCAACGAGATAAGACGAGTGTCGCACCACGCGGTCGGCCAGTCAGGGCCGACCTCTCTGCAAATAAAAAAAATATAGAATAATCGAAATGAAAATGAAAAATAATTGAAGGAAAAAAAATCAGCGTTCGGAGTTTGATCAATCGCGTGACAATATTTGTTCCAATCGGCTTCCGGTTATCGGAATCTATCCAAACAGTCGGTAAAAGCCTGACAATGAGCGCGTAACCGCGTACTTCGGTCTGTCCGGCCCACAATTGTTTTGCCACCTCGATGTCTCGCTCTCGTCGATTATAACCAGCTCGCGTTTCTCAACGCGCAACGATCGCAAGGACGGAATTGGAGCCGCGGTGAAAGATTTTTCATGCGCAATATAATTCAAACCTTCCGAGTTAGCTCGTGTGTTGTTGACCAATGATTTTATTCACGAGTTTATAGCGTGAGGATTGTGAGAGAGTGCGCGAAGCCTCGAGTTTCCACGTGGGTGTCACGCCGAGTCGGCAAAACATTCTAATTTATCTCGATTCTCATCCGTTGCACGGATCTGGCTGCCAAAGTCTGCCGGATTCGGACGCGAAACCTTCGAATTTTACGTCCGGAATTTTTCCGGGTGCTTGTGAACGAGAAAAAATTGTTTTTTCTATAATTTAAATGTTTTTTTTTATGAATAAAAAAATTAAAATAATAAGTGGCCAATTTTTTCATTGAATGAATGAATGAATGAGTAAAAATTGAATGGCAAAATTATTGGTATTTTCGATGAAGCATTGCTGATGCCGCGTAGGACGAAATTGGACCCTTTAATGGCGCCCTCAGTGAGGGTAGTCTCCAATTACACACGGATAAAGCCCATTATAACCTCTCTGCCCGCTTTTTCTTTGGTTCAAGACCTCGCGGGAAAGCCTCGAAAACGCTGTGCTACATTTTCCCAACGCTGGCATCTTTACGTCCGCAGTTTTTTCATGCTCGACGGTTGAATCCAACTGCTTTCCCGGAGCTCTCTCAAGCTCCAACTCGATATAAAATTTAATTTTCAATAAAATTTAACAAAATATTTCAATATTTTTATTGAGCATTAATAAAATTAATATTTTTATTAAAAAATTTAATTACAGTCGACAAATCGAAACATAATTTAAAAAAATCTCAGATCAATTAGAAGATCAAAAGAAAATTTCTTTCCTTTGAAATATTGACAATCCTTCGTCACATTGGGTGGAATCCACCCGTCGGTAAATCGACGTCCAGCAGTTTCCGTTTTCATCTCTCCATGAATTTTTTTAACATGTTGCCATTTTGTTTCTCATAAAAAAAACTTTTTGTACATCATCCAGAGGGTTCAAAGCATGTTCTGTAATTTTTTGAACCCCTTCGTACCAATCGTTTGCTCACAATCGTTTTCAAAACCTGACTGGGTGGAATCCATTATTCGGTAGTGCAACTTCAAAGAATTAACTCCTACCAAACGAAACTACCTCAACTTCCACCCGCTCTATAAATCCTTTTTCCCGCACATTTCCCGAACATTTCCTTCTATCAAAGTCTCGCGACAACGATCAATTATCGTCGTAAATGGACGGCACGTGTTTCAACTCGCGCCGACGCAATTGCAAATAGTCGTTTAAAAAAAAAAAAAAAAAATCCACACAAATTGATCGACAAATCCATACCTGGCCGCACAATCGTCAAAACAACGTCCATTCCTCATCGTACCGGGACCTCGCGATCTTGCATCTGTGGTCAACCAAGCGCGATGACGTTCGATGGCTAAATGCACTTCCGCTTCGTACATGCGTACGTCGACCGGTCTACTGTGACGTTAAAACGTATCCGTACACGTACGTGCGCGATTAAGTTGGAATCAGCTCGTGAAATGATTCACGTACGCGTCGCGTGCGTGTACGTGCGCGATGGATGACAAGTGCGTTACACGTTTTGTGTTTGCACCGGATTGTCGCTCATTGGTCTCTCGAAGCTCTACGGTTGGTTCTTTTCTAACGATTCGAAACGAGCGACCGAGCAAAACGAAGCGAGTCGTAGCCCGCACGGTGGCGGCTCTCGTTCGTATTCGTTGAGGCTTGACGGACAGCTGAATGCGCGTACAAAGACCCGGGTCAAACCATCACCGGTCGAGAGATCGTCTTTGCAGGAGAGTCCGTAAATCATAAACCATCTGGTCGCCAGAATGGACCCCGTGGAAGAACATCGTCAGTGCGGGGAGGAAAAAAAAAAACGGGAACCGTCCTGAGGGCTTGACGCGCGCTCGCAACAACGGATCAGGTAGAAGATCTTTTCTGGGGGAGAATATTTTTGTCGCACGTGGAGAAGACTTTCGCGTGGATGGTTTTGGCTCGAGCCGGGGAGGATTTGCACATGTGCGGAACGATTTTGAGGCTCTCGGGGGGGGAAAAAAGGTTTTCCATGGGGTATTTGTGGGGATGGGAGGGTTGGAGAAATTTTTTTTCTTTGTGCAATGGAATCCGGGCAGTCCTTGATTGGTCCTTGCAGACGAGGAGAACGAGAGCGAATTATTATGCATTGACGACGAAAGAAATATTGAGTTTGGAAAAAATAAACCGGTGAAGTGCGGAGATCGAATCGCGCTCAGAGATCAGTATCATGTTTTTTTTGTAATTGATTCATAGGAATCTATAAGTTCTAGTAGTTTTTTATAATTTTCTTATGCACTTCCAGCGAAGCGTTATATTTTTTTTTTATTTTTTTACAATATCAAGTCCAGCAGTTTTGGCGATGAGGGGAAAGGGTCAAAATATCTTTTTGAATGGGCCATTCAAAATTATAAAGAAAAAAAATTGTACTCTACCGAGCCCTTAAAAATGCAACTCCACGTTGATTTATACAATGAAAGAATAAAAATGTCGAGTACCTAATTTGCCCCCTCTTCAATTTAATTTTGATAAATCGGCTGTGGAAATCGGACGGGCGAACAGACACGCCAGTCATCTTTCAAGGCTCTCATTTTTCTTTTCGAGCTACGAAGCCCTGAAAAAAAAGAGAAGACGGCGAGCGATGAGGAAAAATATGAATCCGTAAATTCACGCCCCACAGCCACAGCCACAGCCGGGGAAAATTAAGAAAAGAAGAAATAGGTCAGATTGAATTAAATTGAATGAACACTGAGATATGGATGGATGGACTTCTCTACCGTCTCACCGGAAACTCGGTCTCATTCCTCCGTGAAAACTCGTCGGTAAAATCTCTCTTCACCATTTTCGTACCGATTCACGAGAATCCCGGAGATGATGAACTTTCCGAGTTCGAATATTTCAAATCAAACAAAAATCAATAAATTCGTGATTCCTTCCGAGCTCCGCAATCAATTCTCGACGAAATTCCATGGTTTCGATGTCGCACGGTCGGAAAATCAGGACGACGATTCCAACTCGAATCTTCCTCGATTTAGAAGAACGACGTCGACGGAAAAATACATGTGTTAGCGGGACGGAGAGAGCGAGAGAGCGAGGGAGGGAGGGGGGGGGGATTATTTCGTCGTGGGAGCCTCGGGAAACATCCGCAAAAGTTTGTGCAGCAAGGGGGCGGACGGGCGGGGAGGAGGCGTACGCGATGGTTACGCGTATATAAAAGCTACGTTGTACGAGCGAGTTCGGGCGGTTACGAGGTTGGGGAACGGAGAATTCTCGAACGAATACCGAGTTCTGCCAAGAGTCAGCGTAGCGAGGTAAGTGGAACTTGCCGTAACGCATAAGAGCGAGCGCGTTGCATCGCAGCGGCTTCGAACGTTCTATCCCGGCGAAGGAAACACCGGTCTGAGAGGCATCAAAACGTTAGCTTGTGTTTCCCTCGCAGCTGGAGGGATTCGCCAACTACGCTATTATTAGAGTTCCACTCATCTTTAATGCCGCAGTAGCACGCTCGAGTCTGTGTCTTCCTTTCTGTGTGTGATCGAGAGAGAGTGTGTGTGCGTGTGTGTGCGTGCGTGTGTGTGTGTGCGCGTGTGTGTTTGCGACACTCCCCGCCGCTTCGTCAATCGAATTTTTGCGGCGCGCCGGCTCTTTTCTACATCTCTCTGCACGACCACGTGTCGCCTGGTTTTCGCTCTTCGTTTGATTATCCTCGAATTATCTGCCTCAAGATGATTTTGTATCTGACGGAACCCGCTGCCTTCGATGGACGGAAAAAAATAAATCAAGAAATAATAAAGAGAAAAAATAATGTTAATGTAAAAAAAAATATTTTTCTTCTTATAGTTAGTTAAAAAGTTGATAAAAAAAAAAGTAAAAACAACAACACGAGGGTCTGGTGCCGCGCAATTTGATCTGCAGCTTATCGGTACCACAGTTTTTTCAAAATTTCGTAAAATGCGAATATCTCGCGATTCTTTGGACCGAATCGATTTATTTTACGCTCATTCAGGAGCCTTTGATGAGCCTTTAATTCTGGTACAGTTGTATTTTTTATCGCATATTGCGGATGCTACAAGATCTCCAATAATATTATGAGATGCTGACGTATGAGCCGCTATCTTCCCAGACGTTCGAAAGAGGCCGCATCGCGTCACCTGAATATCGATGGCCGAATCGCCGATAAAACGAGAGAAGCGGTGTCAATATGATGGAAAAGGGAGAAAGAAATCGTCGCCTTTTAATTTTTCATTGGAACGTGACCGGTTGGCTCGATTCGCGCGTTGATAATCGATATTCGTCGCGGTTCGATGAGTCACGAGATGGATATAATCTAATCCATCATCGACGTGGCCGAATGCGCGACAGGTATATAATAATGCAATCACGATTCCCAGGTTCTGCGATCTGTGACGTCTCTCGTCACAAACGAGCTGTCCCTCGCAAATCTATATATATATATATATATACATATGTGTATACGTATCTGAGTGCATTTGATGCACTCGAGTGCACGCACGTAGACAAACCGCTGCACAAGCATCGCAGCCACCTTGACTCCGCGATGTTAATACCGCTGGATATAATAATGCGACGTCTATCACCTTCCACCATGATCCTTTCTTACGCAAATCCTCTGATTACATGTTAATTATCCAAAGGAGTATCCAACCGACTGGAATAACCGTGGAAACCGGCGCAAAAGACTTCATTATGTAATCCGAGAATCGAGGACTACGGTATTAAAAAACGGAAACGACAGATCTCAGCGTCTATGGCACGGTTCTATATTCGTCCCAAGAAATCTTTGTTATCATATTTTCTTCCGTATATCAATGACGGGGGTCGAGATAAAAATCGGTGACAAAATTACGCCGTCGCAAAAAAAAATATATTAAAAAAATTATTGAAAGTTCAATCGGCCAAGCTCTTTGATCACAATTATAATAAATTGTTTTACTACTTTTATGCATTTTTTTCAAATTTATTTGGGGCTCGATTTATAAACACAGTTCCGAGAGAATTATTTCGATTTATTTTTTTGTTTTAATTAGCAGGAAAAAAATTCCAGCAAAAATGATAATAATAATGATCACAATAATAATAATAATAATAATAATAATAATTAAAATAATAATAATAATAATCTGCTGTCGACTACTGCAACTGATAACAATGAAAATAGAAATGTAATCCCTGCAGTTTCCACGATTCTCCGGACGCGAAATCAGACGAGAGCAAAGTAAAGAAGGAGCGGAAAATAGAATTTCCCGGCAGCGATCCTTGAAGCAACTCATCATACGCGCACAAACGGCTGAGATTGCGAATACACACACCCCCACACCCACCCGCGCACACGGAGGATGTTTAATTTGCAATCAGTTCGATAGCTCGAAGGATGTTTGGCTGTCGTTTCTGACGCGGATCAAACACATCGCGTTCAACGCTGGGGGAATTGCGTTTCAAGCGCGGGTCGAGCTTACGTTACATACATGTATATATCCGGTCGTTGGTGTAGACGCAGTCGATAAAACGCGGAGGCGAAGTGAGTCACCGAAGCGACGAGGAGACTCCTGTGCGGGCAAGGATCAGATCGTTGCGGGACTTCGTCTCCCGCGAATAGTCGGGGAAAAGGACCGAAGCGAGCGAACGAGAAATATAAATTCGACGATGTAGAAAGAGGAAGAGAGAAAATCATGTTCGCGGCGTCGCGACGCCCGGCGCCCCGGTTTATCTTCCCCCCTTTATCCCCGCGTTTCCACCGACGCTTTTGTCTCCTGCTGTGCAACCGGCGCCGCTTCGTTCGACGTCATTTTTCCTCGGTCGTAGCCCGCGGAGGCTGCTGCCAGTTCGGGGTTCGAGGCTTCGCAAAGCTAAAAAGCTTGCGGGTTTTCTCGCGCTTTCGCCAGGTCGGCGCGGGGTCGAACGAGGTCGAAACGCCTTCGTCCTTCCGCATAAGCTATTTCAAACTTCTGTTCGACCTGCATCGAACCCACACAAGTAGAGAGAGAGAGAAGAAGAGAAGCAGAGAGAGAGAGAGAGGACTCAGTGGTTTGTGCTCGTTGCACCTGCATGACTTTGTTCCTTGCCTGATAGCAGCAGCGGAAGCAGAAGCAGCGCTCGGGCTATCACCGATAATCGATTTCACATCAAATAGCCTCGCTAACGATGTCAACGCCTCACTTTGATCTCTTCTGATCTATTTCGACGGTTTTTATCACTTTTTCCATTTTTATTGGATCTTCTTTGATTTTTTAGGACTTTTTTCGGTGGAAATCCGGTGTTTGTTCTATTTTCGTTTTTTTTTTTTGGAGCTTGGTTGATAAAAGGGACGTGCAGTGGCTCGTGCCGCCCAATTGTCCGGACTACGGAGTCGTTGGACTCGTAAATTCTCGACAATTAGCTCGCCAGACAGCGCGCGTCCCACGCGACCTGATTAATTTAGTGTGAGTGTGTGTGTGTGTGTGTGTATGCGAGTGGAGTTATACTAAGCGCGCTACGCTTCGTGGATTGATTCTTGTTCATAACCGCGTGGAGAGGTGTTTGACGCCTTCGCGCCTTTTCCATCTTCCTTTCTCTCATTCGACGAAGATTTGTCTGTGAGTTTCTATTTTATCTCGATTTATTTTGCATTTTTTAAATCTATGTGAAATTGGTCGAATTGTTTTTCAAAAATGTTTGCCTGTCGACGAAATAAAAAATGTTCGCATAAATTCAATTTTTATGCTGCTCTCTGCCTTCTCTTTCTCTCTTTATATGTCTTTCGACGGAGATTTGCGTGTGTGTGTGTTTTTGTTTTATACTGGAATATACGTTCAATTAATTCAATTATTTTTGAAAAATGTGTAGCTTTCGAAAGCATATAAAGTCTCACGTAAATTAAATTATTTTTTCTTTTTCACTCTCTCCCTTTCTTCCCCCCTTCCTCTCTCTCTCTCTTTCTCTCTTCCATCCTCTTTCTCTCGTGCCTTCGTTTTCTTCGGCGAGGCAACTTTTTCTTGTAACTCGAACCTCGAGGCACTATTTAGCGACATCGCGAGTCTATACCGCACGCATCGTTGAAACCCTTGAAGCTTTCAGTGGTGCACATCCCCCCCTCGCCCCTCCATCGTCGCGGAAGCTCGACGTAGTTATTCTCCTCTCCACATAGCTCCATCTATTTACGCAAAAAAATCATCACCGTGTTTATTTGAACAGCAATTAAATCAATCTCCCAACTTCTGTGAGTTACAAATTACAATTTAAATGAACCCCGAAATTACAATAATAAATTCAATAAAAATTAACAAACAAACACCAATTGAAAGTCAACTCAAACTATTTTTCTCTCCCACCCTGCGACGACAAATGACTCGATTCTCACCGCGAGCAGAGCTTTTTGCCAATCCGACGTGCGCGCGTTCATTCATTCCCAAAAAGCTCGTACTCGCGTCGAGCCAAACCAATTGGCAATAGTCAAGCCTCGGTTATCACTGGGATTCTACACTAGTCACAGATACAATTTGGTCCTGGCCCTAACGCGCAGGGGGAGGGCGGCAGGGGCGCGGCAAGACAGGGGAGGTAAAATTGATGACGGCTCGTTCCACTTTCGAGTTAGGAACTCTCGGATCTTCCTCTCGCCCACTTCGATTCGTATTTATATCTCGACACACTCATCTCTCTTTCCTTTTTCACTATAAGCCCACACAGACACACACACACACACACACTCGTACACACACATTTACACAGACACATCGAGAAAGACACCACGATATTGTAACGCAACGGGCTTGCATCGTCATCGTCGCGCACGTTGCGAGTCAGTATCTTACGACAGTCTAAGAAGATTTCCAAGCATCTATTTCTCATCTTATAACACACGCACGGACACGGCACACACCGCTGATTACACGAAACCCCGATGGATCACGACGAATGGCTTCCGGCCAAAATTCTATCGGCTCGCCAACCTACGTTTCACGACGCGTCGTAGATTGTTTCTCTCTTTCTTTCTCGCTCTCTCACTTTCTGTATCTTTTTCTTCTCCACGATCCAATAATCTATTGCACAATCGTGTACTCGATCCTCATTGAGCCTCGAAAATCGAACCCATCGACATGTACCGTAATCAGCGCCTCGTCAACCACAACGAATTAATTCCTTTACCAACTCATCTTCTCGCGTTTCAACAGATTTCAATAATCAACGAATGAATTCTCTCGCTGACGATTCTCTCAACGTTTGTTCACCTGTTCTCGGGGAGGGGGGGGGGGGGGGGCGACTAGGGTCAGTCACTTCGTAGTCAAATTTATTTATATTTTCACGCACGTAAAAGCTGGCGCACGTGTTGGTTTGGAAAACGTGAAAAGTTTTCTGGCACACTCGCCAGTTTCAAGCGGCTTTTGTTATTCCCTGATTCATTGATTTCTCTTTCACTTTTTTCGTCTTTTTTCTTCTTGCTTTCGCGGGTTGCAGAGAGAAAGATCGATCGAGAGCGGTTTTAATCATCGAATTTTCGGGTCACGATTTTTGGTTCCCGTCGAGCGAAGACGGAGTATAACCGTTTATTCGGGCCGGTCGAGCCGTTATGGCTGGTTTTCGAAGTTGGTTCGGGTTGGCTAAAACGGCGATCCGCAAGCTGGTCACGATCGTGACCCGGTAGCCCGGTATATTCTCGCACGGGATCCGCGGTCTCTCGTCGCGATGTCCGAACGAGTGCGACGGCAAGCAAATTGTCTGTGGCCCGAATCGATCGGCGACTTCGATGTGACATTTTCGAGGTTCTCGCATATTGATTAACCGATATCGTCCATCACCTGCTGCTGCTGGTGTTGCGGCTTCCGTGACGATCGAAACGTGGTTTGGTCGATTCGAAATACGCAAACTCTCGTTGGTTGCTTTGACCCGAAAAGAAAATTCTCGAGGGAAGATGGGCGTACGGTCAATGAGAATCTATTTGAATTTCTTTTTCGATTTAATAACTACGATTAATCATCTTGGAGCGATGAGAAATTTCAAATTTCTGCAATGAATATAGAGAGATGATAATAATAATAATAATTATTATTATTATTATTATTATTATTATTATTATTATTATTATTATTATTATTATTATTATTATTATTATTATTATTATTATTATTATTATTATTATTATTATTATTATTATTATTATTATTATTATTATTATTATTATTATTATTATTATTATTATTATTATTATTATTATTATTATTATTATTATTATTATTATTATTATTATTATTATTATTATTATTATTATTATTATTATTATTATTATTATTATTATTATTATTATTATTATTATTATTATTATTATGATAATAATAATAAAGACAATAATAATAATAATAATAATGTTATAATTAATAATAATAATAATAATAATGTTATAATTAATAATAATAATAATAATGAGAGGGAGAGCAAGAGAGAGAGAGAAATAATAATGATAACAGAGAAATTGACGGCAACGGAAGGAGAAAAAATATACATTACATTGCCGGTAAATGTCTTCTACTACTACTAATAAATAAAGAGATAAAATTTTTCAGAAAAATAGTTTAAAATATATATAAATGATGATAATAATAATGAACTTATTATTGAATTATTATTATTCATACATAATTAGAAATAATTAAGATGAATTATTGTTTTATGATGGATTTTCATATTCAATTGTGGTTCAATAATTTGCTGATTTGATGATTGCTTTCGGCAATGAAAGTATTTTGAATACATTTACATTAAACGAATGCCCATCCCTGCTCACGGACGCAACGGTGAACCGATCGGTTTCCGATCGAAAGCTTCGACCGTCTTCGAAGCACGATATGACATTTCCAAAGGCTTTTAGGCCGCCACACGCGTCTCAATCCGTGCCGGGCCAGCTGCATAAGAGTGCAGCAACACCGAGAAAGAGAGAAAGAAATAGCGAGATAGATAGAGAGAGAGAGAGAGAGAGAGAGAAAGAGAGATAGCTCAGAAGTTTAGAACTCTTGTTCTCTGGCAGCGGCCACTCGAGATTCTCGGACCGTTGAACGCGGCCGTAAATAGTGCGAACGCTCCTCCTCTCCTCGACGTACGTGAACGCTCTCGTGGCTTCTCATACACCGTCTTTGCTTTCGATTATTTTCTTTAACGAGTTTACAAACTTATCCCGTGTTGATTGGAATTTTTTTCATATTTTCATTTCGCTTCTATCAAAATGTAGAAATTTATGTTTGTTTATTTATGAAAAATTGTTGTTTCATTTTTTTTTTAATAATCATCGGTTTCATTAAGAAAAACAAATTATTTATTTATCGATAATGGTTGTTTTTAATTTTTCAATCCGCCATCGGTTTTATTTGAAAAAAGATTCTATTCCTTCATTTTTGTATCTAATTATCGTTTTTTCAATTTTTGTTAATTCGTCGTCGGTTCTACTTAAAAAATAAAATACTATTCAATCTTGTTGTTATTATTAATTATTTTTCTTGTCATCGGTTTCATTTAGAAAAAAAAATGGATTAATTTTTTTTTTTTTAATGTTCTTCAATTTCCGCTAATTTGTCGTCGCGTCAATTCGATAAAAATAAATATTCGTTTATGCAAAAATAATGTTTACTCTATCATTATCTTTTTTCATTCGTCTTTTTGCGTGTTTACAGGTGACGATTAAAATCATTAAGCGGGCTAACCGACGGGCAAATTCTTTTTGGCGAAATAGCCGATAGAATCGGCGTTTGCAGGTGCAAGTGCATGACGAGTGCGCGGATCCGTTAAATTACACGCGTCACACACGCACACAAACGTAATCGAGATGGATCAGTCGAGGAAGCAAATCGCGTCGACCGAGATAGCGATGGCGAACGAAGTTTTCGATCTCTTTTGCAACGCGACGACTTTAAAATCCATACTCGGACAGTTTCGTCATCTCTGCGATCTTCTCAAAATGCGACCGAACGCGTTTCCACAATTTTATCCGAAATTCAAATCGAAATTGCGATCGTGGAAAGCCCAGGCGCTGTGGAAGAAGTTCGATCAGCGGGCAAATCACAAGTGCTACAACAGGGGCAAAGCTTGTCCCAATACTAGGGTGAGTGATCGATTTAAAAAATACCGAAATTAATAAATAAAGGGAAATACGAATAATACTGCAAAAATACGCCTTGAATTCTTGTTTACTCTTCGTTTTGTAATAGCAATTGTGACGAGAGTTAATTTTATCTAATTGTTCTTTTTATGATACCAAAATGGCAATGAAATAACTAATCGATGTGTTTCCGGATTGTTTTATCGAACTTTAAAATGACGTGGAGTAGATCTGGTAATTTTAATTTTCAAAATTAAAATTGCAGAGAAAGAAATTTAATATTTTTGTCAACTGAAAAAAAAAATACTTCGAGGTTTGAAAACTCATTAAAATGGGTAGAATGCTATAATGAAATTCACGCCGCTTGGTTATAAATATTTAGTGCGTTCTTTCTATCCATATTTCACGCGTATCCATCGCCGACATCGTTCTTGTAGCGAAACAAATTTTTTTTTCGCGTGTTTATTCAACGAGCTACGTAACTATCTGAGTAAAAGAAAAATTCCGTTGTCGAGTTAAGAATGAAAACGTTCACCTTTTTTTCAATACTTCCGGTAAAAGTGGGTATTTTATATACATTTTCCGATTTGGGTTTCGTTAAAATCGGGGGATGATTTTTTTTTTTTTAAGGGGGGGGGGCAGGTTTCCATAGGTGGAACCATTGCGATATTAAAAATGTGAAGGACAAGCAAAGTATTTTTTCTTACAACTGAAAAAAAAATGAATTACAATCTTAATAATTTTTCTCTTAGGTCCTAATAATCGGTGGAGGTCCGTGCGGCCTAAGATCTGCGATAGAAGCGCAATTGCTCGGTGCAAAAGTCGTCGTTGTGGAAAAACGTGATCGTGTGTCCAGAAACAACGTTCTTCATCTTTGGCCATTCGTCATTCAGGATCTTCGGGCTCTCGGGGCAAAGAAATTTTTTGGAAAATTTTGCGCTGGATCGATAGATCACATAAGCATAAGACAGCTGCAGTGTATACTTCTCAAAGTCGCTCTCATACTCGGTGTCGAGTTTCACGAGAACGTGAGTTTCGAAGCGTTGGTTCCACCACCGGACAATCAGGAGGAAGGCAGTGAGTAAACACATAATAAACAAAATCCTTCGTTCGTTCTGATCTTGATTTTAAATGACGAATAAGCGATCAATTTATTGATTTATTGATTATTTGACTTATTGATTTATCGATTTATTGATTTATTGATTATTTGACTTATTGATTTATCGATCTATTGATTTGTTGATTTATTGAGTCATTGATTCATCGATCTATAGATTTATTGATGCATCGAGTTATTGATTCATTAATTTATTGATTCATCGATCTATAGATTTATTGATTTATCAATTTATTGATTCATTAATTTATTTATTCATTGGCTTATTGATTTATTAATTTACTGATTTATTGATTTATTGATTTATTGATTTATTGATTTATTGATTTATTGATTTATTGATTTATTGATTTATTGATTTATTGATTTATTGATTTATTGATTTATTGATTTATTGATTTATTGATTTATTGATTTATTGATTTATTGATTTATTGATTTATTGATTTATTGATTTATTGATTTATTGATTTATTGATTTATTGATTTATTGATTTATTGATTTATTGATTTATTGATTTATTGATTTATTGATTTATTGATTTATTGATTTATTGATTTATTGATTTATTGATTTATTAATTTATTTATTCATTGACTTATTGATTTATTGATGCATTGATTTATTTACTTATCGATTCATTGATTTATTTACTTATCGATTCATTGATTTATTGATTTATCGATTTTTTTATTTATTAATTTATTGATTCATCGATTCATTGATTTTGGTCACAGAAATAGGATGGAGAGCAAAAACGACACCGCAGGATCATCCGGTTTCGCAGTACGAGTTCGACGTTCTCATAGGCGCGGACGGCAAGCGCAACACTCTCGAAGGATTCAAACGCAAGGAATTCAGGGGAAAATTGGCCATCGCCATAACCGCAAATTTCATAAACAAACGCACCGAGGCCGAGGCGAGGGTCGAGGAGATAAGCGGGGTTGCTTTTATATTTAATCAAAAATTCTTCAAGGAATTGTACCAAGGGACCGGAATTGACCTCGAAAATATTGTTTACTACAAGGACGACACCCATTACTTCGTCATGACCGCCAAGAAACACAGTCTCATCGATAAAGGCGTTATTCTACAGGTGCGTCGTCAATACGCTGACAAAAAAAATATCCCACAAAAAAAAAAAATAATAATAATAATAATCATTGTTGTAATTATATCCACAGGATCACGCGGATACGGCTAAACTTCTTGCCAAAGAGAACGTAGATCGGGACGCTCTGATGCTTTACGCTCGGGAGGCGGCCGAATTTTCGACCGAATATCAAATGATGGACATGGAATTTGCCGTAAATCATTACGGTCAACCCGACGTGGCCATGTTCGATTTCACGTCCATGTACGCTGCCGAGAATGCTAGTCGAATACTGGAACGTCATGGTCACAGGCTTTTAATGACCCTCGTGGGTGACAGTTTACTGGAGGTTCGTCAATCCCCCCCCAAATATCGCAATTTTTCGGTTTAACGATTTTTCAAAAAAAAAAACCAACCAACTCAAGTCTTTAATGTTTTCTTTGATGTTTTTTTTTTCTCCATTTTCCTCCGCCGAATAAACGGCGAAGGTGTTGCCCAGCAATGATCTGTCAATAGCTTTAATTTTGAGAAGAATCGATACACATTTTTTTTTTTTTTTTTATCCGACAAAGTTTTTCGCTACGAAATTTCCGAAGATCGAGGTTTCAATTTTTCGTGATATTTCGCAGCCTTTTTGGCCCACGGGATCAGGTTGCGCTCGAGGTTTTCTCAGCTCGATGGACGCCGGCTGGGCGATCAAAGGTTGGGGAGCATCGGCTCTGCCTCTCGAAGTTTTGGCGGAACGCGAATCGATCTATCGACTTCTCGGTCAAACGACGCCGGAGAATTTGAATCGCGATTACGCTGCGTACACTTTGGATCCTCACACGAGGTCGGTATTTCATCCACAAACGATGGATCAATTTTTTTTTCGGTTCAGTTCGTTCTATCGAAACGTTGATATTTTCTGTTGTTTACGTTTTAATATCGATCTGTCATTTCGGCAGATATCCAAATTTGAACTCGCGATCGGTTTCGGCGATTCAAGTGCGAGGTTTGCTGGACACCGACGATCCGGAGAATATAAAACAACCTTCCGCGATTCCTTCGGCCATTGATTTGCCGAAAAAACGACGACGCAGGGGTGAGAAAAATTAATGTGAAAGAAATACGAAGACTGCAATATTTTTTTTTTTTACGTGCAATTGAGACGTAATTTATGTGTCTTTGGGTTTGCGTCGTTTTTTAGACACTCAGATTCATCCCGATACTTTGCTCCATTGGCTGCAGCGACAAGTCGCACTGTACGACGACGTTCGTATCGAAGACATGGGATTGTCGTTCAAAAACGGCCTAGCCATAAGCGCGATTATTCATCGATACAGGCCTGATCTCATAGATTTTAACTCTCTCAAATCGGAGGACACGGAGAAAAATAATCAATCGGCTTTCGACATATTGGAAAAGGAATTGGGTATTTCTCCCGTAAGTCTCTTCATTGAAATAATTTTGTTGTTGAATTGAAAAAGTATCTGAATCCCTAAATTCTTTTCAATATCGATTTTTTAATTTATTTATTATTTTTTAGTAATTTGAAAATTACATGAAAACCGAGCGGTTGTTCCAATCATGGCTAAAATAACAGCCAATGAAGAAATTATAGAGCTCCACATGTCTGCAAAATTTGGGGGCTGTAGCTAAAACCGTTCTCGAGTTATGCACGTTTGAATTTTCCGTTGTTTCTCTTTTCAATTAAAATTTTTTATCTTTTAAATTCTAATTTTCATTTTTCTAAATTAAATTATATATTTTTAATTTCAATTCCTATCTAAAAATATTCTCATAATCAAAATAGAGTAAACTATTGCGATTGAATCGAAGTAATATCCTTTAAAAAAAAAAAACTTTCATCTTCCTTCCTCGAACTTTTCCTGCCCCCATCACTGTCGAATCAAATTCCATCGAACCAAAAAACCTCATCTAATCGCCGATTCGCAATTCGCAGGTAATGACCGGTGAGGAAATGGCTCACTGCGACGTGCCCGACAAGCTCGCAATGTTCTCCTACTTGTCGCAGATATACGAGGCCTTCCGTGGCGAAATCCCCCACATAAAACATCCAAAATTGGTAAGTTTCCACGACGAAAACTCACCCAAAATTGTGCCGCTCCTCACCCGCATGTCTCCGCGTCTTACACCCGCCCTCCGGATTATCAAAACCCTATCCTGCAAGCCCTGTTCCCGATGCCGTCACCTCAACCACCGTTACAACGACGCCCTGGAACCCCACAACGCGAATTTCATCAAACGCGATCGTGTAACAAAATTTAAAAAATTTTTCGAAACAAAAATCACACCAGAACCCGAACGAATCTGGAAGCCAAAGCTTCCTCGCAGGTTGCTTCTGGTAATTTTTATTTAATTTTAACTTCATCTCTCATTCTTTTATTCTTGAAAACAAATTTAAAAAAAATTGTTTCACCGAGCGACGAACGAAAAAAAAATCGTTTTCTCAAACGTTCTACGAGTTTTTGGTTTTCCACAGGAACCCGAAAACGACGAAAGGCCGTTGTACACGAAACAATTGTCGCAATTGACGACCGAACAAAAGACCCAACTCATAGGACGTCTCGCTAAACCGGAAACCGCCACGCGTGCCAGACATTCGCGTTCTCGTCACAACAACGAAAACGCATGGGCGACGGTTGAAAAAAAAACCGACACCGTCAGTCGACGATCGCGCAAACGACGTAGCACCGAAAAAATGGGTGCCACTGTGGTAAGTGAGATTCGATCGTTGGAATTTTTCCTTAATCTTCGTCGTGTACGCGGCTCGTCAATGGTTTATTATTTTTTCCGAAAAAAGAACAAAAAATATGTATATTAAAAAATTGGAATATCTCAACGTTACGTTCCCTCCTTCCCTCCCCGTTGACAATTCAGTCGATCTGGCGATTCTCCGGTCTTCCCCAAGGAATATTCGTATCGCTGTTGTCCGTATTTCTCGGACTTCTGGTGATTGCCATACGAGGATGAACGATCGGGCGTTGAGATATCCCTTCGAATCTTCCGGCTTCGAACGTTAATGAGACTGTAAGAAAATTTGTAAAGCCAAAAAAAAAAAAAAAAAAAAACAAATGTAGAAAGAATACACCCTGGAAACAGACGAAACCTTCACGTTTGTCATTTGTCGCGAGGTTGTCGCGAATCGCGAGTATAAAATTCGCGCCGAAAAGATGAGAAAAAACGAAACGAAGAGGGGAGAAAAAGAAAATACGAAAAAAAAAAATCAATTTGTACGTTGATCTAAAGGAGGAGAGGCAAAAGAGACTCGAAGACATTGAAATTAATCGAGTCGATCGCATGAGGAAGCGACAGTATCTTCGTAAAATGGCGACCCAACAGTTCTATAAGAGCATACAGATGCTAGCGGCGAACGCTAAGAGAGAAAAGGAGGAACCTTTCGAGGATTATTCGATATTCTTGTACCGGCAAACGGCTCCCGACTTCAAGGATAGAGTGAAAGATCTCGAGCAGAAAATTCTTTATCCAGTAAGCCCGCCCCGATTTGAATAGTGTGATGAGTGAGACACATACGTCTATCTTAACGACGCTTATTTCATAATGTAACAACAAACGTTATTATTATTTTTTTTTTTTTTTGTCTCTTTTTATTTATTTTTTTGACAAGAGCGAGAGATAGTGAGACGGAGAGACGTAGACGCGACGTCCCCATCGTTCTTTTCTCGCGGACGATTCGTGATAGAATGAGAAACACCTCGTTGGAAGGATCTTAGCTCGATTTAACGTGTGTGATTATCAATTAGAATTAATACGAGTTTTAATATTTGCAGCAATTCGTTAATACCATCGAAACGTAACGCGTAATGCTTATCGAACATCATTTTTCTTTTTTATTAAGTGTGATAATAATACATTTACGAATATTCACACGATCGGAGTTGGACAATCATTACTGAAAATTATTGGGAAAATGAAAGAAAAAATTGAATAATCAATAAATAATATATTATTAATATTCATAATAATAAATAGATTATTAATGTTCATAGTAATTTATAGTATAATAATATGTATATTATTATCATAAATAATATTAATAATAATAAATATATAGTATAATAATATATATTATTATTATATATAATATTAATAATAATAATATATATGAGCAATAATTGAAAATTTGTTGTTCTTCAATTGTTATTTCAAGTATTCAATAAATATGAATATTAATATCAATTTATTATCGATCATCAACGATAATGCGTTGATCAATCAGCGGCTGATAATTTTTTGTTATCTGCTTGTGATTTTCCTCTTGTTTCGATTCTTTCATCGAATATTTTTGGACAAAAAATGTTGTCCAACTTTGAATCGAGACGTGCACCGCCCTCCCGAGCACCGAGCAGTCTAATAACTAACTGCTTTACGTTGCGAATAATTCCATCTGCGATTCGAGCACTTTGTCGAAGAATAAACAAACAAAAAATATGACGAATTGGCCTAAGATATAGATCTGGGATTTAGCACGATTGCCTGTCGAAAAGAGCAACGAAGATGCGAAAGAAACAAAGATGTTTTAGTATGAAACTCATTTACATTCGATTTTAGGACAGGGAACCGAAATTACACGCCGG
This sequence comes from Sussaba pulchella, assembly GCA_963971145.1. NCBI lineage: Eukaryota > Metazoa > Arthropoda > Insecta > Hymenoptera > Ichneumonidae > Sussaba > Sussaba pulchella. The sequence goes on along the minus strand of OZ020167.1, from coordinate 10,874,052 downwards.
ACATCATCGCGGCAGCATGGACGAAGATATTTCTGGAAGGATAAAAAATTTCGAGGACAAGTTTCGCGGCACAGCTCCGAACGAGAAAAAACCACGAGATCTTCTACGAGCCATTGGTTCGTCGATAATTTCTCTGCCCCACGAAAATTACGATTGGCCCAGAAAAAAACGATTGACAATTAAATCATGTTGCAGGAAAAATCGAGAAAACGGATTGGAACGTGAAGGAGATCGAGAAAAAAATCGAGGAGAACAAAATGGGACGTGGCACGAGACAGGACAGAGTCGAGAAGGTTCCGAAATGGAGCAGAGAACAGGTTGGGGAGATTATTTCGATAACAACGATGCGATAAAACGACTTTAGGTCTCTACATTCTTTCTTCAGTTTCTAGCTCGGCAAATAAAGATGGAGAAGAAAGGACGCGATCCCAATCAGATGGACAGTAAGTACGTCGACATTGATAACACACTCAAGGATATTGGCCGGAAAATCAAAGAGGGTAACGTCCTTGGTCACAATAAAGTATCGGCAATGGCCGAACAATTTGCCAACAAGAGTCAGGACACCGAGACGAAAGTTCAACGTTCGGTAATTATTTATCTCTCTCGTAACAACGAGAATCCGGATGGAAAATTGTCACGATCAGGGGCAAAGAAGTCAGCAAGGGCCTAAGAACACGACGTTCTTTTTCATTCATTTATTCATTTATTCATTTATTCATTTATTCATTTATTCATTTATTCATTTATTCATTTATTCATTTATTCATTTATTCATTTATTCATTTATTCATTTATTCATTTATTCATTTATTCATTTATTCATTTATTCATTTATTCATTTATTCATTTATTCATTTATTCATTTATTCATTTATTCATTTATTCATTTGTTTAATTATTCAATTATACTTTTATTCATTCATTCAATTATTAAATATAATTATTATTTTATTATTTATTCAATTATTATTCGTTTATTCATTTATTCATTCATCCATTTATTCTTTTATACATTCATCCATTTATTCATTTATTCATTTATTCATTTATTCATTTATTCATTTATTCATTTATTCATTTATTCATTTATTTATTATTTATTCATTTATTCATTTATTCATTTATTCATTTATTCATTTATTCATTTATTCATTTATTCATTTATTCATTTATTCATTTATTCATTTATTCATTTATTCATTTATTCATTTATTCATTTATTCATTTATTCATTTATTCATTTATTCATTTATTCATTTATTCATTTATTCATTTATTCATTTATTCATTTATTCATTTATTCATTTGTTTAATTATTCAATTATACTTTTATTCATTCATTCAATTATTAAATATAATTATTATTTTATTATTTATTCAATTATTATTCGTTTATTCATTTATTCATTCATCCATTTATTCTTTTATACATTCATCCATTTATTCATTTATTCATTTATTCATTTATTCATTTATTCATTTATTCATTTATTTATTATTTATTCATTTATTCATTTATTCATTTATTCATTTATTCATTTATTCATTTATTCATTTATTCATTTATTCATTTATTCATTTATTCATTTATTCATTTATTCATTTATTCATTTATTCATTTATTCATTTATTCATTTATTCATTTATTCATTTATTCATTTATTCATTTATTCATTTATTCATTTATTCATTTATTCATTTATTCATTTATTCATTTATTCATTTATTCATTTATTCATTTATTCATTTATTTATTTATTCATTCATTCATTCATTTTTTAATTCTTCAAAAAATCGGAAACGACGACTCGTCACGCGACTTGCATGTCCCCGCCGCCTTTGAAAAATCATTCCACTCGACTCTCTTGCCAAAATCGTATTATCAGTTCTCCCAACTAACCTTCGTGTTGCATTTTTTGTCGTCATCGTCCACTTTTTTTCCATTCTCTCTCAAATTCTTTCATCCACATTTTTCCCCCTCATTCTTTTAACAACAACAACGCGTGACGCAGTGCTGACTCCAAACCCTTGAGCCCGAGAACCGACGTACCTTCGCGAATCGGAGTCGCTTTTCATGCTTCGATTTTTCTTTCAATTTTTTTTTTCTAGAATTCTAAAGCGGCGATAACATTACCGACACAGGGAGGCTCGGAGCTGTGCCATTTTTGTGACAAACGCGTGTACTTGATGGAGCGAATGAGCGCCGAGGGCAAATTCTTTCATCGCGGTTGCTTTCGCTGCGAATATTGCTCGACGTCCCTCAGAATAGGTTGGCATTTGAATTTCGCGTGGCTTTTTTCTTTTTCTTTCTCGTTCTTCGACTCGAGAATCAACGACGGATCGAAGGCGAATCACTTTATTTCATTGAATCTTTCAGGCAATCACACTTTCGACAGAGACAAGGACGGCGGACGTTTCTACTGCGCCCAACACTTTGGCCTACCGGGAAAAATAAAAGCACGCGTCGAGAAGAAGAAGATTCCGTTGTTGAATAAAGAAAACATACCGGAATCGTCGATGCCGAAGAAACAAGCTACCGACAAAGTATGCGAAGAGTTCCTTTTGATAGTTCTTGATGGTGTCCGGTGGTCCTTGAGGTCCTTCGAGTCCTGGAACTGGCCTTAAATTTTGCTTAGCCTTGTAAAGTCCTGAAAAATCCTCGAATTTTATTTAACGTTCTCGAACTTTTTATTTCTTCTCAATTCGAATTTGTTTCAGAACTTATATCATTAGAAATGATCCTATAACAATGTGCATCTCAGTTTTGCTAATAATTACGTATACACGGTCTTCTATACTGAGCAGATTTTTTTTAAACTGATTCCGACATAAGCAAAAACGATTATTGAAAAAAAAAAAATAGTTTATTACGATTCTACCGCGATTTAATATTTTCCGATGAGTTTTGTCTACTTTCACGCTCGATAACTGACCTAACACAAGCTGCGAGTGTCCTGAAAAATCGTCCTTGACTGTCTTTAAATTTCGAACGAACTTTTTACCAGATAACACGATCCGATTCGCTTTCCGAATCGAATTTTAAATCGATTTTTAATCATTTTTTCTTCGTCCCAGCCAAAGACACCATTGGAGGGCGTTGCCGGACTGGACCTTTTGGATCGTGGCCAAACGCCGGAACGAATCGAATTCGAGAATCTCGCGGGAATGTCGGACGCCGAGGAAGCCCAGAGCCAAATGGACGAGGACGAATGGACGGACAGAAATTTCGGCGCCTCCGCGGCTGAAATGGGTTCCAGCGACGACGTTTCCGACATGAGGTACGTTTCGAATAATTTCGTCTTTCCATTTAACCTTCGCGAGTTAAATGTCCGAGAAAAAAAAATAGGAATTTCTTCGAAACAAATAATTTTGATGATGTTTTTTTTATGGTTTGACAGCGATTCCGATGAGGAAAACGAAGTTTACGAGGAAGCGATGGACCAACCTCTGACGACGGAAGGCACGATAGAACTCGCGAAGAACTGGACCCTTCGTTATTCGCAGCCTCACGCGTCTACGGGACACTCGGACACGGGCAGCAACGAATACGAGGACAGCAGCGACGAATACACGAGCGAAGGTGAGTTTACGAACTTATTTACGTTGAGAAGAAGCGATCGAGTCGAAGAATTAAAAAGGAGGTATATCTAGCGTAACTGTCCTAAAATTCAATCATTTTTTCTGGTAAAATGAATAAAGATATTGACGATTTTTTTTTTTTTTTTTTTTTTTTTTAATCAGTGCATTCATTGGAAAATCTTTCTCATCATTTTTTATTTTAAATATCACAAAATCCCGGAGTTATCATGTTTCTCCTGACGGTCCTTTTTTTTTTTTTGCGGTATGCAGGATATTTCTCGAATAATTCCTCGGAAATAAAAACGAGTGATTGATTAACGTTTTAGAAGAGTCAAACACGAGCTTACCAGAAAGGATTTCTTTCTCTGTTTTATTTTCAAGCCAATGGCAGGGAATTGAACATTTTTTAGGGTTCTCGGCCCGATTTTTCCGGTTAGTTTCTCATAAATAAAACGAGAACCAATTTTTTTTCACAATCAACCTTCTCTCAAGCTCTAGAAAATACTTTTTCCCAAAAGCCCTTCAAATTTGAACAAAATCGGTCAAACAGTTCCCAAGAAATTTCACCTACCGAAATTCAAACGTCATTTCGTAATAAAAACGTTCAAACTTTTCTTTGCTACAACTCAGCCAATTTTCCGAATTCCTCAACGAAACTCTCAGCAAATACTTTTGAATACTTCTCCTTCCCAAAAATGCCAAAAAAACAAATTTTTCGCTAAATATACCTCCTCAAAAAAAAAAAAAAAAAAAAAAAAAAAACGCTCGCGCTTCATTTTCGAACAGTATATATTCTCAGACGAGTTCGATCTTCTTGATCTTGGGGTGTAGCAGACTTCAGACCTTGTTAAAAATTTGCGTCTAGACGAAGAGAGTGGCACGGCAACGGAGGACGAGGATGACGTTCGGGCCCGTGAGCTGAGAAAGCAGGAAGTCTGGTTGAAGGTGCCACCGCGAAGTTCGGACACGGATACCGGATCGGAAACGGAGGTGAAACAATCTCAACAATCTACCGTAGACGAAAATTCGATCGTCGAACGATCCGTCGCCGTCCACGACGGTGACGTTTTAGCGTTAAAGATGTTAGAAAATAGCGTAGAAGCGAATGTTGATTCGTCAAAAACGTTCGTTCCCGTCGCGACGAAAACGAACGAATCGAAAATTTTTGATGTAAACGAAAATTCGTCGATTTTGACAAACGTCAAAGTTGATGAGGACTCATCCGTCGATGATAAAAATTTAGAGGAGGCGCAACGAGCTAGTCAAAGCAGTAGTTGTAGTTTATCGCATTTGGATGTAGAACAAAACGATGTTGATTCGTGTAAATTTGGCTCGAATTCTTCTTCGAACAGTCGCGAAAAATTTTCGCAAGTTATTTTAGATGGGACAGACGATGAAACTGCGGGGGGGAAGAAAGATTCCATCGTTGGGACGATTGGACTTTGCGTTAATGGAGAAAATTTGCCGGATTTGATAGCTTCGTCGCCGAAATTTGATCGACAAATGAAAAAATCTCGTCAAAATTGCGATGGGAAAGATAAAAATTCAATGATTCCCGTTGTTTCGGTGACCGACGTGACTTCAACGACCGAGAAATCGCGAGAAATTCGCGTTGATTCCGGTTCCAAGGATATTCCGGATGCTTTTGAGGATTTGAAACAAGAATTAAAATTGCGGAGAGCCAAGAAGAGAGAAAGTTTGGCCGAGCTGCGACCACTTTCGAGGGAAACCGCGCGTTCGAAGGTAAACGAATACTTCAACAACGTCAAGAGTTCCGTCGTGGAATCACGGACGAAGAGAGATTCGACGATGAACGAGAAAAATTTTAAGAACGAAGATTTTCCGGAAATCAAGATTGTTCCGCTCGGTGGAAAATCTCAGCTGTCCGACAAAGTGGAATCCAAGGATTTGATGAAATACTTCGAACGCAGGAGCTCCAAAAGTGGCGAGGACGTCGTCGAGGATGCGCAAATGCGACGAAAAAGTTACTTCGGGGTTGACAAGCTTTCCGGCGTCAACGAGAAATCGATGGAAACGAAGAAGAACGACGAAAATATCGCGGATGACGTTAAAATCGTAATAAACGCATCCGAACCGAAAGAAAAACCGCGGACTAAGAAAAATATTCGAGACAACGACGAGGAACTCGAAAGCCTGGAAAGATCCAGCAAAAGTTCCAGCAAAAGTTCTAGCAAAAGTTCCAAATCCATAAAACAATCGAAGAAGCAAACGAAAACGAAGAAACATCCAAATCTCAAAAAAATTGTCGTTGATCTTACCAACACGGAAGAGTCAAAACTTCGAAAAAATACCGAAAAAAGTTTCGAAGAAACAAACGTGAAATACAGAACCGATGAAGAAGAAAATATTCACGAAAATAATGAAACAATCGATGAAAATCATCGTTTTTGGGAACCACCGCCCATAGAAAAAATTAAAGTTGTCGTGAAAGAAATCGCAACGCCCGTAGTGACAACGACGACGATACCCAGACGTCCGGAACGCAAACGCGGAACTCACGAAGCAACGTCGAGCGACAACAAGGAAACGTCAAATCCTACGTGCGATCTTACTCCGGAAATTCCTCGACGGCGCAAACCCGACTCAAAAATATCTTCGAGAACCGAAGAAACCCTCGCGGATGTTGATTCAAAAATATTTGACGATCATTCGCTATCCGAAGCAAAGAACAAAGCGATTTCGTTGGATCGCGCGGAAAAAGACGACGAAAAATCGAGATTCGAATGTTCTTCGCGAAAATTAACGTACGAGCCAAAGAGACACGGTAATCCGTTGAAATCATTGTCGATCAGAAAATCCGACCTTCACGGTTCGAACAAATCTGTCGCCTCCTCTAAATTTGACAAAACCAACAAGAAAGACAAATGCGTGATATCGTAAAGCAAATTCTAAAGGAAAAAAAATATATAAAACAGTGTTAGATTTCGTATTGAACAATTTATGGCGAAATGGACAAAAATATGAGACTTTTCGATGACTTGTATACGTAAAAATGGGCTGCGCTGAGGCTCGACGTGATCGTTCGAGTTAATTATTATTATTATTATTTTTTTTTTTTTTTTTAATATCGTTAAGATTTATTTTCTTTTTCTTCCGTCGATATTTCATTTTCATATAGCGAGATTGTGTGAGATATATTGAATAAAGTATCACGAAACGATAATCTGGCTGATGGTGAAACATATTTGTGCGCGCCAATAACGACCCCGCCCAAAGGCCGTTCGTAAAAAAGAAAAATAAGAAAAAAAAAAAAAATTACACAGAGATACAAACGAAAGGTAAAGAATTTTAAAAGCTATAGGAATGGCGTGATGTTGAGCTAATACGATTTACAGTCGACTAACAATTACTCAAACCGATTAATCTTATGTGTTTCCTTAAGTGCTTACGTTTTTCTCACACGAAATATTTGTTTTAACGAATTGTTGCATTATTTTTTTTCACCAGCCAATTTACTACCAAACGAAAACAAAGTACTTTATTAATTATGTCTCACCGATTTCTCGATTTCTCAGTCGCCAGCGGATTAACGCCGTTTGCAATCACTTGTGTTTTTTTTTTTGTGTTTATTTTTTTTTCCATTAATTTCTCATTGTTTCAATCCATTCGAATATTTTTCTCTGATCTTTTTCCAAAGTTTTCTTGCCTCGAACTTCGTTTGAAAAAATACTTTCCAACGAAATTGAATTGCAATCGGTCAGTCCCTGAATTCCCAAATATTTTTCCGGGAATAATCCGCTCGTCTGTGAATTCGTATCTTGAAAAATAATCATACACGAGTGCACCGTCTACTAATAGAGTTCACAGAAGCCTTGCATTTTTTTTAAACGCACATTTTTATTCGTTTTCATCCATCCATCATAATTTTCTCTCACCCCGTTGTCGAATTTTCACTCGCGATCGCCGCAAGATTCGTCGAGTGCGCGAATAGAAAAAAATGTCCCACGATTAAACCAATCCCGTTTGATTATTTTCCACAGGTGGCTTCGGACAACGACACGTCCGAGGACAGTCAGGAAAATTCAGCAACGGAGATATCAACGGATTCGGAATTCGAGCACGACGGAACAACCCCGACGCAGCACGAAATTCCCGAAATAACGATAAACGACGGACACGTGAGAAAAAGTCGTGGTCAGTACGTCGAACCGAAGAAGGTTCAAATAAAAAGTCGCGTTATCCCTTCGATCAACGGAAATCTCAAGCAAACCAAGCAAGAAACCGGCGTTAAATTGCAATTTTCCAAACTAGAAACCACCAAAGAATCCAACGAAGACAATTTGATTCGTGAAAAACCGGCCTTAACGATCTCACGAGCGGCCCCAGCAGCCCCGATCGGTCCGAGCCCTCTCGTGAATCCTCGCAAAGGCGATTATCTCCTAAATCGCACGCATTCCACCGAAGGTATAGCCTCAAAATTATCCTTGGAACTGAAAAAACGTTATTTGCTCGGTGGCACGATTTTCGGTGGAACCGTAATGAAATCCGGTTCAACGTCGAACGTTGACACCCGATTGAGCAACGTTTCCGACGCAATTTCCCAACATCAAAAACTTCTCAATCCTGCCCCAGGTCCGAGTCCGCGTATGCAAGCTTTTCTTCAAGGAAACGTTTTACGTTCGGGCATTCCACAAATTTCACCCATCTCACCTACGGGAATTTTCACGGCTTCGCCTCTCAAAACATTTACCGTTCAACAAAATCCCGCAAAAATTCAAAATTCCGAAGAATCGATCACGAAAATAGCGAAGAATCAATTGCCAGATTTGTTGAAAGAAACGAATATTCTTAAATCCAAAACAGAACCGAATATTCTTTTGGTCGAAACCACGACGATGTCAAACGTCGAGCAACAATTCGAAACGATGAATCGCGAGAACGAAGAACTTCCGGAGGACGTGAAAATGCAAGAAAATCAAGAAACAGTGGTCGAAGAAAACGACGTTTGTCGACCTCGAAGTCCTTTGCACGAGACTTCAATCGTCGTTCCGCAAGTCGATTGGAATCGTAACAATTCGAACCAAGAAATTCGTGAAAAAGACAGCAGCGAAGATTCTCAAATAGACAGCGATTCTCTGTCATCGAGCGATTCCGACGATTCCGTGGGTGAAGTTAAAAAAAAAGAACTTCAATTGTCGATCAATTTGTCACCACCGAGATTGCAAATTCACAGCACGGACGGTGATTTGTTGCTCGACGAAGAAGCCGAACGTGACAAAGATTGCGGAGGTAGTTTCGAACCCGATTCCATTGAATTCATAGACTTGCGGGACGATCCAACCCCATTAACCTTCCCCAATTCCCTCCCAGAACCTCCCAAACTCCCCACAACCACGAAAATTCCGGCTGACGTCGAGACGGTCAACAAAAATTTAAAAAAATTAGAACTCAACGATGGAAATAATTCAAAAAGCAATTGCAGCAGTCCAACCTCGAGCGTGTCGAACAAACACGACGATTCGATGGAAAACGACGTGACAACGGCGGCACTGACGGAAACGGAATTTTCCGAATGGGCGAGAGACGGCGAAGCCATGGTAGCCGATGATCTTCGAGACGTTGAATTCGATATAAATCCGGAATTCGTGACGACTCGAAAACCACGTGGAAATCGTGAAAAAACGTTGAAGAACGTGTCAAAATCCGCGAGAATGGCGAAAGAGGAAGATTTAACGGACGTCGAGGTGGATTCTATGAGATACGATCGTGCTGTCGTTGGTTTACCGATCAACGACACGTCGAAACTTTTGGCTAACGGTGAGAACATCGATTACATGGATACCGATAACGAATCGTTGCTCGACGACAGTTTACGAGACGCCACGAACGTTTCGTTGTTGAAAAATCGTGGTTACGTGGAATTTGTTAACGTCGCGAATTCGCCGACGTCGCGATCGCGCACGATCGCGATCGAAACGACGATAGACGCGCCGATAGCTCGTGCGGAAATGGAAAATGAATTTTGTTCCGACGACGAGAGATACGACGATGAAAATGTTATAGAAATCAATCCGATTACGATGGAAGACGTGAGAGATCGATTGAACGGCGCGAGGGAGAATCGAGGAATCGTTGGGCCTTTGATAACGATGGAACTCGCGAAGAGCGAAGAAAATCGATTGAACGAAGCCGTTAATCCCGAATTATTGCAATCGATGGAAGAAGACAGTTTGTTGATTGTCGAACCGGCCGAAGACACGACGACGAGCGAGATAATAACCGTTCTGGCCAGTCCTGTGAATCCTCAATCAGCTACAATGCCGATCGTTGCGTCGGAATCGTTCGTCGTCGAATCAACGAACGCGGAACCGTTGAAATCCATCGCCGACGCGAACAATCCGGACTATCTCGAATACGTGAAACGATTGCAATCGAAAATAGCCGAATTTAGCAACGCCAAAGATTCCATAGATATTCGAAAATCCAAACGTAAAAATTCCAAGAGTTTGCAAAAATCCAATGCCGATGCGATCGCGGAGGAAATAAAATCTCAGCAAGATTCGGTGGCCAATGAATTGTTCAATTCACCGGCAACTTCGAGAAAATTGGAAGAAATAACGCGCGAAAGAACGAAACAAAAAACGTTGATAGAAGATTTGTTGATGGACAAGATGGAAGCGCAAAAATTAAAATCGGCGGAGAAAAAAGCTCGAAGAGCTGCGGCGAGAACGTCGTCGTTGACGACTAACACGACGATGTTTTCCAACGTTTCCAGTCCGATGATTCGTTCGCCCAAGGAAACAACGGCTTTCACGTTCGTTCCCACGTCGATCGTTTCACCGATCAACAGTCCTGTGCGCACGACTTTCGCCGAGGCGAAGAAAACCCTTCACGAAACGCCTTCGAGTACGATTGAAAAATCTAATTCCCCGAATTTGACGTCAACCATGAGAAATAAATCGCTCGACGTTGAAACGGAAATTGCGACTACGACGTCGTCGAAAAACGAAAATGTGACAACGTTGAACGTTGAAAAATCTTACGAAGATGTTTTTCGAACTCCCGTGGCACCGCCCAGACAGAAACACGAGGAAGCACGACGAACGACGGAAAAAGCCAAGCAAGAAGCTCGCGAAAGAGCGAGATTGAAGAGCGACGAAGATCTTGGTTTGAGTCCCGAGGATAAAATTCGTGAATTGAGAATGAAAGTGGCGAGGAGACAACTTTCAATGGAGGAAAAACGAAAATCTGAGGATATTCCGACGCCGGACGTTGGCGCGAGACGATACAGTTTTAATTTCAACAGATCGGCGAATAATAAATTGCAAACGTCGAAAAGTACGGATAACGTTAAGGCATTGACGAAAAAAATGATTTTTGAAACGTTGCCGAGCGTCAACGCGAAGTCGATGGACGAATTGGCGCGTGAGGACGAAACGGCGAAGGTCGATGGTGAAATTGTGGTGAAGAGGGAGAAGAAAAAACCGACGAAAGATCCGGAGAGAAGGAAAAGTATTATTAAGGCAGTTTCGGATTTTTTTAAGAAGAAAGAAACTACCCCGTCGCCGCCTAATCAGAAGGATAAAACGTCCATGTTTAGATTGACCGCCAAGTCCAAGGACAAGGGAAAGGTAATTGTAGTTTTCTTTTTTTTTTCTTTTTTTGATGAAGAGAATTCGATTTGATCTGTCGGATCTTCGCGAATTGTATGAATAAAATATCTTTGTCGTTTTGGGAGTTGCCTGTAATCGGCTGTATTTTTTTAACAATGTTTCAGTTGTATAAGTCGTATTCGGAAGGGTCAGATGTAAGCAACCTTCGTAATTAAGTAGTCACTGATACCTCCACGTTTAATGTTTACATCTTTTTCGCAATTTTTCCAATACTTTGAGCTATTGTTTTTTTTTTTTGTTTTTTTTTATGCAGGTATCAGTTGGTTTTTGATCGATATTTTGATTTTGCAATTTACGATAGTTCTTAATTTTCATTGATTATGCAAAGAAAGAACAACAAAAAATAATCCCGCTGAAGTTTTTTACTTTAGATTAGTTTTATTTTATTTTTACTTCATTTTATTTTATTTTATTTTTTATTTTTTGTTTTATTTTATTTTGATCTAACAAGATTTAATCGCAGTAGTGCCTCTCGCTTCGTGAGATTCTTCGTTTGTTTTATCAGCGCTTCGTTACGTTCTCCCACGAAATCCACCAGCGCTCGAGGATTGAATGCCACTTCGACAACAAAAAAAAGTCATCGAAATTATCGGCTACAAAAATTCTCATTCTCATAACTTATCGAAAGATTTTCACATCGAAGTGGTGTTTATTCCTCTCGGCAGAGTACCAAAAGCATTAGCTCAGTTTTTGTTAGCTGCACCGAAAGTTTCAAGCCTGATAATTTGGAATTTTTATTATTTTTTTTCACATAGTCGTGGTTTAAATTAAGACGTAATTTTTTTTTTTTAACAAACTCCATGATGTTTTAGCTGGACAAGATGAACAATCAGAAGTTGGAGACGCGACCGAAGAGCGTCTGCGAGGGAATGTTGCCCGGAAATTTCATGAGCGAAAATTTACCGCCGATTCCTCCACCCCCGCTGAATTACAATACCGCAGCCACCCACGTGTCAGGTAAATAAAATAAAATGAAACGCATGTCGATATTATATTCTAATCTACGAGTAGCATGAAACGGGCCAAGTTTTTGCGGTTGGTGATGGTGCGACCCTTCGAACTGCGCGAAAAACTTCGTAAAAAATGTAGAATGGACTCGTTTTCTTCGAAAAAAAAATGAAGAAAAACAACAACAATCGTATTTCGCATGTGCTAACAGATGACAGTTTATCGGACGAGGAGTCAAAGACGACTGCTTTGTCGACCTCGCAAATGCACAAGACAACCGCGGGCGATGGTTCTTGCGGCAGCATTCCTCGCAAAGCGAAGACTGCCAAGAAAGTCGCCAGACAGGCTCAGCTTAAGAGGTAAATCCCAAATTGCTCCCAAATCGTGGATTTATAACAATAATAATATAATAATATATAATAATAGATATCATATATTATATATAATCATTATTAATAATTATTATATAGTAGATACAATCATTATTAATCATTATTATATATTATATATAATCATTATTAATAATTATTATATAGTACATACAATCATTATTAATCATTATTATATATTATATATAATCATTATTAATAATAATTATTATTATAGTATAATAATAATAATAATAGTAATATTTAATAAATGATTTTTTAATTATAGTTATTAATATAAATAATAATATAATAATAGATATTATATATTATATATATTCATTATTATAATATTATTAATTTCAATAATTATAATTAATAAATAATTAATTAATTAATTAGTAATTATTATTATTATAGTATAATAATAATAATATATAATAATAATTATTATTATAGTATAATAATAATAATAATAATAATAAAGAAATTATTTTTTAATTATAATTATTAATATGAATAATAATTATATATAATATATATTATTATCATTATTATATTATATTTTTATACATATATATAATAATCTATAGAATAATATTTTTGATTCCACAAAGCTCTGTTTTGAAAATAATAATCAGTATTATGATTATTTTAATTGCGGGAGAAAAAAAAAAGGTGAATTAATTTGTTTGCCCCTTCAAAATCAGACTACGAATGGCTCAAGAGATACAGAGAAAATTGGAAGAAACGGAAGTGAAGCAGCGAGAATTGGAGAGCCGAGGAGTCAGCGTTGAGAAAGCTCTCCGCGGCGAAGGAGGTACGTTTCTCAAATCGATCGTGCGAATAAAAATTCTAAATAAAAAAAATTCACAAACGAATAAAATTTAATTTGCTCAGAATCTTCGGACCGCGAGGAAGCTGATTTGCTTCGCGAATGGTTCGATCTCATGCGAGAACGCACGGAATTGCGCAGATACGAGAAAGAATTGTTGGTACGAGCTCAGGAAGTCCAACTGGAGGATCGTCACGAGAGGCTCGAGCAGGAATTGCGCGAACGATTGGCCGACGACGGTAGGACAACGCAATTTAACGAACGAACGGCATAGAAATTACACCAAAAAAAATACCTACATCAAAACTATGATTGTTTTGAGGTATTTCAAACGTCAACGATCCGAAATTTATCTGAAAAAAAAAAAAATTGTTGATATTCGTTTTTAGATAACAAAAAGACGGGTGCCGATGTGAAAAAAGAGGGCGAGATCTTGACAGAAATGTTGGAAATAGTTGGAAAACGCGACTCGCTGAGAGCACTGCTGGAAGAGGAGCGACAAAGGTGGCGTAGACCCTCGTGCCCGACACTCATCGCACTCACAACTATGTCCGCCGATTCCTCACGATTTCCCATTAACAATTTATCCAATAACTCTTCCATTTCCAACACTAAATCCGCATCCGTGTTGTGGGCTCTTATTGCCATTTTTTTCGCATATCTGCTATCCCTGCACATTGTGGACACTCTCGTGGCCTTTTTCAGTTAGTATTGGACGGGAGGACGATGAGAAGGAAGGGGAGAATTTTTTTTTTTTTCAAGCATCTTGGCAAATCATACACGTAGTAGACCTACGAATTCCGTAGAAATTGCATGGATTTTTTTTCGATTTCGTTATTATTTTGTTTTTCTTCGTTGTTTTTTTTTTTTTTGCTGGCATGCGTTTTCGCAGGATTCTTTGATATATTTTTCATTCGGTGATTTTGAGTGCATTGATCATTGTAGTTACTTATATGGGGAAAAAACTCCTGTATGCGAAAATATATATATTTTTTTTTCTCGTAATTATTGATAATTATATGTGAGTTGAATATATTCGAAAATATATTGTACATCTGCAAAATGTGTATATTTCAAGTTTATTTTATTCATATGTGATTAGTTTCAAATATGGATGAAATGTTATTAATATTATTATATAGTATATGTAATATTAATTATTATTAATATTATTTGATACTTATCGTATATCATTCATACATGATGAGTATAAAATATGAATGGAATATGCACAAAACATATTTGAGATATATTTTTCTAGCTCAAATTTTGATATTTACGCATACAATTGTTATTTTTTTTTCATGGCGGTATAGTCGTAAACGCTATTCACTTTTATTGTTCTGAACGATTTACTGTTTAAATATCTGCTGAATATATAAAAAATAATTATCCATCGCGTCTGCAATAATCATAAACCGCGTTGTAAAAATTTGATCCCCGGGCGAATTAAAATCTCGATATTCAAACGAAAAAAAAAAAAAAAAAAAAAGCCTTCGATCCGCTTGATCGGCTAATTCCGCAATGGGTTCTCCGCGCTCCCTAGCTGCTCTGCGCTTGTAATAATTAATCCATGACGAAAAAAATTGAGAAAAACATGACACACGTTGATTCGGAAAAAAGCAAAAGAAAAAGAAAGAGAAAATTCGAGCTTGCGATATCCTAAAACATGAATATAGACATTGGGCAGAGGGTAATAAGGATCACAGCACGGCTTCGCTTAATTATGCACCTCTGCGCGCAGATTTCACTTGAAACGGGAACCGGTAAGACTGCGCTCAATTGAACACTCAACTAAAGTTAATTAAAAAAAAATTTAAACCGATAAATTCGATGAATCAAGCGAGAACCGAAAAAAAAAAAATATACATATATTTCCCTAAATTGCGAAGATTCGTTGGTTTATTAGAAAAATTATTTGCCCATATAATTTATTTTTTATTTCTGTTGGCATAATCGAGAAAAAAAACTATGCATTCGCCCTTTTTCAAAGCAGCCCTTTGTTTTTTATTTAAAAAAAAAAAACTAATTTGTCATAATTGAGTTGTTAATAATCCTGCATCCGTAAATTATCGATATTATGTGTGTACTCGAAATTAATAATTCAGAATGAAACGAATGAAGCGAGAGAGACGAGACGTGACGACTAAACGAAAATATGTTTTCAGGTATCGAAACGAAGATCGGGATCTCGAAGCGCAAATGCTGGCTAAGGGTGTGAGACTGACGCCGATCAACAAATCCGGTCCCAAATATTCCGTGTAAAAATTACGTTTATTTTTTATCTTTTTTTTTCTTCAAATTTTATTTTGTCATACGATTAAGATTTGTACACATTGAATTCCGCGAATAATTGAATTCACGAAAGACTGTTATATAAAATGAGTTACGCGAGAAACGTGAAGGACCGAATCCGGAGTTTTTCGAGGGATTCGCGGACAATTCGTCTAGAAACAATTCGTCCAAAGCAGTTCATCTAGTAACAACTTGTATAAAAAATAATTGGTCTAAAAACAATTGGTCTAAGACAATTCGTCTAATAACGATTCGTTTAATAACGATTCGTTTAATAACGATTCATCTAGAACAATTTGTCTTAAAGAATTCGTTTAATAACAATTTATCTAGAACAATTCGTTTAATAACAATTCATCTAGAACAATTCTTCTAAAACGATTCGTCTAATAACAATTCGTCTGGACGAAACAGAGAAAAAAAACATTATTTTGTAATAAAGAGAAGGAGAACTGAAAATGACCCTAAAGAAGAACACAAAAATCTATATAAAACCCCAGGTTTCGTCAAAAATAAAACGTTATTTCTCTGAGAAATTACGAATTATTATTAAACGAATTGTTTTAGACGATTTCTTATTGAACGAATTGTTTTAGACGATTTGTTATTAAACGAATTGTTTTAGACGATTTGTTATTAAACGAATTGTTATCAGCCGAATTGTTTTACACGAATTTTTCGCAAACCTTTCGAGGACGTCACATCGCGCCGATAACGAAACAACGTCACAGCGCAAATAATCGATATCCTCAAAAATTTCACTCGCGTTATTTCTCTCTAGTTAATCCTAATGTATTATAAAAAATTTTATCAACCAACACGAAAAAGCGAAGCTAAAAAAAAAAATCACATTCTGTCCTTCACCGAACGAAGCACGATCGAACGATTCCCACAAATTTACGATAATTGCGAAATTAATCGACGATACGGAAAGGAAAGAAAGTGCGCGGGAGATGGTAAAAATATTTTTCTTCGATGATCCGTTTTTCGGCAGATCGGCGCACGGAAACCGGCGGAAGGGAGAGCGAAAGAGGGAGAAAGGGAGGAAGGCGAGAGATGCGTGATATGTATATTTTATTAAACACGATAGAACGGTTCGACGATCTATTTTTATTTTTGCAACGAGACTGCGTGTGTGAAAATAGTGTACCAGCTATTGCGGTACTGCGATTTAATCGTTCGATGTATAAAAAATTTAAAAAAATAAAAAACGTCTGGTAAAACCCTCGAGAACGAACCAAGACGTTACGATATATGCAAACGCGGGTTGAAAACACTGAGCGAAGCAGTGAAGAACGATGAATTTTGATCGGCTACGCGTTAAATGTACGGATAAAAACGATTTTTAATATTATATCGAAAGAAATTAAACATCGAAAAATTATTGGCCATTCCAGTGGGAAGCAGCAACGAGCGAGATGAAGATAAAAATCAATTCCAATCGATTCAAAAAATATTCGAGCTATTGTTTTATACTCGACAATTTTCTTATCACTCTTGTCGTGACATCGATTGTAATTCCACAAAATCCAACGGAAATAATTAAAGAAGATTGGTCGACAAAATTATCGATTAAATCAATGAGACAGTAAATTAAAAATAATATCGCGAATCTTGCTCGTGTCTGCGCGTGAAAAAAAAAAATTGCGGAAGAATCCGATATCGTTGATGAATTCGATACAACAAAAAAATGAACAAATAAATATATGATAAGCGTGATTTTGCGCGAGCTAATTGCCTGAGCTATTTTTTCACAAGCCTCGAAGCACGAGTTGAATTTAATTGAAAGGGTAAAGAATTGAAATTATTTCGTAGTCGAGAGTTACGATCGTTATTTCGGTCTTCGATCGGTTTGTATAATCGACACACGTGCCTAAAACTTCAATGGAATTGAGGAGGAACGCTCGAGATGCTCCCGGACGAGTTTTATGCCTAACTGATCGGAATTAACGTTATAATTCCGAGCTGAGAAGCGAATCGCGATTTTCAAACGATCAACGGTCTGATAAAGACGATGTAATATAGCGAGAAAAAAAAAAAAAAAAAAAAAAAAACTAGTCCTCAGGCACGGGAGATTTGTTTCCATGGACTTTTGCCGATAATGAATAAAGTCTGCGAATGCTCGTTTCGAAATTATTAATTCGACATGAAAGAACGTAAAATTTGTCTCACGCGAGCCAAAGCACAGTTCTAAATTGAATTATATCGAAGAAAATTTAATTGTTAGGAAAAAGGGGGGGGGGGGAAGTAATAAATCGCGTAACACGAATACCATAGTTTATCTATGCTAATTAATTAATTAAATATACATTAACTTTGTATAATCATGTACATATACGTAGAAAAGATGGAACGAAATAAAAAAAAATAATGATAACAGTGAGAAAGTGGGAAAAACGTGTGAACAATATTCGAAGAAATGAGAGAGAAAACGTGTGAATGTAATTATAAAAAATTGTAACACAGCGAATAGCGTTACAACGTTAGGCTGATAATGATTTATTTTGCCTCATTGTTTCGCTGAATTTAATAAATGCTTTGATAATACAATGGAGAAAAAAAATTCATTGCGATTGGTATTTTTTTGATTTTTTATTATTTTTTTTCTACCATTCTGCAGCTTGGAAAGTTATTGGAGGAAGTGAAATCATTGAACGTTATTTCTCTGAATCATCGAGATATGGATAATTTCGGCGAATCGGCTACAACTGGCAAGAGAGATGTTCATAACCACACATAGTCTCTCTCTATCGAGATTAGACTTTTTCTCGCAGAACAATCGAACCGTATGCATTAGGGTGGCTCGAGAAAAAAATAAAAATGTTCTATTTCAAATGGTAAGCATTAACTACGAAGTATCTTGCATCCGTAGAATTCTGCCCAAAGATGATAGAACCATTTTTACGCATCGCCCACGATTTTTAAAGTTTTCCCATTTGTTTAACATGGGCAGAACACGAAGTTGCCATTCAAAAAATCATAGCTCCGCAAATTTTATAGCTACGTCGATTCCGTAAGCTCTATTTGAAAGCTCTTTAAAAACTGCATAAAATGGCTGACAGACTTTCGGAATCCGATTGCAACTTCCGTCGATGATTTAAAAAACTGAGTAGCTTACGATCTGAAATTTAAACTCATTTTTTAATTTATCGAACTTCGAAGGTTTGCGTGTCATTTTGACTCTACCAAAGCCCAGTTGCGGCAGAGCGCAACTGAAATACCGACCGAAACGACAAATAAAATTTTATCGGTCTGCCAGGGATCTGCATTACCGACCGAAGGTAATGATAATTTTTTCGCAGTTCCTTATTTTATCGCTACGATTTAACGTCGTGCCATGCATCCCCACCCCCGGCACCGATGTCTCTGTCTCCGTCATTGACAATCGCCCCGCACAACTACACTCGCACGGAGCGACCAAATGAAAGCGTGACGTGAAACCCAGTGAGATCTGCGTCTGTCGCGCTTGTTCGCACTTTTACAATCGTAATTAAAATCACGAAATAATGTTGCTACGCCGGAAAAATAATAATAAATTGTGAGCCCGTAGTTTCAAGGTGCGTTCGAGCAACAGCCTGAATTAAACTTCGGGCTTCGTGCGTCGAATACGCGAAAAAATGGAAGCTGATTATCAACTGTCGCGCAGTCCAGCCCGAGGTTTGACAGGTAACGGAGATTGCGTTTTTTCTTTCTTCCTTGTCCCCAGCTACGTCTTTGTTATCGTTCTTCCGTATTCGTCGTTCGTGACGCGAAAATTATTCGATCGTCCATCCTAACCTATAAAATATTGTTTGAATAATTTTATAAGATTTTAATCTAACGATGTTTACATTGGCTTATCGTCAGTCGCGATTTTGGAACTGTATATTGCTCAATAAACTAGCGATGGCAATGTCGATGATTAATCACTCGCCATGAAGAAAAACATTGAACTCGCGATCGACGCGCTTTCGGCTCTTGATCGGCCGCGAGTTTTAAACGCACGGAATTAATTTATCTCGGTGTCGTAACCCACGCGCGTATGGGCGGGTGTCACGGTTATCCCACACAATCGCATACTTCCATATAAAGATGTCCGGAGAAGAATGTACGAGCATCTGTTTAGCAATTCTGTTTTTTTTTTTTCTTCTTTTCTTTTTAACGTATGCCTCGCAGGTGCCAACAACGAGTCGGAGGATCCATATCCGAGCCTGTCGGACTACCACGACTACGAGCCAAATTTGGAGTTCGACGATACCGAATTGCAGACAACAACGAACAATGGTACGTCGATTTTCATGGAATTTGCACGATTGTTGGCGAGGTCGACGAACTTAGGTTTTTTTGAAACTCGGTGTTTTTTTTTTGTTATTTTCAGAGACTCGGCTGTTGGAGGAGAAGTTGGATTTGAGCGCGGCTGCGGGAACCGGGATTGATTATTTGGAGAGTCCCGTGAGCGACGGAACGATAGAGGAGAATTTTGAAGAGGCTCTGGTCGATGCTCCTGTCGTGGTTACCGGTGAGCGACCTTTCAGCTTTGTCCTCGATAGGGAACTTGAAAATGTCATGATATTCTCTTTATTCGGTTCAATGGCTTTTGGCAAACTTTTGTGCAGCTTCGCACAATAATATAGTACAGAATGAAGTTGTTTTTTTCTTAACAAATTTAGTGATTTAATAATCGTATTATTGTTCTTTTACGACAATAAATTATCGACTTATGTATTAATACAATATACAATAATATATATTTGATATTATAATTGAATTATTAAATTTTTGTGGATCATATCGTATTTATATTATTTCGATCGATCTTATCGTATTTTTATTATTCCATACTCTTGCAAAAATATTTTTCTTATTTCGATACACTTATCTTGATCAGTCAACAGTAATCGACGAATATTGATTCATCAAATTAAATTTTCTAATATAAAAATAATAAATTATCAATTAATATCATTATATGTATTATTATTATCATTGTCATTATTATTATTATTATCATTATTATTATTAATATTATTATTATTATTATTATTATTATTATTATTATTATTATCATTATTATTATTATTATTATATTAAATTATAAAAAATCACCCAATATTTATGCTATATTTGAACAAAAAAAACCATGAAGTCCTAGAAATATCCTAGACCATAACCCTGATCGATTAAATTATTAACAGCGGATGATCTGGCGGCCCTGGACGAGGAGCTCGCTGACGAAGAGGACTATCACGACATTTCGCGACTGGGAATCGTCGAGGTAGTGGGAGACGATAGCGCCGGACGCAAAGTTATCGTTGTTTCGGCGTGCAAACTTCCGCCGGTTGGAAGAGAGGTTTTTAATCACGCAAAGCTGCTCAGGTTCGAATAAAAGACAAAATCAATCTCGTAATTAAATCGTTTCAACCTCAACCCTTCATCGTCGCACTAACGAATAAAATCTCGTCCGTCAAACATGGTTAATTCCATCCACTTCACAAAACGATTGTGAGCAAAGTATCCGTCCAAACCGATTAAAAAAATTACAGAACATGCTTCAAACATTCCGGATAATGTACGAAAAATTTATTTACAAGAAGTAAAATAGCAATGTATTTTAAAAAAATGCATAAACTAATAAAAACGAAAACAAAAACTGCCACCCACTCGATTGATCGACCCAGTGCGACGTTGAAGGGTTTGAAACCTCGCTCGCAGAACGAAAACATAATACTTTGACTTTGCAGGTATCTAACCCACACATTGGACACATTTGTGGAACAAGATTATAGCTTAGTCTACTTTCACCATGGCCTTACGTCGAAAAACAAGCCTCCGCTTTCCTGGTTGTGGCAGGCTTACAAGGCGTTCGACAGAAAATACAAAAAGAACTTGAAAGCCCTTTATCTCGTTCATCCGACGAATTTCATCAGAATCGTCTGGCAAATTTTCAAACCAGCCATCAGGTAATGAATCTCCGAAAAAAAAAATCTTATTTTCTTTCTGTTTCGTCGCGAAAAAAATCCGTTCAAAATAAATCTCTCATCGCGAATTATCCACTTTCAGCGCTAAATTCGGACGTAAAATGATGTACGTGAATTATCTCGACGAATTGGCGCAGTACATAAATCTCGATCAATTGATAATTCCCCAACAAGTTATAGAGTGAGTGTATTTAAATTCGTACTATAGTGTGAGATATTCGATTGAATTTGTTGAGGTTTACGATCTACGTTATCTTTAACAGTCACGACGAGCAGCTGATGGCCAAAAATAGAAAGAACGTACCTGCGAATCGTCCGCCCATCGTCCCAGTTGCAACGCTCATCGGAACCACGCAGTTTGGCGCGAGTCTACAATTTATCAAAGATAACAACGGAGGCGATCCGATTCCGCCAATCGTTCGTCAATGCGTCGAATTTTTGGACACTCCGGACGGTTCGTTTATTTATCATTTGCGCGGTGAAAACATTTTTTCTTTAAATTAAAAATAAAACAATAAAAATTAAAAATTAAAAATTAAAAATTAAAAATTAAAAATTAAAAATTAAAAATTAAAAATTAAAAATTAAAAATTAAAAATTAAAAATTAAAAATTAAAAATTAAAAATTAAAAATTAAAAATTAAAAATTAAAAATTGAATTAAATTAGTAAATTTCTTGGCTTATACGCGGTGGCCTCGGGTTTGATTTACACCGAAACTGATGGAAATTTTTTCTGTATCTTTATTCTATTTATGTTTTTATTTATGTATTTTGCTTCCTAATTGAGAAAGATTTGTGACGGTTCAAAGAATTTTGATCGGAACTTTGATGTTGATAGGTTTGAAATGTTTCAAAATATCGAGGAGTAATATTTGGAAAAAATGTCTGGATGTACACGTGTATGTGTGTGTGTCTGTGATAATTAACCCGTCACCGAGCCACGATCGAATGATATCACGACCGTCACACTCGGTGGACTCCAGAAAGAAAGTTGTCCTCTGAAATAATTTTTCCCTTCCAACAGCATTGGAAACCGAAGGAATATTCCGAAGATCGGCGAACGTAGCCGTCGTCAAGGAACTTCAGAATCGCTGCAATCACGGTCAACCCGTAGATTTTCAGGGCGATCCTCACATAGCCGCCGTTCTTCTCAAAACATTCTTGCGCGAACTCGACGAACCGCTCATGACTTACGAGCTCTACGACGAAATCACGCAGTTTCAAAGTGAGTTTAAATTTATTTTAATTACCTTTAATTTTTATTATTTTTCATTGGACTTATATCCGTGGGTTTTGGAAGATATTAATCGAGTTTCTTCGCAGCACTTTCCAAGGACGAGCGACCGCGCAAAGTCAAAATTCTCGTGCTAGAAAAACTGCCGGAGGATAATTACACGTTATTGAAGTACATTGTACAATTTTTATCCAGGGTAAGTTGAAAAGTTTGATGTAATTTCGAATTGCGAAAAATTCGTCTAAAGCATTTCGTCTAGGAGCAATTCGTCTAAAAAACAATTGGTCTAAAACAATTCGACTAATCACGATTCATCAAGAACAATTCTTCTGAAACAATTAATCAGGAACAATTCTTCTGAAACAACTTGTCTAAACCCAAAAGAGAAAGAAAAACATAATTTGTTAATAAAGAAAAGGAGAACTAAAAATAACCCTAAAGAAGAACATAAAAATCCATATAAAATCCTAGGATTCGCCAAAAATGAAACGTTTTTTCTCTGAGAAATAACGAATTGTTAGCAGACGAATTGTTTCAGACGAATCATTTTAGATGATTTGTTATTGGACGAATTATGTTTAATGAATTATTGTTGGACGAATTATTCTAGACGAATTGTTTTAGACAAATTTTCCGCAAACCGTAATTTCGTCGGAATAACGACTTTTAATATTATATTGGCGTTATTTTCATTCCTCGACCTGAGATCGATTTTTAAAATGATTCCAACATTATTTTCGTTTTTAGGTAATGGACAGATGCGATCTTAACAAAATGACATCGAGCAATCTCGCTGTGGTTTTCGGTCCAAATCTCGTTAGATCACCGCCATCGAGGGGTATGTCACTGTCAGCGATAGGTCCCATCAATCAATTCGTTGATTTTATTTTCACGTATCAAGATAAAATATTCATCATTTAGAAAAAAAAAAAACTAAAACGAAAAAAAAATTAACGACAAATAACAAAAAAAAAAAAAAAATAACGATTTTTAGAACGAAAGCAAACGAAAATCATGAAAAGCGTGATGCAGATTTTTCGCCAAAGGCCTAATTGTCCATCTCGACGATTACGAATTAGTCGGCGAAAAAAAAAAACAACAAAAAAAAAATTCAAAAAACAATTTTATTTTTTCGATAGTGCGGCGCAATGCGGCGAAAAGTATTGCGCAGCGTTTAATACCACATTTTCGTCCAAGTTTACGAATTTACACGACTAATCATCGCAACGATCTAATCATTTCGCGATAATTCGCGGCAGATCTAAATTAAAAACTGATCGAGCCGAAATAAAAAAAATCACGTCTCGTTGAATCTTCGTCAATGGAATTGCGAATTAAAAATACAAAAAAGAATAAATCTTTATCGAGAGTTCTCCGAGCCACGGAAGACACTTGGTTGCAAAGAGAATGAGAGGAAAAAAAAAATAATTAAGCACAATTGTCGGAGCGTCGTTGAGACGTTTCGACTAATCGCGATTCGCAAAAGTAAAAAAAAAAAAAAAAAAAAACGTTATTGATTATTGCATCAGTCTATCGAAGATGTTGATATTTATACTGAATTTCTGACTGTATACCAAAGATTAACGAGAATGTCATACCATTAATGTAAATCTTTATATAGATATTGCTAACAGAGTAGAAAAAAGAAGAAAAAAGAAAGAAAAAAAAAAACGATACTACTATATTGATTATATCATACAGGATAATACCTCCGTCGATCACACTAAATTGTAAATCGAGGGTTCTTTTTCGTCCATTAACAGCGAAAGCGATCGGGAAAGAATGAAAGCGAGCGAGAAAGAAAGTAAGAGTGACAGAAAAAAAATTACACAAAAACAAATAGATATTTGCTGGCAAAGACATTCCAAGAAGTTTATTTTATTTTTTTTTTTTTTTTCGTTGGCGCGCCAATTTCCGTCGTAACGATAAGTTAAATCAGCCAACCGTACCGCGAAGACGCCGAGACTGAGACAAACGTACGTTTTCTTACCGCGTGTGACCAACCCGGCATATCCTGTATTTATAATTATCAGCATAATGTGTAAATAATAAATATTCTAATAGTGTATAAAAATAATAATAATAAATAACGAGAAGAAAGCAGATAGTATAGGTACGTAAACAAAACAAAAAACGGATTTTTAAATAAAACTTGAAGAGGAGCCAGTGGAAGACTTCACTGTATTACTAACCGTGAAATTACAGCGGACAGTCCAATTATGATAGCAATGTCATTGTGTTCAACGAAGAGAAAAAAAAATGTGGAAGAAGAAAAAAAAAATGCGTAAAACATTTTATGCGATTTTTTTGGGAGCTCTGGCGAAGCGAAATATTGGGTTGGCAACTGAGTCGTTGCGGATTTTATCAATGGGTGATCTTAGCATATTATTTCGTTTTGTCAACGTGGTCAAAGCACCTGATCTATGATGTTTTCTTGTTGTTCGAACTTTCACCTTTGATTTAGTAGAAAAATTGTATCGATTAGTTATTTAGTTTCGTTTTTATCACAATGTAAAAATTGAAGAACAAGACGCGGATTTTTCAGTGAAAAATCACCAGAACGAAATTTGGCAAACCAATTTTGACACTGGCTTTCTTTCGAGGCTTCATTCCCATATACGGCACGTAACATCTTTTGTGCCTGCGATGCGTTACTGCCTTTTCGGAAATAATACAATAAAATATGTCTGAAATGCGCGTCTTGTTCTTCCGTTTTTAAATTGTGATAAAAACGAAACTATAATAACTAATCGATACAATTTTTCTACTGAATTAAAGATGAAAGTCCGAACAAGAAGAAAACAATATAGATCAGGTGCTTTGACCACGTTGACAAAACGAAAGAATATGCTAAGATCACCCGTTGAGACTCAGTTCCCAACACAATATCTTCAATTTCCGTCTTAACTCGTTTGCTGTTCGATCGGCCACGATTATCAAAGCTTCGAATAACAGCGAGAACTAAATTTTTTTTTGTTTCAAAAATTGTTGCACGGATACGCCAAGACCAATTTAACAGCCATGATATTTATCTCTCGTACTTTATTTCGAATTACTAACCCCCGCATCTGTCGTTATCCAAAACGAAAATTTTTAAAATTTTCGAAACAAATACAAAAATCGTGAAAAAATCCGTCAACGGATCGATTAATTATGTATCGCGAAGGTGGAGAATGCAGCAAGATTATACGTTTAATTTATTGTGCGTGTGGAATCAGGCGTGACTGCGAGGAGAGAAAAAAAAAAAAGCTAACGACGACGATGGGAATATTTGTGTAAAAGATCTCTGTGTGAATACTACGAAAAGCATGATCCACGTATGTACCTGTGATAGAATAGCACATTGTACCTTCGTCTCGGAATTAGCGTACATGCATTATTGAAAATAAATCCATGAAGGAAAGAATTTTTTTTTTTTTGTTTTGTTATCCTGTATAGATTTATTGCACTGTAGATAATCTATAAAACCATCAAAATGTTTACATCTTCGTTTCTTTCTTTCTTTCTTCGTTAATTTCTATTCTTATGTTTCAGAACTTCTTCCACGTATTTTATCTAATCTCGCACTGTGATAATCTCTGGCTACGTCAAACGAGATTATTATTATTATTTTTATTATTATTTAATAAATTTTTTTTTTTTTCATTCGTAATCCCAGCGTTCCCGTTGTAAATTACATATATTAATATGGCTTCGTTAACGTACACGTTTGTCGACTCACGGAGTTTTTTAATTAATTATTACAATGTTATAGTATATTACAGCATCAACGAAACGAATCATTTTCGATCCGAATTAAATTTGCGACGATAATTCGTCAAACGGATTTCCTCGGAATTTACGCCGAAAGACGAATCTGCATCCATTCAGCGGTAAGAAATAAAATTCGTCGTACTTGTTTATATGTTTTTTTTCGCGAAGATGCGACTCGTACGAAAACGAGTGAGACATTTCCGCGTTGTACGTTTGGGAAATGTCGTATGCAAAAATCGAAAATTGCTACCGCTTCGCGCGAAGTAGAGAGTGAGCGTCTCGCAGGCGGTATGTGAAAAAAAGACTAATATATACATTTTATTCATATATATGAAACGTTGTTGCCTCTTATTGTCATTTTGGATTTTTTATGCTTCTATTCTTTGGAACGATTCAATATATATATATATATATTTTTCAAATGGGCCTAATTGCAGATTTTGACATTATAACTTCAGATTTTCTCTTGATATAATTTAGAAGAACTCTATTCTTTGTTTCCGAAACTGAGTCACTACGGGTTTCGTTGGTGAAGTGTAGATATTAGATTATGCAATTAATTTTCGGGTTTTTGTATTATTTTTTTTCCGCAATTTTGTGATTCGATAGGTAATATAATAATAGTTGATAATATAATAATAATAATATAATTATTATATAATATATATAATAATAATAATATTATTAATAATAATAATATTATTAATTAATAATAATATTATTATAATTAATAATATTATTATATAATATATACAATAATAATAATATTATTATTATATTATATAATAATTATATTATTATTATTATATTATCAACTATTATTAATATAATAATAATAATAATATTATTATTATATTATATATATATGTATAACTTATTGAATATAATGATATTATTATTATTATATAATTAATATAATATTCTGAATATAATAATAATATTGTTATTATTATATCATTAATTATTATATTATTAACTATTATAATAATAATATTGCATATATATATATATGCATTTGCAAGTCCTTCTCTTGCTTTACGAACCAATCTGCTTCAATTTTTCAAATCACCTAATTTCAATCAATTTTCAGGCTTCGAAAATAGAAGATCCATGAGTCAAAAAAATGATATCGCTCTATTGAAATAATCGAAAAATTGTAATATTATTCACCTGGAAAATGTTAAGTGCCCCATAGCACGGTTTAATGATGCGGTAGAGGTCTACAATTCGACCCAAATCTATTTCATAAATATTAGAATCGTTCTGGAGGATGGAAACATTGAAAATCCACAATAAACGTATCGAGCGACACCCTGATTTATATATATGTACGATTGTAGCGTGACATTCGGCTGAATGACGTCGCGATCCGGATAAACACCCGTCCGTTATTATATTATTTAAAGCTCGTTACGCGGTAATTTCTCGGGAGTTACGACGATTGGGAGGAACCACCGCAACAAGAACTCTTGCTCGTGGGAATCACCTCCGCCTCGTCTTCCACGACCACGACGTTGCGTCGCGTGCTGTTTGTCCGCGTGAGCGAAGTTCTTTGCTCGGCCTCGTCCGCGTGAGCGATCATTCGTCTCGTCAGATCCAAAAACATATCTTCTATGTTCTGATTCTTCTTCGCGGACGTGTGAAAATGAACAGCACCGACTTCTTCGGCGTATCTACGGAATTTTTACGAAAAATTCATTTATTTCGATCGGGTTAAAATTTTTATTGTTATTGCGATTGATTTTTTTTCATTGAAAAATGAGAATTCGTTATTTAATCTTTGTTGCTGTAAAATTATGATTTATAAAATGATTTTGATTCTTCGATTGAGTTTGAGAGTTATTACAATGTTTCAATAAATTCGATTCGAATAGATTGTATCGAAATTTTGTATCGAAGCGTTTTGCTGAATTATGGGTGGGAAATTCTTTGACCCATGAAATATTTGGGTCCGTTCGGTGTGAAAAAAAAATAAAAAGAATGAATCGAATGCAAATTTAAATCTGAATTAGAGAAAACTTACTGTTCGGCTTCTTCTACGGTAACATTTCGATCTTTTTCAAGATCAATCTTGTTGCCCGCTATAGCGAGACAAATATCGCTGCCCAACATCTTCTTCAGCTCCTTCACCCAATTTTTCACCTGAGACATCGAGTAAAAACAAAAAAAATCGTCACACCGAGGCCTGGAAGACTCAAACTCAAAATATACGAACCTGCTGAAAAGTATCGACGTCTGTAATATCGTACACCAATATAGCGCCGTTAGACATGCGATAATAAATAGGCCCAAGAGCGTGAAATTTTTCTTGTCCTGCCGTGTCCCAAATGGCAAGATTCACCCTCTT
Source organism: Sussaba pulchella (assembly GCA_963971145.1). NCBI lineage: Eukaryota > Metazoa > Arthropoda > Insecta > Hymenoptera > Ichneumonidae > Sussaba > Sussaba pulchella. The sequence continues at coordinate 10,845,098 of OZ020167.1, read as the reverse complement.
GCCATTGATGTTCAATTTCTTCTTGAGAAACGACGCCTGAGAACCAGAGAAAATTACTTGTAAAATTTGTGAAACATAACAATGAACGAACATCTGAATAAAACGTAAAAATGGCGAGTCGACGTAGAAGAGCTCGTCGTAGCGTACCTGCAGCGTAGTGATGTGATCGTCGTTGAACATATCCTCGACGTATCTTAGAACGACCGAAGTTTTGCCAACGCAGCCTTCGCCCAGCAACACGACTTTGAAGTTGTAACCGTTGCCATTGACGTTACCAGCAGGACTGGCCATAACTGCCTCGCAAACTGTCCCTTCTCCACTCCCAATTAAATCAACGACAGACAACAACGATGCTCCAAAAGTAACAACAAAGAAACAACGAAAAAAAAAAAACAAAACTAAAATATTTCTCTCACAATCGCAACACGATGGAAAATTATCGCAAAATTTTTCCAAAAAAAAAACTCGTTACGTCATAATAAAAAAAACAATCCCGTCGATGTCAGATTATTGGCAGAGCCAGTGAAAAGCTATGTCGTCAACGCTTTGTGAATGAACGAAGAACAGAAGAAAAAAAAACAACGTTGGAATTTCGATATATCGCAAACTCTACAACGTCAAAAGTCATGAGCCAACGAATCAGCTGTTCTCACCTGTCGACCCAGCGACAGCGCTCGCTTGATGCGCGCCGTAGTTGTGCAAACGACGTATTTCGTAAGAAAAAAAATACAGCGACGAACTGTCAAACTAACGAAAGCCGGTGTGGATTACATCAACGAAATCGACAATCGCGTTGATTCATAGGCGATCGATAAATCGATGTTTGAGGTTAGAAAATTCCAACAATGTCAAAATTATTTAATTATTCATGCGTCATCGCAGCAGACGCAAAATTGCGACATTGACACTCAGGAGCGGCAGCGGGGAAACCAGGAAGGTCAATTTTCACGACTTACGACCGGACGACCGCAGAGGGCGCTGCCTCACCCTCGAGGCGCAATGAACCCTTTTTAAACGTCAAAATCTCCACCATCCCTCCGTCTTACCTCCGACTTTGAACTGTACGATTATCAACCTACAATAAACTTCTTAAAAAATACATGAGAACATAATCCGACACGAGTAATCGCACCACCCCAATTCCTTCCACCAAAATCATATATTTCTCGACCTAAACAAAACAATAGGTTATCCTAAGCGAACTGTCATTTTCTCCGGAAGTCACGTCACCGGAACAAGCACGTCCCTGCGTGGAAATAAAAAACCCCGCAAATCCCTCGTAACCGTCGAAACAAACTCAAAACCCAATAATCCAACGAAAAATCCTCAATCGTTCCATCCTCACCTTTCAAATTCCTTCAACCCCGTAGCAAAATAATTCCAAAAATCAACGAAAACAAAAATAAAAAGCCAATTGGCGCGCACCGGCTAAAACAGTTGTTCGTTTGACCAGCGCAATTTTGGGGGGGTAAACCATCGAGCCTGCGCAACGCGAATGCGCCAAGAGACTCTCAAATCTGGCCGTCACCTGTATTGAAAAGGTAAGAGAATATTCGCTCCTCGTTCTAAATCTTCTTATTATAAGTCAAAACGTGATAAAGTGTCGCGTCGAATCAACAACAACGCGAAGGTTACGTCGACGTTAATTTATTTAAAGTGTCAATAGACGCGTAACAACGATAAAGAGTTTTTAAATATGCATGTTGATAATCTCGAGCGTCTTACGCGGGTCGGCTAACATAAGCCCGTGTGTGTGTGTGTACACTATTCTATCGTGCTGGCAGCTTGCTGTATCATCGACCACGATTATTGTCGGCTTTCAACGACGATTATTAAACGTCACAATAATTATCCGACCCCAAAACGACAACAACGTCGGTAAGTTGCGCGTAAAAAATCTCATAAAATACTTGCAAACCCTAAAAAAATCAGTGTTTCGAGAAGAAGTTTGTTATTCGTGCCGAAATGTCTTCAACCAAGTGCTGCATCGTCCCCCATCGGTTTCCATCCCCCTCGTTCTCCGTTGAATTGACAGAACACACGTCCCAAAACTACGTATCGCTTCCGAACGTTCTCTCCTTCGTGCAATCGAAAAACAACATCCTGTAAAAAATGCATAAAACATGTGCGACGTCAATCAACGTGCGCGTATGTGGCGTTTGTTGTTTTTCACGATTCAATCTCGTACACGACTCAACGATCGATCGATTCCCGCGAAATTTGGAATTCGCACGGGAATAAATCACGAGTGTTCCATTTGGCAAGTGTGGCTGAACCGCTGTTTCTTGTTTGTGTTTGCACGCCCGCGATCATCTGTCATGGCGCGCGTGTTCGTGCCCCCCTCCGTTACGATGCGTTTCAACGACGAACGTTCTTACGCGCAATTTTCGCGGCAATGACAATCGTACGAAGTCGATGACGCGTTCGAAAAAATCTTTCCGAACCGAAACGTCATCGTTGTTTCGTTTCGTCGTTGATTTTTGTACGGAGTTTCGTTGGTTTTGCGGGGAAAAAAATTTGTGTTCTTCCGGCATATGCGCGGGGTTTCGGCTTGCGAGAACGGTTTTTGCGGCGGGGGCGAGTCTTGAGAGGGGTGAAGAGGGATGGAAGCCGCATTATGGCGGCCGCCTTGTTGTGCCACGCGCCATGTCTGCCCTCGGTTTATGCACGTCGCGCGCTTCGGTGTGTTTCGACGTGTGCGCCTTAAAGACTCGTTGCGCTGCTCGTGCGGCGCAGCCCCATTTTTCACGGCTTCAACCGTGCTCGCCGGCACGTCCCCGTGGATGTCAACCTCCCGTCCCCGTTGCTCCACCTTCGACGACGACGTTCGCCTACTTCCATAAGTTTTTTGTCCTTTTTTTTTTTACGTTCCTTCTCGCTCTCCGGCTGTCTTATTCTCTTTCCCCAGCTGCGCATCGCTGTCATTCCGTTTCTGCGTCGTTCTACTACTCCACTTTCGTGAATCTCGTGGGGGTTCCGAGTTATTTCGCCGTTCTATGTTTGTCAACCCCTGACGCATGTCGTGGGCGAATTTTTATGGACTTTAGAGCGGATTGATGTTGGATTTTTTTTCTTTTTTTGTTTTTCGATTTTTGGGGTTTAGTTGGGGGAGGCGAAGTGATTTTGGGTGGAGATGGTTGTCGAGATGAACTTGATCGTTGACCTCATGAATATCAAAATTGATAAGGTTGGCTCTGGCTCTCGCTCTCTTGTTCGCTCTTTTTTTTCTCCAGTTGATTCAATTACAACCGAATTGTCAACAAGTATGTTTTCCTCTTGCCTCCATTTTTTGACGCATCTGACTTTGATATTTTCTACCAGGTTTACACACTCGATGTTGGATAGTTGCTTGCAGGGTTGGATTAAAAAAAAATATTATTCCGTTACTATTCGACGTATATCGTTCAGTGAAGGATATCGTGCGAAACTATTTGTTCATTTGCGATTGCCAAACGAATATCCATCAAATCCGATGGATCAATCCGAACGAAAAAATGTTGTCCAAGCAATTATTATTTTTTTTCCATTTCGTTTAATTATTGTTATTATTTTCAATAGGCGAATATCTCAAGGCAATTGGTTCCGGGATGTACGCAGATTGATAACTCTCGCATTGTCGAGTCGACGGCGAGAAGTCCTCGACGTCCCCTAGAAACCTGGACGGAGGGATAAAGGAAGCTCCACGAGAGGGAATTGTTCGGCGCCGGGGTCGTTTGCAAAAATTTGCGATGAGAAATGAAACAAAGAGATATAGCGATAAAAAAAAAAAAAAAAAAATAGTGAGAGCGAAGCAGGGAGGAAGATACGTCAACGGCATATGAGAGATGCATCGAAAAAACGTATGTAGAAAAGAGAGAGATGCAAATGAGACTGTAACGACGATATGCTCGTAACTTTTCAAAAGTTATTTTTGGAGCCGCTGCTGTGGCGATCAACGCGCATTTGAATATCGTTGCGTGTGTGCGTGTGTGTGTGTGGGTGCGACATCTCGCACCGTCTTTCGTCGACCGGCGACGCGCGATTTCCGTTCACGAGCGATGAAACAAAAAATTATTCTGATTTTAAAATATCCGGACGGTGCTCCGAATATCAAAGCGAAATTCCGCAATCTTTCGAGACGGCGAAAATCACACGCTGTTGCGGTATTTCAAATGATATTGTTGCCATCTGGACACTGGCCGAGCGTCACAAGCTTCGATTATGTAGATTTTTTTATTAGATTTTTTCTAATTCTTTTTCTTCAATTTTATTAATATTATTCTGTATTTGGGAAGAATTAGATAGCTTTGAATCGACGGAGAATCAAATGGCCTCCGGCTATTTATTGGTTTTCGTAACTTATACTATTATTATATTTCTATTATTATTACGTTTCTAATTTTAGAAAATTCTGGTTTTCTTCAATTAAAATTTGATTAATAATAATGGTAATAGAGATAATTATTTTTCTTCAGGGCTTTTTTGCAATAATTCAACAATAATTATAATAATAAATATATATATATATATTTATTATTATTATTTTTTATTATAATAATAAATGAATATATATTTGTTATTATAATTATCGATGAATTATTTTCTAAAATTATATATATATGTAATAAATATATATAAAAAAGGAAATTATCGTTTTCTTCAATTAATATCTGTAAATAATAATAATAATAATATGTATTATTACTATCATTATTATTTTCAAATATTAATTGAAGAAAACCAGAATTTTCTCATTGATATATAATTATTACATATAAATATTATTATTATTAGTATTATTATTATTATTATTATTATTATTATTATTATTATTATTATTATTATTATTATTATTATTATTTATCAAATTTTAACTGCAAAAAACCAGAATTTCCTGAAATTGAAGAAAAAATGTTTGCGACCATCTCCCGGGATTTCCATTGACCAATAATTCTCATCCATCGTCCCGATGACTGGTAAAATCCCCTGAACACAGAATAATTTTCCCCGCGAATCGCGTGACGCGTGCAACCGAGGTCGGGAACGACAATCCCCGGCGTTTCAGTTCTTCTCCTCGTCGCCGCTTCATCCCTTCCCCAGCCAACGACCACCGAAAACCCCGTTCGTTCGAAGTGGTTGCTCGCGAACCACCGAAGAAAGCGTTATTCCCCCTCTGTCGCATTCGCGAAAACAAGATAACGAGTTATCACTCCAGCCTTCGCTTCTCCCTCATCACCATAATAACTCTTATCTGCCACGAATTAAAAAAAAAAAAAATCAATCTTCATTTCTTCAAAGTAAAAGATAAAAAAAAAAAAATATGAAGTTGCTTCACGATGGCGAGGTTTGAAGAATTATTTCGAAGCATTTTTGAGCAACGGTACTTTCATTCTCCGAATAATGTATATATATATCGATTCGGATAAGAGAGCGAAGAATTATCATTATTATAAATTGTTTTTTCTTCCCGTTCCCTTCGAGATCGCCCGTGAGATAACGGTAAAAGTGAAAAGGAAAGTCGAATTACTGGGTAACTGTGTCACGGGTCGAATACGCCACTAGCGCGCTCGATGTACCAATAAAGTTTCTCGAAAAATTTGTCCGGCATTTGGTCCACGTTCCGTCCGAACCGTCTACGACGACGTCGGTTTCGGCGCCACCGACGCTGACCCACCTCAACGGATTCTCGTCTATTCGCCAAAAATTCTTATCTCGCTCGCGTTCGTCTCGAATTCACGAATCCGTCGTCACCGCGGGGTTTCGTCGTCCACGGGCGACGGACTCGATGTAATTCGCGTAGACTCGTCGAGCGAGAGAGAAGAAAGATAATCGAGAGCGAAAGTTTGGCTTAACCGGGTAACCGTGTCAGGGACGCGAAGCCATACGTAATGCAAACAAGGCGTGGGGAGTCGTGAGGAAAAAAATATACATCCACGAAGCATTGTGCCTGGTTACAGCACGCTTTAACCTCGATAATTGTCGCTAAACAGCGGCGCCGGAGATGAAAAAAAAAAAAAAATAGAAAAGTACGAAAGATAATTTTAACGGTAAAAATTGTTTCATTGCCAGAATGATAATTTACGTACATTGAAGAAAAAATCCATCGGTATATAAAAGCAAAAATTCTGATTTTCTTCAATTAAGAGTTGAAAATAATAATAACAATAATATTTATTATAATAATAATAATAACAATAATATTTATGATAATAATAATAATAATAATTAATAATAATATTTATGATAATAATAATAATAATAATATTTATTATTATTATTAAATAATAATAATATTTATTATTATTATTAAATAATAATAATATTTATTATTATTATTATTGTTGAATTATTGCAAAAAAAAAATTATATATATATATATATAATTCTTATATGCAATATATATGATTATTATTTTAAAATATTGATCGATGAAAACCAGAATTTTCTCTTTCATATATATTGATTGCATAAAAAATTGTTTCATTGCCCGAATAATAATTGCAAGGCTAAGACGGTGCTGATTCGTACATTGAAGAGAAAATTCACAGCCATACGATGGACGTCGCGTGGGAAAATGAAAATATTATTGATAACGCGAGTTTGTTTTTCTGGGTTGATGATAAAGCGCCACGCGTCGATGAATAAGAAAGCATTAAATTTCAACGAAGCTCCGATCGAAAGACTTCGTTTTTCTTCATCTTTCTTTTGAAGATAACGAATTATCGTCGAAGCGGAGATGATCGATTAAATCAATGCGATTGAACATAATGAATAACGATCTAACGAGAACGATCTAACGATTACTTTGTTGTTACGATTTTATCGGGTGAGAAGGTTTCGATGGAAAAGAAAATGGAGTGCGAGGTTCATCGTGAAATAGAGAACAGCTGTAAGGAGGTATTATCAAGACCCAACTGCTTGCTTCCACCGACCTCGGTCGAGGTGGAGGGAAGACAGAAAAAGAGAGAGAGAGAGAGAGATTGATTGATTGATTAAAGCGTTTATTAGGCCTTGGCACCCCTAAGAGCAATAACAAAGTATAATATTCAGACAAAATTAACAATAGAATCAACAATAATAAAAAAGATAAAAAGAATAAAAATGTGAATAAAGAATAAAATTAAGTTATAAAAAAGAAAATATTTAAAAAAATTAACAATAAAATAAAGATAAAAAAATAAGTAAAAAAATTAACAATTCAACTATCAGATAACAGTAAATGTAGTGGATAAAAATAGAATACAGATGATATAATAATTATCGAAGTAATAAAGAAAGAGAGAGAGAGAGAGAAAGCGAGAAAGAAAAAGAGAGAGAGAGCGTGACGCAGATTGCGCAACGATTTGTGTATTCTCCATATCGCTCTGGCGTAAAATCTCGAAGAGGAAAAAGTCTTTCGGTCGTGGCAAAACGCCAATGCCGTATCAAATTTTTTTCGAGTTCACCCGAGCGCGCGACCGTCGAGAGCTCGTATTACGTTTCGACACTTGACTCCACGAGCGATAACGCGATCGAACGATAATCGAGGAATAAATATCCTGCGAAATAGATACGAATTGGGCGATGGAGGAGGTGGAAAGGGTAGTCTCGTGCATCGGCAACACTTTGCTCTGTACAATCGCGCGAAGAAGCGGTTTATAATCGCTTCGATGGTAGGTGAACAAAAAAAATTCTTCAACCAGATACGAATGTCGCGAACGATTTACGCCCGAAAGAGGAAAATCTGGGACAAACCGAGTTTGAGCTTATCTCGTCGGCAACACCGTCACCGGCAAGGTTAACCGCGTTCGAAACGTTGAATCCCGATGGATTCTTCAATGCCGACTGAACGAATTGTTTGCATTTATTTGTTAACATTTATTTTATTTTTTTTGCGCGAGATGTATGAAAAGCTCGCGATGTTCCCGATCGTTATCGGGGATATTAATGTTTTTAATTGGCGAACGAATTTAGAATATTGCACAGCGAAATTAATATTTTGGGATTTATTGTTTTTTTTAAATTATAATCAGGGGCTATTGTTTTACTGTTTGTTCGTTGGAGATTTTTTTTACTCGTATTCGGGGCGAGGAAACGATTGTTGATCCATGAAACACTCGTACAAATCATTACGTGCATCTTTGAAAAAAACCAACGACATCTCAATGATGCTGATCAAAGTTGCAAATAAATTTTAATTCAATTCCACTATTTCTCGTGGACCAAAAAAACCCTAGAAATTCATCGAAGCAATAAAACATGAGCGAGGGAGCAAAATTACACTCCCATAAAATAACATTCCTGGAAATTCCCAACCCGGCAATATCAAAATACTAGCGAGTTCTCAAATCCCTCAAAAAAAAATCTCAACGCTCCCAATTCTCATCGATCCCACCCTCCACGTGTCCCGTCATCGATACTCTCCCCACAACACCATCGTTCGCGCTCATAAACGTTGCGAAGATTGAGGAAAGAACCGAAGCGTAAAATAAACATCGAAACATTGTCGTCGAGGGGGCTCGACAGAATTTATGCAAATCCTCATAGCATCGCCACGAGTGTTCGAGTGTCTTTTTTTAAACGCACACGGACACAACGTGGTAAAAAATCGAGTAAACACGTTGTTACGGTAGGAACGAAAAACGACGGAAAGGTGGGAAGAGAAGACAGAAGCGACGTAGAACCGGCGAGGATTTGATAGCATAGCAAAAAGCGAGAGAAAGAGCGAGAATGGATGATAAAAAGTGGGGATTTTATGGTCACAGCTTACGCACTTTGCATCTGTAGCTATTGGCTGAACGTGCGCGTGTGAGGCTGCAACATTTTTGTTCTGATCTCGTGCACGAGAAGCCGATCGTCGCGATGCGGCTGAACCCGGCGCCGTTCGTTTTCACGGACGTGGTGACGGTGGAAACGGCGGGGGGGGGGGGGGGGGGGGAGATCGACGTACAGTCGAGCCTCGGATGTGTAACTACGGCCGGCCTAAATTCGGTCCACGAGTCGTCCTAAATTCGGGTGATGGAGACGAAGTCGGAGTCATCTCAATAAGCGCGATCTCACGCATCGACTCGGTCCATCGTCTTGAACTAATAACGAACTCCCGCGTCGATATACTTAACCCTCAGTCCGCAACGCGTTTTTTTGTGCGCCTTCGCTCCGTAACGGGGGGTCATATACGTTCAAACGCCTCGAAAAGTACTTGAGAGTGCTCTAACAAATTTTTAAAAAACTCATGAAAGCTTAGAAGTATCCTGGTATGAGGATTAATTATGTTGCTCACGGAAATATTTTGTTGGAACAATATTATCATGTGAACAAATGCCGAGAATGGTGTACTTGGGTGGGGTCACCTGCGACCCCTAGCTGCGGGCTTACGGTTAATCCTCCGTCCGTACGACTCGTTTTAGGGACAACCAAAAATTCATCTTCCGTCGATTTTATTGAATTTAAATGGTTGTAGCAAAATTAATTTTGCAAACAATTACTTGGAAAAAATACTGTCGGAACATGAAAAATCTCTAAGTATTCCAGAATTTTGTGGGAAATTTTGCGGATGCTTTTTGCATGATCAAAACAATGACAATGAGTTTTTAAAGTCAGTGTACAGACGATGTTCACGAAATGACATTCGAGAATAAAGTCAAAGTTGATGTGCTGCTGCTCGGTCGGTAATAAAAACTGTAATGCATTATTCTCAGCTGCGATCAATCTCTCGAATAAAATACGAGAACGGTTGACAGCGTCGCTAAATTCTGCTGTCAACCGTTCTCGTTTTTTATCCAAGCAACCTGGGGTAACGGAGAAAACCACTTTGGGAATCTGCCTCCTCCGCAGTTGTAGCGATCTCAGACGAACGATCTATACAGCACATCGCCTCAAGCGAATTTGAACTCGTTCGTCGTTTGAAAAATAAGAAATATTCCTCGAGAAAACGCTAATACAACGAAATATCGGTTCATTCAAACGATAAAATATTCAAAATAAAGAAACAACTCCCCGTTCGGATAATCGAGGTTCCACTGTAGATGAACAAAATGAACGAGCCAGCGAAATGGCCGTTCGACCGGTAGGCCGTGGTGGGCGCGGTGAAACATATCGTCAAAATGTCTGCACGACGACGACGACTACGACGAAAACGAATATCCACAAAAGCAATTTCGTATCGTCGATTAATCGCTCGCGAATAAAATCCAACCAACGAAAATAACAACCAACAAACACCGCCGGCCAGTGAAAAAACATCGCAAAAATAATACACGAGCGTATACATCGCGAGGTCATCGAGCGCCTCCGCCAACGTATTATCGCCCCTATTATCATTATTATTCCCATATAATTATTGTCATTGTTGTCATTATTAGCGCGTTGCACCGCCTCCGGATTTTTCGGACCGTCTATTAATAGAATCTTGTTTTTTTCACCGATGGCCCGGACGGCCATCTCTCCCAAACTCGTTTACTCGACGTTCTCCGGATCTCGATGAACATGCGAAGAATGCTTTTCGATTCTGCCTCGGCTTATCTTCGTATCGCGATTGCCATCCGTTCGAGAAAAATCGTGCAAGGATCAACGAACGATTATTCCGATCGATGCGGAGAAAAGGAAAAGATGCGAATTCGGTTATTGCGATGCAACGATTTGCGTTGAGATGATAAAAATTTGATGGAAAGGCGGGGTTGGGAAGGAAGGAGGAGGGGGAAGAGGACGACGTCAGGGGTGTTGCAGAGTGTATCGTGCAGCTGCTGGCGAGCAAAGCAATAGCCACGAAGAGGACGACGAAGCCGACGACGAGGCTGTCTTACGACGAGGTGGGGGGAGCGCAAATGTCTGCTCCGAAATGTTCGACTATGACAGCCATCGCGCTTTTACGTACCCCGAAATCCGCTTCGTGTATTTCTCCTCCTCTCTCTCTCCCTCTTATTCTTTCGTTTTTTTTTTTTCTCGTCCCCCCTCTCTCGCCGCATGGCCCGGCACCCCCGAAAAATGTACAGAATCGAACGGTAGCCTCCGACTCGACTTCTCTCGGAGGCCTCCTACTTTATTTTTATTACCCGCGACCCAAACCAGAATGTAATCGTGGCTCCTCCGATAACCGTTCGATACCTATAGAACTCGAACCGTGTTTACCAAAAATCCGCTACGTCGCTCCGCCAAAGAATCGCACAAGATCGTTCAACGGTCTTGTTTGTTTCGTTCTTTTTTTTTTTTTTGTTTCGTTTTGTTTTTCGTGAGTAAAAAGAAAAGATAAATTAGAGAGAAGTAATAAGAGAATTCGGGATTGAATCATCGAATGGCAACGGAATGCTCGTCGACCGGAGAAAGTTGTCGCGCGACACGAGGACCGTTTTCGTTTGGAATTTCGTGATACAATTTTCGTTTCTCGTTGTTTCACTCACGACCGCGTGAATGTTCGGATTTTTTTTAGACATTTTGTTGTGTAATTGTTATTTTCTCTTTTTTTTTTTAAACGAATTTTTTTCGTTTGTTTTTGATCGCGCGATCGTAGGAAGGAAGGTAGAATAGTTAGAAGATAGTGAGGACAAGCCAAGATGTTCAGTTTCCACAAGCCAAAGGTGTATCGGTCTCCCACGGGATGCTGCATATGCAAAGCCAAATCGAGCAGCTCGAGATTCACCGACAGTGGAAAATACGAGGAGGATTTTATCGAGTGTTTTTTGCTCACCGAACGACGCACCGGCGAGATTTGCAACGCCTGCGTTCTTCTCGTCAAACGATGGAAGAAACTGCCGCCTGGAAGCGATCGCAATTGGCGTCACGTAAGTTTTTATTTCTAAATGGAAACAAAAATTTTTATTACGATTTTTTTCGGATTTTAATTATCATTGATATTTTTTTTTATTCGTTAAAAATAAAAAATTAAATTGGTTAGATAATTAAATGATAATTTTTAATTACAATAATGACTATTGTTGATATGAAATTGATGATATTGATATCAATAACAGTTGGCTGATAATCGATAATATTTTCTTTCAATGATCAATTGAGTTTTTATTTGTTAAAAAAAAAATGTAAGTCAAATTTATAATGTTTAGATTAAATAAATGATTTCGTTGTTGCACTTGCAGGTCGTCGATGCCCGAGCGGGTCCCGGAATAAAATCGTTGACGAAATTCCGAGCCAAAAATAAGAAGAACATGAAGGAAAACGCCGAGAAAATGGAGAAAATCGTGAAGAAGAAGCACGTTTATGTGAAGCCCGATCGTTGTCGCGAGCAGAGCCCCGCCATGAGCGATGATCTGACGAGTTAGTATTTTTTAAACTTGAAAAAAAATAATAATAATAATTTCCGGGGTCGAAGGCTCGCGTGAGGGTCGAGCGTGAAAG